>JAYRBT010000082.1:18478086-18493469 GCA_036023395.1 Myiotriccus ornatus | reverse complement strand
CAAAGATAGGGATTATTGTGGGGTATACATTAGAAATCAGGTGGGAAATTCCAACATGAATTGTTGGAATCATTGCTAGAAAGTTTGTTTCTCAGTTTTCTGGGATTTCACAATCTCATCATGTCAAGTAGCTTTCCTTTTTTTTCCTCCCATCTTTCTTGGGATTCTTCTCTCTTGGTTTGGGTTTTTTGGTTATTGTGTAATCCACCACTTTTGTTTATTGTGCTGAGGGCATTCAGAAGTGCCTTTTACTTATGATAAATAAAGCCTAGGAAATGCAATGTGTCAAGTGGAATTTGTTGCTGCAAACACTGTAAGTCCTTGTAAAACCAGTGAGTGTGAAAATGCATCTTCATGAATATGTCTAGTTTGGCATGTCTTCTTTCAACAAGGAGAAAAATAAGACAAATATACTACTTTTCTTCATATGCTTTCATAAAAGTATGCTCCATAATAACTCATTTTTATTAATTAAATTAGTATTAATATTTTTAAAAGAAAAACAGCTTCATGGTCATGGTGTGACAGTTGTTCAGTTGATCCCCAAAGCCCTGTAGCCATAAAGGTAATGAAGGTAGATGTCAGAGGTTCTTGCTGCCTATTGCTCTTCTGCATTTACTGGAAAAGGAGCTGATCTCTGAAATGCATCTAGTATGGACGCTGGGTCCCCAGTATTCACCATTAAGGTATCCACAGAATTCCTGTTTTGCCATAGAACTTGCTAATGTAGGTCTGGCTACTGAGCACTGAAAAAAGCTTAATAATGCATTAATATACAACTGTGCATTTCAAAAATTTTGCATCATAATTTTTCCATAGTTTAAAATGCACTTAATTTTTCAAGTAATGTCCTATGTTTATGGCTATGGGTAGCTCCACACAGAACTGTTTCTCCTTCTGTATGTAGAGTTTTGGTCTCTTTATCACAGATCTTCTGTAAAACAGCCCTAGCTGCAGTTTACTTTATAGAAAGGTTCTTGATAACTTGCTTGATGGTCCTTGGTTTCACTGTTCTCTCTCCCTGATTCTTGTGTCTGCAGTCACCTCCAGTGCACAGTAAAACACTGACAAGTAAAATACAGAGAAATTGAAGTGGAAAAGTCTCTAATATATAGCTTGCATTGGCATGAGCAGAAGGTGACAAACTTTGGAAAATAACTTTAGATCATGTGAATTACTTTCAAATTTTTGGCCATTGTATGGAGATACTACATCAAAACAATAGTCTTTCACAAACTTCAAATATCAAAAATAAATCCAGCAATAAAATAATAGATTAAATCATAGTCAAGCTTGCGCTGAGTGCAGTAAGGTTTTATTGCTTTGCACCAGGAAAAGTATGAGGAAAACATAATTTTTCATATAAAGTCTTAGAAGAGAATGAATGCTTGCAATTGTATGACAGAAAAAGATTCAGTTCCAAGCAAGAAACAGCATGCTGAGCATGCTAAATCAAATCAAGCTTCAACTTTATCTTACTTTCTCCACCCCTCCTAACATAGTACTTGCAAGCATAGAAAATTGTGGCTATTTCAGTGCAAAATAATTTTTTTTTCTGTAGTGAAGTGATTCATTTATTCCTGTGGATGTTACTGATATCTCCTGCTGTGTATTGCTTTTAACTAAAATAGAGTTGTTGTTAACTGAAGACACCCTTCTTTCTTTTTTTCTCTCCTTTCTTTGCTTTCTCTAGATGTTGTTTGAAATGTAAATTTTAGCAGTCCCTGTAGTTTATACCTGAAAATCGCCTTGCCCCTACTGGAATAACACTGCCAGATTTCCTTTTAAAACTGGTCTTTTGCTGAATTTTGCATTTTGACCCAGAGCTTCTGCCCAGAAAAATGCTTCTCCCTTATCAGTCCCAATCACTCATGGAAGTGACAATGTCTGATTCTGACTGGCAAAAACAACAGAAGGGATTGGGATTAAGTTTCACAGCCCTTGGGACTTGAGAGCAATTACTCCCAGCTACTGACAGCAGTGTCAACATGCCCATTGCTGTGTTCTCACTTCAAGACTGAGCAAGGAGGAAAATAAATGGTTAAGATGAAATTCCCATCAACTGGGCAAAGGATAAGTCAATGCTGTGATTACTGCTCTAATGCATGTATTTAAAGTAGAAAAATTTTTCCATGCATTATTGAAACCTTAAAACTAAACAATATCATATCACAGTCTCCTAGTGAGCTGTCAGTTTGGCCAAGCATACCTCTGTTTTGTTTTCCTTCCCCCCCACCCCTTTTTTTTTTTTCACATTCCAATGCTTTAATGGCAGTTGTGTCTGAAGGACTTAGAATGAGCAGTGTCAATAGCACTGTATTCCGAAAACATGGTCCCTCCAGGTTACTGAGAAGCATGTTCTGTATTTAAGAAAAAACCCTTATTATCACATAGACTAATGAGTATTTCTGTTCTTTTTCGTCGTACCAAGTTATGAGAGTGTCACACTTCACTTCTAAAGTCTGTTTTCTGACTTGCAATTTTTAGAGCCTTTAATTACCTGTGTAGAGTTGCCTGCTTGTTTAGCTTCTAAACTTATAGTTCTAATATTTTGCTTAAATATTAAGTTTATCTCCCTAAAGTTAAAAGTGCAAGTCAATTCCATGGGCAACATTTTTTGTATAGTCATGCAGTTTAATAATATTTGGGATGCTATTGATCTCTGTATCAGGACAGAATTCTTTCTAATGCATAGTCACATTAATGTGGATTATGAAATATGAAAGTAATACATGTTCATTACAAAGGTTTAACCAGAATTTAGGCTTTTAATTTTTATTTTAGTTGAAATATTTGACATATAAGTGAGGAGGAATGAAGCTTTGCAGAACTAAATTTTGTCACAGGAGTTGGCTGATTCATTAGAGAGCAAAAGAGTGGTATTTCTGTTCTGAAATCTGTATTTGCAAAAATCTGTACAAAAGAAAAACCAGCAAAACAACACTGAAGAAGACTGAAGAAACAATCAGTTTTATCTTTGATGCCTGCTTTCTGACGTTGCTTCATTTTGGGAATGGATTCTAGACTATGTTATTGAGCTCAAACAATATTTCGCCCTTGATTGAAATAAGGGAAACATCAAATTTTTATTTAGGATCATTTTAAGTTCTAGGTGAAGAAATATAATTTAACTGATTTAATTACATGGCTGCACCTTGCCAGGTCTACCTGCAAAATCTTTATCAGAACAAAAGTTATATTCATCCTTATTTTTAATTTTAGGGATAGGGAAGTGTAGTTATTTCTTGTTTACAGTTAATAATTACTACATCATGTGATTTTTTCAGTGTATGCATGATTTTTGGTGTATGATTCATTCAAGAGAAGGAGGGAAAATTTGGGTTCCTCCCCTAGGCTTGCAAATATTTTTCTCCATTTTTGATTAAACTTTGGCCATGTAGCATAGCCGTGGAATTTCCATGGGTAAAACATTTGAGACTAAAAGATGTGGGTTTGCAGTTGAAGGTGGTATTGCATCAGGTTTTTGGCAATTTCAGGCCCGATCTTACATTGCCCTCGGCCATGTCAGTTGTACTGATAACACAGTTGTCTTGCTGACTTTAGGCCAGTGTAACATCGGCCCAGAAGTCTTTGCTGCAATAGATGTTCATGTCTCTGATGTTTCCATAATGTTCTAGAGGATTAAACAAATGTCCCATATGATTCTTCTTTACTGCACATCATTAAACTGTGAAAGCTGTGGAGCTCATTGACACTAAGTGTTGCAGATGTCAAAATTTACAAAATCAGTCAAATTCATGGAATACAAATTTGTCAAGGCTTGTTAAACACAAAAGGGAGTTTCTGAAGAGCAGATCACTGGAACCTAAGGAAAATGGGGAAATGCCATTATTTACCTTGGGTCCCCTAGGCTTCCTGGGCATCACACACACACAGAATCACAGAGTATTCTGAGTTGGAAGGGACCCACAAGGATCATTGAGTCCAACTCTCATTCCCAGTCATTTCTGAGGACCAGACTAAAAGTATGTTTAGCCAAAAAGAGTCCATCTATTCTTGTGTTTTTATTGTTTTACTAGATTTACTTAAATGTCATGTTATTATTTTCATATTAGAAGCTTGAAAGTTGCAGCAGAGATTTAGGATGTGCTGAAGGAAGAGTCTTGGGATATGCTGGAGTTGCACTGAAACCCACTAAAACCATTTTGGCTATATCTTTTGCTTTTCTGTGTAGCTGAATATTTAATTGTCATATTCTTCTTATACAAGAGCTAACATTTGCTGTTAAATGATACAGTTGATACAGTAATGAAAGGCTAAGATGTATGAGATTTTCTTGCCATATTTTAATCTACTTTTTTCTGCAGAGGTTGTTATTGCTATTTTAAAATGTTTTTATTCACACTTTTCAAGAGTTAATTTTAGAAAATACTTTGTTACTTTGGAGATGGAAAATGTCATTTGTTTCAGACTGAGTCAAGGGAAAAAATATGTTCCTTTTTTATGTGACATTACTGAAAGCATTTGTACTTTCTCTTCGTGTGACATCCTAAGTCAAACTAAATGCCTGAAAATTGTCGCTACATTAAGTATTTAAGTAATATTTTTAATAATTATAAAGAAGAGCCAGAATGTTAATTTATCTGGAAAGTAGCACAGATCACATATGAAATAATCTAATTCTTTACTCTTGCTGATCACAGCAAACAGTATGTCAGCTGCAATTAAAAACAGAATCTGGGACAATCATACTTTTCACTTGTCCAGCTGAGTTTTTACCAGTGATGTCATACTTTCTAGTCAGCCAGCACGCTGATATGTCACTGTCTTGTTTTCTTTCAGGCTTTCAGTTGCAAAATGGTAAACTAGAGAAAAGCCTCGTATATCTTTTTGTTTTGAATACATTAATTGTTTACTTATGTCAAGGTCATCTTAACACTTGTACTGGGTGTTGGTGCAGTCTTCAGCTGGACTGAGTGTATTGCCAGCTTGATAAAAAGTACTGTAGCAATGAGCCTGTAAATGTTTCCAATATTCTCAATCTAAACTCAAGATCTGGGGGTTCTGCTATCAACTCAGGTGTAGCTGAAAAAGAAAAAGGCAAAGACCGGAGGCGACATTCATTCTCTATTTCCTTTAAGCTTCAGGGGAGAAGATGGGGAAAGAAAGAAATTAAAAACTAGTTCCCCCACTCCTAAGTAAGAGAACTCCATTGTAATCCTGAGCTCATTTTGACATGCTTAGCTGTGTTGGCACACAAGGCATTTAATTTAACATATTAATGATAATGAATTTTTATAGCAAGGAGGGAGACAGGGAATTCAGAATTTAAGGGGATCTGCCTTTGAATTTTCTTTATTATAATGTTTTACATTTCCATATCCCTCTTCATCTCCAGCTTCCTAAAGCATATTACAGTTATGCCAGAATCACTGAACTCCTGAAAAGAGCTGTGAGCAGTATCAACAGACCTTGTACTTTCTGAATTAATTATTTCAGTCATACATGCCTCACACCTTGCTTGCAGAAGTTTGCTGAAAATAGATTCAGCTTGTGAAAACTGAATATGAGTGTGGCTGTGAAGAGTGGGAAGGTCTCTCCTTTCCTGCGCATTTCCTTTCTGACCCTTTTCATCCTGTTCACCTGGAGTGTTCACCTCCTCCCTCCCTGGGAGGAGACTTGTATCGATTCGGTCACGCAGAGAGAAGAAGACTGTGTTCATTTCAACCCATGCAAAGCAAACAGCCTTAGCTAATTTAGCAGCACGCAGCAAACTGTGCATAGCTGGTTGGAGCTGGGAGTGAGGGTGAATACATTACCAGGCTGTTAGTGCAGAGGAATTTGGGTAGGTAAGTAAAAAGTTGTCGCACTAAGCCTCATAATTCCAGTTTGGATAACACCAGTCCTTAGGGATAGATTGTCAAAGCCATAGGAATTCTAATGACATTGATGTATTATTCCATGCCTGTCAAAATCTTCCACGTTTCTTTAATATTGGAGAGTCTATTATCTGTTATCCCCAAAAAGTAACCAGATGAGTATTTTGTTTCAGATTCGATCAGACACTTCCTTTGACTCTGTGTAAATTTAGGAATTATAACTTCAGTCAATGGTCTGTCTTCATTGTGATCATGCGAGTTATACAGACTTTTCGAAGAGAATAATAAATGGGGCTAACGCTCAAAATTCATATCAAGAGGGGTATCAGAGTTAAGAAAGTGCATTTGAGTGCATTAAGAAAGTGCAAATGTGCATTTGTCCTTCCAAAAATACTACCTAAATGCTTTCAGCTGTTAAGAAAATGCTGAGGAGATGCCTTTAATAAGCTGTAGTATTTTGTACACTCAATAGAAAATAACTAATGAAAATAACTTGGGGTTTTTGGTTATTTGTTTTCTGTAACACCAGCATGCATTAATGTACAGCATGTCTAAGTTTTCACAGACCATCAGTAATAAAACAGTATATTTATTTCTAGAAAACAAAATTGGCAATGGAGATCTTGGAGAGTCTGCAACAAATTGAACAATTTGCAGTGTGACTAACAAGGCAAAAAAAAAAAAAAAAAAGAAAAAAGGAAAAAGAACAGAAAACATATTCACCCGGCCTCTTAGTGGCAAAACATTTGACAAAAGTAGAGATGGGACAGGGTTACTGGAGGTTTGCTTCATTCATTTGTATCAAGCTGCGTGACTTTTCATGAGTGCCTATTAAAATTTTTAAATAAATCAAAACATCACTCTCTGAGTGTTCTTTCTGTAGCCTTAGCAACGAAAGTAGGAAAAGGGAGAAACTGCAGATGGAAATCCTATCTGCCTGATCTCATATAGGTGGAGCAGAGAAATGTCATGAGGGATAAAATGCCGTGATCTCTCGGAGGTATTCGCCTCTGACTCCAGAACAGACCGCAAAGCAAACTGTTTCTCAGGTTCTTCTTGTCTCAGGCAAAAGTATGAATGCCTCTCTCCTGGTGTATGAAAAGTTTCTTTCAGTGCTAAAATAGGCATAATCTGGCTCCAAAGTGCAGCTGCTGAGTTTAGCCATATCCAGGAGTGGGGAAACAATGTGGCTTCCACAGGTTAACAACGTGGTGAGTGTTCATTTCCATGGCATAACTGGCTGGCTGGCACAGTGGTTTATAGCAAGTTTGGTGAGCATGTTTGAAACATCTTCCTTCCATAGCTGTAAGCTAGTGCACCCAAAGTTTCTATTTGTCTAGAAAACAAAACAGCCAATTCTTATAGTTGGACAATTGCTGACTATGTAGTTGAAAGAAAAAGCAATTTATTTCTGAGAATTAATTTTTTTCAATAAAAGTAGAAATAGAACTTTTAATGTTATCATTTAATCATTAATAATGCGTAAAGTGTTGATTTTTCTTATATCAGTGTATCAGGAACATTATTCCATCACCTTGGAATTCAAGGTTATTTCTTAGATACACTGGCAGACGTTTTGTTTCTCACATAAACATTCAATAAGGGCTAGTACACATCCATGTACCGCTCTAAAAATGCATATGAATTTACATTAAATACAAGGCCACTGTGATTGCTACAAAAGGCTGGGGTCTGTACAAGTGGGGGTTTTTTCAGTTGTAGTTAACATTGAAATTGAAGGTGAAATTCAGCTCTTCAATTTGGATACCTAAGTCTACGTGCATATGGCGTAGATGAGGTATGTACAGGTTTTCCCAAGGACATTTAGTGACAGGACAAGGGGGAATGGCTTTAAACTGAAAGAGGGTAGGTTTGGATTAGATGTTAGTGAGAAATTCTTTACCATGAGGGTAGTGAGGCACTGGAACAGGTTGCCCAGAGAAGCTGTAGATGCCCCCATCCATGAAAGTGTTCAAGGCCAGGTTAGATGGGGCTTTGAGCAACCTGGTCAAGTTGAAGGTGCCCCTTCCCACGGGTGGGGGGTTGGAATGAGATGATCTCTAAATTCCAACCCAAACTATTCTATGATTCTGTGATCGCAGATGGAAATCTAACGTGAAAGTTACCTAGCTGTGGATATCTGATATCATTTTAGACACTGTGATTGTACTGAATGGTCCATTGCTGCTTCTGTAAGATGAGGGTCTGCTGTAGGTCCTGAATCATATCTGCAAGTTTCGGGTGACCCTGGGTTCCTCCTGTGCCTAAGCAATTATATCTCACCCATGGTCAGTGCAGTCAAAGTGGGTATTTAGTTTGTTCTAAAGTGAACCTGAAAACTTCATGAGCTGGCAAACCTTCACTGACAGCATTTACTAGGTCTGTGGTCCTGACAATGAGCGCTTACAAATGTAGCTCTTATGCAGACAGCTGTACCTGCAAAACAATTACCACCCTACTCAGCTACCTATTTGCTCATCTAAATCTGAAGTGAAAAGATATATTTTTATTTTTTTTTTTACAGATATACCAACAACAAATTGTATCAAGCAAAATAAAAATAGCCTGTTTCTGGTCAGGGTCAAAATGTTGAGATTATTCCTCTCTTTTACCCCTTCCTGTTTCACCAACCATCCCCAGTAAAAAAAGTTTTTTTCAGAACACATTAAAATCTCATGACTTTATCTTTCACTGTTTTTCAGTGCTTAGATGTTTGGCATCACTTCTATTGCTTAAAATTGTGAAAGACACCCTTGAAGTCAGAAGCAATACTGTAGTGCCTTGTGTTTTATCTTCTGATGTCCTGTATTTAGATGAAAGCCAAACAAGGAAATACAAGTTTGTGAAACTTTCCATTTTGAGTTGCTCTACTCTGAAAGAACAATATAGATTTAGAAGTTATACACAAGAAAAAAAAAAATCTATCAAACCCAAAATAATGTGTTTAATTTTTAAATACTTGAGAATATTGGATCAACTAAACTCTAGGTTAACTTGAAGGCAGTGGTGTTTTTCAGAAACAGTAGAGGGAGGATATTATTTAACATCTTGATCTTGTCAGAGTAATTGTTAAGTGCTCAGACTATCCCTCTTGAAAAGAACAAGAGTGCAGATCCTGCAGAGAGCTTATTTGGAGCCTGATGTCATGCAAAGGCAGCAACTTGGATACGCTTGTTTAGGCAACATGTAACTAATCAAGCATCTCAATTAAATATGATGTCTTACAGTTGTGGCACGAGAGCTGTCAAGGGATTTTATTTTTTGAGTGTGACTGCAAGATGAAATAAAGAAGCATTTTCTGTGACAAGTCCTTAGGAAATGTAGCTGGTGAGAACAGTTCGTTAAAATCCCATGTTCTCTTCATTGTTCTTGTGGAGAATATTCTGACTGAACTCCTGTTACAGATGTATAGAGAAAAATACATGTGAATAAAGCAAAATGAATCCTTTTTTTCCAACCTAAGAGCAAGCTTTCAAAAGAACAGTAGAAATTGCTACAGATTAATCACTTTCGTCATCACTATCTTTCTCTCTAAGGCATGAATTGTAATTTTGAAATTTTACACATTGATTGTGGATTTCAGCCAGTGCTACGTTTTAGTAACTAAAGATTCATGTGTGTTTTATGTGAGAGCTAAACTAGAAATTGCTCTGATTAAAGAGACTACCAGTTTTGGTTGCAATCTACTTAAACCAAGTGCTTTCCAGAGAAGCACATGATGATGCAGTTCGTCCTGTTCTGCCCAGGCTCTGTGATGAGTGTGCTGCTGTCTGGCTGTATGCTGACCAGCACACAGCTGAACTGAACAGCATGGCTTTGGCAAAGATTGGTGCTGAGGTGTACATAGGACACCTTTAAAAGCTTTAAATTAGGCTTTATCCCTACAGGTAAAATGCTACTGCATTAATAAACACCTGCTCCTGCCTGTATCAACTTTGTACTGGTCGTACATGTTACTACAACCAATTACCCTACAATTTTTGGCTCTGAACCCTGAGACACAGTATTAAGGGCTCAGGAACTGCATCACACACCAGCGAGTGTAGAGGGAACTTCCTGCACTGTCCTATGGAAAGCCCTATCAATTAGTAACTATACCTGCTAATAGTAACTTAATCCTCTAGAGCTGTAATACTTTTCATACAAATTTGGATTTTCCATTTTCCCTCATCATGTGAGGCCTCAGGGTTCTTGTTTGTGTCTTGGTTGCTCTTTTCCTCCTGTCTCTTCCAACAGAGAAGTGCCAAAGAATGGGAAACAAGGATGATGCACTTCTCTTGACATTTGAATACATAGTGGAGAAATACATAGGCTACGGAGAGTTTAAAATTGTTCCAATGCCTGGATTAAAACAAAACAAAAAAGTGTATAATATTAAACTGAACTTACTCTAGGGGGAGGAAAAAATTTGGACAAATGTGGCTCTAAGTATGTCAAAGTACATACACTCAGAACTACACTGTTGGTTATATTCCACACAGGAAGAAGATCTTTAAAAGACTAAAATATTAAATCTGTAAAAGCTAACTTGACGAAAACATAGCTATTTATGGCATTATCTGTAGTCACGAGCCCTCAAGAATTGGGCTGATAACAGATGTGGGATTATAACCACTGATGCTCTGTAGTGTAGACCTGGCAGATAGTATTTATGTTTACAGTAATTTTCACAGTTCCAGTTTTATGAGCACTTTAGTCATTTATACAGATCTAAAAGTGAGAATATAAACTCTAAAACCTGTGTCATAATTACAGCAAAATCAAATTTCTGCTAGGTGTTTTAATGGACATTGTACTGAAACAGTTTCTATTATTTTCCTTTAGTGGAGAGGGTTCTTATATAATAAAGCTTTAATAAAGGCTTATTTTAAGAATGTCATTTCTCAAACTCCTGCTCTAGCAAATCAGGAACAGAACTGAATAATAAATATTTCCCTACTGTAATTGCTTTTTGAGTGACTTGGCGATTTGGCTTTTTTCCTCTTTTAAGCAAGGTACTGCAGAGATTTTTGCTCTTTTGAAGCTTGTCTCATATGACAAGACAATCCAAGGGGCTTTATAAGACTGCTGTAATGACCCCTAAATAGGCTGACAGTATTATAGCAGTCCCCAAGAGAGAAGATTCTTTTCAAAAGCAGCTGAATATCATGGAAAAGGCAGTGGGTCCACATTGACTTTTCACAAAGCTGGAAAAACTAAATGGCTTTTTGGATTAATAACAGTTTTATGGCATCCTTCTCTTGCAGACTGTCTGTCAGTGTGTGTGACTCTCCATTATAGGTGCTGTCAGGAGCTCAGAAAAGTGCATTTTAAAAACCTGGGAACTTAAGATGTTGTAGAGCTGTGTAAAGCCTTGTGTCTACATAGGGGAGAGAGCTGTGAGCTAAATGTCTTTGTTTCATCCCAGCTGATGGCAGCATTTAATGTTTACAATAACCTCCAGATGTAAATCTGTGAGATGCTGGGCAACGTTGCTTTCATACTGCCCCTAGTGAAAATCTGAGTTTGAGGACTACTGCACACACACAACAGGCTTTCAGGACTCTGCAGAGCACTTGTGTAGCCTCTTCTTGGAGAATATAGTGTGAGATGGAGTTCTTCACCCTAGTGTACTCAGACACAGAATTTCCTCTTCTATTAGATTGGGTTGGTATGCTATGCCCGTATTTGTATATATATTCCCTTAATTCTTACCACTTCAGATATTAAAACAAACAAACAAACAAAAACAACCACCAAAAAAACAAAACAAACAAAAAAATATGAAAAACAGCAAAAGAAATAGATTGTAGCTTCATCTGTGTGTGCCTATACACGTCCTCTGTAAGACTTTGATGTTGTAGTCCACGTGTAGCTTATCTACTTTCTCATATTGAGAGGCCAGTTCAAATAAAGTACTCCTTAGGGTTCTTAGATTATCAGGTCCTATAAAACTGTAAAATTGCATCATAGCATTGCTATGTTATGATTGTAATTATGATACTCCTTGTTAAAATGAGTTATATGACAGCGGCATGCAAAGTGTCTCTTTCCCCATTTTCTCTGATCTTAATTTTCCCACTAGGAACCCATCTCAGGAGAGGTAATCTTTTCTTGTGTTGCCTTATCTCCTGTGCTAATGACTGTTAGATTAGGGATATTCTCCATGTGTCCTTAACCCCTGTCCTTGTCTCAGTCAGTGCCTGCCTAAGAAAAACGTAAATAAATGAAGAAAAATCAGTTGCAACACCATACACACATGCTTCCCCTGCCCAGGTAATGCAGAGTATGACTGTGCATCTCTCTTGCCCCTTCTTGGTGCCCAAAAACGTGCTGTTGGGAAGAGGCTTTCCATCAGCTGCAACACACAGCTATCTCAAGTACTATACAAGCCATCATCTCTGTTCTTCCCCTTGTGCTGCTTTCAGCTGGTGGGGACTAATAATGTTCAGAAATATAAAAGCAATTCTCTAGCAGAAGTCTGAAACAATTCAGAAGTCAATTTTTGCTGCATACTGACATGATAGGCACAGATACTGTAAGAGAATAGCAAACATTACATGAGACTGGGTAAGAGTGCAAATAATTTTGAGGAAGCTGTTTTTGCTGTATGTGTGCAGGGCCGTCTTGTTGCTATCTTATTTAAATAGAAAGGGTGTTCTTTTTGCTTCTGCAAAATGGATCACCAGAACTGCTTTGTTCCTTATGGAAATAATTTTAATTGCTAGTTCATTTCCTTCCTCTAAATATCCAAAGAAACATTATTATCTTTGGTTTCTTGCTGAAAAATTGCCTGTTTAAAAAATATAGAATTGCCTGTGTTTTCTCTTTTTGGTGTTTCTGTTTTAGTCTACAAATGCACCTTTTAGAAAGCATAATTCTCTGATTAATTTCATAGGGTATTAATCTAGAAATGCTTAAAGATGACTTTCTGAACTTAGTAATAGGTGATAAATTTTCTCATAATTAATTTTTAGGGCAAATATTAGCCACAGTTTCAGTTAATTTCAGACCTTGTCTATGAGTTTGGCAATATTTGGGCAATTTTTAATGTATTTTGTTAACAATCATATATCAGACTTTCCTTTTAAAGTGATAAAATTAAGCATCAATAAAGTCTAACATCATATCCTTGAGGGCTTCAGAGGTTTTTCATTGTTCTGTCATCTCAACTGAAGTTTGGAAGTGCAGTTTCAATAAATAGTATATTTAAAGGGACAACAGTTATCAAATCCAGTCTCATCTTCTGTTGCATTGAGCAATAACTCAAGACACTTGAGCACAAATATCTGACGATGAGGAGCCTCAGATGGGATGACTGATTGATTGACTGATTGATTTTTGATTGGTAATGTCATAAACAGTCTTCCAGTACTGGGAGAAGGCAGCCAAAACTTAATCTACTGGAATGTACTGCCATCTGGTTGGCTGATCTATAATGATTTGTTTTGTGAATGACTTACTCTCTTCTTTCAACTACAGAGAAAGTAAGAGGTTTTTCTACAGCATGCTATTGTGCAATAGCAGAGCTCATTCCTGGGTGTGCTAACTGCTTTTTCTCTGGTTGAAGTTATCAGTTTTCTTCAGTTATAGCCTTAAAGAAAGACAGCTCGGTAGCTGGCAGAGCTTCTTGTTCAGTAATGCCTGTGGTTTGGATTGAATTGAATCCAGTATTTGGAAGCAAAATATTCATGCAATTGGATTTAAAAAAGGCTCTTATTCCTAAACCTTGTTTGTTAATATCCCCCATCTCCTAGAGATTTATAGTACCTTTTCATTTCTCTTAAAGAAAAAATGTGACAGGAAGAGAATTAAACCTAAATAGTCCAGTGTTTACATATGTGATTACATCATCATTGAATCATGGTGTCTTACTTCACTGAGAGGGAACTTTACTGTGTCATGTCTGTTTCAGTATTATTTTCATATACATCTTTGGCCAGAATCCCAGTTCATAATCTGAAATAATTTCAGAGGCATAATGTAGTCATTACTTTTAAATATCACATATAGTTACTTTATGTTATCTTGATTGTGACAGATCACCTTAATCTGTTAAGGGACAACAGTTATTGATGAAATGGGTATGTGTTGTTTGAACTGTATTTGGCAGTATTCATATATGTAACATAAGGAATGGATGTTCAGTATTTGAATTTGACAAATACTGAACACCAAGAATTTAAAGAAGGCTTAAACTTCAGTTGTGCTGAGCTTTTACGAGTAGTGCATGCATTCAGCTTTCCTGAGAAAATTCAGTTGTAGTTGGAGAAATATGGGAATATATTCAAGATGTCATCAGACAATATCCCTTGTGAAAACTATAAGAAATTAATCTTCTTTACAATATATAGTAAGATGGCAACTCAGCATCAAGGATGGCCTCAGGTTAAAAATAACTTACTTCCCCAAAAGGGAATTGTTATGAGAGAAGTTCTAATAAATATTCCCTTTATGCTCACAGAGGTTGCCAACAGTAATCCTCATAGCAGGTGAAAAAAAATATCTGGAAAAATCCTTTGCTTTAATGCTGTACTGTTCAGTAGAATAAAGGTGCTATATACTTCATACATATGCAGTATTTGGACATAACTGTACATCTAGAGAAGCAGTGGGAGATAATACTCATAGCCATACCTGAAAAACAAAGGAAAAATAAAAACTTTCTTGAAGTAGTAATGTGTATGTTCTCTGTTGTTTGTGAATGATCTTCCTTTCAGTAATGTGCTTCTACATCATTAAAAGATACTGAAAAGTTTGTTTCTCTTCATAAGCATATTTATATAGAATTCTAGCTATCAGCAGAACTCTACATCTGCATCATACAACTATTAAAATTATTTTCTTAATTCAGTAGTTTACATGCAAATTCAGTATAATTTTTGAAGCATTTTTGCATCTCCTTACGTGTGTAGTATCCATAGGGGATGGAATGCAATACGAGCAGGTACAATGAACCAAACCATATAAACAGGTCTGACAGAATGAAAACTCGTAGGTATCTAATGATACCAATAAAATCCTGTTATGAAAGACTCTGAGAATTCCATTTTCATCGTAATGCAAATTAGAAATTATGAAGGCAGTAACTTGGAACACAATCTTGGATCCTAACTTTACTGAGAGCTCCTGAGCTGCTCACAAAAACTTTAGCAGTTAGCTGCATGAGCCTTTTTGTAGTCAGATTGTAAATTTACAGATAGGATTAAGAAAAATTAGGATGTGAGAGAGAAATAATTAATGGTGTATTCATAAAATACATCTACATGAAGGCTATGAGGCTTTTTCAGAGTAAGAGGAATTCTGTCTTCCTTCTAACATCCAAGTTGAAGTGAATTTGTTTCCTTCCAGAAGTATCTAAGGTTATTTAACTTGACTTAAAATAGTATTTTTCTTTTATATACAGAAAATTTGGTAGACATGAGTAACTCCTCACACAGTGACAAAATCTTGAGCTGAAGGCTATAATTTAAGTGATTGATTTACAAAATATATGATGAATCTTCTTTGAGCATGGATCAAGATACCGTTTAAGGCATTCTTGTAGAGCTACCAACTAGGCTC
>JAYRBT010000082.1:18454019-18477986 GCA_036023395.1 Myiotriccus ornatus | reverse complement strand
TACCAACTAGGCTCAGCACTAGAGCCTTCTAATTGTGAAGGTGGAGGCTTAGGTACTGATAGTTAACTGGAGTAGCATTATTAGTTTTGAAAAACTGGAAAATTAAAAAATTTTGCAGTTTTGAATATGGTTTAAATATTGCATGTTTATCTGAAACAAACTATTTTGGTAATTATTTCTTCTTTATTTCTGTAGCTCTTTCTTTGAGATTTGTGATGCCTTAAATGTGACTTTTATTTTCTATGGAAATTTTGTCAGAATGATAAATTAAACTGGGAAAATATCTCTTTGTTTTCAAAACCTTTTAATTTACTGTACCTCCTTTATACATGACAGCAATAACTGTTTCAGTTGACCATTAAAACAGGAAAGAATTTGTTAAGTTGGCTGGCTTTTGTCATCTTCCTGACAGTGTAGTTTTAATTATGTTTACTTGTGTGACTTACCTAGAGCAGCTGAAGCTGTTAGAAGTTGCTTCAAAGGTGTCACTGAGATTTGCTGGGCGTATAAAGTACATTCTGGCATAGAAAGTACAGCAGAAAATACAGAACGTGTCAAGGAGAAAGTAACCTGATTTTATCTGCAACAACTAAAGTAAAATGCATCAGTAATGATGTTAATGTAGGGTGAAATCCAGCTGAAACAGGATTTATGGTCAATATATTTAAACTAAAACTTGAATAGTTTCATCTAGAATATAAGTTCTTATCAAGTATGTCTTCAGCTCAGGATCATGTCACCAGGAACAGGTTGTGTATGTTCTGGGGAGGGGGCTGTGGGGAGGGGGTGTCAGGTCTGCATGGAAGCATGGCCTGATGAGATGGCAGTCCTGTGCTGCTGGCTGGGAATAGGACGTACTGCAGGAGAGGAACTTCTCCATCACCAGGGTAATTCTAAATTCTAAGAAGTCCACCTCTTCCATTTTCTATGGTCCTGTTTATTTTCTAAGTTTACTGTAATTATAAAAAACTATCATTGAGGGCTTGTTCATTTTGCTCTGTCTCAGAGGAGGTGGAAGCAAGGACGAAACTGAGACACCAGCATGTACTACTTTTATAGTATTACTTCAAGCTTTTCAACAGAAAGCTGGCAATGCTGTTGATTTAAATATTTTACGGTTACAACAGCTTGGGATGTGTAAAGGAAGACTGGAAATCTGAGATATGTTTCATTGCTCGCCTCAGACCACACAATTTTTTTACCCTTTTCTCTGTTTTAGACAGGAAAGTACAGACCTTCACAGCTACTGACTTTGACAGAAATTTGCTGTGACATAAGCATTACAGCAACTTCTTTAATTTTAAAGACCATGAGAATTAGGAAACTTTCATCCACAAATATATATAGAGATGTCTGTCTCTGAGTGGCAAGCCTACAGTAAAGCAAACTTTTGGAGATTTAAAATAAAATAGCATTGTAAGCCTATAGCTATCAGGAATTTTTTTGGATCTTCTTATAAAGGATATTCTAGTGAATTATGTTCAGAAATGTTAAGAACCACATTGTTTTTAAGGTGTTAACTGTGAATGCTGCTCATTGCTTTGTTAGAGCATGGCCATTATTAAGGAACTTAACTGGCCATCTTGCCTCATAAGCCATCAAATATTTTACCGTAGATTTCACTGATGTGATTACAGGAACTATATGATTGGGATTTGGGGATAGCGAACATTTTCATTATAATATATGATGATTGGATGTTGGTAATTGCCTTGTCAACTGCTAGTGGTTAAAAGCAGAGCTGTCTGTGCAACACATTTGCAATTTGTACATTTTTACCTTTATTGCTGAGTTGCAGTGTAGTTGTTGCTGCGGCTCCCAGAAGCAACAGGACTCAGTATTTCAAGGAAGAGTTTTACATAAAACTAAGGTGCATCTTCCATTACAATCTGTGTTTTTCCCCCCTTTCAGGAAGATACAGATCATAATTATTATACTTCAAGGACATATGGCCCATATGATTCCACCAGCCGGGATTTGTGGGTCAATATAGACCAGATGGAGAAGGACAAAGTAAAGATTCATGGGATCCTTTCCAACACGCATCGGCAAGCTGCAGTAAGTTATTGTACCATTTTCTTCTTTGACTAACATGGATGCTTTCACCAGTGACCCACATAGTAGAATTACTAAGTACCATGACGACTGTTCACAGAGCTATATGTCTGAATTTTAGTTAAGCTGTGAAAGTCTTTACAGTGTTGATATCAAGTGATTCCAAGTTGCCTTTTTGAACATGCTATAAAAGTCCTTTAGAGATGCCTTTACAGATAGATTTGAAATTTTTCTCTGTTCAGGAGGATCACAAGCTATCAAACAGTAAACTACTTGTGTTGCTGAACTTGAAGGGAATTTTACCAGTGAGTTCAATAATAACAGAACTTGGTTCAGGATGAAGTTGGTGAAGTTTAAATCTCCCGTGGAATGTATCTGTGTTTGCACTTCTATTTTGTATGAGGTGTCACACTAATTTTTCCCTTTGGGACAACTGAAAAAAACTCATGAGAATGTCTTTTAGTAATAGAAGTGATGTGATCACAATTAATTTCTTATAGTAATAGAAGTGATGTGATCACAATTTTGGGTTATCAACAAATAAATACCACAAAATGTAAACAACAATCATACTTAACTTATTGTAATCATACTGCCTGGTAAAATGGACATGAAAATAATGGACTTACACACTTAGAAGTGAAACAGAGTACTGTATGATTTACAAATTGTATTCTCAGTTCTCGTCTGTGGATAGAAGCTGCATGCATAGAAGAGCCAATATTCGTACAAATTAAATACAGAAAATTACGACTAAGAATTGTGGTTCATGAGGCTCTTGTTTCATCCATTGACCAACTTAGCTCCAGCAAAAAGTCCTTGGGTTTTGACAGTTTAAAACAAATTCTAGTGAACACCTTAATTAAAAGCTGTGCGGTTTTTAAAGATGCAGATGAGCTTAACAGTTTTAAAGCTGAGAGAAAACACAAGTTTAATTCATCTTTTCTCTTAGTTTTTTTGTTTACTCCCTGTCACAAGCCAGGTGACTGGCTCAGAGGAATGCAGGAGGCAGCTGGAAGACATACTGTGATATTTAAAAAGCAGAATGAGGAGATAAATCCAGTGCATGTGACTGACAAAGAATCCAATTCAAAAAATATATTCTTCACAGTCAAAAAGACTGTAAGAAGCCAGAGATAATGCAAAAACTGAGGGTTCAGGCAGTTATATATCTTTGGAGTGGATTTAATAAAACATTTTATAAGGTATTTTTGTAAAACAATTTGATTCTAATGAGAAAAAAAAAACAAACCTCAGGGCACCTAAAAGTGAAAATCTTTATTGTCTGCCTTGCCAGCTTCACGTGGAACCCTGGTGCTCTGTGCTGAGGGAGAGAATGGGAATATGCCAAAATAAAAAAAAAAAAAAGGTATTAAAAATTTATACATACATATAAAAGGTATAACAACTTTCCCTATTAAAAGTAATTTGTGAAAGTGAGACCTAAACGTTAGTGAAATTCCTTCGAGAGGTTTTAACCTGTGTTTGAGGATTAGTGAAGATGACACCCTTCCACATCTTTGTTGTAAGCAATTTTGTTTCCAGTTGGATCCCTGAAAATTCCAGTTCCAAGGCAGACATTTTGATGAAGTTATTAAATTGAGGTTTAGAAGGAGGCAATTTTTTTTCTGGGTGTGGGATCAGTGTGGAGGATCATTCAGCATGGTTAGAACTCTGACATCCATCTCTTTTCATACCTACCCAAATACCTTGGATTATGAACTCAGGTGCCTGTAGCTATGTCTACATACATTTTTAAAGAGCTCTTTTTCAGAGGTTTGTTTTATGTCCTTCCTGAATGATGAAAAAGTATCAGTGAGTCATCCTGTAAGGTTTTATATTTCATTTATATGTCTATAATTGATTTCTTGTATGCATCTGAGCAAACAACATCCGTATCTACTACACAATGAAGTTAACAGAGATGTGCTCTCCATAACTGTACAGCTGTAAAGTCATATATTCTGAGATGATCATACATAACTGAGCAGCAATCCCTTCCTTTCCCTTCCATAGAGATAAACTTTGTCATTAATCTTTTTTAAAGGCCATTTTGAACATCTTTTTGTGACTCAGTGATTTACATGCTGATAATTTCTAAACATTATTCTCCAATTTGACAGTAGAACCAGGAGTTAAATTATTATATGCTAAGAATCAGTGAATTCATTTAGCAATGTCAGGGATTCTTTGAATGGTAAAACTTTTACACTTAATTTGTGTGTTTTCCTTCAGTTTGAAATATGTAATCCTAAGAGTTCCCAGAAGCTGTCAGGTGGTTTTGCTTCTACAGGAAAAATAATAAAGAATAACCATGAGATGGTTTGATTGTATAAACGGCATAGAAATTGGTTGCAGAAAGTAACACACATATATTAATGGAACAGTTAAAGTATCTAACACTACAGGATTTATATTACTATTAGTAAGGGTTGTTTCATAACGTGTGACCACCATCTTCTTAACCATATAATAAAATTTTAGGAGTGGCTTGGATATTCAGTGTTTTTAGATATCTAGTAGTTGATTGCTCAAACACTGAACTAGATACAGGATGCCTCATAGTTAGGAACTCGATTCCCTTTTCTCTCAGTCCATTCTATCATTTATGTATGAAGAAAACATTTTTATTTCAGCAGGTTAAAAATTCTGATTTTTTTTTCTAAAAAAAAAAAAAAGTATACTTTCTATCAGCAAAAGTAAAAACACACTTTTAGTGACTACTGAATATTGTATTTTAAAACATTTTTTTAATCATGTAGGTTCTTTATTACAGTACTATGTTAAACTGTGTACATTAAACATTTTTACATTGTCAGAATTTAAGGCACCATTTTTTGATTTAAGTCAGTGGGAGACCTGTGTCTGGCTTGAGTGGACAAACAATCAAGTTTTTATTGTAAACATCTTTGTACTAATGTTTATATTACAGCAGTTGAGAAGACTGTTAAGGGGACAGTTTTCATGTGAAGCAGTTTAATGGTTACTGTGTATTCAGAAAGTTAATGCTACTAGGTAAAATGGAGGAGAGATACAAAGGAAAGAGGGATGGTTTGGTCAGCAAATTGATAGTTTTAACAGAGTTCTTGGAAATCATGTTTGGTAGAGCAAGAACAATTTAAATGGGCTGCATACACAGACATAGCATACATTTCAGCAGTGAAAACTTTAGGACGTGGTAAAAGAACATTTGTTTAAGTTAATTCATTAGCTGTCTTTTGCATATGCCATTTTGATTAGAAATGTTCAGTGGTACGTCCATATTTATGTATATACAGAAAAGGTCATTAGAACCTACTCAGTCCAATTAACACAATGCAAATGGATTTTGCATTTTAATTAAAAACAAACAAAAAATGTGCTAATAAATCCTGTCTAAATTCTGTCTTCCACTTAAGTGGAAAGTAAATCTAATTTAAAGTTACTGTAAATCCTCAGTTGCTAATTTCATGCTAAGTAAGTCTTTAAACATTTCTGGTGGATGTAAGCATAATTCTTTCTGAGAGAAGAAGTACACAGATATGATCTGAACATAATTAACCCGGGACAGAAATAATGGTAGGGAAAATAAAGACAAAATGTGATTTTCTTTCTCCTTTTTTTCCCTCACTTTTTTAAAATGTATGAGTTGTTGTGCTTTCTGAAGTGGAGACATCAAAGGATAGGGTTGAGGGACAGTCACCAACAACCCACCTTCACATTAAGTTTTACTATAATAATTCCTCCTAAATAAGAACTAATGGGCTTCATGCCTGTTTCCTATCTGGGATTTGGACCATTATGGAAGTGACGTGTTTTTTGGAATATTATATTTAAACTCTGGAAAGACCTTACTGGGATTTCAGCACTCCTTTCTACCGTGACTACTGATTTATTCAGAGTTTAACCAGATAGTACATGAGGTGATAATTATGGGCAGCCACAATATTTAGCGAGCTTTGGGAAAGTAGTGAATAAGTGGAAAAGGAAAAAGCCATAGGCAGAGAGGAAAAATGAGTTTGAATTTCAATGATGCTTTATAGTGAACTTAGTTGAGAAAAGTCTGTTCCCCAAATTATAATTCTCTGCTATGAATTCACCTTATAGAGGGTAGTCATCTGTAGGCTTGTGGAATTTTTTAATTATAAATTTTTTTAATTTTTACTTTGCAGTAAGGACCTTAAGTAGAGTTTGTTGTTGCTTCTGTTGAATATTTCTTTGTACATCATTTCATTTCCTAGTTGACAGTATAGAGAAGTTTGGGAACTGGTGTCATATGGGATAAATGGAAGAATTGCCTTCCAGTGACCAGCCTTCATTAGATATGTACCCAGGTAGCTGCAGGATGTCAGGGAGAGCACTTGAATCTGAAGGCACATGTGACAGAGGAGCAAATGACCAGCAGCCAAGGTAGGAGGCATCCTGTAAAATGTAGGCATGGCTAAGGCTTTAGATATTGATGACTTCTCTTAAGAAAGAAGTTAAAGCAACTTTTTTTTAAGGAAAAACTCTACAAATCTTTATTAGTTTTATTCTTATGAGAGAGTTACAATGTCTGTTCATGTATTTTACTTTCTGAAGTCTTTAGTTATGAGGACCCACTGCTTTCAGGTGTTGAAATGTTACACGAAATTGTTTCCAGTTAGCTATTACCAATTCCAAATTCCAAAAGAATAGCAAGGCTCTAGTGAAAAATAAAAAGCAATGAAACAGATATTTGAAGTGGAGGACTGTTCGTCTTGTATTCTCTTACCTTTCTGCTCAATATTGATTTTATTTTCTGATGTTATTCCTTTCAGAGAGTGAATCTGTCCTTTGATTTTCCCTTTTACGGTCATTTTCTACGTGAAATTACTGTGGCAACTGGGGGTAAGTGGCTTTCTAACAATTTACTTTGAGTAATATGAGAAGAGTTTCTTGCAGCTATTTAAAATGCTGGGTTTTCCCCTGTATATGTCAAGAGATAAACTGCAGCTTTTATTTAGGAAATCTTCCTCTCCGCAAAAAGAAAGTCACAAAATATCAATATGATGAAAAACCTCAAGCTGTTCAAGATGAAACCCATCTCATTGTAAGACTTTATAACATTAATCCTTTTCTGTTTAGATATTTCTCCAGGAATCTTGTGTGTATGTGTGTTTAACAGTTGCACTTGTGGAGATAGTGCTGGAGCCAAATCAAGGAGGCAGACTTAGGGTTTGCCTGTAAGAGGACAGAGGATTTACTGTCCAAAGATAAGTGCTACTAGAAGTACACAATTTATCACCTCTAAGGCAAACTCATTGCAGTACACTGCCTTGGTGTGTTAAGGCATCTGAAAATGTACCACGGTGTTCCTCTTCTTCTGTGGGATAAGAAAGGAGGTATGGCATAGCTCAAGCTCCTAGTCTTGCAGCTCTGGGCACAGCTACTGACTTATAGTTAGGGTTCTCCCTCCCACTGCTGCTGGCTGCTGCTTGCACTGATCTCCTGCACTAGGAACAGTCACTGACTCCTTCTGCTTCCCTCCCTCTCCACCTGCTTGAAAAACAAAGATGAGACCAGAGGATGATATGACCTGGAAGACAATAAATGTGAAAAACAAGGAGTAATGGTGAAAAAATGAAAACAGGGAGGAGAAAGACAGCATCACAGAGAGCACACCCACAGCATTCTCTGGTCCTTGAACAGGTCCAGCAAGTTCATGAACTCTGGCTGGTGGTGCTCTGCCTAGAGGTGTGACAGGACAAGCAGGCAGAAATAGGAGCCACCATCACCAGGAGCAATCCTACATTGCCATGGTCAAGGCTTCTTCTCATGCTATGGGTGACCAGCTGGTCAAGATCAGGGTATGTCCATGTCCCACTGGAGTTCTAAATGCAGAGGTTATGACTAAAAGATTAGGAAAGAATTGCAACCAGCGTCTCAACAAGAGTAGGAACTAGAAGAGAGGTTTTTGTCATGCTCACCATCAGGATTTCCATTTTGCCACCAAAGCAAAAGAATACAGAGGTGAATAAATGCTGATTTTAAATGGCTGCTTTTCAGTTGAATGATAAAAAGTATGCAGAATCACAAGATTACTTCAGTATCAGTGTTTTCTCTTCTTGATCAGCAATGACATTTTGATGCTGATTTGGATCAGAAAAGCCATGAATCACTGATTTTGAGACTTGTCTGATGTCCATTCTGCTTTGCTTTTAGTTTCATTTTGGTGCTTGATTGTCAGTGCATAGTTCTGTATTCTGTATTAGAGTTTCATTTGATGGGGTGCCAAAATCAAGTGCATAATCTGTGCAGCATGAAAGAATAGATCCTGCACAGCTAAAACCGCAGCGGTGGAGACACTGTTCATTCTCTAAATGTCCCCTTATTCTTACTGCTGTACTTCATTCTTTAAAGCTTTACAAAGTTCATTCTTCCTTCAAGTAATTCTTTTTGTGTGGTGACTTTGTTGGGCCTTGCCTTTTAATGAAAGTCCTGAATTTTTGCCGCTTTTTACCGCTTTCACTGAGACACTGCTGTCACCAGTTTCCCCATCCGACCCGAAGACTTTGGAGCACAGTTAAGCTCCTAAGGAGAGCTGTGTACTAGTAATTTGTGTGGGAAGCGTTGTCACTTTTGGTTGAGTATTTGGGGAATGTAGGTGTTTTGGGTGTTGATTTCTTTTTTTTTTAAAAAAGCACGTAAGCCTATAAGAATAGCTGCAGCTCTGCAGCACTCTTTTCTCTTTCTATTAATGGAACACTGGATGATAATTCTGCTTTTATTTTGGTCCACGTTTACTAAGTAAACTAATACTTCTGTGAATAAATAGATCTACGGATTATTGTCAAGCTAAATAGGACCTTAAAATCAGTCCTTTTAATACACGGAGCTGCCTTTAGCATGGAGATAATTCTGTCTTTCATCAACACTTCCATGATTTTCAACCTCAAAATTAAGCACAAAAAAGCAAGATCTAGTCAGTAATAGCTTTGAAAATATTATCTTGATAAAGCTCGGTAACTGTAAGTCATTCTGTCAGTCCAGTACAGGATGCAACCTTTTCTACAACTATAAGATTCACAAACTCATTTAATGGAACAAGAAAGGTCTGTTTCTGTACTAACTCTCATAAGTGTTTTGTTTTGTCTATATTTGCAAATTTTGTTGCTAGGCTAAGCACCACACTTCATCACCAGTGACTTATGATAAAAAAGGATAAATACAGTTTTTATGTGCTTTGTACATTGTATGGTCTACTATTTCTTAGTAACCAGGATTTTACAATGGCATTACTATTATTAGAGACCTGAAATACCTCCAGAGGTTATTCTGACATCAAAAGAATGGCAGAGTTAATGTCTACAGAAGTCCCACATGACAGATGTCTACTTCCTGAAAAGCGGGCTATGATTAATTATGCTCATGAAAACACTACGAACTGTTTTTACCTCTAAATGATAACCTAACTAACCTTATTAAAAGGAAAGCTGAGGACAATGATGTGTTGAATCCCTGTCACAATAAAAATGTCTACCCCAGTGGTTTCTGGAATTCTTCATGGAGGGTACATTGTGGCATAGTAGGATTCCCAGGTTACTTAAGATGACTTGGAAATTGCTGGTGTAAATCTTGACTGGTTTTTTTTCTCTTTAACTAATTTTTATTTCCTCCTATAATGAACCACTCATGAGATAGTGAGCTATATGGTGCATGCCAGGGAGCTGAGTATATGAAGTTTGTTTGTTGCCAGTCACTGATACCCATCACAGACCTCAATGGCTGTGAAGCTGGGAAAACCCTTTCTGTGCTACATCACTCCAGGCAGCATCATAAGTCTTCTTAGAAGAGTCCTTGGAGTTCTGTGATCCCACATCCTACTCAACATGCAGCAAAGCTTCATCCCTGGTTATAATAATTTTACATGCACGTGGGAGTAAGTCCCATTTTTTTGATCTCTGTGGCTTTTTTTGGTTTGTTTTGTTTATCAGTCTCTGTTTTCTGGTGCAGTTTTGTATCAGATACTGTAAATTATTTAGGATTGTCTTTCTTTTATGGCACCTCTCTTTGACATTACATTTCTCTCTGGCGTTGCTATGCCTGCAGCAGCATGACAGTGAAGGGTGGTAGACAACCCAGATTATTATGACTTTTCACTAGACCTTTTGTTTGTTGCCTGGGATTGTTGTCTTTTAACTCCAACTGGCAGCTAAACTCCACACAGCAGCTCGCTCACTCCCCCTACAGTGGGGTAGGGGAGAACTGGAAGACTAAGAGTAAGAAAACTCGAGAGTTGAGGTAAAGTCAGTTTAATAGGTGAAGCGAAAGGCTGCATGCAGAAGCAAAGCAAATGGAGGAATTCATTCACCACTTCCCATGGGCAGGCAGGTGTTCAGCCATCCCCAGGAAAGCAGGGCTCCATCAGGTGTAACAGTGACTCAGTAAGACTAACACCATCACTTCTAACATTCCCTTCCTTCTTCCTCCTTTAGCTTTATATGCCAAGCCTGACACAATATGGCATTGAACATCCCTTTGGCCATCTGGGATCAGCTGTCCAAGCTGTGTCACCTCCCAGCTTCTTGTGCACCCACAGTCCACTCTCTGGTTGGATGTGTGAGGGAGCAGGATAGGCCTTGACACTGTGTAAGCACTGCTCAGCAGTAATGAAACATAACAATAGCACAGTGAAATTGCAGTTAATACATAGAAAAGGTATATGACCAAAGAATCTGTGAAAATAGAACAAAGATCTTTCTCAAATAGATGTGTAAAACTTGGTGTTAATTGGGGTCTAATTCCTACGTGGAGTCACCTTTAAGTATGTGATGGCAATAACTTCCCTTATTTAACAGATTATTTAGTTCCCTTTAGCTTTTGTTATTTTTTTCCTAGCAGAGAAACATCTGGAAGCTCCAAAACAGATTAGATAATCTTGCAAGTCACTGTGACCTTTGAGTCAGCTAATTATTCAGGAATTATCATTAAAAAGGAAGACATGTGTGCATCTCCTAAAAATGTTATAGTTTTCTGGTAAGTTACTATCAGATTGGACTCTGTGTTAGTTTTCTATAGGTTTTTCAAAGCTCATTTCTGTTAAATTTTCTCTTTGTCTAGTGAATATTTCTAGATCAATTCAGAATATTGTCATGACTAGAATTTTCTGACATTGAGGTTATTTGCTTTGAAGCATCCATCATGTTTTATTCCCAAAACCAGTAACTGCTTTGCAAAACAGAAGTCATTGCAAGTTTTAACATGTTTATTGTGACTGTATGTTTCACTAACAAATTCATTACAATTAATTATGATTTCAATAATGGAAAAAAATCAGAATTAAAAGAAACTGTTTCTGCTGGAACATCATTCCCAAAACATGGAAGTAATTAATTTCTGTAAACTAAAAATGAAAATTAAGTCTGTGAGCTAAATCCTGAAATCTGCTTAATTTTTCACTCAATCTTAACTCAGGCAAGTAACTGCTGATTTCTAAGCTGAAAGGGAGAAGGAGATGTAGAGCAACGGAAGGTTGAAGCTTAGGTTGCTCTGGGACATGAACTTGTAGACCTCAGCTAAATGGATGCTGGCAGTTAGGGACAGGATGAGTTAGAGGAAGGGTTTGACTTTGGAGTAGCAGTATTAAGGAGCCAGGAGCCCCATGAGGTAAATGAGCTGAAAGAGGTTTATACACTGAAAAGGTAGAGTATTGCTGAATGTGGTTTCAATTCACAGGGAGCGCTGGACTGTAACAAGGAGATAGTATTATCCCAGAAAAGCTAAGGGAAGAAAAACTGCAGGAGAAACTATATATGGAAGCATAAATCAAGCTGAAGGTCACTACTATTAGGATAAGTAATAGCCATTTAATAGATTGGCAATTTCAGTAGTAGCTCCCAGTGGGGATGCTGTTGTACTGGTATTGAGGAGCACAGATGAGTGGAACAAGAGGGAAAAACGGGTGTGAATAAAAAGATGAAAGTTCAATGTTACACCTCTGTGGTGCTCTCTGTACTCAAACATGCAGGTAATTATGTGGGAAATGAGTGCATTTCTGCAGGTATGTGAAATTGGAAAGACAAATACTGTAGATATTATGGAAGATTATAAAGCAAATAATTGTGTCAGACTGCCATGTGGAAAAATATAAAAACCAACATGCTTAATGATAACCACAGAATTGCCCAGAAAACAATAGAATTGAAGAGGGTTAGACAATAAACTGAACAACGTAAGAGCAACCACACAGTGATCTTTAATAGGCAAAGATCACTATCTATTCTAGCAACCTCTGAACATGTCAGTAAATGCCTGGAAATTCCATGAAAAATGCAATTTCAAAGACACATTTTTATAAGCATACCTTATAAATGGTATCAAGAAGTAAGAAGTAAAAAGTAACAGAAAACGAGTCTAGTATTTGGTGAAGGAAAGCAAAAGGTAACTGAGTGACATGGTTTTTGCTTGATGAAAGGTTAGCTAATTCACAATGAGCTGATCCTTTCTAGTGCTGGAAATGACACTGTACAATGAAAGTGCCCAGTCTGAAGTAACTGCTATAAGCTACAAGTATGGGCATAGCCTGCAGGTCAATTTACAAGTAAAAATAAATTGGTTATATACAAAGGGTGCAGTTCATCAAGCTGTGCCAATCTATTTCCATATTTGTCGGCCTAAACTCATACACAGCCAGTACAGATGTAATCAGTATAGTCAGCAGAGCTCTATGAGTGCTGAAGGCAGACGTTTAAAGTAGGTTGGATGAATTGCATTCTATGTCTGATTCTCTCTATATGTCACTGTGTATGAATATAGCTACAAAGAGAGTCTCATGTGATTAGCTCATATATATGGTATTTACATTTTTAGATTTATAAAGCTTAGTTGACTATTGAGACATTTTGCCTGCTAGCATGAAGAAGGCATCAGAAATGTCCATCTACCATGTGCAATAGCAAATTGATGAAGTTGAAGCAAGCAGTTGAATTTGTATATTCTGTATTAACTTCTGGTGAGATAATATTTGATAAATCATCTTTGAGTTGAGGAATATTCCAAATGAAGGAATTGTTTGAAATAATTCTTATGGTGGAGATGCTGCCTGAGCATTTCTACCGCTGTCAATAATAAAATGAGTAACAAGAAAAGAAATTAAAAAGCATCCCGGTAGTAAATCCCACTGTAATAGAATTAAAGTTGATAATTTTCTAAAGCTGAGATCAAGAATTCTTTGTATGGTTTTTACTTCCTAAGGTCAGATCATATGCTTAAAGTATCTGTACTTATGAAAGAAAGAGGTCTTTGTGCATTGAAGATTCACACAACTTTTCAACAAAACTACAATGTCTTACCCTCTATTGACACAAGATAAAACCACAAGCATTGAAGGTGCTGAAATAACTTTTCTGATGAAACTTGATGCTATTTGAACCCGTGCTGATGAACAGCCTTGAGGTACTTGAGCATGGTTTCTAAATCCTGACCAATCAGGATAACAGATTCAAAGTAAATCTTTTATTCTCACAGAAAGAATCATGCATATTTCAGTATCAAACTCTTTGAAAGTGCACAGATGGCTTATGGGAAAGTAGCAGAGGCAAAATATCTGGAGTTAGCAAGCTAGCTGGTTAGCTACTTAAACACTGAAGCTCTATACAGAGATAATACACTTTGAATTTCCTTTTGGACATTGAATGTGTATATAGGATTATGGAATTCATGTTTAATTGTACTGTTTTTAAGGTAGCAGGAGGGATATGAAAAATAAGCACCAAAGTGCAGAGAATTCTAATATAATTTCCATCACACTTTGTAGTACTTTCAAGGAAAGAGGATCAATGAAAGAGGAGAGAGCCTGCTGCGGGGAAGGAATAAAACCTGATGTTGCACTATCTAAACCACATCTTTCTGTGCTGGCACACAGAGCAATACCTCTGAGCAGCAGGGAAATGTGTCCACCAGCTGGTGGTGCTGTGGAAAGAGAAGGATCAGCAGGGTTAGGATCTGAGCTTGTTACTGGTGAGCATGGTGGTTCATTTGCAGCCTGCAGTAAGTCTAGGCTACTGAAAAATTATCTGGAGATTTCTAGTCCTCCAGGAATGATTATGCTTACATGTATTTTCCTTGCATCTCATAAATTTATTTTCTTAAACTGTCAAAACCAGTGAATAGGTAGAGTGAAGTTTGCCTGGCTCTTTGAAGTATCAGTGTAGTGAGTGGAGCATCTTGTTGGAGCCTGCCATAAATCTCAGTGAGGTCTTTCTGGTTGCTCTTGCTGCTCTGAACCCTTCAGTACAGGAGCCAGCAAGAGATGTGTTCATCACTTAAAGAGCCCTTTGATAATAAAAATTACCCTATGGGCAACATCTGTTAAATGGCAAAGGTGATACAAAGCAGAGTGAAACAGCGTTTCTAGACAAAATCAATGACAGCCTACGCTGTGTCTGTTATAGGGGATTATGCTTGTCATCACCAGTGGGCAGCTCTCTCTGAAGGGACTGTAGAGGTCCTGCTGTTGACTAGTTCACACAACTGCCTTCATTTATCTCCTCTGCTTCTGATGTCTTTCATACAGCTGTTAAAAAAAAAACTTCTCCCTGTAAATCTTCCTTTGCCTGTCATTCCTGTGTCAAGTGTCCCTGAAACTACCTGTCCTGTCTTTGTAAGGGGATACCCTTTTATCAACCTTCCCCTGAAACTCTGCTTTGTCTAGCTTCCCTCCATGAACCCTTACAACTCTTTCTGTTCCCACCCTTATGCTTTATCTTTACAAACTGGATCAGGAACACTTAGTGCAAAGAGAATGATAAGCTTTAGGGGAAAAAAAAACAATTCTACATGCCTTAACATTACTCTGACCTTCATATAAGAAAGCATTTGCCAACTTTGACTGTGAGGATTGTGGACAGTAGTTGCACTGAAGTGATACCAGGACTTAAAATTACCACATTTATGTTTCTGTGAGATTCTGTTTGATAGAATAACAGATAACTAGCCAAAACATTTGCCCACTTGTAATGCCAAACAAGAATTAAATAAAATTAAATAATTTTGCAGTTAATAAATTAAATGTCTTGATGTTAAGGCAAAGAGCCTTTGGGATAGCCAGAAACTGTTTCATTGAACATTGACAAGTTGTTAGGTGTAGGCTATGTCTAAAATGTATCCATTGCTTTTTATAGTAGAATTTTATGATAGTAAAAATCTTTACTATAGTAGCATAGCAAAGTTTCAGTAATATTGTGCTATTACACCATAATAAAGATTTTTAACAGATGGCAAGTCTTTATTTTCTCCAACTCCTACAAAATGCAATGTTTATTTGGTTTGCTGCATGCGTATAAGTTAAAAAGAAATAAACTTCAATCCAGTTTTGCCTGTAGTTTCTAATTAAAGGAGGAAATTCCTGATAAAGAGTGGGAAATACAGCTTTTGATGCTGTAACACAGTATGTCATAAAAATTATGTATTAATGTGGAAGTTCTGAACCTAATGAAATGTGCTCAGTCCATGAAACCTTTAAGATATGTAAAATAGTAGTTGTATGTATCACTTTCATAAAGTAAAAATAAAAATCATGGTGACAGAAACTTTTTCAAAAAATTAAGTCTTTCCAAGTACAGAATATTTAGAGACCAATCAGGCTGGGAATTGTGTTAAGAACGCAGCTCAGAGTCAGTATTAATTATTAAACATGAGGACTGCTATAGGTTACATTATTTTTAATAAGAAGTGGGTCTTATTTTTCTGTTCAAATATTATTAGGAGATGTCCTTTTTGATAAAGTTAATTTCTAACTTTGGCAAAAGTTCTATTTCCTGGTTTTGGTTTTTTAGTGTTTGGCTGTTGGGGCTTTTTGTCTGGTTGGGTTTTTTTGGTTGGTCTTCTGGTTAGTTTTGGTTGGTTGGTTGGTTCATTTTTTAATGTGTTGAATTCCTAATAATATCAATAATAAAGTAAAGGGGTATTAAAAGGTTTTCAGCCAGTTTTTCCCATGTGTACCTTAGTGAAGGTTTCAGCTTTTAAGGGAAGTCTTACCATTGTCATTAAGCATGCTGTTTTTAAGGCAGCTGTAAATGCATTTTTAAAATTCTGGATGTGAAATCCTGTACATTATGCGATGTTATGCTTGTCTGGTACCATAGCATGTGATACCATTGCTGATTACTCATAACAACCAGGGAAACTGAGGCCTTCATCTCCTTTACATGTCATCATCCTTACCTGTAAAATCATAAATTTATATTCTTATTCCTAAAATACTTATGAAATTCATATTGTTCCTCATGTTTCTGCTGAAATCTAGACACATGCATTGACTGATCATTTGGCTTCCTTAAGAAATTACTGTTAAGACAACTGTTCACAGAAATTATATCCTGATATTACTACTATCAAAATGAGCTGTAAAGCTCCCTGTGTTGCACCATGGGCTGCTCACCTAATTGTCTGTATTTCATATCAGGGCAGCAGGTTCAGTAGGTGCTTCATTAAAACTGTGTTATACAATGGCAGGTGGCACTGATAGTCACTGCTGCTCCTCTCTGCAATAGCAGAGTGTATTTACAAGGTATAGCAGAGCAGCAAAGGCTAAAGTGTCAAAGTCTGTGTAGTTTGTTTCTTTCCACTTACGTGGGTAGCATTAGGTACAATAAGAGAGTAATATGGACAAGGGGTTTGCATTTGTATAGATAAAGTACCTTTAATACTGTCAGGAAAAGATACTAGAAATATTATATTTGGAAGTACTCGTCAGTTCAGCTAAATGGTGGTTTTAAAGCCATGGTTGGGTAAGAGTCCTATCCAGTTAATAATTTTTTGTTCTATCAGTGAAGGGGTCTTCCTCCACTTTTATCCTGTGCACTTTATTACCTGAAACAGTATTCCAAAAGCTCACATGATGATGTATATCAAGGTGTTCAAGCTAGTGCAGTGTTAGTACAACAATTAAGCATTTATGCTATATTACCTTTGCAACTTAATCTGCATTACATTAGCTTTAGTATCTTTAATATTATGCAAGGCTCAATACGTGGTATAGAGCCATCACCCAAAGAATTAATTATTAACAAAAAACAAATTGTAAGAAAATTAAAGATGTAAAGGTTTGAAGCAAGGTCCTACTTTGCAACTCTTAATATTTTGGAAAGATAAATATTTCTTACCTCTTAATTTTGCTTCAGCATTACCAATTTGTCAGGCCCTGTCACTATGTCCAAAGCAATTTTAGCAAGTGACAGTACGTTTGACTTCCAGCTGCATTAGTGAATGTGGAATTTCTGGTTGTTGTGCTGTAAGAAGCTTGTTGTTAGCTAAAAGAAAAGTTTGGAAGCTTACACAGGATTAATTAAAATCAATGAAGGATTTAAAAGTGAACACTGAAACTATTGCTGGAGAAATATAATTAACAAAGTAAATTGCATTCTAGAATGGCTCTAGATCAGCCTATAGAGACTCAGTGCCAGTCTTCACTGATGAGGAAGCACGAAATATTTTGTGGGAGCTAAAAGAAGGCAACAACAAAAAACCCATCCTACTGGAACCGTTCTACTGATGGCACAGACTCACATTAATAAGAGCCTATTTGGTCACTTAGTTTTACATATTGCCAGCAGCATTATTAAAAAATTAAATAAATTTCTCTTTCTTCTTACTGTTAAGAATATTTGCTTTGTTGCATCCAAAGACGCTAATCACCCATAATTTCCATTTCCTATCTGTGTGTCTGAAGAAAGACTGCTAGATAGTATGAAAAGCACATGAATCAAGATATGTAAGGCTTTTTATGTTCATTACTTCAGATGAAGTATTCTAATTTTCCTACTTGGGATCTGTCACTGTCAGAGGAAATGTCTGCACATGGAATTTCCTTACCATCTCTAACAGACAGTACAGGGAGTACAGATTTTCTTGCTGTCTTGACTGTCCTGCATTGTGCATATGATGACTATCCATGTCCATCCATCCCCGACTCCTGGAGAGTCTTAAGAAAAGCAAATGCTGCTACGTGTTTTGCATGATTAACAGCTGGAAAGCAGAATGCATGCAACTGTTGACTGAGTCACATTATGAAAAATCAGTTGCCCATTGCCAGCTTCTTCATTATAACATCATTCCTTCCTTGGCAACCACTGTGTCTCAAGCTAGACCTTGTTAAATTCATTAGCCTTGCAAATTGTTTAGATTGATATCAGTCTGTTTTCTGAAACCAAAGCCATTGAAATAAATAGATTCCCATGGATCTTTGTCAGATTTGAATTGGGAATTAAATTTCTTTACTCACTTCCCACTCCTCCTTACAATCTCAGCCTTGGCTCCATTCGCATCCTTTCTCCTTCCTTCTGTCAGTGTTGTCATTTGGCTGTGACATCCCCAGTCTTCAAGCTTTTTCATTCATATGCCTGTTCCTGAGAAGCTGGTTCCAGGTGTGAGCAGTAGAAAGAAGCATTTAGGACTAAATTTCTCCAAAAGTCTTAGGAAAGAATTTACCAGAGGTTTTTGTGATTGTTTTCCTTGCTATGTCTTGAACTGATAGTTTTGTCACAAAACATTCATTTAATGATAATATTGATAACATTGATAATACCTGTGATGAAAAATTGAACAAATAAAAAATAGTTTTTTGTGGTTTTCATGGAAAGCTTACCTCAAAATTACATTTGTTTCCATGTGTTTTAGTTCCATTTACTTTGACTAGCTGCTTCATTTTCCAACTGCTTGTAGTGACTATTCTAGGCAGGACTTTTATTTTAGAACTACTACCAATAGCCCATAATAATTAGCCCATAATTATTTCACGTATTATGTGTGTCATTTTGGTTTTGATGCTCAAAAAGGCTGCTATGTCAGCCTGGAAAAGCAGCTTGGGACATGCCTTTCCAGTGTGCTTCCAGGAAATGACAAGGCAGCCAGAAAAAGTGGCATGGCATTCTTAACTATCCCACTCACCAGTCCTGTGTCTCGACTCAAGAAGTGGGGCATGAATAGCCACGTGGTTGGGGCAGTCAGTGCAAACGCTGCTTCTCATTTGTTAGTGGGTTCAAAGCTACCTTGTGTTGCCACAGACAACATTAGTATAACTCGTTAGTCAGGGTCTGCCCTGCAATTCATGTTAGAAGTGTTTTAATTTCACCCATTACTGTACTGCAAAATCTGCCCATAACTCTGCTTTTAACCAACCTGAGAAAAAGCATCAGACCTTGTAACCTGCATCATGACCCATGATGCCTGGGGCTACTTACCTTGAAAAATCCTTTTGTAGCTATTTGCTCAAGTAGAAATGGTGACTTTTTGATTTCAAGCTGCTGCACGTGACAGTCTGGTACGTGCCTGCACATCTGAGAGCAGAGTGAGCCTAAAGGCTGTTGAAGAGAACTTGAATGGTGGCTGTTTTTAAGAATCAAAGGGCTTAACTCACTAAAAAGGGCTTAACCACTAAAATACCATGGTGTTATCCTATTGTTTTGTCAAAGAAATAAATGCTTGGTAATTTAAGAATTTATTCATTCAAATAAGCTAGCTGCATTATTGTTATATTTGAGCTGAACTGCAATTGATATGTGATTTTATATACCTCTAGTTAGATGGAAGTGAAGCCAAATAAAACAAGGTGTTATTTGGCAATGACTTAATAGTGCAATAAAAGTCATAAGCCTGTTCTGTTTTACTGCAGTTTATGTTCTGTTTTCATTCCTTGCCTTATGTGGAGGAGACATGAAATATAAAGGAATAAAAATATTTATGGAGCATTGACTAAGAGTCTTAAAATCCATCTCTCTCAATCTTATACACTAAAACATTTTCCTTCTTTCGAGTAGATTTCTATGAAGTGTGATTGGGAGGCATTATACATGTAAATGCATTTTACTTTCTGGTTCCTATCCCCTAATTTCTACCTCTCTCACAAATGCATTAGAACCAATACTTTAAGGGCAAAATTCTGTTTCATAATTGATAACCTGCATTAATTCCTTAGGGGATACACTGTAAGCTGTTAGACCTGGAGTCTTTTGGGTTTCCTTAATGATCAGAGCAATTATTGTGTGAATTTTATATCTGCTTTACTGTCTGAATAATACAGTCCTACCTGTGCCTACTGTTGCCTTTCCTCTACCTTAACAGCTCTGAAAGCTGTTTTAACAGCTCTGACACCTGTTTTCAAGTGTCAGAGCAGGGTTAGGACAGTGATGGCATTACTTGCCTTGATTATAAAAATCTATGTCCACATTTTCAGGAAGAAAAAATCTTCAGGCCTGCTTTGAAACAAGTTTTGTTCTTAGTCATCCTACTGAATTATTGGCTTCTTTTAAGTAGTGATGGGAAAGATAAACCATTTTTTTACTTTGGAGTACACATGCTTGCAATGCCCATAGACAGCCAGCCAGCAGACTGATTAGGTACCTGAATATTTCTCTTTTAGGAGAGTTTCTGAGTTTTTACAAATGCTTTTTTTCACGATTCTTCAGCTGTAGCTTTTATGATGATTTTTTTTGTTAATTCCAGCTTCTGGTATGAACATTGATTCTGATAACACAGAGATGAGAAAGTTGTGCATTCAGCTGTGAAAATGTCCAAGGAATAATATTTGACATTACTTCATATGTATTCACTCAACAAATAGTGAAAAAATTTGGTGGAGCAGTTTGCATCCTCTGGTATTTCTCAGAACTCAGAGCACTTTAAAATCTAGCCCTATATCTCCAATTGCAAAATGCACTAATGCCAATTTTTATAAATACATTTTTCATCTATTCCCATTGTGGGGTTAGGAACTGGAACAGATGTTTATGAGGTATTCTGCTGGTTTTACCCTACATGAAGAGTAACTCACGTAATTCTTACCACGTGCTCTGAGTATTTGGAAGGCGTAGTTTGGGTCATTTCACTGCTTGAGGCATGTTGTTTTCACTGCTAGCTGTGTTTGGTTTGTTCTATTATCACTGGCATTTATTGAGAAAACACAGTTTTGCTGGAGAGACAAATGGAACACAAATAATTTTTATGTTTCATGTTTATCCATGAACGTACATCTTAAAAGAGGGACACTGACAGTATAATTATCAGTTATCTACATTTTATGCAGACCAGAAAAAAATGGTAAAATGTGGATTTTCTGTGGTAAATTATTTATTTGGTTTACTGTGAAATAATAACTAAAAAAAAAATAAAAAAAAAAATCTGTGTAGTGTCCTTTATCCAAAAAAGCTATTACTTTTGTATTCATGCAAGTGGCAATTTCGGAAATTTCCAGTTTGGAGACAGAATTTCACGTATATGTTCAGAAACGTAACATATTTCTATTGAATTTTCTTGTAAAGATTAGGGAGAGGGTAAGAATCTGAATTATCAAGAATCTCATATGACGTGCTTTCTTTTCACAGGTGTTGAAAGTACTTCCAGCAAAAATGTAGTACTGGTGAGGCAGTCAAGAAGATTCTTAAATATTTCTGAGGTTGAAATAGAGTTGTTTTCAAGTATAGCACTGTTGGCATTTTGTTTTCTTTTAAATGTAGTCATTTTGGCAGTCAGCATTATAGATATTAAAGGTCAGCTCCACTCACAGAAGCACTTTAAACTTATCAAATATTTGAAAACTAATCAACGGATGTTTTTTATTCAGTGGTTCCCCTTTAGACGTCTGTTTTTTTCTAATGCATTTTAGTTTGGGATTTTTAACTTGTAGTCATCTTGTCAGAATGCCACAGTGAGGTAGGTTTTTGCTGGTTTTGTTTCTGGACGTTTTCTTGTGAAATGAAATGTAAACACCATTACCATTTTCAGCTCCTCTTGGGTCACTGAGATTCTGCTGTTTGCATGTTATAGAAAACAGTTCCTTGAAAAAGGCCTTTTCAGCCTTGTTCCTTTAGATGAGGATTCATGGTAGGTTTTGTCCCTTCCATAGTGGCCACAGGGGGATGGTCTTGTTGGTGTCGCCACATGAAATTTGTCATTTAATGGAGATCCTTTCTGGTCTTGCAAAGCCAATAAGCATAGATGACTGTGAGCTATTATAAAATTGTTCTTCCTCTTCTATACCGTCCAAAAACGTGGTTGGATTTTGGGGTGGGGTTTTTTGTTTTTTTTTTTTTTTTTTTTTTTCAGAAAAACTAGTGCAGTGGTTTAGATTTAAAAGGAAGGACTGAGGACTCCAGTCCTCCAACTTCAAAATGCAGAGATACTGTCCTCTGCTATCAGAGGCCTAGCATTAACAAGGCATGCTTCAACTTTGAGAGATTTCTGAAATGAGTTCTTCCCTGTTGACAATTCCCTCTCTATGAGAGGTAGTTGGACAGTCAGAGGGTTCTATATGTGACTTTTCTGGGAGCTCACTGACTTCTCTGTGTTCTTCAGCACTGCTTTATCATTGCCTCAGCAGTCAATTGGCTTCCCTGGACAAGTCAGAACCTTGCCTGCTGCAAGAGCAAATACCAGCACAGTGTTGGTAGGGAGCTTATTGGTGCATTTTCACTAATGCATTACTGCCTGATGTGCCTGTTAATTGAATTGCAACAGAACGACCGTTCTGTAGGAAAACGATGGTTGTGCTGCAACAATCAACCTGTGCATTTTGATAATATGGCAAATAGCTTCCTCACCTCAGTATATTAATGTAAAATTCGGACAGGGTGAAAAAAGTGTGCCTCTGTTCATCAGGCAGTCAACTTGTGCTTTAAGCCAGCAGGCACTGAAAGTATATTCGCTGGACAACAATGAGAAACAGGTGGGCTCAAAAGATAACAATGTACCAGGAGAAGCTGCTATGCAAGGAGCAGCAGAAAGGAGGCTCATTTTGAACAGGTTTAGAGAGATCTTGTAATCTCATCACTATTTTCTGTGGCAGACTAGCACTGCTATTAACATTTTGACTTCAATCTAACATAATTCCTTTTCTTTAAGCTAATGTCCCTTGCTTCCAAACAACTGGAACTGTGTACTTAAAAATATGATTTTTAGTTATGACTCAAGAGGTCTATCAAAAGACAAATGTTTTGTCCTCACATCTTTTTGTGCATCCAAGTATGCATGCCTTTTTTTGTCTCATGTTTTGGAGTAATGACATGAGTCTTGGTATGACAGAAAGTTGCATAAACTTATAACTTGGTGGAATAGTCACAGTCAAGCCAGTACAAAAGCCCCAGCCAGTTCAGATAACATCTCTTTGTGACGGTACAGAAAAAAATGGAGATACTGTCACACTTCCTAAAGGTTCCTGTGCAGGTTCAGTGTGTCCTGAAAAGTCTGCTTGGCCTTAATACTGAACGACCATCCTTTTGTGGGGAAAGAGGCGATAGCTGATATAGAGATACTCTGTGGTGTGCAGACATAGCTTACAGGAATTTCTGTATTCAGCATAATATTGAAATATGTCCTTATGTGGCCACAGTAAGGTTATAAATTCAGAAATAATTTTATTGATTTGGTTAATTTTTGCCAGAGGGAAAGAAAAATAAATAAATTCACAATGCAATTATTTCTGGGAATGTGGGGAAATGCATCTGATCGTGCATAACCTTGTATGTATCTGTTTATGTGATATCAGGATTATGAATAATGTGACTTTAAAGTCATAGTGGTCAGCTGTATAAACCCATCTTTAAGAGTTTTATAATTTTTGATATAGGAATAGACAGAAAAAAAGTCATGTTACCAGATTGCTAGATGATGTAAAAATATAATGAAAATTTTCTGTTTTCTATTGAAACATTAATATAAGAAAATACATAGGAAATATATATAGAGAGTAAATATATTTATATTATAAATATAAGAAAGATATTAAGCTGTTAGAGAGTGTCCAAAGAAGGGCAACAAAGATGGTAAATGACCTTGAGGGGAAGCTGTATGAGGAGCAGCTGAGGTCACTTGATCTGTTCAGCCTGGAGAAGAGGAGATTGAAGGGAGACCTCATTGCAGTTACAACTTCCTTGTGAGGGGAAGAGGAGGGGCAGGCACTGATCTCTTCTCTGTGGTGAC
>JAYRBT010000082.1:18385087-18453919 GCA_036023395.1 Myiotriccus ornatus | reverse complement strand
GGAAGAGGAGGGGCAGGCACTGATCTCTTCTCTGTGGTGACCAGTGACAGGACCTCAGGGAATGGCCTGAAGTTTTGTTAAGGAAGGTTTAGGTTGGATATTACAAAAAGGTTGTTCACAAAGAGGGTGGTTGGGCACTGGAACAGGCTCCCCAGGGCAATGGTCACAGCACCAAGCCTGCCAGAGTTCAAGAAGTGTTTGGATGATACTCTTAGGCACATGATGTGACTCTTGGGGATGGTCCTGTGCAGGGCCAGAGCTGGACTCGATGACCTTTGTGAGTCCCTTCCAACTCAGCATATTCTGTGATTATTTTATTTTCTGTTTCATTTCCAACAATGCTACTGAATTTTAGTTGCACCTTTAAGTCTGTTTGTGTTCTTTGATGACATCTCTTGGAGATTTTCTTCTGTGTGATCATGGATGTTTGGTAGTTTTTGCTATCTGGAAGCAGGAGCAAAAGGCATTGATCAGTTTCAAAAAACATTTTCTCTGTTGAATTTAGACATGTAATCTACTTGCTTTCCCTCCTATATTTTTTCACCGTATACAACATTAAATTTTAATTTCAGATAGATAAATCAATGAATACATTCTTGGTCTTATTCCATTCATCTCTGAATGAAATCATCGAGTCTTCATGTCCTGATGACAGTCCCAGGGTTTCAACCTGATTTGTCTCCTTCTGTCTTTAGTCCTTCTGTTGTCTTCTTGCTGTTTGGTTTCTTCTGTAGGAAAATGATGGTTGTGTTGCAAAAATTAACCTATGCATTTTGATATATTTGGGAAATAGCTTTGTCAATTCAGTATATAATGTAAAATTGGGACACTGTGAAAAAGATTCTGTTCAGCAGGCAGTCAACTTGTATTTTAAGACAGCAGGCACTGAAGTATTTCTGTATTTATGTAACAGTGCTCCCATTTGGGTACTCCTTCTGCCTATATTTCAACATTCAGCAATATATATTCTCAAGCCTTGAAACAGTAGTTGAAACAGAACCTTTTAGCTGAAATCTCAACATTTTGCCTCAAAATTGTTAGGAGATCTGTTACTGACTTTGGCAAGAGTGGGAATTAATCTGTGATGAGTTTAGCCTCATCATTCTGTTGTGTCTCATCACAGACTGAGACTGAAAGCTGCTGGATGGTGGAACAATTCTGTTTAAGGCATGCTTCAGAAAAAAAAGCTGGACCTTTGATTGTGAACTCTGCATAGGACAAATATAAATAATCATAGAAATGTTGAGCACTTCAGGTAGAGAAGGACCTTCAGAGGTAACTGCATCCAACTCTATGCTCCAGGCAGGGAACTAATAAATTAGTCTTGCCTCCAGTGTATTTAAAATATATAATATAGGGGGATAGATATTAAAATCAACCTGTGTTGCAATAAAATTTGGAATTAGGTGTTTAAGCTTTAAGCATTTCTGGTAATATTGGGGGGATAGAATATACTCAAATATAGGGACGAAGGAAAACTCATTAGTATGTGATTTTCACTAACATGTGAAAAAATATTTGCAACATGAATTGAGCAGACCTTGAGCTGCCTGTAGGCATCCCTGCTTCATAAATATTCATCTGACCTTCTGGTTCAACTTTAGTCAGAGGGTAAAAGCCCTTGTAGATTCAGTGAAGCAAAGCAGATCATGGTCATGGGAGACAAGGACCCGTTACATTCCTGTTACTGTTTGTTCCACCTAATTCCTGTATGCTTGCAGGAACTTCTGTAACCATTAAAATCATCTTCATGTTATTAGCCTAATTCACTATTTTCATCTTAATCGCTTATTACCTGATCCTTGTATAAAATAACAGAGCTGAGAACAGCTGTATGAAGCTGTTTTCATAGACACAGAAATTTTCAGATGATTTGTTTTGACTTTTCTAAAAGGAAGCAAAAGTAACTTTTGCCATTCATTACATTTATTCTGAGCATATGTTGACTGATAACTACCATATAAAGATCCAAAGCCTGACTGCTTCTCTGTTTGACTTCATGAAAGCAAACATGCATGAAGCGTTTTAACTTTCACCTGATCAGGAAAATGGGTGATTTAAAAGCACCAGCCTAAAAACCCATTTTTTACCACAACTCCTTAAGCAGGTTCTAGCCCAGTGGTTTCACAGCAATAAATCTGAGGAAGAAACAAATAAAAGGTTGCCTCTCTAATGAGTGAGCAGAGAAACTTTATGGAGACTTTGAGTAGAAGAATCTCATTTGTAAGAGCTGATTGATATCCATGGAAAGCTTCTTAAACTTTCAAGAAATTTGAGAAAAAAATAGCCATAAGAAAAATTACTGACTAGGACTCAGTGCATTGTTATCAATTAACTGGATGATTAAAATGAGGGAACATTTAATTTTGGCCCCTTCTTTAACCCATCAACAAAATGAACACTGTATCTGTATGAATTTGTAATGCAATGTGCATTTTTTGTGGGAAACGTTTCCATGGTAACACAGGAGAAAATCTATAAAAGAGCTGTGGTGTGATCTAAACACTGCCTCACCTCCAGTTAAAGTTTGAAGCATTACAAAGACAGTATAGTTATCAGCAAACTGCAGATAGTTTGTGAAATTCAGCTGGCCACTTAATTTTTTTCAAGGATGACTCTAACTTCATCCTGTAAGACTTCCCTATTCTATAACGATAGTTTCTCCAAAGTACGATTTAAGAATTAAATTGTTGTGCCCCATGGGGCAGGTTATAACAATTTCAGTAGTCAAGCAGTAAATACAAAATACCATGACTGGATTGTTAAGCTGGTCTGCCACTCTTTTAATGGCTTTGATCTCCATTAAATATTCTGTTTCCTAATATATCAGTTTGATCTTATTATACTGCCAAGGTTGCAAAGATAATTCATGAAATGCTCATTTATGCTTTTTGAGGCAAAAAAAAAGCTTTTTTCTTATTAGTCTGGAAATTAATGGATGTGTCAAAAAAAACACATATAATACTCTTGCATGCATTTGACTTCAGTTAATGATAGAGAACATAATTTTTAAACTCAAAAGAATCACAGAATAGAGGTGTTGAGGTTGGAAGGGACCTCTAGAAGTCATCGTGTCCAACCACTTACCTAGGTAGAGCCAGCTACAGCCAGTTTCCTGGGACCGTGGCCAGAGTGGTTTTGAATATCTCCAGGGATGAATATTCTACATCCTCTCTGGGTAACCTGTGGCAGTGCAGAATCACTCTCACAGTAACGTTCAGACAGAACCTTCTGTGTTTTACTATGTGCCCACTGCCTCTTGTCCTGCCTGGCTGAGCCTGGCTTCATTTTCTTTGCATTCCCCCTTTTAGACATTTATGTACCCATATGAAATCCACCCCAAGCTTTGTGTTCTCTAGGCTAAACAGCCTCTTAATCATCCTTGCTGGACTGTCCTCACTGGAGAGTCCTTCACTGCACTCTCACCAGTAGTTCCATATCTCTGTTGTGCTGTGGAGTTGGAGCTGGACACGCACTCTGGATGTGTCCCACCATTACTAACTCATGTTCACCAGAACCCCCAGGTCATTTTCTGCAAAGCTCCTTTCCAGCCGATCACCCCAAGTACATACTCTCAAAAACAAACAAACATAAACCTGAAGTCTGAGCTCCAGCCAGAATTCATATTACTCAGTATCTCATAAATGCTGGAGTTATGTGCATCTGGCTTGGTGTCATCTAACTTTGAAATGGTTTCTTGTCTTGTATTAATTTAATGGCATGGTCTTCTGCTTTTGCTCAGAAAAGTCTAAAAGGGACAAAATCAATTACTTCACGATTTATACCAGCAGTGACTTTGGACCAGCAATGAAAACTGATGTTTAAGATCAAATTTCATTGTAAATGACGTTAAAAATCTAGCTGCAGACCGTTGTTGTTTTAGGACTTGAAGGAAGATACCTGGCTGCATCCAGCCATGATGAGAGTGATCTAACAAAGCATTGCTTCAAGTCTTGGTGCTTTCATGCTGTCAAAGGTAGTAAATTCACCTGACTTTCATCAGCTAATTTTCTGAAAACAGACAAAGAGCAAAAAAACAACTGGCAGTAGAATAGTTTGTTATATCTAGGTATATATTTCAATACTTCAATGGCTTTCATTTCACAGATTTTGTGCAAGTCACATGCTATTGTGACACCACAGTTAGCAAGAATAACATTTAAAATCCATGGAATTAAAAAGCTACATAAGTTCAGAAGAATTGCCTTTTTTTTATTCAAGAAAGAAAAATTTTTGCTTTGTTCTTGTAAAAATGTTTGTTAGTAAGTTTTGTAATTTTTTCAAAAGGTGTTGATTGAGGATGCCTTTATCAAAAAAGTTTAGCTTTGTAATAGATCTATATCTCAACACAGTCTGGTTTGATTCAGTTTGATTGCATTTGGAAAGTTATTCCTCACCTGAGGTCCTGCTACCAGGGAAAAGGTATATGACTTCCATTATTATAAAAAGTAGAGGCTTTTTTGTGCAACACAAGTGTAAAGGAAAAGAAAAAAGAGTATGGAGCTATCAGGCACTTCACTGATTAGCATTTGGTCTCAGATGAGGATATATTGTGGCTGTCAGAGTAAAGCATTTCCAACAAACTAAAGCTCCAGGAATAGGTTACTTAGACCTGTATTCTTCTTAATATGTAATGAAAGCAAAGCTTGACATAGCAAAAAGCAGACCCTGAGAGCTTTCTATGAGACTTATTGTAACAGGATAAACATAAGGTAGTGCCTGAATGTGATAGTAGGAATCCCTAACAACCCCATCAACTCCCTTCCCTGGAAAATCAAACAGTTACATTGCAGGGAAGTTTCTTAAGCAACTTGATAACAAATATCTTACCAACCAGGACAGAATTTTTCCTGCCAATTATCTGCTGTTTCAGGAGTCACAGACATTGCCTGATATAAACCTTCATACTAGAGTATTGTAGCACTACAAGGCATTTTCACTTTGCTCTTGGTATGGGAATTCACTATAATGAAGAGTCTGTTGATGAGAAACCAAAAGCAGATCATATCAGATGAGCTAAAGGAATACATTACCAACACTCTGAGAAACATGGTGAGAGAGTTACATCTGCTGAAGGTAAATGATTTATCTCAACCCTGTAAGGTTTTCAGATCTCTGGTAGCAAAGACTGTAAATGTGTCAGTAAATAAAATGAGCTGTCTTTTGTTGAAGTGCAATGTCAAAATATGTGAGATGGAAGATATCATCAGAAGACAGCAGGACAGGAAAATGCACAACAATTTGATGTGTGAGGTCACAGCTAAAAGCAGCTTATGTGAGGTAGAAGTCCTGTGCCGTTCTAGCTACCTTTAGTATCAGGCTTTATACAAGAGGAAAAAAAGTCATTGAATGTTGCAGAAAAATTTGAAAAAAAAAATTAAAACTCCACTGTGCTATGATACTGCCAAAAATTTTGTGAAGTATACAGGCTGCATTACACAGATAATTGTTAAAATCAAGAGTCGCTCTGTTACATACAGAATCCCTTGCCCTAATCTTTTCACAAAAATCCCTCAGAAATAGTTAAAATATCCCTCAGAAATAGTTAAAATTAAACACCGAAAAACTATTAAGATTCTTGCAGAAAGTCAGTTGCAGAAAAAGGATTTGTAATCTGGAAATCAGAAAGCCTGTTTCATGAAGAAGGACACAAAATATTGAAAACATGCAGCCTTGAGAAATCAGAGAGGACTTGATTACAAAGACCAATGCAAGATCCTCAGGAAAGAACTGCTCAGATTAAGGAGGATGGCAAAGAAAAAGACTTTGAATCGTGATGTTTTGAGAACTGACAGTAAAGGGAAAATTTATCTCTGAGCAGAAGTGGATCAGTAGCAGTGAGCAGTCAAGATGAAATATTAAATATAAGCAACTGAGTACTGAGCAGTACCCTGCAAAGGACTAAATCTTAAATGCCCTTCTTCATCAGCAGTAAAAGGAAGAAAAAGCAGGAAGAACTTCAGTATATCCTGCCAACCTTTATTAATATATCAACAGACCTGCTGATTACTTTTTTTCTTGTTTAGAAAACATTTGACTGATTGTGCATAAGATTAAAGGAGTAGATCCAGTGAAGAGTAGCACCCAAGAACTGCATGAATTAGATAAGTCATATGTTACTTTTGCACTGTGTTCTTTCTGTGCAGTCAATTTTGCTAATTTTTAATATCTGCTATCTACGATAAAGGTGGAGATTTTCCGAAGGAGTCCCTGTGAACAAAACATGAACAAGTTGGTTTTACATATGAAATTTAGACAGAATTGTGGAGAAAAAGGCCACATTTCCTTTCCAGTCTCATGAAAATAAAGCACTGGTTTAGACCCAAAGGTGTTATTTTCCAATGGTAAGAGCTAGTGACATTTGAGGGTTTTTGTTTGGTTAGTTTTTTTAATTATTGTTAGAGACCTGGAAAAACTGTACTTGGGTTATACCCAAATTTTTCACTGATTAAGTTTTTCACTGGTTAAAATACATTTCATTAGGGCTTTCTTGCTAACCTGTGACAGGACAACTTGTGAATTACGTTTCACATTACTATCTCGATGGAAGCTCAGCCATATTAGAGTATGAGTTGTGTGTGCTCTGTCAAGCCAGTTGCTTTTCTGAAGGTCATATCTATCAGGTCTAAAGTTGTTTGCTGAGTTTGGCTGATTCATGTTATGTGGTAGTTACATTTTGTCCTCTGCACTTAAAAAAAAAAATCACACAGCAGTATAATTTGGACTTCCCCCAAGAAGAGCTCCTACTAGGTAATACTGGTACTTGTTTTACAGTGTATGAGTTTTCCCAATTTATTAATTTGCAGGTCAAGTGAAGGGCCACAACTTGCACATCTTATAAGAAAATTCAATGTGCAAAACCAAACAAATGACACCTTTCCAAATAAAAGGTTAAGTGTTGTTGGAAATAAATTGTCATTACAGAAATGTGTTTGACTGCACATCTCTACTTTGAAAGAAAGGTATATTATATTGAAGAGAAAATTTGCAAACAAGTGATGTTTCAGCGGAAATGGTACATCACTGTTTACTGTCCATGCAGACTTCCAGTATCCCAATCTACACGAAAATCACCCATGTTTTAAAACAATTAACAGGGGAGAAACCAAAGTAGAAAATAAAGCAATGGCAATAGAAGTAAATGTATGCACCTGTAAAACCCACATGTAGAGTAGTGCAATCTGTGCAAAAAAAATAGATAACTTTAGAAAGTGAGATGAAATAAGGGGGGAAAAATTGTCATCTTTAATTCTAGAAAGAGAGGTAGCAACATCCTTCTGCCCAAATTACCCTGCCGTCTTTATTGTCTTTTCTCAATTGATCCTTCTTGCTCATTTCAGTAAATACTGAGAGAAATAAGAAACATATCAGTGGCATTACGGAGTTGTTGCCTAGCTATCAATAGTATATACGCAATGGAAAAGAAGTTTTTAAAAGAAGTCTTTTCCACTTAAAATTTACCTATATGATCTGATCATTATAAATCCTTAAGAAAATGTAGTGGCCGAAAGATTATTTTTGCTGTTGTGATTTTTAAAGATGCCATAACCTTTGTGCAGTAAAATCTCTGCTTCTCTCTCTAGAGGTGAAAGGAAAGATGGAAAGGGAAACATGTCAAGAGAGATGGAACTCACTTTCTGTTCAGACACATATTTATTTATGTAGTCAGTGAAATGGCAAGAGGTAATTCAGAGCACCTAACCTATATCCTATTCTTGGATAACTGCCTATTAGCCTCTACAATAGGATTCCCTCCTCAGAGTAGGCCCCTTCTCCATCTGCAATCTGGAAAGGTACTGTGAGAACAGCCAGTGCCAAGCATGCAAGGATTTCCTCTCTTACGTGAATGTATGATTTCCATCTGCCAGAGACTGTGGGTGGATGGAAGATCTGGATGCAGCCTGAGGCAGAAAAGTCTGTAGGGATGGCTGGATTCTGCTTTTCTATGAGGCTGTTCAACAAAATGGGAAACACTGTCTGAGACATTCTGCTGCCTGTGCGTCAGGAGATATTTGACTGCCAAGAGGACTGTACATGAATCTCTCATTAGGGCTGAAGAGCCACCCTGGCTTGGTGCTCCCAGATATCTGTAACATCTTTTAAGGTAGTAACTTGTGTAGAAGTTTAAATAAAGATTCCAGTACTGTATTCCATGTGTGGCTGAATGGTAGCTGAGACTCTTCTCAAGAACTATGGTAGTATTGGTAGGAGCTGTAGAGATAGGCATTGCAGAATCACAGAATATGCTGAGTTGGAAGGGACCAACCAGGATCATCAAGTCCAACTCTTAGCCCTGCACAGGACTATTCCCAAGAGTAACTCAGTGTGCCAGAGAGTATTATTCAAATGCTTCTTGAACTCTGCCAGGCTTGGTGCATTCCCCTTTGTTAAAAAAAATTGAATAAGTGGGAAACCAGATTTCCTGTCAAAATCATTAGCCCTTTTGTACATTGTGAGCACCCTAAACATTGACTGAACTCAGTAGGTGCTGATGGTCCTTCAAGCGTTTGCAGACACAGGCTTTTAAATACTTTTATAATTTACTAACTGTGAACAGCCATCTCTGCAACTGGAATATTCAGACTTTTAGGGCTTTTCGTTTGATTGTGTTATCAGCCTTTGCAGAATAACTAAAGCATTACAAGTAGTCATAAAATGCATGGATTTCTTACAGGCTTCACTGTAAATAATGTGCATTTATTTTATGAACCATTATTTTTCGGAGTATATTAAAAACTGCATTAAAATTTAGTTTTTATATTTCACATAAATTTAATAGTTGAGTTCTCTCTTTGTGATTTCATCTTGTGAATTCATCAGTCTTATTTCAATTGGTATTTTCGTGACATTTGGTCTGTCTACTATTTCTACAGTGTATGTAAGTGACTAGAATTAAAGAGGCGTGCCTGCTTTTTTTCTGTTGAGAAATGGCCTGGCATTCATTTAAATCTAATTTATAAGCAATTGGTTTCAACTTGGTGGGACTTAATGAGTTTTCAAAAGCTGAAGTAAAGTGTGGTGCTATGGTTTCTTAAGAACCAGGGTGTTTTCTTCCTTAGAGAAACATATCTAATGAAACACAAATTTATGATCTTTCCTAAATTTTCTGCTTGAGTGTATTTAAGTATCTTGTCATAATAATGGTTTAATTTTTTTTTTTTTTTTTTTACTGGCTTATTTTGAAGCTGATCATGAATGTTGAAAATTTTGATCTTGAATGTTAAACATTCAAGTTCAGAATACCAGGTGCCTTCCTCCTCATGACTCGTCACTGAATCTGTGTACTTGCATGTGAGAAGAAAATCCATCTCTAGGGCATGTCTTTTCCACTTTCAGAAGCATCTGTTAGTCACTGATGAAAAAGTTTTTCAGCTGTCCCAGACCTGCAGACATGTGATTTCAATTCAGGAAGACGTGGTTAGGTCATCTCCATCCTAGAACTGATGAACAAGTTAAATCTGACTCTCAGGTTTGCACTTACTTCACACTTGCAGAAGTAAAAATTTTTGTTAGATGTAATTTCTGCCAAAAATTTTAGAAGGTTGAGAGGGAGTAAATTAGCCTACTGAGGGTCCCAAGTGGAAACTGAAAGCTCAAGGCTGATGTCAAACAGACATTAATCACACCATGTTGTGTAAGGCTGCAAGTTCATGAAGACTTTGAATTGGCATAAAACTTCACAGCCAAGAGAAGAAACAGTTTCACTCACTGCTGATCCTGTCTGCTACCTTTTTAGGGCACTGTCCATGGGATAGCAGAAGTGCTTGTGCTGCAATTCAGTGGAGTGATGAAGCTATTCTTTTGGTATTTTTGCTGGCTTAGTTTTCTGTTCCATGACAGGAGGGATGTGGAAGCAGATAAAGTGGTTGGGGACAGTACATTGGATGAGGATGTGGATTTACATCACCTTTGTGTATTTATTAAACAAGCTGAAGAACTGAAAAATTGAATTTCAATGGCAAAGTGTGAGTTTGGTCTTGGAGGCAAAATGACTGGCATAAGCATCATTAGTAGCAGATTGCTGACAATCCTTTTCAAGGTTATAAACACAAAGCGGGCTTTTATTTAGGTGCCAGCCATCTGTACACAAAGGGAAGGCAGTCCTGTTCTGTGATGGGAATTTCAAGAAAGTTTCCCCTAATAGGTAGGAAGGTGAAAGCTTTTGCTATCATTTTAACAAAGAGATTCAGAGAAAGAAATTACAGGTGGTTCTCTGGTGACTGCTACTTGGGTTTGAGCACTACCAGAGCAGTCCTGTTTCCACCTTTCCTGTGGGCAGCTGAAGAAGGAAAAGCAGCAGTAACAACATGGATTTGTACATAATTGCACTCATCCTATGGTATCCCTGTACCAAGCTTTCTTGTGTTGAGAGCTTGCTGGTCTTAGTTGACATATTATTTAGTTGAGCACACACAGATAGAATCAATATAAACCACATCAGTCACATTGGTAGAAATCCTCAGCAATGACTTTTTGAGGTGTTGCCCATTCTCTGTGACTGAGTGCATGCAAGGAGTAAGAAGCTGTAGTTAAAATTCATTTCCAAATAGAGGAAAATGGGAAGTGAATAGAGAATTTAGGGACAAAAATATTAATGTTCTTGAAATTCCCCTTTGAACTTACCTCTCATGCAGAATGTTAAGTGACAGGAGAAGAGAGCTGATGTGACCATTTGGAAACTGACCTTCCCTGAGCCAGATAGCTTAGTGCAAAAGAGGCAACAAGCACCAGTGCAGTTCAGGAAGACGATATCCCTTAGCTCTCTAGTCCAGTATTATCTCTGAGTAATAGATAGGGGATGATCATAGAGGGTTTGACTTGACAGCTTTCTCAATGTGTCAGTCCTGTTGATCAGACACGCTCCAACCATTATCTTCTCTGTCAAGAAAACAAACTATTCTATCACACTGTATGTCATTGTATATCATACCCAAAGTTTTCCTTCTGTCATTTTGATTGATGTAGGAAGTTGCGTGGCATCCTTATCTTTCACAACTCCTCCCTGACTGATGCTGTACAAAGAAGTCAGGATGCACGTGATGGTATGTCTGTTAATATCAATGAAGTCACTGTGCTGCTCTTGGTCATTTGTGGTCTTGCCTTCCTCAGTGAGCTCAGGAAGTTGTGCTCTGACAGTGTCAGAATCACTACAACTTCACTGTTGTAGTTGTACAGTCGCTGTTGCACTCACTGACCGGTGTCAGCAGCCTACAGATGAAGCTGGGTCTGACCCCTTACCAGGATCCTGGTTTTCTGAAGTGTCTCGCATGATGTTTGTGTGATTAAAAGGATTACAATGCCCAATGTACTAGCTATCACTTCTTTACATTTCCAGATGAATCAAATCTCCAGAGGGCCTTTGCATAGACTCAGTATCAAAATCTTGGTCACTACTAGCTATGACTTGCACTACATATACCCCTAGTATAATTAGTAACTGAAAGTACAGGCTGGTTCCTCCTTGCTTACGTTTACAAAACATATTGCTGGTCCAAATAAATTATGATTGTTTTTATGTATTTATGTATTTTATGTATCCACAGTGGATTTTAAAAAATTGTACTCGTCACTAAATTCCCAAACCAGAGAGGATCGACACACAGTTGTGTGGGCAGATTGTCAAAGAATAAGTTGTACTGATGTTCACCTTTGAAAATTTCCCTTGTTGTCTAAATGTCTCAACTCCAGGCGGACATTTGAAATCTTTTCTTGCTGCCTTATTCTTAATTTCTTAACTAAGATCATTATAACCTGTGGTGAAAAAATAATTTTATTCCCTCAATTAAGAAATAAGGGTTTAGGCACCTCACTTAATGAGATCATGTCCTCTGAACAAGTAATTATGTTCCTCAAAAAAGGAATGTGAGTTGTCATACTAGTGGCAACTTGTGAAAGTAGCAGCTTCTGGGTACAAAGTTTGTATAAAAGTAAAAGTAATAATGAGTTCCCTAATGGAGCCGTGACAGAAGACAGAAGGATGCTAAGCCATATGTCTACACAATCTCAAGGGAAATAAACAAAACCTGTATTTTTTGTTCAAACAAAATGAAGCAAAAAACTTTCATAGGTTCTCCATTTTTTCTCTGCTGCCATTCATGACCTGCAACAACGAAAATAACTATGAGTGCAGGTGGTAGCTGAAAGCAGTTTTGTTCCTGCATCTGCCTCTGCATGCTTCCTGAATTTAATCTTTCAGGAACTTTATTTCTTAAAAAAAAACAACCGAATGTGAGTAAGACTATATTTTACCTGCTAAGATTTCATGGAAGGCAAAATTTTCTTCTTGCATCTTGGTGGTTTAATCCATACTCTCCATTTTGTTATTCATTCAAAAGGAAGTGGGTAAAATGCTCATGGAAGAAAACTGCCACTACTCTTCTATAGGTGTCATCTGATGTGAAGAGCAACCTGTTGTGTCTTAAGCAGCATACAGATGTTTTCCACCACAGCATGATGAAATAGCCTTATCATCATTACAGCTAATGTCTGTCTAAGGTTTTCTACATTAAGAGGAGTCTTCTAGCTTTCCTGCCATAACTTTTATCTTTTGGATGGGTGATGAGTCATGGGGCTACAGTTATACTTCCCCAGCTCCTAATGTTGAAAGGAATGAACATGTTTCCTTTTGGCAAATCCTAAATGGCTTCTTCTTGGCAAATACAATCCAGCCACATGTGATTATTACTTTCAGTAAGTTTAAACATTGTTATGTTATAACCTGCACTTTGGTTTAGGAGGAAGGGATCACTGTTTATGTACCCTGTGATTACATGGTATTTACCACAGATATCCTATTGCTGCCTGTAACTTACCATGTGATTAAATGACCAGCATTTATCATCAGAGTGAAGTGTGCATTGTATATGTCTTCCACAATGTAGAACAACGTTGTAACTGAAGTTCTCAGCTTTTTAGAAATTAATTTTTGGTCTAGTTTAGTCTAAAAGCTCGTCAGTTAATTGTAGGAAGGCTTAGAAAAACATTTTCAATCTCAGTCGTTAAGAGTTTCGTTCAGATCATGTACCAATGCATGCTGAAGGTATGAAAGATGACCATTCCAGTCTTTTGCAAATGTCTGAAAGACATGACATGTTTTCATATGTGTTTTGCTGAAGCACAGAAATATAAACCCAGTTTCATGTTTCTGTTAGGACATGCTCCCTTGTGCTATAAGGGCTAATGTCTAGCAAGGCTAATGCTGCTGTACAATAAGGTCTACAGGCAACCCATCGTAGCATGTGCATTCCACTGACGACTACTTCAACTTGTTAAAAATGTATTAACAGCCATGAAACAAGGCAGAACTGTATTTACTAGAGGGGTTTGCAGAGACTGCAGGCAAATCAGCTTCCTACAGATGGCTTTTTATGCCTATGACAAGTTGAACTCTGAACAGCACAGCTACACGCTACCCACTGCCTGGCTGTGGCCTATTTCCACACTCTGGCTGTGTGGAACAAATGCGTTGTTACAGGTCTGAGGTCTTCAGATGGAAAGAATAATTCCCTTGTACTCGTAAACCTCTGCATGCACAACTCCGAAACAGGCTCACCCCTGCCAAAGTTCCTTTTCTTAAAGGGGCTTCCACATTTTAAAAACATGACCTGAAATGCTACCAAAGATTTTCCTTTTTTTTTTTTTTTTAATGATCGTAAGAGAAATCATTTAACTCTTTCCTTTAGAATGCTTATTCACATACACAAACACTATTTTTAAAGTTGCAACCATAGAGGTGTTACTTTTACTTTATTTTTACTTTGTATTCAAACTTGAAGCTAGTATGCTTCCTAAGGCAGAAATTTGTAATCACCTCCTTCAAACTGGTATTGAATTTTTTTTTTTTTGTTTTTGTCATTCATTCTTTATGGTCAGGTTATTAAAACCTTGGACTTGAAACTGTGATACAGCACAGGTCCTGTTCTTATAGGAAGATAAGGGAAACCTTTTTCTCTAATTAAAAGAACTAATTTGAAATATTTCCTATGAAGGTCTTCCATATTGAAATTTTATAAAAACTTCAACATCATACAGGAACACTTTATCCAGGCAATATTTTGCTTTATTGAAGGGAATTTGGTTCATTTCCCTATGTGTTTGCAGAAGTTTTTTTTCTGTGCTTTAAATTACAGATGAATACAGTGCTTTCATGTAATGTAATTTGCTTTAATGTAAACTAATGCAGCAAAAGAGAGAAAACACAAGGGAATTACTAATGATACGAAAGCTAATGTGACTTAATTCCCAAACTCTAAAAACTGAGGCTAATCTAGTTTCCTCCACTTATTTTTGTCTGTTCCCTGTGTCATTCTACTCATGTTGCTCTAAGCCAGATGTAACTGGCAAATGAACTCCACAAATGAAAAGCACAGCCCAAAATGATGGTGAGGTAGTGAGTGGACAAAGGAGGCGAAGGAAGGACAAGATCAAAATTGGCTTCAACTTCAGTATACAGTGGATCTGTTACAAGTCTGCTTGTTTTCCATGCTTGCTGTCTGTTCCTTATCACACTAGTCTGCCACCCTCCCTGCCAGACAGCCTTTATCCAGGGCACTAAGAGATAGACCAGGAAATTGGTCTTAATCAAAAAGGTTTGGTTTGGGGTTTATTTATTTTTGAACCAGTGTAGAGATTCATCCTGCAAAACATTATCTGCCAGTAGTTCACTAAAAAGGGAAATAAATTGTCTGGGGAGTGGCATATCCAGTTGTTTGATGAGTGGCATATTCAGTTCTGGTGATGAGACTGAAGTCACAGAAAGGAGAAGAGCTGGCTGTTTTTCCCTTACAATGGCTGCATTACAGGGGTCCTCTTGGGAGGGATGTAGAGTTGAACAGGAGAACAGGGTAATGTGTTTACATACACCCAAACTTTAACTGAGCAACACATATGAACAAGAACCTCTTTCTGTACAGACAAATGTAACCTTTCTTCCCTGAAGCCCAAGCTGCACATGGACATTTACCAGCTTCTATCTCGTTGTTTTGAGCTGTACATTCACTGATGAATAGTTCTACTTAAGGCAAACTCACGCTGCCTTAGCTCTCTGAACTCTGTATCCAACACAAACATATGTGGTGGGATAACAAGGAATCGGAGGGCACGTAGCTATGGCAGAATGTTGACAGTAGAGGAACACAGAGCTAATTCCTTTCTGAAAAAGTGCTGATGGAATAAAAAACATCTTCATTACATACTATTTCAGTGGGGTTTTTATGTATATGTGTGAAATGTAATTTAATGGGGTCTCTGAAACTTCTCTGATGCATATTAGCCTCTGCAGTCTTCCCTGACATGTTGAGTGCTGTTGCTTACATGGATGGGAATATGATATACATAGGATTAGCATAAGTAGTTTATGAAGGACTAATAGTAGTGGAGTAGCATTATATAATGGGTGTGGAATTAATCTATACCCAGCAACCCTGAAGTTTTATTTCAAATAACATTGATTTATTGCAGTAGAAACCTAGACATTCTCCAAACTGTCTTTCTGTTGCACAAAATTTTAAGCAGACTTTTAAAAATTTAAAATTTAAAATTTTTGTCTTCTGCAACCTTGTTGCTTCAAACTTCTACAGAATGAATGACAACCCAGTTTGATGGCATTCAGCATTTTTCTAAACCCTATTATTCTTTTCTTTACTGAATTTTTTGATACATTGGAGAATAATGATTTTATCATTGGAGAGTAATGATTTCATCATAGCCTGAAAGTTTTTTATTTTTTATTAAATCCTGTTATTCAGATTTCCTGTGATTTATTTAGATAAGAAATAGCTTTAAAAGTTAGAAGGAAGAAAGAGGAGAATAAGCCTAGCAAGCAGAAAACCTTATGATAGTTGTTTTTATTAGATGGTGAGGCAATACAGGAGGAGAGAGATACAACAGCAAAAGAAGAAAAATCTGTATTGATATTACAAGTTTGATTCAAAGATGACCCCCTTTATATAAAATGTTTTCAAACATTAAAATACTCTTTTCCTCAGTTCCATCCAAACTTTTTATTGATGACAAGAGCTGTTCAGGCATGAAGATATTTTACTCAACCAGTGGAAGAGACACTTTTATCAGAAATAGACTGCAAAATTAGATTTCCCTCTAACAGCTCTATTCAAGCCTCATCCAAGGATTCAGCAGTGCCAAAGTTAAAACAATGACACAGCTGCTAAGATATTTGTCCCAAATGAGATAATCCTCCTGCCAACCTCTTTTCTCTGGTTCCAGCCTGTCTAGGAACTCTGTTGGTCTTTGTTTGGCTGCAGCTGAGAGGCACTTGGGAGCTATCAGTCCCAAATACACTATGGTGGTATCTCACTGAGTAGATACTGTATTTCATGCCTCTCTCCAAGAATTTTCCCTAAGGAAGTATGTACATGATCAGAGAGGAACGGATACAAGTCATTAGACTCTAAATAACTTTTGGATTTCTTTCTCCTAAAGCTGAGAGCATTTGCAATTTTGAGTCATTAAATTATGTGAACGGATGCTTGAGTTACAATTAAGTTTGCAAGTTCTTTGCAGTCTGTCGCTGTCCTTGGTTAAAAGGGCTTCTCTTGGTCCTGTGCTTTTCCTAGTGATATCTAACAACTTCCTGACAAGGGATGTCTTGTGGCATGTCAGAAGTAAAACATGTACTGGAAGAGTTTCATGATGCATTATCCCTTAAATCCCTTCACTGAGTTGCATAGGATATTATTCAGAAAGGGTTATATTCCAGCATATCGTACACTTTTCACAAAGAACATGAGTAGCAGGGAAACTACAGCACGCTGAAAAACTTATTGACATTTACTCAATGTCATACATTTCATGTTCTCAAATTTTCCAGATAATGCTTGCTTTAAGTATTAACAAAGCAGCAGGAAAAACAATGGTGAAAAACTAATTTTTTGGCCTTTAAATATCTACATAAGATAACAGAAGTGCGAAGAAGCATATGAGAATTGTGGGTATCTTTTCTTTTACCATCATGCACAGACTCACAAGGAGACCTTGTAAGGTTATGCAATTAAGAAACACTGTTATACTTATGCCTTCTGGGGTTTAACTTTCAGATAGCCCACTTTTAAGGCCAAAAGAAGAAATGGGTTGGACATTCAATCTAGTCAAGTAAAAGCAAAGCAAAAAAAAAGGTATAATCTGTCTCTAATTCATTTTTCCCAGAAGGCTGGGAAAAAAAATCATAAAATAGCATGAGAGATTGGTTCATTTTACACTGATCTTGAAAGCTCATTAAGGTATTTAACTTTCATGGATTGTCTGAGGGATCTGGAGTTGCTGTTATCCTTTTGTTTAATTACACTGTAATCTTCGTGCAATTACAGTGATGATAACAGTCTTCTACAGACATAACAATAAATTAGCCATCTGGGGAAAAATGACATTGCTTAAAGCTTACTTCAATGAAGTATCAAAGAAAAATTAATATGGCTACATAGGACAAGGCGTGAAAGTAAATTGCATTATCTGTTTCTAAAATTCAGCATTCCAGTGCATTTTAGGAGCTTAATAGCATAACAAATTCTTGGATTTGCTTCATAGTGAAATGGTGGAGAAATATCATGAAAATCACAGGGAAAACACAATTTAGCATAGCTGAAAAAGATAACGTGCAGCATTTAGGGGGCTATACTTTATACGCCTAGGCAATAATTGTCAGCTTCACTGAATAAATACATGAGCAACACAACTCCTGATGGTTTTTTTTCCCCCACATCTTGCCGTCTTTCAATTGAATGTAAATACCTCTTTTGAGTCCTTATGTAGTTTATTTCCAGAAACAAGAATAGATTCATCAGGTTTTTACTGTTACTGCTGAAGAGAGAAAAAAGAATGTAGGGTAAAAATGTGGTATGTCAGAAACAGTGAGATGTAAAGCAAGAAACATCCTGAAAATAAAATGCAAGTCAAAATTCTCAGCAGCATTAAATAAAACAGTTACAAAGAATCCAATATCCCACGGGGCTTTCAACTGAAAACTTGCAGCTCTGAGTTTTCTTAACTGAGATATCATATATGATAATAAATTGCTTATAAATATTTTGAAAAGATAGTTTGAAATGGAAAAGTTATGTGATCACTTTACAGCCAGAGACAATTTTACCTGTTGATAAAGCTCGAATACATTTTTGTTGATTAGGGAGCTGGTTTTCTTATTCTCAGTAAATTTCTTTGAAGTAGGTTGTAACTGTACTAAGGGAAATTAAATGAAAGACTTGAATTAAAATGATGTAATAATTACTTCAAGACCATCTTTATACAATGTCAGTCCAAACAAATGTCTTCTAACCTAGTGAGAAGGTGCATTTGAAGCAGTAATTTGTATCACCTGGAGAAAAGTAGCTGTAACAAAAGGGTTGAACCTTCCCTTACCACATAGAACAATTATACATATCTTTAAAAAAAATAAAATAATAAGAGATGAGCAGGGATAGGTGTTAATGTGTGGGGAATAGTCTTTTACAGGAGGAGCCTAGTTTCTGTAGTCTAGATTACATGTGTCACAAATCATAATTTATTCCCATTTGAACAGAGCAGAGGTTTTTGCAAACAAGATGGTTTGTGTGCTGCAACTGAAATGAGTTATCTTGAAGGGTTACTGAATAAAAGGATGTCAAGATTTTATTAGATGCTGATTCTTAATAAGATCCTGTTTACAAAAATCTTTTAGAAGGGAGTGACTGCTTAAGAACCAGTTGTTTTTAAGGTACCGTTTTTCAGTGATAGAACAATCTAAACATCTCTGACACTATAGAAACAAAAATGTGTGTTTTCACAAGTTATGCTCATGCTCTCTATCTTACATTGATCTCAGCTGATGGTTAGATGTGCCTAAGTAAAGCACTCCTAAAATTTTCTGGCCTTCCTACTGTAGAAATCTTGGTTGGTTGTGCTGAAGGCAGACAAGGCTATAGCTTTCCCTAATGATAGCTGTGTTCTCCAGCATCTTTTTGCAGGAAAAAAATGCATTAATGAATATCTGTTCACATAGTGAAAGATTTTAATGGTTTGATTTTTGATTTGGGGGTTTCTCTTTGTAGGTACGTATTAGCATGTGGCTGGCAAATACAGGACACGTGGTATCTGTGAGCTGGGCCCACTGAGCTGGGCTCACCAATATGTCTGGCCCAGGGTGCTGAGTGATTTGAGAAAGGGAGCATATGAGACAGCACAGACAGCGTGGGGTGACCCTGAGGGCAGAGTCTGCAGGTCCTCTCCTGCTCTTGGAAATGCTGTTGCTATATTCCAGTAATCTTTACAGAGGGTGCAGATATGTTTCACCAGGTTTTAATTTACTACCTAAACCTAGCTTTCTAGCTAGGGCTTTCTAGCTGCAAGCAGTTAACAAACTATACTCTAATTTCTCTGTTTAACTTATTTGCAGCTTTCTATTTACAAATTCAGAAATTGCTGAAATGGTCTTTAAGGCTAATATAATGTAGATGTGCTGAGATGTAGCTGGGTATAATTAAATACAGTATTTGTCATAGAATGTGCTAAACCTGAGAACTATTTTAATTTTTGAAATTACCATTAAAACCTCAGTCTTACAGGATGTATATATAAACTCTCATGTCCTGCATCTCAGTCTCTATCACTGTTCCATTTTTTTCCTATTGTCCAGGCAAATAGTAATTTAACAAGAGAATTCAATACACCTTTTTACATTACTAATTGTCATAGTCAATTGGAGAACTCAGAAGAATTTTTGATCCACTTTCCGATGTTTTTATTTGTCAAGAAAGTATCTCTGACAGCTGGAGACGTTAAGGTGGAATATAAATCTCTTTTAGGATGTGAGGGGGTTTTACACACCATTAAGTTGTGAGCAGATTATTTTTGTCTTGGTTGGTGATGCCCAACTCTGACGGAAATCAGGCATTAAACACTTCTTTGTCCCCACAGTTGGCTGTGGTGGGTTTTTTAAACAAGCCTAAGGTAAGTCTTTTAAGTTTCTCTCTTATTCTTCATTAGATATAGGGAAGTAGATAAACAAATGAGGTAGATAACATAGCCCATTTTATGTCAGTCTTTCAACAACATATAACTGTTAGATTGGGAGTAAGGCTGTGAAAATTGTGGTAACTCTTAGGCTGTACAGTGTTATACTTGTGCTGACTCTGGTTTCCATCAAAAATGGGTAGTGAGCTCAGTCTAAGATGGAAAACACAGAGTAGAAGTTCTGCTACCCGTTGAGGTAGCCTTGAGTTGATACAAAATACCACCAAATGCCCCAGGGCAGATCCTCTCAGAAGGCTTTGATTTTGCTGAGACCAAAAGAAAAGCTGTCAGAGATTTGGGAAGCTCCTGCCAGTTCCTCTGCAGTTTTCTCTGCTGGCTGCACAAACAGTTTTCAAAGTGTGTTGCAGGAAAATGAGCATCAGAAGTCTCGTACTTTCACCCTGCTTAAGTGAGAAAACGAGCAGGGAGAAATGAAAGGAATGATTTCTCTAAGCAGCAAGAGCTTTTGGTGGGGAGGCGGGGGGGGCAGGGTGCAGGGTGAGAGTGTGTTGTTACTCCCCTCAAAGCTTGTTGCATATGTGAATATACAAGCTGAAATCAAGGCTTTAACTTGAGTGATCTGGGTTGGAGCCTACCGTCTCAGGAAAACCACTTTCCTCTGGTTCTCTATTTTGGAAGCTGCTCTGCTATATTCCTTCTCGTTTATATGCTGCAAAGGCGCTCGAGTAAACCCACAGTGAACTGTGGGCTGGAAAGGCAGCGCTGCCATTGCCCAGGACAGTCTCTGTCATGCAAAACCTTTCATTGTTCAGCCACTGCTGGCAGGCCCTTTCTTTTCTAGCTCAGTAACCACAGCTTGTTGGTTTACTACGGGTTTTAACATATGGTTTTACTTAACATTAGCTGCCTGATAAAAAAATGAACTTCTTTTTTCAAAACAGTCTTATGTTTTTTCTGCATTTAATATTTTGTATGAGGGGGTTAGATTTGTTGTCTGTTTTGAGCTCCTGGGATTTGTTCATTTGTGGTTTTTTTAAATGCATATCTTTTTGTTTGATCTTAAATTCCAAGTATCATAAAAGTGTGAATCCTCCATCTTTTGATTTCTTGTGATCCAACATAGTATGGCAGAAAAAGAGTTTTCTGGGGACTCTATGACAGACTTCAGATTAAGTCAACCAGTGTAGAACTGGATCAATTAATTACCTTTAAAACACACAAGGATTTGTAGATCATTAAAATAATATTGATGTCTGTACCTGAAATGAAAGGTTCATGAGCCAACTTGTGCCATGATGGCAAAGCCACCTGATAAGTAGAGTTGGTTTTTGGAGGTTTGATGGAACTTATGTGCCATTCATAACAATATGAATGGCAAATTCTTCAGAATTATGAAAAGAAGGGAATCATAATTATAGGACATTTAGAGGCTTGAGTCAAACTGCTTATTGATAGCTATATGAATTGGTTTTGAGTATTTCTATTCTTGTCAAATGCATTGTTTAGTATTTCAGGTTGAAAGTAGTATTTTTGCCAGAACATTTTTCCCTTTTAGAAGACAAAATTATATTATACTATTATATATTATATTATGCAGTGTGAATAACCTAACCTGGACAAGAGCTAGCAATTACTGAGGGTAAGATTGGTACATTAAGTGCTCTGTTTCAGCTGCAATTTTCCACCTATCTTTTGCTAGAATATCAATCATCTAAAAATAAATAAGTAAACCTCTTAACACGATACAAGAAATTCCAGTAATTCAGGAAAACTGTGTTATTTTTGCATATTAGGTAAAATAGTTGATATATAAAATTAATATGGAAGAGGTAATATATAAAACAAGTAAAATATTAGGTTAAATCTTAGGCTGTATTGTGATGGCAAAGGTCATTCCACCACATTATAGATAGACTGAACTGCCATAATAGCTTTGAAGAAGTACAGGGCACCTAAGATATATACTCTCAAAATGTATCCTCCTCATCACAAGTACAATTCATTTATACCCTTATCAAAGATGACGCTTTTAAGATATGACCGGTTATTTCATATATTTAAAAATACATTATACATGGAATTAAAACCTGAAGTGGATTTTGTTCTAATTCAGCTAAATACTGAAGTGCAAAAGCGTTTTATCATATTGTCACCTATATGTCAGACTCAGGTTTATGTAATTTTTCATGCAAGGTCTTAGAAGGTTTATCTTAGTTAGTTATCAACTAATTTAGAAGATAGTTATCAACCTAGATATTTCATTTTCTTTTATTATCTGTATATCCCATATGCTATCATCTTTATATACACACAATAGCAACTTCAAAGGACTCATTGCCTGTGCTGCTTTGAACCTATATTCTGTTATTCTGTACACTTGGCTAACATTGTCAAAAACTCTCTAAGTCCTACTGAGTTTGTGCACAGCTAGGAGTATAAAAAAAGAAACCACAGAAATCTTACGTGCAGAATGTTGTATTCTTGTACATGAAATTTTCTTTGTAAACCTAATATGCTAATGTGGAACAGATAAGGAGCATATTTTGAAATGGATAAATTCAGATGTAAAATGCATTTTTAAATCAATTCAGTGTCCTACATCAGGTGGAGGTGTGCTTTCATAGTTAAGTAGTTATATATATATTTTTCCCCCTCTTTGTTAGAGTGTAAATTTGTACACTATGAGAACTAGAAATGTACTCTTCTTGATTTACAAGTGGTTTTAGTAATATTTCAGCCTTATTTTTAGTCAAATGTATGTGTACATATTAGACTTACAAAATGCTGAGCACTCTTTCCTATTTGTCTTCATTCCAGTATTTAGGAACATATTATGCTTCTAGGTATAACAGTTGTGGAGAGGTTTAGAAAAGAGCTCTACCAATGCCTTCCACAAAAGACAGATTAAGTGGTTCAGGAAATTGCAGGTCTGAAAAATTCTTCCTTGACTAAATGAATCAACCATAAGCATTTACCACTGTCAGAAAATTAGGTCACAGATAATATAAGCCAGTTTTCTGTGGAATTCCGTTCAGGAATAGGTTAATTTTACATTTGTGGCTTTCTTTAAGTTGTAGTGACAGTGATAAAATGTCCATGGTCAACGGTGGCTTCAGCTTTTAAATCTCTGGGATGATTTGAAATGACTTCGTGTTTCTTTATAAATTGTTCCAGTGCATGCCTGGAGTTCTCATTAGAATGATCTTCATGCAAGGCCTGCCCGTTTCCCAGCTATCATCCACCTCCTGCTTCCCATTTTTGTCTATAGTAAAGCTGCATCCGGCAAACCCTTGGAAATACACTCTGTGGTTACTAATTACTTGGGCTGATTTACTTAGTTATGTGTTCCAGCACAATTAAGTCCTTTCTTTCCCTATTGTATCTGCCTCATTATTAGTTATAATGGTAACATTTATACTGTAAATGGGATGGAAGCATGAAAGGGAAACTGTGTGTAAGGATAGGACCATTGTGCAAGGGATGAATAAGTACTGAACTGTTAAGGCTAATTGTAATATAAGAATATGGATTCAAAGGTTTTTGTTTGTATTGTCTTCACATTATTTTTGAGGAAGGGTTTCAAGGTTATAGACCTACCCACAGTTGTGTTAAAATATGTGTGCAGATGAGCACAGGGATAATAAGAAGCATATAATATGAAGTATATTTCTATGAAATTGTATGTGTTTAGAATGTCTAAATAAGAATAAAGGATTATTTCACAAGGGAATGACATTTAAGAAGCAGACAATAATAAAAGGGGAATAATGAAAATGCATTTCAGGGACTATACTTTGGCAAGACAGTTGGCTATCCTAAAATAATGAGTTATAGAGTAAAATTCCAGCTGTACTTCTATTTTCTGAAAGTTCAGGTTTTAAAATTGCTTGTAAATATGTGTGGGCAGATTATTTTTTTTTAACTTATGTTTCTCTCTCCATATCAATTACCAAAAAAAAAAAAAAAGTTGAAGGATATTCAGATGAAGGAATATTAGATATTCAGTTGAAGGAATCTGCCCCCTACTCTCTCCTCTCCCCACCCCCTTCCCCCACTCCTCCCCCAAAAAAAAGAAGTTTTAGTATAGTCCTAAGACTTAATTTAGTAGGTAGGTAGGGTCCAGATATTAAAATACTGTATCTTTCTGGTACATAGATGTGTTTTAAAGGAAGAAAAAGCAGCTTGATTTCTAGCTCACCCCTTTGTCAGATGCCAAGTCTTGCAACTGAATCTTTTGTTGTATTTTCTCCACACTTGGCTTTTTCTTAGCTCTCCTATCACCTCTGCATTAGTTGACTTCACAGAACTTGATTTTAAATACTAGCAGCCATGCAGAAGAATTATTCCAGAGAACCACCTTTCTTGTTTGTTTCTTTGTAGCATCTTATGACTTCTAGAACTAGTTCCGTGAACAGTTATCAAGAATTTAACTACATATTTCGGGAGAGGAAAGGAGTAGACGGATGGCTAAAGCACTCCAGAAAATTATTGTTTTTCATACACCCAGATATTTCCTGTATTGTATCAAATAAATCTATCATCTCACAGTGGTTAAAATGGAGATACTATTATTAAGAAAGTGAGGTTGCACACTAATAGTTTTTTTAATATCATCTGTTAACAGGAGATTTGATCAGGTTTGTATTTAGTTCTGGAATTTCACAATTGTATTTTAGGGATAGATTTGCATGCTCCTACGTAAAATGTTGCATTGGCATGATACTTAATGTGAGAAGAAAGGATTTCTTGGGTTTGACAGTGGACGGGGTTGTAGAGTAAGAAAGACTCAATACGATCAAAGACAGAAAAGGAAACACAAACCAGTGTAAATACTGTTGCAGTGAATAGTATCATTTGTCAGTAAAAAATCTTTCAAATAAAATTTCTCATATTAGAAAATATTCTAATATTCCTCTTGTTGTTGAGATTTTTGCTGTTGGAATATACTTCACTGAATCAAGAAGGAGAAAAAGCAAACAAGGCACCATCTGGTAAACACTTTAGGAGGAGTGGTAGTATCAAATTTCAGTTTTGGAGATCTACCTGTAGCCAAATCAACTTCAAGGCAAAGGGTAAAGCAAACATAAACATTTGTAGACCATCTACTGTTTAAAATTGAAGGGGTTTCCTGCCATTAAAATACACAAATTTTTGCTTTGAAAAAACTGCAGGATCATTGTATTCACCCTAGATGACTGTTCTTTCAAAGGAAGGACTCCAATTCCAAACCACCACAGGTTTTTGATGAAAGGAGCCCACTATTAATCTGAGGACTATAGTTGATTCAGGAGTGCATAGAATAACCTAGCAAGACCTGACGCTGCAGAGAATGTGGTAGAAATGTTACTTGGCTTATAGTCCTGAAATAGTCCTATCTGTTCCACTCTTCATCTAAGTTTATTTTTAAAGGTTGTCAACTCTTCTTGTATGAAATAGTCTCTTACTCTGTGTCTCTAGAATGATGAAAAAGGGTTAGAATAACTTTTGGAGAGGTCACAAACTGCAAAAGCAAAACAAACTGAATTTTTTTGGAAAGGATAGAAGAAAGCACTATGGAATATGCCTAGTGATAAATGGCTCATTTTCATAATGCCACATACTTGCATATTTTCCTTAACTGGAGTTATTCTTCCTTGAGTTTTCTCTAGTTTTATTTCTGTACGAAAACTTCCTTCTTGAACTAATTGTTCCACTCTTCATTTTGAATCTTGTTCTTCTTGCAGCCATGACAGATGTTTTCCTGAAATTTTAGCTCTTATTTAATTCACTATAAAATTTGTAGTGGGATTCATTTCCTCAAATGACCCTTTAATGCTCTGGCAATGCCTAACTCAACCTGCCATTCTATATATCTTTCCAGAATTTACTGAAATGGTCTCAATTTTTTTTTTTATTGTAGGTTTCATATATACTGGAGAAGTTGTACATCGAATGCTAACAGCTACCCAATATATTGCACCCTTAATGGCAAATTTTGACCCCAGTGTATCAAGAAATTCAACAGTCAGATACTTTGATAATGGTATGTAGCGGTCCTTCGTAAATGAATGTGTATGTATCACTTGGCCCTTCTTATTTTCCTAAATAACTATTTTTGAGGGAAACATTGAAGATTTTTTTAATCTTTTTTTAGTTCTTTTTTTTTCCTTTAACTCACAAGCTGTATGAAGCATGTAGCTAGACAAACATAAACAGTTCTTAATTTAGAACCCAGTTAAAGAGTCATGAATGCTTTTTCCTTATCAAACAGATATCTTCTGGAGGTTGAAGTACAACTCAAACTAGCAATGCATTTTATCAGTTTTAAAAGGAAAAATCTGTCTTATATAAAAGTGTACGTTCCTGCTATTTCTATATATATATATATATATATATATATAGTAAATACCATCTACCCACTACCTAAAATGAAAATAGCGTTTGTGGAATGCAATAGCAAGAATACACAGAAGCAGGGCAGGCATAAGGTTAATAAACCTGTCAGTGACTAAGTGTTCATAGAGTCCCAGTATTGGAATCTACACCACAAATTCTCAACAGATCCTTGTAAAAAAGACTGAAAGAGTAAAAGGCTAACTGCACTCTTAATTTTGAAACTCTGTGAGATATTTCAAAGGCCTTGAATGTGTGGATATTTTTCTCTTGAATTCAGTTATAATCAATATTTTAGAAACATAACCCATGTGGTTAAAAGGCATCTTGTGCCTTATCTCAGGCCTTTAGTGATCAACTACAGTGGCAGTGACTGTCTATTCTGAATTTAAAACTTAGACAGTTTAGTATCATGACTTAATATCACAAGATCCATGAATTTTAAATCTCCCTGGATACACATGGATTAACCTGTATGTTTATTTATTATGAATTTAAGCATAAGTTTACAGCATGTTCAAAAACATATCATATTTCCAACCAGGTGAGTTACTTTTTATTCTTTAGAACAGTGATCAATATGTATCATATAACTTTTGTACCTAGTCATAACCTTTCCTTACAATCTAGTAATTACAGCATATGTTTGTTAAAACCCCAAAAAAATACTTACATGAGAAAATCCTGCTCTTTACATGAAGAATTTAAAACAGGAAAAAAATATGATTTTGATTTTATAAATTATTTAAAATTATGGCCTGGATTTTTCATCTTTGCTTAAAGAATCTGAGGATTCTGGGGAAGACATCACTAATCCTCACTGTATTCCTGACTTCCATGTATCAGGCTGTATCACATGGCTTTCATGACAAAGTTAAACAGTTCTTTGAGATTTTGGATCGCTCTTCATATGTAAGGCATGATCTTTTGAACTCCATGTGCTTTAGGACAAAGAATTGGCTATCTTAGCACAGGTAAAAAGGAACTGAGCAATTGTATCTTCAGCACCTTTTTTCTTATTCATTCATGTTTTCTCCCCATGAGTAAATGTGCTGCTTCAGAGAGGCATCTATAGTAGGCAAGCACAAAGTGTGGGGTCCATCAAGGTCTCACTGACAGAGCTCACTGCAAGTTTAGATACACACAAATCTACCCGAAAGCCCCAGGAATGGGATGACAGTTTTGATGGCAGATGATTTTCATTTTAGGATGGGGTTCTGAGATGCATATAGATCTGAGGTACTCAAAGACCAACCATAAGAAATTCTGGCTGGTTTTATTCCAATAATTTTATAATTATTAATTATATATTAAAATTTAAATATTATCATATTATTACATAAGACATATAATTTTAAAAGTCAATTTAACTTTAAATAAAATTTAATACAATCAAATAAATATTCAGAAAGCAGTTAATAAATGTGATCACGAAGCAAAAAATGCACTGTGTGCACAATTAATGAGTATGTACTATATCTATGAAAATCACAAGGGACAACAATGTGGTGGACTTTATGCAGTGAGCACCCAAACCTTGCATGCTCATAGTTTTATGACTCCCCCTGCCAAGATGTGTTCATGAGAGTTACAGCACAGAAGATTTGTGACAAAAGATGTTTCAAGGATATATCAAAAATATTTTGAACTGGATACATTCTGAGCCATCATGAACACTCCAGGAAGAAAGGAAATTAAAGTGTGAATCAAAGCACATGACTCCATTTGTACCAAAGCGAGAAGTTGTGGAGGAAGCCGTATAAAGACAAAAATGTTGGTTTTAGTAAGCACAGTTTTGATGATGTGTCCTTCAGTCAAGCTACTTGAATATAACCTTCAACATCTATAAAACATGCTCACAGGGTATGCAAGTTGCTTGGGGTACATTTTTGCTGTGGTAAGTGGATATTCAGCTAGTGAACTCCCATGAATATTAACAAGCCTCTTGCAACTAAATCTCTGCATACCAAACTCAATATTTACCCTATGCATGAATTCTTAGTGAGTTTGATTTAAACTACATTTATTTAATGCAAATACTTAATAAGTTTCAACTTGCAGAACCTCAGCAAGGACTTGCACCATGCAGAAAAAAATTAATACTATTTAATTAATGCATAGTTAATGGAAGAATCTGAATTCCTCAAATAATAACCTTTACTAAGCAGGTAATGCTATTAGCACTTCACATTTCAAAGGCATTTGGGTTTAGGTATATAGTGCAAAAAAGCCCCCGCAGAGAAGGGGTAATGGCAGCACACCTGAACTCTGAGTGCTGGATCTTACCTTTAGTGATTGTTGATTCCAAACATGTTACTTGAGCACTCCTTTAGAGGTTGTTGAGGCTTGTGTGGGGCACTGTGGTGTCTACATGTAAGAGGATTTCAGTTGCAACTTGTGTTTTTAATATCTTTGGCATTTCGAGGTGTGGAGCTGAAAGTTACTAAAAAGAGGCTAATCACTGTTCTCATTTCAAGTAACTGCAGTTAAGTACTTTTCCTACAGTCAGTTAATGTATTTCTTACATTTTTTTCTTCCCTTTGCCTCTCTACCCCTGCTCTGGGGTTCACAGGCACAGCACTAGTTGTCCAGTGGGACCATGTACATCTGCAGGATAATTACAACCTGGGCAGTTTCACTTTTCAGGCCACCCTTCTCAATGATGGGCGTATCATTTTCGGCTACAAAGAAGTAAGTTGGGTCTGAAAATTATCATTTAAGTGGACAAATTATACCTGCCAGGATTTTCCATACTTTTTTTCTGTGGGGGGAAGATATTTGAAAGAGCAGCTATATAAGATCATTTCATTATATTGCTCATAAGATCACTATTTTGCTGAAAATAATTGTTTTATTGTAAAAGTGTTGTTCATATGGTGGACTTAAAAACCATCAATGTGACTCAAATGTCCTACTCCTGGATTTCAACTGGACTTTTTTGCGTGGTTGTAAATGTTGAGTGTTTAGTAAATTCTTGGTTTTTTAAGTAAATTCCTCTTGAGATTTAAAAGATAGGGACTATTTTGCTCAATTAGTTCACCCAGTTTTGACCTGTTTGAAAATACTCCAGAATCAGTGCTTAGTATTAAAAGGTCACCTTTTTCCTGCAGCTGTCATTTCTAGCAACTCACGTAGTTCAAAGTTCATGTATTTCAAATAAGAAATAACTGGTTTGTATCACTAGGTCCTTGAGGTTTTCCATCTGTTTGGTGATAAAACTGTTTAGATTGAGGCCATTTGGTTTGGCTTTATAGCACCAGTATGTTGTACTGGATGGGCTCTTCTGCATTCTCCAAGTGTTTCAGAATTCCAGTTGTTGCTCTAAGTGATTTTTTTTTTCTTACTAGAGTTCTGGAGGCTGTAGCCTAGTTGAATTTTAGTGCTTTTGCCAGGACATATTGGAGCAGATGATCCTTGAGGTCCCCTTTCAACCTGGCATTCTATGATTCAATGATTCTGTGATACATGCAAACGAGAACCAGAAAGTAGACAAGCTCAAATCTCTAAGGGCAAAGAGGAATTTCTTTCTCTCTTTCTCTCTTTCTTTCTCTCTTTCTTTCTCTCTCTTTCTTTCTTTCTTTCTTTTTCTTTCTTTCCTTTCTGTCTTTCTTTCTTTCTTTCTTTCTTTCTCTCTCTCTCTTTCTTTCTCTCTTTCTTTCTCTCTCTCTTTCTTTCTTTCTTTTTCTTTCTTTCCTTTCTTTTCTTTCTTTCTTTCTTTCTTTCTTTCTTTCTTTCTTTCTTTCTTTCTTTCTTTTTCTTTCTTTCTTTTCTTTCTTTCTTTCTTTCTTTCTCTCTCTCTCTTTCTTTCTTTCTTTCTTCCTTTCTTTCTTCCTTCCTTCCTTCCTTCCTTCCTTCCTTCCTTTCTTCCTTCCTTCCTTTCTTCCTTCCTTCCTTTCTCTCTTAATTTAAATAATAAAAAATAATAACTCATATCCCCTTCACTGGAAAGTAGAGAGGATCTGTGTTAGTCTACTAGCAGCAGTCATATCTTCACCTTGCAGTCATATCTTTGCACCTTGCAAACAGGATTGCTGCAGAATCCTCTTACTGGATCTGTTATATAGAAGTCAGAAACTTCTGGTAAGGTCACATGCCTGGCTATCCTTTTCTTATAAAATGGTGATGACCATGCTGATGCAAAGTCTGCTTAGGCTCTTTTTCTGAATGTTAGGTAAGGGCTAGAGTCTTCATCTGTAACACTGCAGTTTATTTGCATTTTGAATCCAGCTTCATATAAGCTTTACTCTGCATAGTGCTATAGAGCTTATGCTTGATCAAAGGATCGTGCACTAAATCTTTGTTTATCTCCTGTTATTGAAATCTTTTCAAAGAAAGGCAAAAACCTCTAAAGACTGCTGAAAATTTCCTGCCTTCAAGACCCAGAGAGGTGGGGAGGGACAGTACTTCAGTTTGTAATTTTAAGATAATTTTGTCAAGAACTATATATGCATTCAGATATTAAAATGGTGACATTTTCAGGGTACTGCTATTCTTGGTTATTAGGTACTCTGCTCTCTCTGTTACTGTCCAGCCCTGTGCAAAATGACTTTAATATCGATAATGCTAGTTGCTGCTCTAAATTGAAAGTATCTTGCATTCACTTTGCATTCAGGTAATTGATGATGCAGAGTGTCAGGCAGTGGAAAACTTTATTCATTTAGGAAGAAGGAAGAAGTGGACCACCTCCCAGTTTTCTGAGACAGAAAACTGGAATTTACAGGTGGAATAATGTGCTTTTTTCCTACTGCTGAATTTTTTAACTCATCCCCTGTCATGAGTTATTCTTGTCCTGAATGGAATTATTAAACATGACTTTAGAGCTATTGCACATAGCTAAGGAAAGAGACTCTTAAAAATTATAGTAGTAACATACTAATGATCAGTAAATCTTTTGACAAAAGATTTTTGTAAAATTTTAGAAAGCTAAAATCAATGTATTCCATTAGGAATTACTTGGGGAATGGATTAAGAGGCTGAGATTTCCAGAAGACTGCTTTCTTTATTTGCAACTTTTACTCCATTACCATGACCTCATCTTTTCTCCTAAATGAGGAAAATTAAATAAAATTGCCAATCACTGATCAAACACAAGTTGTCTGAAAAGAACAAACAAAGATGTTCTTCAGATTCTAGTCTTCATACGTCTGGCTAGATTTACTTTCCAGTGCCACATCCATTCCTTTCTGAGGAAGTTCTTCCGTCTGGAACAATTTCTGTTGCTGGTGAGTCATGTTGTCAGGTACCCCATCAACTCCAGTAAGATGACTTGTGTAATTGCTCACGAGCACGACTATAGGTTGCACAAGAAGATTTCTACTGCCTTTTTGATGCCATTTTATTTTAGCATCCCAGTCCATCAGAAATGACAGCAACGTGTGACAAATCTGGGAGGTCTTCGTGGCATTGTCATTGAAATCTCCAAGCTGAAGCACCACGTAAGAAATGCAGCAGACAGGTTGCCAGTAACCTTATAAAGCATCCCACAGGGGCTCTGTACTAGGGGCACATTTATCTTGAAGAATCTACCTTTAAAATAACTGTGGTTATACATTTAAGGGAGGTACAGCTAGGGACTTTCATGTCTAAAGCACTTAAGGTAAATTTTACCTTCCGTTTCTTATTTATTCAAATGATTTGAGATTCCCTTTTTCACATCCTTCCTGCTGCCATGTCAGGTTTGCTACCTTATAAACCTGTTGACCACAAAGACAGGATCTCAGCTGAGGTTTGCTGAGTACAAAAGGAGCTGTTCTGCTCAATTGTCTGCATTCTGTTGTTTTCCCACTAGGAAGCAACCTGAAGTTCACAATTTCTTATCCAAGAGCTAGAACAGATTTTGAAAAAATAAACATTTAGTAAAGGAGCTGAATCACCAGGATAGAGAAATACAGAGACATCAGAATATCTTTCAAAAGTGTTAATTGTTAGGAGAAGGAACTGTATAGTCAAGTCTTCAAAATGTGAAAACAATTTGAAATATAGCAAGGTCCTATAGCAAGCAAAATATTTATTTCTTTAGCAATTTACTTTGTTTACAGTGCACATACCTTCAATTTTAAGTATCACTTTGCTTATGCCAACTGTTAGAATTCTGGTAAATGGTCAATATGTCAGGAAACAGCTAGCAAGAAAATTCTACTGATGCACCTCTACTACGTATGAAATAGATTACAGTGCAAACTACCCAACAGAACAAAGTAATAAAGAAAAATTTCTGTGAAGGCATACTTTTTAGGAATTAGTAGTGAATACTCATTTCTTACGTTCTAAATTTCACTGAAGTTCAATTCTCAAGAGTTTTGCTTCTAATTGAACAAAATAACTATGCTGTATAGTCTTTTCCCATTAATACTTAGAGCTAATGTTCCTTAGGGTAACATTTTGTTTCTTTTTCTGTCCATGATTAATACAGGAAAAAATTGGCAAAGGTACCATAGACCCTGTTAATAGTTTAGGGTATTTTTCTTAATTTCAGTAGCCTGAAGGCTTTCTTTGTTCATTTAAATAGTAATGATCTTCTATTTATGTGGTCATCCAGAAACCATTATTAAAGTTGAAATGCTTGTTCAAATTGCCCAGTATGTGAAGTTTGAAAAAAGTTATAAAAGAAAGTAGTAATATAATTTCTTTCTCTTGTGAAAGGAGACAGAATTGAAAGAAACTGATAAAGTGCTAGCACTTAAATAAAATAAATATAATAATATATATAATAAATAAAATAAAATAAATAAAATAAAATTTATGCCCCTGCTATGTGTGATGGAAATACATTGTTTTCAGTAACAAGACTACAAACTTTGTTACTGCTGCCTGAAAACTAACAGAAATTTAAAAAAAATAAAAAAAGAAAAAAACATCTTCCTGATGGATGTTCTGCCTACGTTATACATGCCTGGCATTTCTTTGCCTCTTTCATTGTTATCAAAACTATTAATATGGAAACAGGATTTTTGACTTTTGAGGTAGTCGTTTTATGCAATTTAAAACTCACGAGTAGGTTTCATGTAGTTTAGCCTGCAGAGTAATTAGCAACTATTTAGGAAACTCACAGTGAAAACCCTATATAAGTAGTATTATTGTTGTCCTCATTACTATTTTGCAACTTACTCTGTCTTTTATCTTTTACTCAGTTTTGAAGTGAGGCAGTAATTGCACCCTGCTTTACTATCTCCTTCAGAATAAGGTTAGAGGCCATGATTTTCTCCGTTTTTGAAGGATAAAACTCTGGCATGACCTCAAAGTTGAAAAGAATTACTGGTCCCAGTGATAGCTAAAATTCAGAATGAATTCTAAATACCTTTCTCCCCATTGTCGAAGTACATATTCCAAAATCTGGACATTAATGGCCTCAGTGCCAGTCTGCATTTGGGAAATTTATTCATAAACTGGTGACTTGTACAACACAGAAGTTCATATTTTCTGTGGTAGAGGTAACATACACTTTGAAATTAAACTAGCTAAAAAGTATTCTCTGAAGATAATGCCATAAAACCACTGCCACTCATTAGCAACCACCTGCACATTCTCAGCTTACTGTTGAGCTGTTTAACATGTTGGCCTGTTGTGACATATCTTGCCATTCAGGTGAAGAATTCAGAGCAGCCGGTATCTGCTTGCTACTGATGTTTTGCTGTAATTTTCAGTAAATTATTTTAATATTTAATACAAGCCTTCTGTCAAAAGGGCATGTTTCCTAAAAGGCCAACATATGGTAAAAGCCCATTTTATCTTGACATCTCATGTAAAAGATTTCACCTGTAATGCGGCACTCAGTAAACTCATTATAAATTTCTTTTTCCCACCTTAAAAATAGATATATGTTTTTGTAAATACAGGTTTAATGACACTGTAGTTTTTCAGGAGAATAGGAGTGTTCCTGAGTCATGGTTTCCCTTCTAATTTGACTGCATTTCTGTCTGTGTGACTGTTTGACACAGGCTGCCCTTCAGTTTGAAGAGCTAGCTATACAAATTTGATTTTTTTTAAGCTTACACAAGCTCTTGCTTCTAAACCCCATTTCTAAAACATATATCTAAACTTTTGGCTGCTTCTCTTATTAGACTGGACCCTACTACAACTTCCTTATTTGTTTTAGAAGATTATTCTGCAAGTTTCTTACTCTCACTAGAATGCCCAGCAGAAGAGTGTGGACATCTGCAGGGATTTTGGCAAAATCTGCTACGAATTTTTCTAATTTCTCCTGAACCAAATTGTAATGAAAATAAATTTATTTTCAAAAACCCAAACCAAAACAAACTCACTTGTGGCATTAGTAGTGCAGGAACCTATTACTCCTTCCCGGGGAGCTGAAAGAAAAGGGAGAAATTATTTTGCTTTTTTCCTAATTTTTGAGGGAAGTTGTTCAATAATTCACAAATTCATAACAAACATGTGAAAAGACACTTAAAATAAGTGTCTTAAAGAAAAGACTTAAAATAAAGGAGTCTTATTCAAGGAGACTGAGTGTAACTTCCTCTGATTTATACTTACACACACAAATTAGTATAATTCTTTTCATGCATCAGACACAATTTGTGCCTTGAGCTGCCAATTTTGCCATTATATTTTGTCACAGCTACTCATAATGCTGATTCCAACTACATTCTGTGTCCTTTCTTCATCTGTTGCCTTCCCTCCCTAGCTTGGAAAAGAAATAGTCATTGCATCTTTCTAAACAGTGCTTTTTCTAACTTAATTTTCAATAATTTCTCTAGAGTATCCTTAAAATCCTTTAAGACAGTTTCTTTGACAGCTAATATAAGCTTTTCTTTTTAGTATTCCGTGACTATGAATAATTCCCTTATTTTGTTTATACTTTCATGCTGGAGAAAATTTATAGACTCATTTCTGATCTTGGTGAGTCTTTTATTTTGAAGAATTTGAAAATATGATTTTTTAGCCTTCTTCTGTCATATTCTCCAATAGCTGCATCAGAGTTAAGCTGATATAAGCCAAATTTAAAATTGATGCATTACTAGTATTTCCAAGCCACTTCTGTTTTTCATGTTCATTTAAGAACATCTCACGCCTTTTTTATACCATAGCAGATCACATATGCAAGAACTCCTAAAAAAAGTCGCTAAATTAAGTAAAAGAAATTAAAATTTATTACAGTGTTAAGTCCAACAGAACATACTTTTTCTGTTCATATTCTTTTACTAATGAGTTATCAGTGTAATCAGGAAAAAGTGTAGCTAACTGGTATTTTTGGAACAAGAAGAAAAACTGCTGACGTTTAATTCAAGTACCAGAAGTCATGACATTAATTGACATGTACGCAGAACTGAATTCTCATTCACTGGAAAAAGTAACCAGATTTTTAGTTTGGCATTTTTCTGCTATGTGAAAAGTACTGACCAACAGTATAATTTTGATAGTTTTACACAGGTAAAGCCAGAGGAGGATATTAGATTAGCTAAACTAACACCTTGGTTCTCATTTTCTTACACGTAATCCAATTTCATCTGTCTTCACTTTAGTAATTTCTGGTTAAATGAAGGCCAGCTTTGAAATATAAGATATACAACTGTGATCTGAAAGCAGCAATGGGTAGAGAATCATAATTGTTCTTGATTGTTTATCCCAGTGGTTTATAACATTCAGTTATAGAAGCACGTAGCTTATTCTACTATGAAGGTACTTGCCTGAAGTTTCCAACTTCTGGTTGTATCCTTCTGTCCTAGAATTAAAAAAAGACCCTGAGCAATTTCTCCCTGTGGTAGTACTTGTTTATGATAATCTAGCCAGCTTCTCATTATCTCTTAGAGAAGCCAAATAGACAGACCACTTTAACCCTCCTGTTAATGTCATTTGAGAACTGAAGATTACAAAATATTTTTATGACACTTTAAATCTTCCTTCTCTTATTTTTTTTTAGCATCTTTTTAAGAAATATATCCTCTCAAAATCTGTGAAATGTATCAGTAATGATCTAATGTTCAGGTACAAGTAAAATGACCACCCCACTCCTAGGCTATATTTCACTGTGTAACCAAATGTCATCAATTAGGTTTTCTTGCTCTGATGTCCCTTCTGACTGCTGGAGTTGTTCATCCAATCCAATACTGAAGTTCCTTCCAGAACTCCTGCTTTCTAGTCCATAGCTCCCGATCCTCTACCTTGTGCTCTTTTTTGTCTGAGTTATATCTTTGCAACTTTTGCAATGTCTACCATTGCTAATTGATCCAGGCATTTCATTAATTTTACTCTGCTAGTGCTGTCTGGAGATCTCCTTGGCATTAAATTTATGTCTCCTTCTCCGTCTTTGATAGAACTTTTGAATTCTGGGTCTGATGTGTGGAGAAGCAAGATATGCTGGTTTTGTGTTCAATAGTAGACGAGAGGTATTGCCTTCTTCTCCCTGAGTATTACTAGCACATCATCCTACTTTTTCTTCAACTGAGGGAAATAAATTGCTCAAAATTACTACCCTTTTCTTCTCTGTCATTAACAATTTTTCTACCTGTGTTAATGTGAGTACTGTTATATAAGAAGCAAAGGAAACTGGGTTAAAATTCAAATTAAAACCAGTAATTTCTATCTTCAATAAATTCTTGGTCATATTATGCTATGATGTATAAAATATTTATTTAGGACTTGTAATTTACACTGGCTAATTTTTCATTTTGGCAGTGCTCTTATTTTTAGCCAGAGTTTTTTCAGTTCAACATTTCATGTATATCTTCCTGTTTTGTCTTCCAGATTCCTGTCGCTGTAACACAGATAAGTTCAACCAACCACCCAGTGAAAGTGGGACTTTCAGATGCATTTGTGGTTGTACACAGGATCCAGCAAATTCCCAGTATGTGGAACTGTAGTGGTGCTAATGGTTTGGAGGCTCAGAAATTAGTATAAGCTAATTTTATCAAGGATGATTAGCTGCACAACAAATCACTTAACTAATTTCAGCTTGTTAATTCAAGTGTAATTTTATTTGCTTGATAATTCCCAGTATGGCTTTTCCTGTCATTGTTTCTTTTGAGCTGATAAATTAAGTAAATAAAACTAAATGACCAGTCAAATAATGTCAAATTAAACTGTCAACCAGCACAATTTGGTATTCCATAAGATACTTTATTTGGAATATGTCTCCTTATTCATAGTGAAGAAGAAGCAAACTGTTCAAAAAAACCATCTGTATCCAAAAATGTCCAGGCTGGAAGTTCTTGATACTTTATATACATTTTAGTGAGAGGAAAGAAGAGGAGATGTAGGTACTAGATAATATCTTGAGCTCACATAGTTGTGGCAACAGTATTGCAGGTGACATTTGATTTTCTATGTCTTTCATTTTACTTTATATGGCTTGACTGAAAATGAATAGTAGGAAATCAGGCGTGATTTCTTGAATGCTTTGTTTTAACATACTGTGTGCAGAACCCGTTGAGGTTGTTTAGCCATTAGAGAATATGTTAATTTTCCAAGTCTGCTGGTTTTATTTACATATTTGTAGAAAAATTACTAAGTTCAGTTTTTAATGATCCCCTAATAGCAGGGTGTAGATGGAAGCAGCTGTGCTTGAACTATCCTCCTAGGAGATACCCTGTGGCGCAGACAAAGCTCACAAAGACTGACCTGATCCAGCCCATCTTTAAGACAGACTGCAGATGGGGCTGACACTGAAGTTGCAAGTGCCATTGCCTCTCAGCTCATCCTATATCCTCATCACATAAACATACAAACAGTCTTTAACATGAGGGAGCATAAATCCTATATGTCCTGTCATGGCGAATATGGAAAATTTCAGTACCATCTGTTGCTTGTTATGAGCTCAGAGTAGTGTAAATGAGGTTGGCATACCCAGATTTCACTTAACAGATCAGAAATTTGTAATTGTGATGTGCCTATGGTTGGATGGATTGGTTTTGAGTGTTTAAGAACAAATGAATCTAGGCAATTGAATTCAGTAATGTGAGTGATGTTTGCAAGTGAATGATCTGAATATTTCTGAAGCATCAGCTTGTAAGAGCTCCAAAAACGAATTCAGGTGGAAACTAGGTTGATTGACATATGCAAATGGTTTATGAGAATAGTCACAGAGAAATTCTATGTAAGAGGTGCAAGCAGCATGCAGATCTTTTGACATCAGGCCTCCATAATCAAATACCACTAAAGAACCTTTTTTAGATTTATGTATTTTGTATGGAAAACATATGGTATATGTGAGTCTTTATTCTAGTTTGAATGTTTCTTTCCATGGCAATATTTCAGACATGCATCTTATTTTACTAGCACTAAATAATGTTGGTTTTCATGAATGCAGAATTACTTACTAGTCTTATGGCGTTAGCATTTCTGTAATTTTTTTTCTCACATGACACTTTCTGCCAAGTAAAATGAGAATATAGTGTGAGTAAGGAGTGTAAAATGTGCCACTGCTGTAACTGTTTTGATAGCATTATTCATGTATTACCGTTTGCAATGCAATGTTTTTCTCCCTAACTACCTCTAGCTTCCACTTCTGTGGATTTTGGTAATTCATGATTGCTTTTGCTAGTTTGCAGTTTACACAAGAGCTAATATTAATCATGGGAACCCTTCTTTTACAGTAGTTTTTCCTGAAGGTCAATTGTGCTTTCCATGAAACAGGTTAATACTGATATGTACAGGCAATATAGCAACACCTTGACAGAACTGGTAAATCATGTCGGTCCACAGAAAGCCAGTATCAGACGCCCTAAAGTATTCACGTTCTTGAATTCTTGTTTTTCAGAGGTGTTAAATCAACTATGGCTAGTCAATTACCAAAAAAAGTGATATGATAGAATTGTATTTTACTTTACTTGTTAGCTCCTTAAGGCAATGCAAAAATATAAATTGATGTTTGTCCCAGAAGAAGGCAAAGTATAGCTAGTTGCTCTGGCTTATAACTCTAGCAAAGATTTTGCCATCAAAAGAACCCAGTCTCCCTTTATGTTCATGGCTAGTTATTAAAAACAAACAAAAAAACAAACCACCATCCTATACCCCAAAACTCTGCTGTTTCATGTTTGACCTTTGTCATTTGTATATTTGTTAATTTTGTATATATTGTGCATTGAAATAGGAAAGAGACAGTAAGTGCAACATATGCCTATTTGAACAAAAATATCCTCTCAATTTTCAAAAACGCTGAATGTCTTTGGTTCAGTATGTATGCTCTGCATGCTAAAATTTCAGTATAACAGTTTGAAGTAATTTCAGAAGATTTTGAACTATTTATCAGATTTTTTTTTTTTCAGATGTACTGTCCAAAACATTGGTAATAACTTTTTCAATACTTCTGAAAGGGGGGTTCAAAAGCCAGACAAACTTATTTCATTCTGAGGAGAGACAACCTTGTTTTTTGATCAGCCATTTCATTTCAAAAGTGCATTTTAATGAGTGCTGAAAAGTATCCTCTTGAAGAGCCAAGAGCAAAAAGGAAGGATTTTCTGTACTTTTAAAAACAGAGGACCTTGAGCATTTCATACCTTTTCTTTTTTTAGTATGGTCCTACATAAAAAGGGTTTGCAGTAATACCCCTTTCATCTGCCCCTGAAAGAATACATGCACCTACATTTTTATACCTTATATTGTAAGAGTTAGAGCATAGAGATGGGAGATTTTTGGCAGTGGATTTCTGCCTCTTTTCTGTTTGATACTTTTCCTTGATCTGCTGCTACTTCTTGCATATAGACAATGTCTTTACTTTCAAGCCTATGTGTGGTACTGCTATATTGTTGCACATTGGCCATTATTTTATATGTTAGATCTAGATCTAGATTTACCTGTATATATTCTGGAGGTTTTTTGGAATGAATGATGATGTGTGAAGGGAAGTAAATTTCTGCTTGACAGAAAGGTTAACCTGAAAAATCCTAAATTCTGAAATGTATGTGATAGCAAAAATGGCAAAGTAAGTATACTGATTAATTTTAGAGGAAAATTTTCCTCTTTTTCCAGGTAATTCAGTTGAAACCAGCCAGGCTCTGGACCTCTGCTTCTGATTTGTAAGATAAGTTAGAGGGACCACCTTGATTTCTTCTTCAGACAGGCTGAACACTTGCACACTAACTATTTTTTCTTTTGTAACAAAGACAGCAAGAATATTTCTTGGGTGTTTTCCAGTTAGACAATGACTGATGATGGGAGATAGTTTTATGTTTTCCTCCATCAAGTCTTCTCTCTATTTTTCAACATCTTCACTGCTTCAGGAGCCTTGTCCCTTTCCCATTGCAACCACCCTGCTCCCTTTCATTTCTTGTTTATTTCTCAGCCATCCTTGCCATTCTGTTCTTGGACCTTCTTTCAGTTGCCTGTGGTGTTCTTTACTCTCCCTTCTGCAGACTCCCAAGATCTCTCTCTAATTTCATGACCATCTTTCCACCTCTCCATTTTTCTTTTCCTTCAGGGTTACTGCATTTCTCTCCTCTGTTTCAGTACTCTCTCCCCCGTTGTCTTTCAAATGGCTTTTATTTGGGCAAGAAGAAGAAATACAAAAGTATTTGCTGCAACCCACTTTTGTATTTTAGAAATAAAAAATTCCACCAGTGAACCTTCCTAGACTGTGCTTCATTTTCCACAAAAGGATGAAATACACTGGTAAAATGAGAGAGTGCCAGATTCAGGGGATCTACACAGTCTTGCTCTTAGAGATAATGGCTTGTAGGTTTTTCTTCACAATGAGACATACTTCTCCATGATCTTGGCCTCCGCTATATTAGATACAGCTTTTTTAGGAAATCCATGCCTTGGCAACTCAAATTTAATCACAGTGAAATTATTCAACACTGTACAGAAACAAAATTGTAGCTATGTGTTAGTAATATTCCAGTTTAGGTGCAATTAGTGTCACTCAATGTGTAGTGTACCTCAAGCATAAAATTAAGTGACAACTCTGCATGTTATAACTATTTGCTGAAGATGTCTCTCCAGTTTGTTTACAGCAGAGAAGCCTCTGAAAGAACTTCAGCATTACCTTCCTGTAGGGTAAAAGATGACTAGCCATTTTTGTGGTGATGTCTATTGTATAAACTTGCAGCACCACTTGGGAAATCACCGTTTAATTTGCTGCTGCCTTACTGACAGTGTTGTCATTTATCCCTGTGGGAAGTGGGCCTCATAGTTATTGGTCTGAATTCACAGTGTTTATTCATCCTTTCCACTAGAGTAACTAACCCCGCAGAGTACGAGCTCCTCCAGCCCTGCATGTTTGTCTGCTGGTACAGAAGGGCTGCTGGGTTCCTTGCACTAGATGTGTGAATCAGGAGCAGTGGAGGAAAGAGCAGGGCATGCTGCTGACCATTAGCAGCATGACAGGTGATCAAAGTTTAAAATATGCTCGTAACCCACCACAGACCAGTCTCAGAGTGAGGCAGTTTGGTGCTTAGTGGGTTAATGGAATAAAGCAAACTTTTCACACCTAGAACCTGTACTAAGAACCACTCAGCTGCCATCAGGGATTGAGATAAATGTGAAAGGACATGGAAAGTTTCAAAGTAAATGATTTTTGGTAGACACAGAGCACTGGGACAGTACATTTTTTTCTACATTGTTCATAATAAAGATGTTTTCAGAACCTACTTCACTGGTTTGCTTGTTCACAGATTATACGTCTTTACCTATGGCTTCCAAGTTTGAAAGGATTTTTTTAAAGAGAATAATAAAATTAGTACCACTAGAGGATCTGAATTTTTATCTAGGTTCAGATGTGTGTAATAGTCAAGGACCAAGAGCAATTGTGGTGGTGTTTGGATTACAGGCACGTTTGGTCCCAGTGTCAGCACCTCAAGAATTAGCTAGTTAATATTTGTAGAGTCATAGAATCAACTGGGTTGGAAAAGACCTCTGAGATCATCAAGTCCAACCCTTTAACTTTAGCAACACAAAGCTGTTAAAAACAAAGAATAGACTGCTTGGACATTCTGCTTCCACTGCCTTTTGTGGTGATCACAATCAGACATACCAGGCTGGCAAATTATATATTTGCCTGAAGGTTTTATTCAGTCAGTGATGTTAAACAAGGTTGCTGTCAAGCAAAGTCAGTGGCTGTATAGCACAGCAGCTGTGCCCCACCCCTCTCAATGCCTTATATTTTTCACAAACTGCTTGCAGCTTGCTGGATATGTCTCATAAATTGCTTGCTTCAAATTGACTTCTGGATAATCAAATACACCCTCTTACCATTTGTGTTTTCTCTATCAGCAAAACTTAAAAGTGAAAGTGCAGTTGTGTGAATACATATGGCCTTGTTTAGCAGGTTTTTTCTGTATATATGGCCAATCCCAATTCCCTAGAAATCTTTCCAGTAAAGGTTTTTATTTGTACGAACATATAATTTAAAAACTCACAATGACTTCTCCGGTATTTTCACATTTCACTGTATTGCAGGTTTTAGCTGAGGAATAGTGTATGAGGAAAAGTGGTTATGTAATAGAAAAGATACTGAGAGATTATGCACCTGTCAGACACATATTTAGAATGGTTTTTTATGAGCTACTGAGCCTTCAGACCTCTTAAGAAGTCACTGATGCTCTCCTGGTACTGATCCATCTTCAGAGCACGCTCCCTATCTAGTACATTTAGTCAATTCTGGCAGTTATCTTTTGCAACATTTAGTTTAATACTACTGTGATAAAATCACATTGAAGTGTTTTGTCACACCAGAATCTTGCACATTTATAATTTACCGATCTATTGTCTAATCCCTTGAAAGGATTCCTTCAACCAGCCTTCTGACCCACCATGTTATCTCTTTCTTGACTGGGAAAAAGATAGATATATATTTTCTGACACTCAGAACTGGGACTGGTACTTCAAAAGTATATATGCATGCATGCTGCTTTTCCTTTCCTCCCTTCCCTGCCAGATCTGATGTAACACCTCTTTGCAGAAAAATACCTGTATGTGATGCCTAAATATTTATCTGTTACTGCATCAAGCAATTTCACTTGTTATTGTCATTTTAAGATGTATACTGAGGTACATGGGCTCATAAGCTCTTCGTGATTCTACATTAGTGATTTTTTTTTTGTGAAAGAGCTAAATAGACAGCATAAGACAAAGGATAAAAGGTTACACCTGAGTGACAGGCAATGTGTGTTCTGGGTTGCAGGAGGAGTGTGTGAGGAGGTTGAGTGGAAAGCATCAGGGGAGAGTATTCATTTTTCTGTTTATACTGTTGAGTTTAGCCTTTTTTCCCAGTTTTGTTAAGGGGATACAGGTTCCGAATTCTAAAAAGGAAAAGTGCATTTTGAGGATCTAAGCATGGTGTGTATAAGTCAAACTTTCAAATAGGACTGCATATTTTTACAGCCTGACCAGGCAGATAAATTCTAATGCTTGTGTTTCCAACAACCTGCCTGCAAGTGTATACAAAGCCATTAGAAGGTGACTATGCAAATACCTCTCTCTGCTTAGGTTTCTTACAGTAGATGGATGCCTCATATGCAAACTCACCACCTGTGGTTGACACAGTCATCTTTCTGAAGAAAAAGATCAGACTTGAGTCTGTCAGGAAGTGGGATTTAATGGAAGCAAGAGTCATGCTGAAATATGCGTGATTAGAAATATAATTTTTGATAACAGACTTAATTCTCTTAAAAGTAGTGTTTTTCAAAAATTTCATGCACTGGATGAGGTAAAAATACTTGTGCTCCAAGTCACTGATTCTTACCAAAGTTTTTTAGATTTCTGTTTTTTTCCTTATTTACTGTAAGCCTTGTGAGGAGTCCATTAGGAAAGGTTCAGCATTAACAAGATTATAGCATACCGGTCTGTACCGCTACTGATGAGAGGACCATTCCGAGGTCTGCTGACCTCCCTCACCACAGTCAAAGTTGCTGATGAAGGACCCTGGTTTCACCATTCCAGTGTTAAAAGAGCTTCTGCTCCTGGGACATCTAGTCAAACAGTGACTGATACAGATGAAGATGTGGCTTAGACTGTTTCTTCCGTATTTATTATCTGTACAGTTGGTAACCATGATTCAGGTTTGGAAACGAAAGTTACATGTGGCTCTAGTCCAAAAAGTATCTAATATTCTTCATAAAAATAACTGTTGGATTTGTACTCAAATGCCAAAAATTGATGATGAGAATAGCAATTGGCCTTTAATTGGCATCTAGGTGAATTACACAAACTTTGTCAAAACCTACAAACTTGAGGACTATCTGTGGATTCCCACACCCGGAACTTGTAGGGGCTCGTCTGGGATGAGATGGAGTTCAACTAAAGTGTTGGCATTCACCATTTGAACTTATGTATTCTCTTGCTTATTTTTTTTGAAAGAAGGGTAAAGATATTTGTGGAAAAAAATTACATTCAGCATTGGCAGGAGTTCTTTTCAAACACAGTTCTCTGATCCTTCTGATTTGGCAGGTGCTTTTATGGGACTGACCATCCTGTGAGGGTAAACCTCTTGCAGCTGGCAAGAGATTTTCCCTACCTCAGCACATGATTAGCTTTGTCTTGAAAATTCTTTCTGTCTAGTGGGTTTGAAGGACATGGCTAAGGCATTTATTGGAGTAAACTTTGGCACTTGCTCGTATCTGTCTTTTAACTAGTCAGAATGACTTTGTAGGTCAAACATATAACTAGCTCAATTATAGGTTAATTTCATACTGAAAGAGAAATCTGCTATCAGAAGGGGTGAAGCAAAGCTTCAGATAAATTGCAATAGGAAATGCTTGGCACAGGCTCTGATTTGAGCTAAGCAGAAATATTATTATCTGGAAGCCAAACACTGCCCACCTGTGCCTGAGAGCTAATCCATGCAGGACTGGCAACAGAGAAGACCCCCTAAGATTGAGTTTATGGCTGTCTACAAGTAATTTTTTTTCTGTTTGCATGTAGACTCAGACCAGTCACTGACCAGAGTTTCCTGTTAATCCTTTGTATGTAACCATTTATTCCTCTGTGGAATGATTGCACAGTGTCAGTGATTACCATTAGTTTAACGGGCCTTCAAAAGGAACATAAATATGAAACCAGCACACCAGAGAATTATAATTTTCTGTATTAGACTGGTGGTATAGGCTGGATTTTTAATTTACAAATATAGAAGATCAGCAGTCTGCATTGCAACTGTGCACATAAAATCTAGAATATACAAAATATTTTATAGGATATTGATCTGGGAAATAGCATGTGATTTTTAGCATGCTTATCTTGTGCTTGGGTTCTACAGTTGCCTGTGAGTTCAAAGCTCATAAGAACAGTGCATTGACTATATTGAATTTCTTCTTTGAGAAACTCAGGTGCAGTCAGCTTGTGTAAAGATTATGCATAACGTTGGCTGTTTAGGAAGGCTTGTCTTGTCTTCTTTAAAACAATGTTATAATATGAAAAATATCCAAGTACATTTAGATGTGAGCCAGCTTGTAGCTAACAAATTTGATTAAGCAATGAAATCAGGTTTGTTTGCGCATCTTGGCAAGAACTGACAAAGTGAGCATATAAAACATTTCTCTCAAGTCTGTAAGCTGAGAAATGTCTTAGCAAGCATCTGAAATACACACTAAAATGTCTGACAGTATACTCTCTAGAATTTTTGCCTAAATCAATCACTAAGATGCTTGAGAGCACACTCAGCATTTTCATAATTCTTTGCCAGGAATAAGTACTTATTCTGTCGGCTGTGAGGGTTTTTCAAGTGAAAAATTCTCTATCTTTACGTGTTCTTTTATGATGTCTAAAGTTAAAAATATATTCTTGGAGAAAATTGGTGCCCTACGTGCCCCTAAGGAAGAGTGTGCAGTCATTACATCCACTATTTTTCACCATCTAAAGAGTGCAAAATAGTAAAACATGATTTTTTTTTCTTTCCTGATAGATGTCCGTAGAAGAACAATTTATGAATATCACAGGGTGGAGCTACAGATGTCAAAGATTACCAATCTCTCAGCTGTTGAAATGATACCTCTTCCAAGTAAGTAAAGCATAATAAGCAGGAGCCAGATCTAGGAAGCACCTCCTCTGCCTCCCAGCAACACAAACACAATTTTAAATATTTTGTTTCATCTGTGGACTTGGATTCATGAACAGGTTCATTTATCCTCTCACAGATTCCCATATGGATTATGCATTTATACAGTACATCCTCATGTATCTCAAGTTAGTTTATAGGTATGTAGCTCCCAGTAGGTTCTGAATGAAATTTGTGCCAAATCATTTTTTCAGAAGAATGATTATATTGCCTTTAAATTTGTTTCCTCAGGAAAAAAAAAAAAAAAAAAAAGAAGAACAATTTTCATGCTTGCAAGGCAAACATAAATTCTTCTGTGCACTGTGCATCACATCACAAATGAATATCCCCAAATATATTTTGCAGTTCATCTCTCTCTTTTGTCCAAAGTAAAACTACATTGGTTAGAAATCTCTGAATTTAAAGTGCCAGCTGTACTACTGTGAAAACAATAAAAAAATCTGGTTTTTTTACTTTTTAATTCTGTTATAGTTCTTGCACACTTTTCTGCTACTCTTATCTGCTTATGTCTGAATGTTAGCAACACCAAGGAACTCTGGAACCAGGAAAAAAAAAGAGGTTTAAGGAAATTCTTAATATTGAGCAAAAAAAAAAAAGCTTAAAAATAGCAATGAAGGTGAATTAACAGATGTGGAAGTGGTAATAAATTAACAAAGGGAATACAAATGGGATCCTACAGATAAATGTACTTTTGTCAATGCAGTTGTGCAATGCATTGTCAGGGTCTTGTTTTGGACATATTTGAACCTGTTGAGTCCATATATATATATTATCAGAAGATGTATTCTTCTTTTGTGGTTTTTATGTGAATTATTTGTGATAGTAATATAATAATTTGCATCTGTTTATCTACATCTCAGCTTGTCTCCAGTTTACCAGCTGTGGTCCCTGTGTCACTGCCCAGATTGGGTTCAATTGCAGCTGGTGCAGTAAACTCCAAAGGTAAAGAAAAGGGGTTTTTTTGGTTTGTTTGTATTTTGTTGGGGGTTTTTTTGCCTTTGCTATGCACCTGTCCTTAAAGGTTATCCAAAAGCATTGCCTATAGGTTATTCAGCATAAAGAATTCTTGTATTTGGTTCTTTTATATATATGCATTGACATGAACACAAACCTCAATTGCAATCACTAGCAACACATCATTGTCCCATTTCACTTCAGCAATCAGGCAAGAATAATCAAAAAAGTTTTTTTGGGAGTTAAGCCCTTGTTCCTATTTCTTTAGTCATACTTTAAAACCCCTATGAAGGAGAAGAAGAAGAAATCGTAATAAAATTCATATTTTCTCCCTATATCCCTGGCTTCATCAAAAACACTTTAACCATGTGGAGATGCAGGGTGTTATGTAACTATGAAGACTTACTTTTCAACAGCAGGGAGACCAGCACATCCAAAGAGTCAGAGTATTTTTGGTTTTAACCTGTTGTTGTGCTTGGAGGGGACTTGGGGTCTCCTCAGCGTCTCACTGACAGCCTCTCACTTTAATGAGGACAGCCAGGTCCACGGCAGGAGCGCCTCAGACTGTGAAGCAGCTGGAGCACAGCTGGCAAAATGGAACCTCTGCAGTTGTAGCTTCCCAAAAAGTTCTTCACCCACTGACCTTCACTGACCTTCATAACAAGAATTTAACACCCATTCTCTGAAACAAAATGCAGTATCATAATGCTTATTTATTGTTGTTGTGTTTTTCAACCCTAGTGCTTAGGTTCAGAAATGTTATGTGTAAAATGGATGCATAATGAAATGACAAAAGGCTGTTAACATTCTAAAATAATGCAATAATTTGACACCATGTTGAAAAACCGATAAATAGCTGATGAAGATGGCACAGAATTAGGAAATTTGGGTCACTTTTATAATGTTTTCTTAAGCTTCAACTCCTGTAGTAAGTCACTTGAAAAGTAACTCTCTTCCACATTTATCTTGCAAAAAACTTGTTAGTGGAATTAGAGCTAAGTGAAATCATGTAACATAAAACATCAAATCAAATATCTTCAAGAGAAAGAATACTTTTAGAAAACTGCTCCCAGCAAGTATGACCGGTTCATGATTGTTTTAGCTAATTCCTTGCTTTCAGCACTGCTTGATTTTCCTTCCATCAACAGCTGCTGTAGCACCGAGTTTCTGTTGGCTTTGGTTTGAGCGAGGCCTGTTGTTTTGTGGCCAGTGTTCTTGTTTCTGTTTGGGTAAATTCAGTTATAGTGTAAAGTTCTGACTCCTATGAAGAACAGGCAAACCTTGAGATCTTTTGTGGTTTTCTGTATTTTCTGAAGAACTGAGATTCCTGAGTTCTGGAATTACTGGAAAATCTGCTTCACTCACTGAGGGACAAATTCAGTGTGGAGAACTAAGACAGTTTTATCTTTCACCTTTAGCAGGAGCAATATCAGGCATGTAGTCACACTTGTCTTTCTTTCCACTTATTTCTGTGAATTTGTGGCTGCACCCTCACAACTGGCAAGATGTAATTTACGGCTGAAAAATGTACAGTCTGAACACATCTATTCAAATAAATTTTTAATTAAGAAAATCTTACTTTTTGTTTTGCCTGTGAAGATCATACTGCAATCAATGAACCTACTGTGAGGTGGTCATGTACTGTTTCCCAAAACCAGCTGGCTTCATGTTGCAGCATGGTTGTGTCTTTCATGAGGTGCAGCAGATAGATTGAACAGTTTTATTGCTATTAATCAGCTCATTACTAACAGTAGTGAGATTGTCACTTCATGCAGTTTATCTTTGGACATTGTTTGACTACCAGCAAAAGCAAGAACTCAAGAGGGTTCCTTAAAAAAAAGCATAGATCCAGAAAACCAAACCAAGAGTATGCCTCTACATGGGAATTTCAATAGTTTTAAAACAGTCATACCATCCAATTTGCATCTATTAAGATGAACAATATTCAGTCAGTTATTAGCAAATGGAGAATGGTGCACAGAGTCAGAGAATAGTTCAGAATAGAGGGATCCTCTAAAGGTCATCTAGACTAACCTCCCACACAAAGCAGAGCCAGCTGTGAGATCAGAGTGCTTTGTTCATGACTTTGTTCGTTTGGGACTTGACCATCGAGGCTGTGGTCCAGTCCCCAGTACTACTTAATCTTATACAAGATTTTACACCTTAATTTTTAACTTGTTATTTTCTCCAGAAAAATGCCTTTGATGGTGATGTCTGCCTCAGGCCTCATTACCTTTCTTGGCCACTCTCCTCCAACTTCTGAAATGAGCAGTTTATTTCAACTATTTCAGCCCTACAGACATATAAAATACTAAGCAGTTACATATTTTGTGAAGAAAGGCAACCTGCTCTCCAAAACGTGAAGACTGAACATTTATTTAGTTACACTTGCAGGATTATTCCGACAAGGACTCCTTCCTTTCTCAGTTCTAAAAATTTTCTGCTCCCTTCTAGTTCTGGATATTCTCTCTCGCCTTCTAGTCTAGTGCCTCTCTCTTTTTACTTTGCTGTTTTTCAGCATGTCTATTCATTTTAGGGAGATAAAAAAAAATAAATCTTATTCCAGTCTCAGTGGAGATGTCTGGATCACAGGAGAATTCTCAGAATCATTTGCTTCAGGACCACACAGTGGTTTTTTTCCCTTTTAGAAATAAATTTGCTGTGTTGAAGTGTTCTTTTTGCATCTGATTAAGAAGCATTTGCTCAACAAGAAAATCTAATATCCTGGTTAAAAATCATGAAGGATGGAAAGCTGTGAATTCCTTCACCCTAGTGCTCCAGCTTTTTCTGCGTGTCATTGCTCTTCAGTCACCAGCCTTGTAAATCAACGGAGACTTTTATCTCATGTTATGATATATATTGCTCTGCTGCAGTAGAATAAAATGAGCTTGAAAAAACAAGGGCAAAGCATTAAATGAAGTATTAACTTAGACATTTCAGAAGTGCCTGGAGTACAAAGAAAATTAATATTCACTGTCCACTTTCAAGTGGGGGCTCATAGTGCTTTTTGAAGTAGGAGTAATGTGTCTTGGTTACAAAGCTGACTGGACACACTGATCCAGGAAGTGAGAAACCAAAACTATCTCTCTTGGCTGTAGGCAAAGACCAGGGTGGGGAAGCCAATTAGCCTTTGGTGCAAAAGCCTGAAGAAGGCTTTGAACTGGCAGTGACTGGTTTTCAGAGTACCGATTATCTACCAACTGATCTAGCACTCAGATTTCTGCAGAGGGACAGTGCCTGTTTGGCAGTGAGAGGACTGAGGCAGCAATGAGGGTCGGATATTGCTGGAACACCCAGTGATGTTCCTTCTGTGGTGCTGCAGTAGTAGTTTGGTGCTCTAAAGTGAGATATTCCAGAGCATCCAGACTTCTGTGTGGGTTACAAGAAAACACATACTCATAGAGAAACAAAACTCTATACTAATTGTATGCTAATTATACAAATCTTTTTTCTCAGGAACTCATTATGCCATTAACCAAAAACAAGGAACAACATTGCTAGCAGGAATACCATCTTGGTTGTTTTTTTCCCTTGCAAAAAATTTAATCCACATATTTAATCATTCACACAATGAAGTACAGTTGGTAAAAAAAAAAAAAAAGAAAAAAATTTGGTAAAACCTGTAACTGCGCAAGGAAAATTGACCAGCACACTGATTGCAGAATAACTGTACTCCCCCATGTGGGCAATCTGTGTTGGAATGAAACAGCTTTATCTTGCAACAGTGGGTTGTTTCCTACCTGTAACTTCAGCCCAGCTGCTGTGCAAACTCTGCAATGGTTGGAGAGGCAGGTTCGCTTTGTACATCACTCAGGGCAAAATCCTCTCTTCCTGCACTCTCTACAAGCTTAAATCACTGTTAGACTTTTCATAAGGGGTCATCAAACTATCCACTCTGAAATCTAATGTGACGTGTGTCATACAATTTTATCATGACTAAAGCAAAGGTATATCATTTTCTTTTGACCTCAGCAGGTGAAGGATCCCACTAGGACCTAATTTTTTTTTTTAACTATGTATATTTCATAACTGTTTCATAAGTAAAACTGTTCAGAAAGAGATTAACTATAAATATGTAAGCTAAGATGGTATTATAACTTTCTGCAACACCAGATCCATCTCTATAACATGCCAGAAATGCTTCAGCGTCTGCCCCATAGGAGTCACCTGTGGCTGAAACTTGGATCATTTATTCTTCATTATCTCTGAATTCCTGATGTGAAAATTGGGAGCATTCATTAATATTAGAGTTGTTTATATAATCTTTTTATGCTTCTGAAAATGTTTATATACTCTAGGCATTTGGTATAGGTTTCGTTTCAGACATGTCATTTTCTAGGAAAGTTTTTGGAAGCTTTAAGACAAACCTTGCTGTTATTTTATAGTTTCAGTTTGTAAAATTTGCTCATATATACTGAAATAGTGAATTCCATTGGAAATATTTGAAGTTAATTGTCCAATAAATATTCTCTAGATATTGATGGTTTTATTTTAACAAACTTCAGCGAAGTGTCAGATTTTGGGCAGTGAAATGAAGAGATATTTCATTGCGTTCAGAAATAAACAGACAAAGAGCCCATTCTTGGAACCTCTGCATGATGGAGACTCCAATTTTGAATGTTTCGTGCTCCTTGCAACATTAGCCAGTTTTGATAATGTGGTACCATCACTATAACACTGAAGATAGGGAGCTGGAGTGCTGGAGTACTAAGAGCAAGAGCTGCCAAAAGTTTAGATGACAGTTTTGTTCAGGTGTCACTGCTGGTGCCTATACTCAAATTTTTAATCCTCAAAACTGTCTGCCTTATTTCAAGAACACCCAAAACCCTAACAGTTAGATCCTCAAGGATGTTTTATTGGCAGACTTACTTAGGTTTTCAAGGGAAATTATGCAGAATAGGAGAGCATCTTTACACCAAAATCTGGACTTAAGTATTAAGACCAAAAAGGTCTCTAAGGCTCAAACATTTTGTCTAAGGAAATGATCTTCAACTGAGTCTAAGCAGAGCTCAGCAGTGAAATCCCTGAGCCTCGTGAAGCTCCTTTACTCATTAGAGTTGACACTGCCCTTTACACAAAAGCCTCTCAATGATCAAAGAACCCCCAGAGGCATAGGAGGTAAGTGAACTTGGGTCCTCTGAAAACAAGTCACCCCTGAAAAAATGGCCCATTAGGTGTGCAGATGTGTAAGCCTGAGCACTGAAACTTCTTTGCATGGCTCCAGTACCCTCAGGCACTGGTTGCCTGGAGAGTCAGGGTTAACTCCTGACACTGCTGTCCAGGCAGCCCTTCTGGGGAGTTTCCTGGGTCTGCAAGAGAAGAGAGATTTGGCTTTGGGAGTCCCAGTTCAGAAAGAGATCTTGCTTATGTTAAGTGCTTAAATGCACTCTTATCCTTAAGAGTCTCTTTTTTCCAGAGTATGCATTGAATAATCTGGTTTGAAGTCATACCAGTTTATGGTAATGACCCATAGAGTGCAAACTGTTTGACAGATGCCCTGAAACAGACTGTACAAATTCCAGGACTTTCTGTGTGTAGTGATGAGACAGGACACTCCATGCACTCCAGGAAGAGTCATCTTGCCCATGTGTGTATGCACAGCTCTCAAAGCTTCTTATACTCTTAAAGCAATCCTGAGATTAGAAAAAAAAAATGAAAGAATCCTATTTGTGATACTTTTCACTTCAGTGTTTAATTCTGTGTGCCAACAACAGCACTAGTTATATAAATGGAAAGGTTATGGCTGGGTTTTATGGAATGTGTTATGAGGAAAGTGAAAAATCAGAAACGTGTCTGGGAATAGTAGCAATAATGTCATTTAAGTCTTGATTTAAGTCTCTTTAAGCCTTTATTATTATGATCACTATTCCCATCTAAGCAGATAATAAAGAAACAAGTTATTTTGCATTTCTTGCTGATTAGCTGGAAAGCAGGGAAGGGAGAATCTTTACCCACCTGCAGTTCTTAAGAAAACATGTTACAGTTGAAATACGAAGTGACAGTTTTCCATAGAGCCCTTATGGTAATTTAAATAAAAAATGAATGCTTATTATTTGTCTTCTGAACTTCTGGGCAAATTTGAAATGTCTTGTTTGTTTATTCTTCCTTTAGAAGGAAACTGGAAACACGTTTAGTTAGTTTTCAAATGTGAGTTTGCATCTGGAAATTTTTAATATTAGGAAAAGGAAAAGGGTTAGGTTTTTTGTTTGTTGTTCTGTATGTCCCAGCTGACAAGACTTATTTTCATAAAAACTGTGTTGACTAAAATATTGTAGTATAAATAACAGTTTTATGTAATCTGAAATATTTATCAGCTAAGCAAAGCACCTTCCATACAGAATTATAAAAAAAAAAAAAGGCACAAAAATCATTATCATTCTATCTAACAACATAAACCTCCTGATTTACAAAAGAAAATAATTAAATCCAAATAAGAAACACAGGATCTTTCTCCACACATGGCTTGCTGTTTGGTATCTACATTTTCCTTAGCTTGATGAAGATACTAAACAGCACTGGTCCCAGTACAAACCCCTGAGGGATAACACCTGGAACCAGTGGGACATTGATCCTTTGACCACTGCTTTCTGGATGCAAATATCTGACCAGTTTCTCACCCACTAAAACATCCACCCATCAAACCTATATGTCTCCAATTTAGAAAGAAGGATGTTGTGGAGGACTGTCATAGGCCTCAGAATTCCAGAGAGGTGACATCCATAGACCTTGCCTTGTCCACTGATGTTATCACTCCATCATAAGGCCACTAGATTTCTTCAAAATGTTCAGTTTTAAATACTTTCTCATTTTAAAAATTTTAGGTTTTAATTTTCTTTGTTGCATTGTTTTAGGGCTATTTCAAAGTAAAAGATGGCAGGAAGACTTGCTGATTTATACTTGAGCATTTTTTATCCAAACACTAACTGACAGTAGTGTGCTGTTATTACAAAATTGGCCACAGCATCTTAGCCATTGAATTACAAACTAAAAAAAAATGAGGCATTTGTATGGATTAAGTAAACCACCAGAGGGAGCATATATAATCCAATCAATGTAATAGTTTCATATACAAATGACAAGGAAAATCTCATTTTAAATGCTTAAGAAGGGCTAGGGGTTTAAAATATAGTGTATTCTGTTAAATGTGTTCCATTCTATCAATGTATCTGACTTCATGAATTTTCTGATCATACCGCTGCTTCAAAAAAGCAAAAGAAATGTGCCCAGATTTTGCCTGTCTGTATTCCACTACTGCAGTTCTTTATGCTGGAGTGGTTTTATATGAAAACACAGCTACACGTTGCACCTGGGTCTTAACATCTGGATTGTTGAATTAGGTCAAATTTACCCTGTGATAAATGAAAAGTGATGTCAGTACTCTTTTTCTAACCTGTATATTGTTTCTTTGCTGATTATCAGGGAATCAGATTGCAAACCTGAGAATCAGAAATTATGGCCATTTGTCAGAGTTTGCTCTGATTAAAATGCAGCATATTTTTCTTCTGCTTTAAAAGTTGTGTTGAAACATCAATTGATTCTTTTAATAAAGTGCAACAAATGTAGCAAGAATGAATGTGTAAATTTGTCACCTCTGATACATTACTGATAGGAAAGATACAATAAATAGATTTATACCTTACTGAGCAAAAAAATTGTTCCACACCCAGCTTCTTCAAATACTTTCCAAGCTCCTTGCTCTTAATTTGACAAGCTAATTTACACTCATGGACTGCAAGAAACTGTTAGGAAATTTGTATGCATGGCAAGCCTGATGGGAGTAAAGTAAGAAAAGAATGTGGCACAAAAGTGTTTAATGAACAAAGCATTGATGGTATTGTTTGAAGAAAAATGCCTCACAAGATCATAGTAATAGATATTCTCAAGTGTCATGGCAGTTCTAATTAGAAGACAGTGTAAGCTTCAGTGAGCCTGAAGGTACACTTAAAAATGTATAATGGTAAAGATGTACATGTAAAATGTACATAATAGTACATTGAAAAGTACTGTTAAGGAACGTAGATAATCCTGACCTCGTAACATGTTTTTATTGAAAGTTAGTTTGCAGCCAAAGGAATTTGCTATTCACTGAGATTCATACATGAATAAATAGCAGATTAATAGCCTTTCTACATTTTTGGTAAGTTTGGAATTTGTTAGTAGCTGGAGTCTGTGGAATTATAGTGGAATTTCTGTAATTCCCCTTGAGCACAGATTGTCTGGAATAATTCCTATGTTTAATACAAATAAGCCTAAAAAGCTCAGTCTCTGAACAGAACCCAAGTGAACATGCAGTAGCTCTTCGGGGCTTAGCACAAGTCAGAGCAAGACCAGCCAATTCACCAGATACAGGGCAGGACCCACTAGAGTAAAATCATCCATTTGCATGGTTCAAAACAGATCACTCAAATTGCCTGAGCAATATGTGGAATACTTTTTCAAGGCAAACACCTGAGCTTTTTCCTGCGCTACTAGAACTTTTACTCATGGACTTCATTCCTTAAGTTTCTTTTCTCCACACATTCTTCTCCAGTGTGTTTTCAGCAGCTCCATAAAACCCTAACATTAACAGATTGATATCTACCAGATTGAATTGGAATCCTGCTTTCATACAGAAACTAGCCAGTTTTCTTACAGCTGCAGCATTAGTCACAACTTTCACATATGCATACCTTGCTTTGTTTCCCCGAATAACTCAGAACAACAGTACAGTTGTTCTCAGTACTACAGTTATGCTCATAACTGATGCAGATTTTTAAGAAGTTCAAGACTGGGTTATAGAACTCTAAGTTATTTCTAGAAAATAGGCAGAAGATTGCTACAATTCTCATTACTCTGAAATCCTAATATTTCTGTTAAAATATTTTTTGTTAAATCCTGGGCATGAAGATGGGGAAGCATTTTGGAGATTCTTAACCTAGATGTAAACACAATGATTTATTTAAACCACAACACTCACACTACTCATATTATATATTCATGTTTCTTACCATATCATTTGCCTTTCAAAATTTGAGGTTGGTTTCACTAGCCAGGTGTTCATAACAACATCCTTTGCCAGAGATGTTGCTGTGTCTTCTGGAGCTCAGAAACTCTGTTCATTATCCACTCTGCAGGTTTCTGTGGTGTGCAATTTTGCAACACAACTTGGACAAGACATAGGTATCACAGTTAGTATGAAAAGGACCACTGCCTCGATGACCTTAATGCAAAGTGTGTCTCATATGTGTCTCTCAAATATATCACATTCCTAAGGTGGTTTGTTTTAACTGCAGAAGGTAGTTATCAAAGATACAGAGGACAGTTAAGCACCTAAATCTCACTGAGAGGAGGGAAAGAAGACATCCACCTGCTATACATACCTTGGAGAATGTTTATTTTTGCTGATTAATTTGGAAAGAAGATCACTGTATCTGTGTTTAATTTCCATGTTTAAATTCACAGATGCACCTAAGATACCACAGTGATAAAACACTAGAAAAATAAGTAGGTAGTACAACTCTTTTCCGTAGAAATTTCTTTTGCAGCTCTTTTACATACTAATAGAGGTTTATTTATTCTTCACTTACTTCATTAGAATAACAAGACAAAGCCCAGCCCGGTCTCTGATGAATCATTTGTATCTAGAACTGTAACTTCTGTGCTGGCCGTAAATCTTTCAATTTGCAACAGAGTTGAGTACAGTCTTAATTCCTCATTGTTTGTTTATGCTGACTGTGATAGCCATTACAGTGGGTGTTGCCCTGCTCTATTAGAGAAGCATTCCCCCTGGGATTAAACTTTTTTCTTTTTTTTTCCTGAGAGAACTACACCACATTCAGTTACATCACAGCCCTAAATTCTTTTCTGTTTGGTTTCATTTTCATCTGTTCATTTCTTACATTAATAGCTAAATTTGAATTCGTACATGTTCCTATTTGATTGGTGAAAAGTAATACTCGTCCATGAAACGGTTCCACAGACAGATGCCTTAGGATGCAATTTATACGTATCCTAGATATTTTAGGAAACTTGACTCAGGTTTCTGGTCATCATTCTGTGTCATGTGATAGGCTGTCTCAAGACAGAGTTCCTATACTAGGCATTATAGCCTGTCTGATTCCCAAATAAATGTCTCAAGTGATGCTCTAATATAACTATTAGGCTTTAAATGTATAATCCAAAGAGTGCAAGGGACACATTTCACGTAAAACAGGCTTTACTTGTAACAGATTAAAATATTTATACTTAAAAGCAATATAATAAATAAATTATAATGCAAAATTGTTAGGATGGTAATTTCCATAGTACATGTAATGTGACATGAAAAATATACGCAGATGATGATTACGTGAATAAAGAACACAAATGAGAATAGAAAAAATAGGATGGTTACTTAAACAAAAGGGTAAAGTCTACTTAAAAAAATACTGAGATGGAAGCTGCCACTTAAGGCAGAAATTGTACCAACCTTGCCTGACTTCAGAGAAAGAGCTTCAAGGTTTTGACATCTTCAGATAGGAACCATCGCTCTGTGAGGGCAAGTTCAAAGATGGAGGAATGAAGTCAGGGTCTCAAGCTTCTCTTTGGCTGTTCACTATAATGTATAATAACAAAAAACAATAAGATACTAACTTATCATCTTATCTACAGCATAATTTTTACCCTGATTAGATAATATTCTTAAGACTCAGGCTGTTTCTTTCATTTCTTGTGTGTGTAAAGTCCCAACTTATCTCCTTTTCAGACCCCTGAAATTTGCTAACTTTCCTTAACCTAAGTAACACTAATTTGCAAGAGTTACCTTTACTTGCTAAACTACTGATCTTTTTATGCAACTGTCTCTCTGTTGATTATCATGTATATTTCTTTATATTATTTCATGCTAACTGGAAGAGTTATATTCCCATGCTACTGGAAGAGTTATAAGTGAGCTGACTCTCACTAATGAAAACAGGGGATTTTAACATAGTTCATGGTCACTACTCAAAGCAAATATGGCAGGATATAAGAAGTTTTGACTTTGGAGAGAAAAACCCATCAGAGACCTAATATGAAATTGGGGGGTGGGGGGACAGAAATAGTTTCTCAAGAGGGCAGTTAGGCCATACAACAGCAGTTCTCTCAGTTTTTAGCCAAATATCTAGGTAAGCTGCTTCTGATTAAATAAATCAGTTTTTCTAGTCCTAACAGAATTCTGAATCAAAAAAAGATAGGTTAGTACTGTAATAGGTTAGTTCTGCTATCCATAATTTCTCATTTGGCAGTGTTTTTATGCATTGCTGTACCTAGAGCAGTGTTACTGCTATTCTGCAGTTTGTGTAACCGTCTCTTCCAATGGACTGAAATGAATCAACCATACTGCTTACAACAGGTGAACAACTTGGGAATTCTTTTCTTTCCCAAAAATGATTCCTTAGAAAATGCTCACATTTGACCAACCCAAGCTTTATAACTTCAGGACAATTTGTCTGATAAGTTCAGGTACAGAAAAAGGTTCATTCATAGTTTAGCAAAAATAATTATTGTGCAGTAAGTGCATTTTGTCCAATAGGCCCTCTTAGTAGAACATTAATTTAGTGAAGAACAAGGTACCAGATTTCTTCCCTTTCATGTCTGAGATTAATTTAATTTGTAGTTCCTGTCTTCTTCCTTGACCTTGAAAATGGTATATTCTGAGAAATTACTTTGCTCTGTATCTTTTATCAAATGTTTGAAAGTTCAGGAGACTATATGACAGAAGCCAGATACCACCCAACCATTGTAACCTAAATAGTTGGTCTAGATAATAATTTCCTCAACTGAACTTTTTTTTTCCTTATTCCAAGTGTTAAAAAAAAAAAAAAAAAAAAAAGGAAAAAAGAAAAAAAGTGAAATAAGAGAAACTGAGAACAAAACATTTCAGGAAATGTCAAAATTCAGGACACAAACATGGAGATAGCCCAAACTATCACACCTGACTAGGATTACATATATAAAGTATCTAGGATACTTTATAGGATGAATGTTAATCTACTTTTTTTTTTGGAAGCATTATTTTTTTTCCCTTCATATAAGCAAGCATCCAACCCACTGCATTACTGTGGAGAAATCCATCTTCCACCAGTTGTTTGGTGCTGTCTTAATTTCCTTTGTCCTCATTATGAGGGAAATAAATAAAACAATGATAAATAAATAAAATAGGTCACACGGGGTTTTAATGGAAGCAATTGGGATTTTTTCAATGGAAATTTTTTGCACTTATCTAATTTTCTTCTTCTCTGATTTTTCTGTTTCATTGAAATATAATGCAGAATGGCAGCCCCAGTCACTAGTACAGATATAGTTCATCTTTCCATATCACATATTTTTTTACATAGTATTGCAAATTAAACGCAGCCTGGGAAGCTTCCTGGGAATTTAAAAACTATTTTCTGTGCCATTAAAAAGTTATGATATTTCCTGATGTAATTTCAGTCCATGCCCAGGAGCACAATCCAGAACAGTTCCCAGGCATGGTGCAGGAGTTTGACTGTTCCAAGGATTACTCCCAGCTGGTAATTTACGTGCAACCTCCTTCTTTTCAAGGTTGAGAGGGTTTGCTTGTTCAGACATAAGCCACTCTGCCAACAGTCTTCACTGCCAAGGAACATTTCTAGCCATGTTTGTTGTACTACTATAGACAGAATGATCACAATAGTCTTAACTGCATTCCAGAAGTGCTAACCTCTTATGGTTGTACTCCTCAATATAACTTGAGCATCAGTGAAATCATATTTGCTTCATAGCCTCCCAGATATCACTCTTTAAGGAAGCAATTCAGATGCTGATGCCCACTAGTACTGAATCAACCATGTTATATATTGTATGATTGCTGGGGGTTCAGGTGTCATAACAGGCACCAGACCACTTTTATCCTGTCCCAAGGACTCTACTACTTCATATGATTACAGAATCACAGAATATGCCAAGCTGGAAGGGACCCACAAGGATCATTAAGTCCAATTCCTGGCCCTGCACAGCACAATCCCCAAGAGTCACACCATGTGCCTGATAGTATTGTCCAAACACTTGAACTCTGTCAGGCTTGGATCTGTGAGCTCTTCCCTGGGGAACCCAAGTGCCCAAGCATCCTCTGTGGGAAGAACCTTTTCCTAATATCCAGCCTTAACCTCCCCTGACACAAATTCAGGTTGTTTCCCCAGGTCCTGTCACTGGTCACCACAGGGAAGAGATCAGTGCCTGGCCCTCCTCTTCCCCTCACAAGGAAGTTGTAGACTGCAATAAGGTCTCCCGTAGTCTCCTCTTCTCCAGGCTGAACAGACCTCAGCTGTTCCCCATATGGCTTCCCCTCAAACTTCACCATCTTCGTTGTCCTCCTTTAAACACTCTCTAAATGCTTAGTATCTTTCTTATATTGAGGCAACCGAAACTGCACACAATAGTCAAGGTGAGGCCACATTACTGCAGAATTAATGTTATCAGTGTGGGTTTTTTATAAATGAGCAAAATCCCAGTGAAAGTATATGAATGAAAAGGGGAGCATGGCCAGTGTGTGCACCACCCGAGGCTTGATGTTTTTCACTGTCATTTCCAGTTCTACAGTCCATATATCTGGGAGTAGTATGGGAAACATAGGACCTGTGAATTAGTGTATGCTCATCTGGTTTTCAGAAAATCTGGGCTTAACTTTCGGTTCTGTCACAAATTCTGTGTTGTCTTAGATGATTTTTTCATGTCTCCTGTGTTCTGTTTCTTTATCTCTAAAGCGGAAAAGGAAACACTTTCTCCAAAGGTGACCTTCATATTTTTATTTTAAAAACAAGACAAAATCAGTGGATATGTGACACTAACTATACTTTTGAGGTTGTCAGTATCAGCTGAATATTCAAAGACAGAAAAGAGTTCAGACAACCTTGTAAATGTAAGAAAGTTTATTGTGCTAGTTACAATCACTAACCAGAGCGTAAAGTACACCCAGTAGGACTTTAGAGCTCTGCCTTGAACCTTGAGAAACTACTTGTGTGCAAAATAGATAGCAATGCCAACAGATCAGAATTCCCTGGTAACTTCTGTTGCTATTAGCTCTTTATACCCACCTGGTGCAGGTACAAATGCACAAAGTCAAAGGCAGTGGTGAATGTAATCTAGTATCAGAGACTAATCTCAGTGTGTCTCCTTTCCAGAGAACACATTTGATATTATTTTCTGCTGATTCTGTTGGAAATTTTGATACCATAACCTCATAAATTTGTCTCTAAGGTCTTCCTCTTACACTTTCTTTTTCCTTCTCACTATTCAAAGCAGAGCCTTTAGCAAAAGCATATTTTTATTTCTTTATCTGCTTATCAGCATGTTTGCTTTATTGTTGTAACTGACATTAAGTTTATAGAAAATATCCTCCTATTCTTCTTTAGTCAGAACTCTGCCAAGTCTTGCTTTAACCACATTTTTTTCTTTTCTATCTAGTTGAATTGGAAATAAAAATACTTACTTCTTTTATCCCACTTTTATTCTTCGCCTCTTTCAACAGAAAGAATTGCCTATGGGTGTCTTTATTTTCTACTCCCTATTCAAATGTTGAGTCAGAGTTACAAATATTGAGGCTTACTCATGTTCACTCTTTTCCTGTAAAATAACAGCTTTGGTTTTAACATCGTTCACTTCTATGTTTACATGATATTGCAAGAGCACATTACAGAACATGTAGTTATATTTTTCCAAACTTTCCATCCCATAAAACTGTGGAACCATTGTTGGGCTGAAGATTGACTGCTGAACTTTATGCTACTCTGATCCTCCTTATCATCCCTTGAATGTTTTAAATTTTGAGAAGCACATAATCTTAAAACAATGATGGAATTCAGTGCTGCATCAACTATTAACTATGCCTCAGTAATTATAATCAAATTTTTCATAAACATTAAAAGAGTACAGGCTGTTTGTGGTGCCATATGTTTAAAATCCTTTTATTAAGCTAGTCAGCTATTCTTACTCTACAACAGCAAAGTGGGAGCAAATCTTCTGACTAATCAAACTGTCATCCTATTCTGAAGTTCAGTTTCATTAAGCAATGTTTAAGTAAAGGATAAATACAGAGAACACACTTATTCTTGAATTCAGATATATGATTGGGTGTATTGAACTAGGAGATAAGCACAAACACCATTCAAATGCCTTAGAAGTGCATTCCACAGTCACTCACAGTGACACTTCACCAGAACCTCATAAGCATTTCAAGCTGTGATAAAGTTCTGCATCCGAAAGTGGAGGATAACAAAGGTACGAAAATTCAGTCTTTATCCAGGCAGCACAGTGTGACAAGAAAGTAATATCTGAAGGATGAAAGAACAAAAGTGGAGCCTGTTCTGTGGTAAAGGGAGGCAAAACCAGACCAAGCACAAAGAAAAATCTTTTTTTTCCTCCAAAAATCACTCTGTGATTAGGGTTATTTTTCAATTGGACAGAAACAAAGTTCAGGACCTCCAGTCTAGGTTATTTTAATATATTATTTATTTATTTATTTACTTATCTTTTGCTTCCTATTTCAACTTGGAAAGAAATTCCACTTTAAAATGTTCTAATTCTTCTAGTAATTCGAACATCCTAACACGCGCTATAATCCTTTTGTAATGTGGTGGTCCTTCCTTAATGGTTAAAGGCAGGAAAGCCTTTTTAATTTTCCAGATTAACCTTTTATTTAGATGAGTCAATAAGCATTTTAACTGAGCTAAATCATTACATGGTATTTACAAAATTATTTCAGATTCCTGGAATGCCCTTCAGTCCCAGAAATCCATTCTTTACATGCTCTTACAGAGCCAAAAAAAATTGGGAATGGTTGGTTTAAAGGACATGTGTTGTGCATTTTAATGCTCTTTATTGTCTTATACCAGCTCAACCTGATGAAAAGATTTTTCCATACAGACTTTGTCAGTTTCCTTCCCAATAATTTTCCGTTATGTCTTTAGCTTTTACGTGCTAAATCTTGATGAATTTTCTGTATACAGGTTATCTGATTTATTATTATTAATCCTCATTGAACTCTCTTCAAAGAGAAGCAGCAAAGCATTTCATGTCATACACTGCATGAACACATCTTTTAAATATTCTCTGCCAAATACCAGTAAATGGCATTTGGTAGATAGGAGCCATCTCCAACTCCTTTCTGGCTACATAGAGTTCACTGAAAGGATTTTGACAGCTTTCTTGTTATTCAGACTCAGCTGCATCAGTTATGCCAAACTGTCATTGCTACACATGCAGACACTTTAATTTCTCTTTCCTCCCTGAACCAGTACTCCAGAGTTCCACGCAAATCCTGAAATTCCTTACATTTCACGAATGTCCCTATTCTCATTTCCTAGAACATCTTTATTATTGCTTTCCTAGGAGCTGGGTTCGGTAATCACTTGAAAATGAAGTTGTTATAAAATAGCCATGTTGACAGATGGCATAAACAGCATAGCTAATCAAATCTGCTCCAGTGTTTTAATGGAAACAGGGAATTATCACCATGCTACAAAACGCACTCAGTAAAGCGGGTGGTGTGCTGAAATGACAGCTTCCAGAACTCTAAATCAACAGCACAGCAATAGTAGTAGCTGCTGCAGCTGACATCTCATGATATATGCCTCAAAGGAAGTTCACAAACAGGTTTGCCTGGAGCCTATCTCATTCTTGATAATATTGTTTGGACTCATTGGGCATCAGTAAGAAATGTTAAATAAACAGTGCTCAGGGTTTAATGTAATTCTTTTTAAGTCAGAGTCATCTCAAGAGTGCCTCACATGTTTGAAAGAGCCATTTCAAGTCCTTACATGTTGCATTCAACTTTTGGTAGTTTGTTAATTCCTAGGAAAAATAAATTAATCCCACCAATGTTAGTCACCACCATAATTCAGTAGTTTGTAAAAAAAGATTTAAGGACTTCGTAAATGAATGGACTTGGAATAATTGTTATTCATTTAATCTTTGGAGCCTTAAATTTGACAACACTTAGATACAAGATAAAATCTAGGATAAAAGTTTGTTCATTCTTACTAGCTCAAAGTACAGTTGGATTTGAGATGGGCACAGAAATTGGTAATGAAATTCTTCAAACTTCAGAGAAAAGTAGGTGAGACTAAAAAAAATGTGCTCTGCTCATACCTGGAATGTCATGTCATCATTTCTTTTTGCTTAGTAAGATTTTCCTGGTTCTTTCAAACATTCATGGAGACAGAACACCACAGAGATGTAGAAGCAGCACTCAGCTCCCAGCATAGCACTGATTCATTCACCCTTTAGCAGGAAAACACTTTTTGCAGTGGCCCTTATTCGTAGAATGGTTTGGGTTGGAAGGGACCAACCCCACTGACATGGGCAGGGACATCTTGCACTGAATGCAAGGCTGCAAAAAGCCCCATCCCACTAGACCTTGAACACTTCCAGTGATGGGACATTCACAACTTCTTTTGACAACCTGCTCTAGTGACACACCAGCATAATTGAAAAAAACTTTCTTCCTTATGTCCAATATAAATCTATTCTCTTTCAATTTAAAACTGTTGCCCCTTGTTCTGTCACTACAGGCTTTAATAAAAAGTCTCTCTACGTCTTTTTTACAAGACCCCTTTTAGTATTGAAAGTCTTCTATAAGGTTTTCCCAGAGCCTTCTTTTCTCCAGGCTCTGAACAACCTCAGTTCTCTCATCGTGTCTTCGTAAGAGAGGTGCTCCAATCCTGTGATCATCTTTGTGGCCCTCCCTGGACCTGCTCCAGCAGGTCCATGTCCTGTGTGTATTGGGGGCCTCATGCATTGAGAAGGAGGTCTCTGTTTCTCTGGAACACATTTCTTGTTTGGACATCTTTCTCCTTAGCTGTGTTAGGTTTTTGGAGAGGTCAGTTGCTGTAGAGTGTGTGATAATTGACACCTGTTAGCGTTGGGGTTTTTGGTGGTTTTTTTTGGTAATGCGAATGGTGGAATGTGGAACAGTGGTTGCATTTGTATAACAAGAAAATTAATATTTTCTCAAAAAAATTTTCTCAAAGACATTATAGATTGTGCTCAGAATAACTATATGGAGAAGCTTCTTATCCCAAGTGTGTTTTTAACATCCTTTAAGTCTTCTTGTAACATCCTCTCCTCCTGTAAAAATAATTCCACTGATCCGTTCTTCTATATGCACCTGTTTACCTCGGTTGACATAGGGTGATGCTTGGCATGTCTTTTCGTCTTTCAATTCTTTGAGAACAAAGTTACCCCTTAAATATAGCTAACCATAACAGTGGCCTTATTTTCTTATTAAATGACAGCAAGAAAGTTGTACAATCAGGTAAGTTATGACCATGGATGCCAAATGGCATCACCCTGTCTCATAACAAAATACTGCAGGAAATGAATGCAGAAAATTAAAAACAACAAACTCTCCAAAATAAAAACCATGCTAACTGGGAAGAATCTTTTTCAAAGTTGAACATCATTCTTTAGTTATTTGCTTGCCATTTTAATAATGCTTTCTGTTTGTGATGCAACCTGTTTAGGAAAACCTAACTTTATAACCACTGATAACACTCTTCTGAGATGGGGATTGCCGAGGGAATCATTATATTGAAGTGTTACAAGTTTCTTAAAAATTTCTGCATTACATATTGCAAATGGGAAAGAATATTGTAGACAAGTTATTAAACCCACCTAATTTGATAAAAACTGTGCACACAATTTAAGTTTTCTGCATCTAGTGAAGAGGTAGAAGCAGCTGTAAAATATTCTCCAACTGTCATGAAGAGTGTTCAGAGGAGCTGTGAGCATTGATCACACTGATATATGTATTTTGATGTATCAGATCGCTTTGACTGAAAAAACAGTGACTGGTTCACTGCATCCTTTGTGGGATTAAATTTTCCTGGCAAAGAAGTCTGGACAAAAACTAATTAAACCAATTTACATCACTATGTTTGATATCAAACTTAAAAATGCTATGGGTAAGTGTAGTCTTAAGAATAATTATCCAGTGGAAGGGTGATACTCCTATTTAAAAACTGTAAATAAATTAAAAAACTAAAGTAAAGCCTCATTCATTGAAATACCTTTCAAAGAAGTGGATTAAAAGAGTGACTCACAGTGTAACAAACAGCATCTTGAATAAAAGTGATACCACATAAATCACATGGATTTTAAATCACATCATTTACTTATTCTTTCTGTTATTCTCTTCTGTTCCTCTCCTTTCCTTTCTTATTCTTATTTTCCTCCTATTTCCATCGGAACAACTTCTATGTATTTCATCATTTAAAGATGCTCCAGTGGATTTGACCGTCACCGGCAAGATTGGGTAGACAGTGGCTGCCCTGAAGAGGTATGTGATTAGTTTACATCCTCAGCCCATCAGAGGCAACTTATATAGATATGATGCTTTTGATTAAATTCTTCAGATTATGAAGCATGGTTTCAAGGTCAAAGACATGCTGTATTTATCTTTATTATTCGGGGGAAATGCTATAATACATAATAAAGATGAATATAGGCTGAGCAATTTCACTCTCCATCTGGTGGAATAAAATGGACACAAATTGAATTTTTATCCTTGAGAAAATACTTTAAATAATAATTTGCCAGAAAAGGGGAAGAAACTGTGATGTTCCTCACTTCAAAAAACCAGAGTAGTCTCTAGTGCAAAACAGGCATTGCATTTTGGTTATGAAATCTGGTCAAATCGTTTAGTACAAAAGACATTACACAGATGAACTCAAATAGATAAAATAAAAATAAAAATTTAAAAACCCACTCACACAACCAACGTACAGGGCATTTGGATTTCCTTTCATGGGGAGGCAGTGAGAGGATGAGAAAGATACCCGATTGTGGTAGTGGCAGGCTTTCAAGCAGGGACTATAAATCTCCTCTGAAAGTTATTTGGGGTACTCATAGACCAGAGCAGTTCATTTTCAAAACACATATATAAATATGCTGCTGGTGTTTCTTTTCCGGTGTCCTCCCTTTATAATGATTTTTAGTTTGGGAGTTAGGTTTGGGGTTTTTTCGGTTTATTTTTTGCTCATTTGGGGATTGTGGTAATAAGAACAAAATTAATTTGTTTTAATCTCCTGATGGCCATAAAAAAGAGCAGTTATTTTTCCATTTTTGCTGAAGGAGCTAAATTTTCTCATGAGTTTCAGCAACATAGACCTTCTGAAGTGTAATGTCAGGTGAAACTCAGGGCAAAACAAAGCCCCAAGTGTCTAGTTAGAAAAGCACACTGTTTTATTCTCAGTAGAAGCAAAGAGAAGTAATGGCATAAATCCAGACTAATGGAAGAATTTTTTTTTTCTTATAACTGTAATTGCAAAATAACTGCATCCTACTTACTGCCTTGTTACATGGCCTTGAAGCTTCAGCTTTGCAGTTTGTAATCTGCTCTTTTAAGAACAAAATTTCTGTGAAGAGCAACCTCTTCAAGAACATAAGACAAAAGTTACTGAAAGTGTGTGTTACTATAGTGCATGACCTTTGTATGGCTTTAGTCCAATTATAAATAGCTAGGACTTAGTTGTACCTGTAAATGAAGTTACCCAAAAAATGCTCTGTGCAGGACAGTAGCATCCTATTCTGCTTTTCCTTTCTTGTCTCAGTCCAGCTAGTGCTCCAAGGTTTAGTACACGATCTGAGAGGAAATTATTGATACACTACGTGAATCTGAGAAACTAATAGTTTAATTTGCAAAGTTTCAGGCTCTCTAGAGTAGAAGCAACAGCTTACTTAACATCTTCCAGAATTACACCTGAGCTGACTTCTAGAGTTCAATGAAGGATCAATAATTAACACACAATGGTTAATTATAGATGCCTTCACTAAAGAGGATGAATAACAGGGATCCTCATAACAGGGTTTTTTTGTTTGTGATATATATTTTGAGCTAAATTTTTATTATATTGTATCAGTGAAATGACCAGCAGTTTTGAAGAGAAAACACAAAGAAATTTAAAGAATAATTATCCTGCAGACACTAATACCTTCCTTTAATTCAATATATTGTTATTGATAAAACAAAGGGTAATAAAATACTTGTGCATATTAAAAGAAAGACTGTGCCCACTGGGTTTTGACAGCCAGATCTCAATAAAATGAACAGGCTTTGGGGGACTCCACTTCTCGTTAAAATGAATGGGGACAGCAGGAGTTACGTGCAGTTCCCATATTTGCTGCAGGTTAATTGGATGTATTTTCCTGCAAAACTGTTTGATCCAGAAATTAAAAACAAACAAACAAACAAACAAACAAACCAAAATAAAAAATCAGACTCACGATTTTTATAAAAATATTTGCCCATGAAAATAGAAGTAAAATTATTAGATTATGATTACTATTATTTATAGTGTACTAATATATTATAATATTTTTATTATTATTTATTATAGTTTATAGTTATATTTTGATAAATAACTGTTATAGATACAAATAATACATGATATTTTAATATTATGTAGAATTAGTAGGCGTATCATGAATGTGTTGCTCTATTGTAGTAAATAAATATTCTGTAGGCTGAATCCGTGCACACATTTTACACATATATATGTGTTCTTCTGGGAGCCCCTGGTGGTCTAGTGGTTAAGGACGCGGCGCTGTCACCGCCGAGACCCGGGTTCGATTCCTGGTCAGGG
>JAYRBT010000082.1:18368508-18384987 GCA_036023395.1 Myiotriccus ornatus | reverse complement strand
GAAGACTGGCCATTATTATTATTATGTGTTCTTCTGTGATAGTTGCATGAAAACCAAATTAAATGCTCCGCTGAACTGCACACTGTTCACTATGAAGAGTTACAGTTGTTTAATTTCCACATATCCTTTTTAACAAATTTATGGCACCTGCATTGATGGCAGTGAGCTTTCATAATAGAAGAGTAAAAATCTATATTATAATCTTAGATATTAAAATCCAGGAAGACTTTGAAGGCTTGTCATTAACAATTGAGAGTTGTAAATTTTACAGATAAATGAAAAAAATACATGTTACTGAATGCAGTGTAGAGCACTTCAAAGGAAAAAGAAAAAAAACTAAAAGAGAAAGCTCTTGAAATGTCTTGATTTAGGGTTTCTCTTTTAATTCATTTTATTCCAGCAGCTTGTCCATGCTTAAATTCTTCATTCATAACTCTCATCTGCTGAGAGTTAATTTTCTCTTCTTTGTTTCTGTTGCTTCCCCACAGGCAAAAGATAAGATTTGTGAGAAGAATATAGACACAACTGAAACACCTCCATATTCCACCACCACCCTTCTGCCAACCACCACAAGGTTCAGAGTTTTAACAACCACCAGAGGATCCACCACTTCCCACCTGCCAACTAGCCTCCCCACAGAAGGTGGCATGTATACACTGCATTATTCTATAGTGCAAACAAGTCATTTAGAAGTAAAAAAGAAAGTTATTTCCTCTAAGAGTGTGTGTTCACGTTGACCTTTTCTCTCTGAGGCAGCAGAAGGAGTTGGAAATAGCAGTCCAGGCGATATCAGCTACGGGTTTTAATTTGCAACTCACTCTTGCAATAGTAAGGTGCAAAGGGGATGAGGGCTGGAGGAGGGAATGGTGCTGGAGCAGCAAAGGCAAGTCAGGCAGACTTATGGAAAACTTCCTTTGCCATCAAGCCATAGTCCAAACCAGCTGGAATAGTAGTAGTAGAGAGCCCATTTAAAGTTAGTGAAGAAGTTCCCACTACAGATTTAATGGATTTTCAATTCCTTTAGATATTCTATTTAGCCAGCTGACAATTACAGATAACCCAAATTAAAAACCTCTTTGAAATATGCCTGTTTACTTTTTTTTTAGTCAGTTGACATTGTTGTTTTCATGTATTGCTCACTGTTGTTGTGAAATAGTTTCTCCAGGCTTCTGAACCAAATTAATGGGGCAAGTGACGGTGTGTCAGTTCTCATCCTTGTTCCACTGGCTACTTAAATCTTGTCTTTTTGGGCTTGGGATATCCTGCTTTCCTGCTTTGGGAGAAAATTCAGCTGGGCAGGAAAGCTATATCAGATTAATCAAAGAACATCTATAAGGTTTGTGTGTCTGTCTGTTGACACTGTATATTAACAGAAGAAAAGGTACTAAGTAAAGGCAAATATTTCAAGTGGCCTGTGACAGGAAAATTTGAGCTGAAGGCATTTCAAAGTGAGAATCTACTGATAAGAAAGTCTGGTTTTATTTGCACCAATGGAGGTTTACAAACTGTTGGTACAGCATTTGAGCTGCATTAAAAGGAATATTCCCTGGCATTTTGTTCATTAAAATTCACAATAAGAAGAGGACTATGGAAATAAATATGATTTAATATTGATACACCTTTTCATGATTCTTAGAAAAGGAACTAAGTCATTGTCTTACTTTATTGTCATATGTTGGGTCATATGGTCCTTAATATGACAAAATGCTCAAGATAGGTATGAACCTGTAACATAAATTAATTATTTGTAATCATTATGAGACAGACTCTAATATCCTTATTTACCAGTATTTTGAATACACTCTCATAAATTTTTTTTTGTGGTAAGGAAGTGAGGTAATGCTCAGTGTAAGAAACACCATAATCTAATTCTCATTGAGTTGAGTACTAAATAATTTTCAAGTTGTGGAATTTCTTTGACATTAGAAACCAATTCCTAAAATTACTCATGACCTAGGAAAATATATTTTCCTTCAACTAACTCTGAATTTCTTTTATAGATGACACCAAGATAGCACTGCACCTAAAAGATAATGGAGGTAAGAGATTTATTTTTTTCTGTAAATAGTGGCAGTAATTTGTCAAATTATACCCCACTGAACTTCATTAATCAAAATCAGATTGTAGAAATAGTTTTTCACCAGACTCCCCTGGGACTTTAGCCTTCCACATCTGTGTGGAAGAGAAGGAGGACAAATAAGCTTAGAAACTGCTTAGGAAAATTAAATATTTACAACTCTCTTTATAATTCTATAATAAAACAGCAGGTTTAATTAACTTCCATGTGTGGGCATATTAAGTAAATTTTTAACTGTACTAATACAGTTATTGGTTGTATGCTCTGCAGGGGACAGCTTTATCATCTTCTTTGTGGGTTCAAGGTTTGAGACCTGAGGTTTATTCCTTCTCCCTTTGAAGAGGATGAGAATTTCCCTATTAGAATAGGGTAGAGTTTTTAGACATCACCTGTGTCTGTATTCACTGCCAATCTACAGCTTGATGAGGTGAAAGGAAAGATTTGGCTTGATTTCTGCAGCCTTCGGAATGGTCTATCAAACCAGAGGATGATTTGCTCAGCAAATTGAAAGAAATTATATTTCCACTTATATAAAGGGGAATATTATTGGCTCTGATTGCCTTTCCAAGCAGGGAGCACCAAGTTTTTCTCATGGGTCAGGGGAATAGGCAGATAAGCAGGCACAGGCAGCGCGCAGGGTGAGTCCAGCAGCTCGGGGGAAACAACTGTGGGGAACCCTGTGATGGTCTAGTGAGCCTCGACTGAGTCTGCAGAAACAATGCAGACCCAGGGTCAAGGTAGGAAGCCAGGCTGGCAATGCAACAAGGGAGCAGAAAGGTAGCAGGCCAGGGAGAGCACAGGCAGGACCCATCAGCAGTCCCAGAGGAACTGAGGTGATGAACTAGGTCCGTACAGAGATTCTGGTCAGCAGTAAAAGGAAAGACAGCTTCAAGGTCCATCCAAGGAGACATGGCCCATGGACAGGACTGGAGACAAGCTACCTTCAGCATTCGTCCACGAGACAAGATCAAAGATGGGACTGAATACAGGTTCATCTACAATGTAGCTTAAGTTTGGACCTGAGCTTACGTGGTGCCCCCAGCATCATGGGCAGAGGTCCCAGGTGCAGCAGTCCAGAAAAGTTGGGACGTAGTGGTTTCTCAGAACCCTCACAGAGAATTATTCAAGTTTTGAAAACACAGAGTGCAGAGGCAACTTAGCAAGTTGGTCTGTTTTTCTCTTGGTTTTTTTCAGTCATATTCAGCCATTGTTTTCTCCTTCCCTCAAATTAGAGATCTTTTGACTCCACAGGAGGTAGTTGTCAGCCACTTCCCTACCACTTTGCTCTCACTAAATTCAGCGTAGCTGGTCACATGCTGTACTGGGCGTTGAATTGTCCATTTGTTGTTGATGTTGCTGTGTGGCATTGCTTTGACACATAAGTGATCCCTTGGAATAAGGTGATCTGTAAGTTCAGGGTGGTACTTTTAGGCATTTTGTCTATAGGAATGTCCCTGAACATTCTTTCTGTTATTCTTCTTGAAATGAAATTGATTTTTATTTTGTTGTGAAAAGTGCTTCGGTGCTTTTAAAGGTCAATAGTCAGCCCTTCACTCTCCTGTTCTGCTCTGCACAGGAGGCATATTCCTAGCTGAACTCTGCCCACACTCCGCCTGTGAGCCAGTGCCCTGTGGCAGGTGGTCAGCCTGGGACTAGGCAGCTCTCCATCATGTGCATCTCATACACAGCTCAAAATAGTATGCTGTTATATAAAAAACAACTCAGAAAGTAGGGTTTATAAAACACATCCAAGTTTCTTTCAGTTTGGGAATTGCAACAGGATTGTTTTTTGACTTGTCTGCTCTTTGCCTGAGATCTGAAAAGAAGCAAACAAAATGTTTAATACTAGAAAAAGATGGCTGTGGCCTACTTGGTAGAGTGAGATATAGGGTTTGCAGCATCAGTTATCTTAAATATAGAATGTTCATGTCCACTGAGAAAGCTGCTACATTTTAGGAGGACAAACCAACACCTGATGTGATTATTCATTTTCCTTGAGCTGCTTCTTTTATTCTTGAAATTAAAAAGAAAAAGAAAATTACTTCAAACAACATAAAGCAAAGCAACACTCCAGGATTTCTCATTCACACAGTAAACGTAGCTTTTAATCTGAGAAGTTCTTTTTGATGAATCTTCAATTATGCATTGAATTTTCCAGTGACCCCTAGATTAGACTCAGATAAAACCTCTGCAGCCGCAGGCACATTCTTTGATTTTCTATACTTTGTTAGCCTTTCATAAAGAGTAGATTATTCCAGGTCATGAATACAAGGTCTTTACTTTCTAACACTAAATCCTTTAAAACTCTAATGAAAGGGAACTCTTCATAATGGAAAACCAAAGCTATATTGGATCAATGATTGCCTATAGTTTGATGTGTCCTTGGGTTATAGCAGTCAATATCTAGTTAGGTACAATAAAAGGATTCCATAGAAATTCTGCATCTCACCTCTGCCTGGGACTCTTGAAACCAAATATTATAAAGCAACAGCTAAATTTAAATTAAGTTTTGTGTCCTGGTCATACTGCTTTGATCTTTCAATTATGTGAGAAAATCACTTGCAACCATACTGTAATTCACCCACAATCTTTTGTGGCATATCTTAACATACATTTCAAATTTGTGTGTTTCTCTTTCTTTACAGGCAGGACAGATGTCTATTACATACATACCTAAACCATTTTAAAATACAGCTGGCATGCCATCACAGTTTTTGTTGTATCTTGGTTCTCCTTAAAATAAAAAAAGCCTTTTATAAGTTATAAGATATATCCAGCACTAAAAAGGTACAATTTTTTTATTAATTGCAGATTCTGTTGTTTTTTCATTTTTCTTGAAATACAACGCAGCCAACTAAACTGTTTAAAAGCCTAATTTTTCATTAAAAATGTGAGCAATTGGCTGTGGCTATCCAGTAATGTAGTATTTTCTTCTTGGGAACTCTTTGGTGGATGATTTAGATGACTGGCCAGCACATCTAGACATTTTATTTGACTTTTTAGACACTTTGTTGTGATGATTTGATTGCTATGAGTCCCTCATAGTCCTTCAGCTTTAAAACTCAAAAGAAAAGTCTTTGTCTGTTGGGCAGCAGATGTTAGACAAAATGCTACACTTCTCATTTATCAAAATGTACAGAAATGACTGTTTCAAGAAAAGGAAAACTGTGCAAAAAAAAAAAAAAACCCTACCTGAGGGAGAAAGCTATTTTATTTATTTGTGAACAAGTTCATGCCAGCATATGTAGTGCTGGGAAATGCCTGTGTCCTGCTACTTTCACTCTCTTGTGGACATTTTCAATGGTCTAGATACAAACATCAGTGATGGACAGGATTAACACTAGTGCTATAGAGAATTTAATTTGAGTTTGAGGGATGGAAACTCAGTAAGAAATGACCAAAATGCAGACCCAAGCCAGATATAAAATGATATATGGTATCTACTCTTTCAGTTGTCAGGATTTTGCTGTAAAGGCACATAGCTGATTTTGTTAAACATATTCATTTTGTGGACTTTGTACAAGCTCAAGGCTTAACACGAAAACCCCATGTAGCTCTAAATGCAGGCGTTGAGGAGGGCTACATGTAAATAACTGGATAAACTTTTAATACAATGCTGCATTACTCAATATTTTATCTTATCATCTTATTATCTGCTCCTGTTGGTGTCACAGTGCTACAGCAGTGTGACAGCTAGAGCACCCAAAGCTCCTGTGATCTTCTGTCTTCTTAACTAGCTATTCCACACAGTGTTAACCCAGTATTTGCTGTCAGAAACCTCTTGCAATCTTCTCTACAATCCTTGCTCATCTTTGACATCAGTGTGCATGGGTAACTGTGAAGGTCCAGTGAAAGAAGGCTAATAGAGCTGTACATTTTGCATTGAAGTACCCAAAGTCGTTCTGTCTCCAAAAGGTGTGGTGGGCATGGGGGTGTGTAACTCTGCAAACATTAGACTCAGCTTTAGAGAGGAACAGCCTGCTTGACCTTATTGTCTTGTGTTCGCTTTCAGTACAGTTAAGTGGAGTCCATGGGCTGACTGAACTGAAATTCTTAAAATCTGGTAACTTTTTGCTTAGCTGGATTTGAGTCAAATGTCTTTCCAGGCCAAACAGTTCAGTCCTCCATGGTACAGTATTGAGATTCATAATGACTCCTTCTTCATGCTACTAAATATCGTAATGACTTACATGGCCTCAAGGAATTAAAATAAAATTCATACAGATGACAACAGTTGTAGCATTACATCATATTTCAGAGTAGAAGAATGAAAGCCCTTACCTAACACATTTAGAGTGCTGTCAACCTATAAACAGAGGGATTTGATATTAATGCGCTTTCTTCAATTTACTACACGAAGCAGTTGATCAGTCTTAGAGAGACTTACTGAGTTGCCCTGGGTCCTGCAGAAAATTGATAGCATAGCCAGATACTGAATTCAGAATTTGTGGGTTATAGTTCGTAATATTCTCACTCAAAAACCACCTTTCATTTTTTACATGCAATTGGAAATCAATTTTTAAAGCATTATCTAAGCCATAACTGAATAAATCATCATGAAACCACGTAAAGTGTAGCAGTGGTTTAACCTCAAAATGTTAACAAATGCTAAGGGAATGAATCCACAAATCAGGAAAATCACACACCATTACTGTGAAGAAGTTGAGAACTCCAGAGCATGCTATTCTTAAAAGAGGTAGAGAGAAAATTTTTGTGGATATTCCTCTGAGCCTCCTTCCAACTCTACTTCCCTTATTCCTTCCCTGTACTCCTTCCCTTATTCCCTCCCGCAGTTACTATATGTAGGTCATTAATCATCTTTTCAGGAATCTGCATTATGTATGGGAAAAAGCTTAGGTTTAGAGAACCATATACCTGCCCCATAAAACAAGGAGCCTCCTGGTAGATTCACATTCCAGATGTAAATGGAGGCCCAGAAAAGGGGAAAAATCCAGTGGCTCTATTGAGCTCACTGTAGGTTGTAACCCTGTGTGTTCAGCTGCCCTAAATACTATGTCCTCCCTCTTTGCAGGAACCTATTGACTCAAACCCACAGTCATGTAAACAGTAGTGATACAGCTTTCAGGGTAGAAATTCATAGGCAATAGGGTGGAGGGCTGCTGGAGTGAACTTGGATCTGTAGTTGCAGGCCCAGATCAGGCTGCAAGAGAAGGTTTCTTCTCTTTGGCTGACCAAAAAGTAGAAAATAACACATGGAGAGGAGGTGTCAAAAAACTTGTAGAAATTTCTCACATAGAAACAGCTATCAAACACCCTGAAGTTCCAGGATGACTGGAACCAGATTAATAATGATCCAAAGATGGTGATGGAAGACAAACTGTTGTGTTAGTAAGGATGGTTGAATGAGGTTAACACAGGTAACACAGAGTATCAGACAGGTAACAGATAGTAGCGAGGAAAGATGGGCCTGACCTGACAGATTCAGCTGATTTGCCCAAAGTCAGGATGTTCCAGCACTATCACTGGCAGACAGTTTTATTACCATGGAATAAATCCTGGAAAGGGATGAAAATTGCTTAGATGACTTTAAAAAAGACAAGTATTTATTATCATAGATTTTTGATATCTCAAATAGCGCCTTTCCTAAGCAGTACATGCCTTTGTTTATATATCAGTTTTGTATAACTAGCAAATGTAGTACTCAGCACCCAACCAAGAAGTAGAAATGGGCAGCTAAGAAATCAGCTTTTAGTATATCTCAATCCCATCCACAAGTCAGGACTTTAGACTGAGATATTTTTTACAGAATGAGTTACGAAACTTGCAGTCTCTGATGATATCAGTTGGATTGTGTTGTCACAGCGAGCTTCAAGTTACCTAAATGCTGCATTCTTTAAGGATTATCAAGTTTCTGTGATTCTATAATAATTTCACAGTAATAGTAATATAAGCATATCTGAATGTCCTAAGCTACTATTTGAAGGATAGTGGTGTTTATGTAAGAATAAGCTATTCATTTTGCATTAGTATTAATAGTATGGCACAATCTACTTTAATCAATAAAATCAATTAATGTATTTTTATTAAGTTGGACATGCTGAAGTTTCAAAATCATGATCAACTCCAAAACAGTCATTACCTAACATGTACATTGCAAGGGGAGTTCTGCTGTTAACTATTGAAAAATTACGTGTTTGTATTGACGCTCTGAAAATACTATCACACATTGTTTCTGTATTGATTAGTCATCTATTTAGAGCATACTCATAATTAATAAAAGAATAAGTAAGTCTGTACTATGGACGTGGTTATACCTGAATGTGGTTATACCTATATGTTTTTCAGTCTGCTTCATATGTAGGAGCTGTTTTCATCCACTTGTGTCCAGACCCATTTTGCCATAAAACTAAGATCATGTTAGAAACACTGACAATTTACTAAACTAGAATTTCTATACCAGTAGTGCTGCATAGGTGTTCTCACAGCCAGTTTCATATTCACCTGACCAAACAGCTAAAAAATTCATGGGTTTTGATGGACATTAAAAATTCATCCAATTGCTTCCGTATGACCTAACAGCAAATACTCATTTCATCATAAAACATTCCTATATGAGAAGAAATTGAAGAGGTCCTTCCCTATGTCTTTGTGACAAATTCAGGGCTTTGCCATGAAAATTCATTCTTCTTATAAAAAGAGGGGAGAAAAGAACAAAGCTCAGTACTGAGTTAGCATCTTTAGGCTGTTTTCTGTTATTTAAATCATCTATATCCCTGGCTTTGTGTGTCAGTCAGGAGGGTCACATAAGGTATTGCATTTTATCCCTTAAAGATGCACATGTATATAAGTGATTTTGAATTCACCAAATGAACGACATGAATTGGTTTTTCCAGATTTTCTTTGCCATCCGATCAAAATGCAAGAGTAAAAAGGAATTATCTGGCGTTTGAGGGGAAAAGCAAAATTTAATTTTCCAAATTCATGCAAATAAATCTCCACTTTTTTTTCACCGATTAGCCTTTTGTTCATCTTACATAAAGGAAATTTTCAAGCCAGGAAGTACCAGAAGTTTGTCTATTTTTTCTCAGTTTTCCAGTGAAACTTTTTTGTATCTCTGCTTTCACAGACAGAGATATTAATCTCTGAAAGTTAAACTCTTTACCATCTCATATCATAAGAGGTGTAAATGTATGTATCAGGATTTTGTTTTCTGATATATATAAAACTATCACAGTAGAAACTATTTGTAAACCCTAGATTTAGATAATGTAAAACAATGTATTTCATTACTTTGCAGACCTCAGTGGTTAACATGCAATCATGAGAAAAATAATGTTGAGAAAGTATCCACAATGTGTTTACAAACACCCTAAAGCAGTCCCAGTTCGTACACACTTTGTTCTGTTAAAGTCAGTATCACAGTGCCCCTGGGCCACGACAAGATTTTCTTTCATAATTCCTAAAGGTTTTTTGTTTTCCTACTCCAAAAGAAGCTAAGCCAGCAATAACTAGAAACATAATACAGTAATTTTAAATCAAATATTATATAGTCTTTAAGTGTTTATTTTGCAAACAATGAGAATATTTTTAGTGTGTTTTCACTTTTGTTTTTTAACTGAATTCCAGCAAGAGAGCAGTTATTTAATTTTTGGATTCCATGTCTTTATATTAGGGAAAAAAGCTACTTGCTGTTTCTATCCCATCATTCAGCACCTAATGAGAAGCAGACTGACCTTGGAGATGTTAATATGCTCTTTCTGCTTAAAAGTTTTGTGCATCTAGGAGTTTGGGGAGAAGTTTTAAATATAGAGTATATTGTCTGTAACAATTGCTTTCTGAGCACAAGACAAGGAAAGTTTGGGGAAAGCTCCATTGAGAATACTCCTTTTGGGAAAGAATTGGTCATAAGCCTCCCATGGGTTTAGCCTTATCTGGAACAGCAGATGTGCTGTGATAATCTTAATAAGATTTCTACACCTGAAAAGGTTTCTGAACCCTTGTTTTTTCATCTCTTTCCCTTGGTGGCTTTTTAAAAGAATTGACAGTTGATTTTGCAGCAAGGAGTATTTTCAAACTTGACAACACTGTTTATTGTCTCTGTGCAAAGAGAGTGAAATCAATTTCTTATGAGTATTTGAGCCCGGGGGTCAATGGACTGAATTTGATTATGGAAATTACAAGTTACTTACACTTGTTGTAATTTAAGGAAAACATTTCTTATATTTCATTTTTTTTTTGCATTTGGCATTCTGATCACTGTGCTGATGTCCACACAGTGCTCCACCCTAGACTATTAGAAATCTTGGCAGGCAGTTGTCACCTGTGTTATTTGGAACAAACGGTGTTCTAGTTTGCAAAGCTGGGTGCTAAGAGCTGAGAAAATATCAGATCAAAAGGGATTAAATTGATGGCCTTTACAGAGGGGTTAGGACCTTTACTGAAGTCCAGCATTTTTTAATATGCAGTACATGATGTTCTGCCTTCAATCATAAAACAGTAACAATACAAATTGCTCATTTAGTGCAAATCGGCCTGAAAATGGGTACAAGTGACAAAGCAGTTTGTGATGCACTGATATGACATTGAAGTGAAAAGTATGAAGCTGACAAAAAGACAATTATGAGACAAACAAGATATGAATCCTCTGCTCCTTTTGGGTAGCAGTTACTTCTCAGTAGGGTGACTCACACAACTAACTGCTCATCACTGGGAATTAATAGCCCAGCCCAGAGGATGTACAATCAAGCAGCCCTTTCCTGCTGGCCTTTCAGTTGTTTAATTTCAATTTGTATGGCTATTTGAAATATATGTACAAGTACTAAATATTGTTACAGTGCATGAACAGAAACTAAGCCTTCTATACATTCATCTATTCTCAGACAAAGTGAATATTAATGGCTATGTCAAGTAAAAGGCTCTGCTGTCTTAAAGTAAGAGGAACCTTTTTTTCAGGTCACCTTTCTTTCCTGTCTCCTTCATGAATCTTGCATCCTTTGCTATATAGTGCTACAAATATTAGCAAGTGTTTTAAGGTCCCTTTGGGTGAGAATTTTGAAAATTTGAAAATAGATCTTCCAGATCCTAGGCAATATCTCAATTCTTTCACTTCAGTGTAAAGAATGGCCTGGCAATTTTTACTGTATGTACTGTGTAAAAAAAAAAAAAATTTAAAAAAGCAAAAAAAAATGAAATAGGGCTGACTGTACTTTTCTTTTTCAAAAGCTCCTATACATTTGTGTGAACCAAGCTTTAAGAATGCTAAGTAAATCCCTTTGTAGGATTTAGGCAGGGATATACCTGGTTCTTGGATCCTGTTTATGCCTAAGCTCAAACTAGATGTCCAGAGTCAGCACAATTAAAACTGAAGTTCCAGTGTGGACAGGTACTCGTGAAGTTTGCAGTAAAAAGAAAGATAGCTTCAGGATTAGGCCATACCTGAGTGGGGATCATGTTTGCAACTTTTTATTAGATTCATTAATGCTTCCCAAATCATACTTTAACCTCTCAAGTTACTGGGATCTTTATATTTTGATTCTCTTACTCAGGTCCTTACTCCACAAGCTGTTGCTGACTTTATGGAGAAGAACAGAGCAACACTGAGGTTTTTCCTGTCCCAAATCAAGACTGAGGAAATAGGGACAAAAGCAAATGTACATGAATCCCTTCACTGCCCCTGCAGAATCATAACTATTACATGGAGAAATAGTTAGAAATATGTCTTGGCTAAAATAATGCATCTTCATTTTCCTTTTCTCCCTATGGTTGCAACGGTGTCGTGCAATCCATGGATGATGAGACATACGGCCTTCCTTGGTCTAGTGGGAAAAGTGCTGCCATATGTGGATGCATGAGCATTAACTGTTCTCTTTATTAACATTAGCATGGAGTGCTCTACTCCAATTTGATGAATGGTAAAAAAACATGGTCAGTTGTTGCTACTGTTGTTGTTATTGTTGTTATTACTATTAATAACAATAACACATAACTTGAAGTGGTAACCCTAACTCAATATCTGTCTTCAAAGAACAAATAAAAGGGAATCCCTGGCCTCAAAGAACATAGAACTCTAAGACAACCAAACAGATAGTTCAGGGGGCTGGCACAGCAAAAAGGATGACTGCAGAAATCAAGAGTTTTCATTGTAGTCAGCTTGGCAAACAGGCACGGTGAGAGGAAATTTAAAAGTGGGATTGAAAGAAAATTTCTCATGAGCAAGACCAGAGATAGATGCTGTATGGATTAAAGCATAGAGGCGATTAGAAGGATTTCCAGAACAGCAGAAAGCAGTAGGAATATCAGGAGAATGATGTAAGCTTGTGAAGTCAAATTACCAGTGATCTTCTGCTATTTCTTCAACCTAGGACTTCTGAATGGCCCTTTTGTCTGCAGGCGTGGGCAGTATAGTAATTCTTCTTTTATGTGAGACTATGCTGAAGGACAAACAGTTCTACAGGTGTTGATTGATATATTGAGAGACTTTTTCCACAAAGGTTATAGTATTGTTAAAAGACTTTCAGTCACTTATTTGGAAGCACTGCTGACAAGTTGCTTGTATGACAGAGACCTCTTTTCTCCTGATGGTAAGAAGTTTAGTAAATGGATGGTCTTTTGTAATACTTCTGTAATACTTCAGTATGATGAGTGTTCCATTCAGACCAAGATTAGAATATTGCAGGATCATTTAGCATCCATCTGGTGCACTTTCTGCTGTCTGATTCAGTTGCACAAGGTGGTTCCAAACTCCCCTATAAGCTAATGAATAAGGCTTTCACAGTGTGTTTAATACTTAGACCTCATAAGCGTTTGTAGCATGTCTCAACTTGAATATTTTATTAAAAAATACAATGTTCGAAATGTATCCAATTAGTACTTTTTTTCTGTGGGTAAATTGCAATAATTTTAAGAGAAAATCAAGGCAGAATTCTTTATGAAGGTAATTAGGAACTGCAGAATGTCAAATTTATATTCAAAAGAAGGATGTTAATTTTATTGTAAGAATTAGTAAAACATATGAAAATGTCTCTTCATTAAGATTATGAGGGTATCCAGTTGTAGGAATGACACATCTGTCTTTTCCCAACCTGGGCTGTGGAAAACAAGGTACCTGCAACACAAAAGCGAATGCTTATTTGCCATCTGGGGAATGGAAGGGATAAGACATACATTACTGTGCTAATAACAAGTGTTCTTTTCATGCAGCTTCAACAGATGACAGTGCAGCAGAGAAGAAAGGTGGAACACTTCACACTGGCTTAATTGTTGGCATTCTAGTCCTGGTCCTTATTGTGGCTGCAGCTATCCTCGTGACCATCTATATGTATCATCATCCAACATCAGCAGCTAGCCTCTTCTTCATAGAGGTAAGACAAAAGTAACGTGTTGTGTCAGTCCTGTCTCTTGGCTTGGATATTTGGGGTCTCCAGAACTGATCTTTCTTAACTAAATCAGAAAATATTCTCATGTTCATAGTGTAATCTTTGAAGAAAAGAATCTCCCCTAGCAGGTGATACTGTTTTGCTCTTAACATGTTTGTGACTCAGCTCCTTCTTTAACTACCATCACTATAACTTTTTTGCTTTTAGACAGGATTTCAGATACTACTCCACCACTCTTTCCTATCCTTCATTTTCCATTAACTTCCATGTGCACTGGCATTTTGTTTCAGGATATATATTTTTTCTATTATTTTCTGGGGGAGGGGGGAAAGAAACGTGTACATTCCTAATTCTGCAGAAGAGATGACCACTAAGTTTTAGCTGGAAACTTGTGTTAGCTGTTCCTTATATCATTTCAAGAAATCTTTTATTACTTTGTCTTCGAGTGTGGGAAAGATTTTTTTATCTAATTTTTTACATCTATTATCTTCTTTTGCTCTTTTTATTAGAGGAAAATAGACTCTTTTAGACCATAATTCATCTGACCTATTTGAGATATCTCCTTTAGGAGATATCTTATCTGATAACTTACCATTTTTTCTCCCTCAAATATGGATAGCTACCTTAGGTGCAGGCATCTATGTTGCAGATGCTGACATTTAGTCAGTTCACTTCCACTGTTCTTGAAAATATGAGAAAGGAACATTCTCCAAATGTGTTTGAGGCTTCAAAAACCTGTGAATACTTGCACCTACTTGTGGATTTTTTTTTCCAACTCGGCAATGTTCCTCTACCTTGTGATAAGTATAGAGCTACTAAATGTGAAAGAAAAGGCTGACTGTTCATAACCCCCACTTGCAGTATTCCCTTACTCTTAAGAGCCTGGACACTTACAGCTAGACAAGAGTGAAAATGCAAAACCACTGGAAGTGTCACTAGGGACGTATCTGGGGATTGCTTAGGTAAAAGCCTGGACCAGGAAGATAGGAAGTAGACGTTCATTCTTGGTGACAGCAATGAGAATTGAAGTGAGACATGAACATGAACAGAATGATTCATCTTTAAATCATATAGTAATAAATGTACTTCTTAGATGCAATAGTAGTGACAAAAATCAAAATGAATTGTTTATCAGTATTCCAGCCTCAAGTGATGTAACTGTGTTAACCGCTGGGAAACAGAATCCATGCAATAAAATATAGTTTTCTTTTATGTTTATGCAACATTTCAAGCCAGTTCTCTATTGATACATACAAACAAAATTCCACTGAAGTCCACATATAAAGGATGAGGTTATATCCCTTTCTTTTCTTCCTCACACAGATTGAAATTCTATTTTTTCATTCTAGTTAAAGCAAGTTTCTTATCTGTCACGGTGGGATTGAAAAGGCTAAGTAAATGGTAACACCATTTTTTAAGGAGGGAAGAATACCAAATTACAATACACATTTATTTATTTATTTTTGTTCTCAGTATAGTAAGGGTATGTTAATTTATTTCTTTTATTGATATCATACTCATCATACAAACAGTGGTGCCTTAATCAGTTTTGTTAAACCTATTCCAATGAATTTAATCTTTAGGTGCCATTAATCAATCTATGCACTCAACTCTAAAATGTCTTTCAGCAAGCAATGTAGGCTTTTAGGAAAAAAAAAGGAAAAACATGTACTTTTTTTTTAAAATAAAGGAGAAATCTATTGGATCTACAGGTTGCCAACACAAAGAAGAATGTATCTTCTCAAACTTGCATTTTGAAACTGAAGTACAAAAAATAATGAGGCAAAACTGGTATAAATACTCAGTGTTACAAAAAGTCAATTTTATTACATTTTTGTAATTGAAAAATATTTGATTAAGCTGTTACAGATAGCATAATAGCCCACATACCGCAGCAGACAAGCTGCATTATTTCTGGAAAATGAATGAAATGTGGATCTGATTTTACCGTTCTTAGGAAAGAACTCAAGAGAATTGCCATGGGCTTGGTCATGAAATGAGAAGCATATAAATATTTCAGAAAATGATATTGGTTTGTATGAGTCTCTTGATTAATAAAAAAAGCTGCACAGTTAAAACAAGACGTGACAGATGGACGGGCAGCTCCCTCCTGCAGTTGTCTAAAAAATTATGAGTGCACTGTAGTCTGCTATGAAGTCTTCTAGCCAAATGAAGATCTGCATCAGTTTATCTATCATCAGTAATTAATATAACTCTAAGGCTGGCCAAAAGAAAGAACAGAAACCTGGCCCATTTCTGTTTAGTTTTAAGCTTTACAGGGGCATCATATAACATTAAACATAACATTAATTCAAAACTGTAATATGACTAATAGAGAAACTTATTTTTCCATCTAAGTTCTAAAGCACTGTCATGATTTTGTGGGTAAAGTGTCATTTTCAATCAGATGTTGTTGGGCTTTTTAGGTTAAGGGCTATGTAAGTAATTTTTACTTGATTTGTTTTATAGTTGTGACTGGTTACTGAATAAAGAAAAGTGTAATAAACTGATCCCATATCTGAGGCTTCAAGTCTCTTGCTTCCTTGTGTTCTCTGCAGATATTACTCAATATTCAATTACTGCCTCACTCAGGTTCTCACATAACTCATCTGAAATCCCACTCATGTTTGTCATGTAGTGAGCTCCTCCAGATGAGGATAAATACACCCACATTTTGACTGCACTCTTTACCCTTGCACTGATAAAGGCAATCCCTTCTGAACAACATTAAATGATATCCTGAGTGCACTAGTTGGTTCAAACAAGCAATACACAAAGCCAAGAAAAATACCATTTCTTACAAAAGCAACTATTGTCTGAAAACAGAGGAACATTATTCTATTACTTTTTTACACCTAAAGTCTGAAGAAAATGTTTCCTCTAGTGTTTTTGTTCATAGCTGTTGAGCAGAACGCACATGTGCAGCCCCACCTGGAATAAAAATAGCTATTTTGAGCAAACAGTTGAGAAGTCTTAAATGCCTATGCTATTCAATTTGCCTACGATAGTGTGCAATTTTAAAAGAATGCCAGCCAAACAGTTCAACACATTTTCAAAAAAGTTCCA
>JAYRBT010000082.1:18333622-18364278 GCA_036023395.1 Myiotriccus ornatus | reverse complement strand
TCAAATTACTTTTGGTTTTGTCAATTAAAGCTGTAATATTTTTACAGGTTTTGGGGGGTTACACAAGGCAATGAATTGATAGAGTGCTCTCTTTTAAGATTGTCAGCCACTTACATTACTCACATGCACATAAAGGAATTGAAATAAAACAATCACTAGGAAGGGAAAATCTCACCTCAGACGTGACAAGAAACCACAGAAAACTCTAGCTGTAATATTAGGAGGTGACCTTTGTGTCTGTTGCTTTCTTTCTGGAAATACAACTCATGTTTATGTTGTATGGCTTTGTATTATCAAAATTGGTGCACATATATTCCATAACTAATCATCTGGAAAGACCAATTAAAAAGAGTAGCACAAAATGGTGAATTTAGTTTCTATCGGCAATATAGCAAGGAAGTACTAACTAATCATAGGTACATCTTAAAATTAAATTATGGAGCAACTTAACAGATTAAAACTCAGCTCATCCTTATAGGCTGCAGTTTGATACAGTTTCTAGTTACTTTTTCTTGCTAGTTTTCTAGTGGTTTTTCATTTTTCCTTTTCATTAGAGAGCTTTCAGTCAAATTCCTTTCTCATTTGTACAGTGTAAATCTGAAATAAATCCTTTACATTTAATTGAATTGTTCTTGATTTTCTTTAGCAAGCCTAAGAACAGAATATGACCCTTTTCTTTAGCAGCAACCAAACTGTCCTTCTTAATTTGAAAGCACTTTGAATCAAGCTTAGGTAGAAAAAGGTCTCCAAAGCTTTAATAGACTAAGTTTTCTTATTAGGAAAAGACAACCATTAAAGAAGGCAGTGTTCTGCCTTCCTACTTTGTAGGAAGAAGCTTCATTGAAAGGCCTGGGATTTTAAATTACCTGCCAAACAGAATTTAGCTCTGGATGCCTCAAAAGTAACCTGATCCTGCAATAGGAGAAAAAAGGAAGTGGTTGCCTTTATATAGTATCTTTCCAATGATGATCACTGAGGAAGACTTTGTGCTGTACCCTCGGACAGATTTGTGCTTGTTGGTAACAAGATTCACTGAGATTTCTTTAGTGACTGCTGCCCAACAACACCACGAGTCCCAACAACACATCACAGCTATGGCTGTTCTGTGGTCACCAACACCACTTCTTAGCAGCATGAAATATCCTTAGTGATTGAAAGGCAATCCAAATGGGATGTTATGGGGACAGAAAATTAAATGCATTGTTTATTTTCAGAGGCGAGACCATAAAGTAAAATTGTTAGATTTTGAACTGTTGATGAAAATACAGGCTGTAGCTTATTTTCACTGTTTGTCCTCTCATTTTCCTGCAATATTTCTATATAGGTTGCTGTATCTTCCATCCCTCCTTCCAAGCAAATTGTAACTGTTGTCAGTAAAAAAAAAAAAATAAAAAGTATCAGCGTATTTGGCAGATAAAATTTTCAATAAAGAATAATCATTTTAGGGCAGCTTTTCTGCTCACTGACTCTATGAAGGAGTTTCCCTATTTTCCTGAAAGCTGATCCCTTTGACATAATCTCAGAGTGGTCACCCAAAGTCTGAGCCTTACCAGACATTAATTAGTTTGAAAATATGCATTGTTTAAGGCACTTCCTCTTCCTAGGGACATCATCATAATACAGGAATTGTTTTATCTGCCCTAGAAAATAACTGTTTCTTTTCTCTGTCAACTGTCTTTAAAGCAGTCACAAAGATCCTAATATAAATTGGTTAGGACTCCTTAAGATTTTTGCACCCAAAGTTCTTAAGACTTTAAATGAAAAGGTTGCTTCTATGTGAAAAATCAAAGTAAACTACTCAAGTAGATATTATGGCACTTGAAACAGAAAGTCATTATTTTGACAGTTCTGCATAAACATGCCAGCATTTTGTCCTAAATATTTTTAAAGTTACAGTTTCTGTCAACTCTGCTACACATTCTCCCATGGTGTAGAGTATGTTAGCAAATTCCTATGCAAAACTAAGAAGGAAGAGCCTTGGACAGATCCTTTAGGGGGGTAGTGGATCAGCAGTTCTTTATGTGACAAATCCAATAATCAGCTGGTTTAGACAGGAGCTATTTCATCCCCTTCACTGCTAAGAGTAGTGGTAATTATTTATGTCTTTGAGAACAGCCGTCACTCACAAATTCAGAAGGACAGATTAATTCCTCTGACTTCTGCTGCTGCTGAACTGTGCCTCTCTATTCCTGTAACTACATGGAGTGGGTTTTAGGATGAGAGATCAAAACTGCAGAACATTTTAAAATTTTTTATTAATACTTTATTGTTGTACCATTCACATTCTGAAAGTTTATTTTGTTGTTGTTACAGCGACGTCCAAGCAGATGGCCAGCAATGAAATTCAGAAGAGGATCTGGACATCCTGCCTATGCTGAAGTGGAACCAGTTGGAGAAAAAGAGGGGTTCATCGTATCAGAGCAGTGCTAAAATTTCTGGGACAGAACACCAGTACTGGCCTACAGGTGTAAGACATTTACTTTGCCTCTCTTTAAAGAAAAGGAGCTCTAAGCTGCTGTAGCCTGATAGAAAGAAGATTTTGGATAAGCTTTGTCCGAGAAGAAAAACTATCTAAGATACCAGATTACTACTGCACAGTAGTTTTTGTTAGTGGACTGAGACACAGTGGTTCATGCAGAACACTTGTCAGTGGACACCTACAGTATCAGAACTATGGCACAAGTGCCATGTTATTGGCTTTAGGTGCGGGGATGCACAGTAATCAGAAATATAATAAAGCTTTGGTGCACAAGGGTGTTGCCCTTTGGTTTAAGTGTTCTCTGTTATCTCAAAGACTGAGGGACAAATCTGTACTGTTTCAGTGCAAAGGACACTGAACAGTGTTCACAGGTGATTGAGAACAATATCTCAATGCAGGTAAAGAAGAAAAAAGGAACTTTCCAATATTTCTATAAGCAGATGTCAGATGTGGAATACACACACTTTTCAATTCTAAATTAACCTACCCACCTGAGTGAGTCACAATGTAAATGCTTTCCAGGAGTAGTACAATGTTTCTTGCACATTGCTGATTACTACCCTTTTAAACAACTCACGATATACAAATCAGTAAGAGATAAAGGCAACAGAGAATTTTCACGAAGGTGAAATTATTTCCTGGGAGTTCATAATGAAGTTGGGCTGATTTTCAGTTTCAGTGTTCACTAAAAAATGAATTACCAGGTTTGTTTTAAAGGATATCTTTCATTTCTCAGCAGGAGGCTGAAGTAAAGGCAACAGATCCTTTTAGCTGCCAGAGAGCTTATAGACCATTTCTTAGGCAATGTGATATGAAAAAATAAGATTTAAAATAAATGGGTTTCTATCCTTTGCCATTTCATTGCGAGTCGTTACTGAGACTTCAATGCACCCTTTTCAGAGATTCAGATACAAGTGTCATTGAACCCTGCTGATTCATACAGTGGTTTTGTTTAATGCACATAGTAGTTGCATAAATATATATATAAATATATTTTTTTTTATAGCTAACACAAGGCGGGTTCTTGTGACTGTTAAGATTGCATTTTTGTCATCCAGACAAAGGAAATGGATTGCATTACTGCATATTTCCACTGAGTTGTAAAATAATCCTTAATATTAGAATATTTTTATGTTGTGTAGGGAAGGTGGTTCATGTAGTTGCAGTGCCATAAACTTTCTGCCTATTGGAACCATTCTTTCTTTAATATTGACCCTTTCCCTCCCTGTATAGGGAAAGACAAGACTATAAATTCACACCATCAAAAACTGTTACTCCTTTCATGGAAGGGGTTAATATACAACAAGACCCAGAGCTTCCATGAGGAGTGACAACCTAAATACTTTGATGATCTGGGCCTGGGCTACTAAAATATAAAATTCAGGTATTGTATGTATATTTCATAGCAGTCATTGACTACCAAATTTTTTACATACTGTGCAAGGCACTTCAATGATTTTAAAGTGAGGTATGTAACATCTGTGGTTTTTGTTCTCGAGCAGTTTAAAAAAGTTGTAGTTATCACCTTAATAGTACATTATTTACATTTCTTGTTGATGCTTGTATGGCCTAAATTTGATTACTTAATGATGTTTAAAAACAGGGAAAAAAAAAAAAGAGGAGACACAATTTTTACTTGTTATTTTGTTCAGTAAATACTACAATACTATATTTTCTGTATTCTTTTATTTTGGGTAACACAATTCTATTTTCGTCTGGTTTAAATCATCTAGCATGAGATTGAAACTGTTCAAAACCTAACTGGTATTAATCTAAAGGCACTAACAAACACATTGTCTTTAAGCGTGGTGAAAAGCGAGTGGCAAGTATTCATTTCAGTTTGTGTGGGTCTGCTGAGCCCTGCTTCTATTAAGATGGGGTTAAGTTGCAAGCTGTTAATTCTGATAGCAATAACCAAATGTATGCACATATACATGGTGACACTCATTTTTATTAAATAAAAAAGTATCAGTGCACATCATTTAGGCACGTATTTGGTGTGCAGTAATTATCATTAGTTTTTCTAGGAATGTTGGAGGTCATCAGCTAGGGTTCATTGGCCAAATGAAGCAATTGTAGAGCTTCTGGAATCCTATTTGGAAAAAAATTTTTTTCAGAGCACATCTTGGCAAAATATACTAAGCAATTTACAAAAATCTACATAGAATTGCAACATAATCAAGGGATTTTTCACATAAGTAAAGAAGAGTTGTATTATTATGGGTTTACAGGTCTGTGCTTCATCTGATTTGCTCGTATTTTTACCCATGTATGTAATACGTGTCATGCAATGGAACTGACAGAATATTTGTAACACGATTCGAAAAATACGACAACAGTTTTAAAATCTGGTATTTTGATTAATTTTGTTTTAAGGCACTCTTGCACAGCTGAAGGATGTTTGTTAGTATTTGCAAACTAACTCACATATCATACTCCTTCATAAAATAGTAACAATTATTTTTTTTCACTTTTTGTCCACCTCACATTATTTGGTGGCAGATTTCACTGGTCTATGGGAAGCATCATAGTATACTTTTTTAGATTTTTGCCATGATGTTATATGCTATGGATTATAACATGAGGAGTTTGTGGGCTTATTAAATAAGACTGATAGGCATATGCTTACATCTGATAAGAACTGCTATCTGAAGAGAAAAATTCCTGCATACTAATGGATGTGTAGTGTCTCATTGGTGTCTGCTTTGATATATTCTGTGGTATGTTCTATTTATCCCAGTAGGCAAAAGTTAATTAAGTAATCTGTTGATGTTTTGTAATTCCATCTGGTTTTCTAATTTTTTTAATTATTAAAATTGCCACATTAAAAATTATACAATCATTAATCTAGAGGTGTGATAAAATATTGAAATTAACTGAGAATCCTATTCTTATATTTTTATAAACTCTAGGTTAATCGATACAGACCAAAAAATTGTCATGTAACCCTCTCTCAGAAATCCAGCTGAAATGTTATTCAACAATTCATAAAGAAATTTCCATCCAAGTGTCTGAAACAGTTGCTTCACTAGCATTCCCACTGGTCCTTCGTTTGAAACTAACTCTTTTGTTTAAATGTTTGCTTACAGAGTTGTTTATCCTAACAGTTACTTTAACTCTTAAACTTTCCTGTAAATTTATGTATCTACTACTTGGAATTATTTCAAGATCTCCCAAAATTATTTCTTACTATTTTCCATTTAAGTGTCAAACATTCCATAACACCTAACACTCTTATGCTTCAGCTCATCCTGTTTCATGGAGAAAAAGGAAAATTGGAACTACAAGGACTCAAAGCACATTACTAAGTAGCTTTTAAATCTCATTAAGATGAAACACTAAATCAGATATATGTATCGCACACAGAAATTGTTGAAAAAAAGACCATAACATTTGCAAAATTGTATTCAGATATGAACTGCAGAAGAAGTAGAATTGTAATTTCGCACTCATGTGCATACATACAATGATTCCATCTTCTTTAATGGCCCACCATTTCTCAGTGTGTCCTATGACGTACTGGAGAAAGAGAACAGAGACTGTTCATAAGAAGCACTATTCCATATTTTTCTCCTCCTTGCTCAAGTTTTACTGCACTTTGTTACATATCATCCAAACCCTGCTCAGAAGACTTCTTATTTTCATGGACTTTTCTTCTTTACTCATGAACATTATACTCAAGTGATGCATACACCTTGTTTACTTTCTGTTCTGAGCATTCCTGTGAAGGGAGTCAGTTTTCTAGAGAACACCAATGTGATAACACTTCTTTCTTTTCATATAATTGCTTTTCTCATTCTCTACAGCTTCTGCTACAAATGACATAGATATCTTGTAAGTATAAACCTGCTTCAGTGCAACATTATAATTTACCTTCAGATCAAGTTCATTTTTACAAATAATATGTGTGCTGGAATTCTGGGGGAAAAGGTAATACATCACTGTATTTTGAAATACTGTGGAAGCCAAGCTGAACAGAATATTTGACTTTGCAAACTTCACCATTTTTCCGTGGTCAATAGAGTTCAAATCCTAAAAAACTCATTACACTAGTATCTGCGACAGCTGAGTAGTTGAAGCACTAGTTTGCCATCCAAATGTGGAAGCAATGGAAAAGGAAGTGGTAATCCAGTTTGCCAGTGAGCAGGGAAGAGATTTTCTTTACAGAAGAGTAAGAAATCTTCCAAGGGAAACATGAGAATATTTCTATATTCTCTTAGATAATGTATTGAATAAGAAAAAGAAATTGTAAATTGAAATATCCATTATTATATTTGTAAACAATCTTTAAATAAGATTCTACAAGCATTTGTCAGGAGCTGGCAGTTTTTCACAAAGTGGATGGGTGAATATAGCATTCAGTACCCCATGTTGGCTCATATTTCAGCTCAAGATCATCAAACGGAAATTTCATTTTGGGTGCATACAGTGGAGAAAGCAATGGCTTTGTTATTATTTTCAGACACTAGCAATGAAGCTTTGTATACAAGATTAGGCATTCACCTAGAAGATAGCTGCAGAAAATCATAGTGCTTGTGACCACAGTATTAGCCATTAGGAGAATAATTGGAATACAGCATAAATTTGGCTTAGATCAACATTTTTGCTCTCAGAGAATTTATTGCTTCCAGTGATGAGAAACAATAGCAGTAAGATCATTGGAATTCTTACACATGTGCCCTCTGCCTTCTTGCAGAGAAGTGCTTGAAGCTTGAAAACTAAAAAACTCCATAATGAAATGTTACTGACCAACAATGCAGCATTAACCTTAATTCTCATGTTTTAGACAGAGATTTCAGGAACTAACACCTGATAATACTTTTCTTTATGGATGTAATGCTAAGTTGGGTTTGAGTGCTGGGTTTTTTTGAGAAGGAGAAGAAGAAGGGAAAAATGCAGAAGTGGAGGGAAGGATGTCAACATTCCCAGATAATGTAGAGGTACAGCAAGAAACCTTACATACAGCTTTGAGAGTATTGGCATTGTGTGCCAGTGGCACTGAGAACACATGAAGTCTTCCTTCATGTCCATCTCCATCATTTAAAAATCAGAAGTATCATCAGAACCACTAGCTTCTGTCTAAATCTATAGGATTTGACATTTTACCTCATGAATGGTTTATGTCACTCATCAGGGCAAAGAAGCTTGAACCACAGGCAGCATTTTGAGGTGGAACAGTGTACCAGTAGTGTTTTATCAGAAGTCAAATATGGCAAAGCAGGATGCAGCTTGCATTGAACTGAAAGGAACAAATTAGTTTAATTTTATCCAAAACAGCCAATATCCCTACTGCTAGAGCACTGATAAAATATTGAAGTCTGTGGACTGATTGGATGTGATTTAAACAATATCATGACTCTAAAGCGGTCCTTTAATTATAAGTTTATTGTCAAAACTTGGGATATTTTCTTGACTTTTTAATTTTGTACAGAGAAGAAAACATTTGAGGATGCCAAGTAAAGTATCTATCTGACAAGGCAGAGAGTCTTATCTCCTGACACAGTTCTTTCCCAGCCAGAATGGTTGCTCCCCTGTGCACAGCTCTTTTTAGTGGGTCTCATGCTGACTCCACAGTCTTTCTCAGGACTTTTCGTGCATTCCAACTCAATTCTCTCTCTTGTGAGATTTTTCAATACCTATCTCCTGCCTCACTTTTTGATTCTTCAGTTCTTCACCTCTGGCCTAAATCTACATTTTCGCTACTTTGTTTTCTTGCACTCCTCTAAAGCCTGAATTATGTGTCAACATGACCACTTTCAGTCTCACTCAAAATAAGCCTCCATCTGAAAAAAGTTCCGCTTGATTTTTCCTCTGTATGTGGGTTCTTGTTAATAGAACTATCTGAATGTAGATTTTCCTGTTATTGACTGAATTCTGTCCACGTGAGTCAGCAAGCTAAATGCTGAGTCTCTGGAAACTTTGGAAACTTGTTTAGACATTTTGGTCAAACAAACTACTGGTCTCTTCAGAGGAAAACTTGTCCCAGATAATTTTTTTAAAGCAGCAAAAGGACTTTAAAAGACAGACCTCAAGACATTACTCTTAATTACATCCATTTAACTAAGCAGATAATTTTACTCAATTAATTAATATAGATGCCTGTTGTCTCTGTAGTCTCTTTGGGAAAATAGCGTTCAGAGATATTAGTTAAACTCTTCCCATGAAGTTTGCATTATTTCCTTTGGCATAGCTCTCACTTGAAAAACAAAAAGTGCTATTAATTGCTAATGTTAGCTTGAAAGAAATTTCATTTATTGACTGTTTGGATGGCACAATGTTTCCTCAGACATTTAGAAGCTGTTAGTAAAAAATACCGCTTTTGACTGTCTAGCTTGTGTTTGGACTGCTGGTTTTATTACCAGATATTTTTATTTTTTTTTCAATAAGAGTTGTTACATTTTTTGGGGGGAGGTAGCAACAAATACTATAATTTGATTTTCACATTTGGCTACACATCAGCAATGGTGTCCTTTATCTAAGCTTTTCACCTTAAAACTTTCCAGCTCTGCCTTGCCTATGAGGACATCAGGATTGCACCACAACTACATACCCCTGTTTCGGTGACAATATGAAGCTTTCCAAAACAAAATGGTTTGCCTTTCATAGACATGTTGGCACTTTCACAATGGTCTGTTTCCAGAAGGAATTCTCTTCCTAAAGAGATGAGTCTGGCAGTCTAGGTTACAGAGTGTGACTGAAAGTAACTAACTGTAAAACAGAAGCCATGCATGGCAGCACTATCACTGGATGAAATTACCTCCAGCGCTCACTGGCCCTCAGGCTGGGGCCTCACCCCTGCCACAAAGGGCTCCAGCATGGGATGTGGGCAGGATGAGGGCAGGGCAGCGGATGCTTGAAGGACTGCGGGTGCTTGGAGAGCAAAGAGGCAGTGGGCGCCTCACTAAGGCTTGCATGCTCCAGAAGAAGGCAGTGACCTTGTGCCAGCCTCTGCCTTAGTGCTGAGCATGAGCAAAGGATCTCCTCAGCAAACCCCCCAGGGCATTGCTGCGGAGTGAGCGTGGCCTTTGCTCTGTGTGTGACAGTCCCCTGCAGCCATACACGCACACACTTGCACCCCCTCACGCTCCTTCCAGTTGCTGTCGACCATGCATTTTGCATTTCAAGTGTTTTCTCAGAGCAAGAGCACTCTGAGAAAAGATGACACAAGCCATTTCACTCTGTATCTCTGCAGCACCACTGTGCACTCTGAGGGGAATGCCTGACAAATCTTCTCCCAGTACTCTGTACTCCTCCAAAGTGTGGGTGAGCAAGTCAGTGAAAGGTGACAAGTGCTCAGGGGTTATCTTGGCCTGCAGATTTCTGCCTGGAGGGAACCAGGCGTGACAGGGAACCTGGGGAGAGATTACAATCTATTAGATAAGATCAGACATCCAAAAATTTAGCTAAGGATGTAGATTTTGCTGTAATTTTTCCTGAAGTGACCTGGGTATGTAAATATGCTTGACACGGATGACCAGCACTGGCTGAGATATCCTACACAGCAGTGACTTTAAGGAATAGAGCAATGAGAAGCTCATGACATGTCTTTAGCACTTGCCAAGAGCAATGTTCACAATGGAAAGCTCAGCAACTGTCTCCACCTACACTTAGTGAAAATGGAGATGTCTGATCCCTCTTCGGGACTAAGCTTAGCAGTTTGATCATTCGACCATGAGGTTATAGATGCAGTGCTTGGCTGGGGAGGCACGTGAAGTCTTGTTATCCAGGAGAGTGCCCCAAATAGTGGTATACATGTTAGGCTTCCTCAAACCCTTTCTCAGAAGCTGCCCATGACCCTGGTGCAGAAAAGATGCAAGATTCTTTGGCCCCAGAGGAGTGAGTGACCATAGCAGTGAATTAGTCAATGCCCAACTAAAGGTCTCTGTTTAGGGATGAGAGTGTGCTGGGTGCTGGATTCTCATCTAGAGGTGTCATCTGAACTTACAGAAGTAGCAAGCAGCCTCAGGTTGTGTCTTTGCCTCTATGCACTTAAATCAGGGATGCTGGATTCCCACAATCAGTAAGACATGGATTTTCAGACATACTCTGCTATTTTGCTAGCAACAGACTAGACATAAAACACCCTTGCCCTTTATGTTATGTCATTTTTTCAACCTCATCCTCAGGAATCCAGTCCACCAGTATATGGATTTAGATATACATTTGCTTGAGAACACTTTCTTGGGAATTTAAATTCCTGGAGCTAATGTGGAAAAGCTCTGCATCACTGTATGCTGTTCTCTGACCTGCTAGGTGCCTTAGGAGTGAGGACAGGTAAAGCATTACTGCAGGATGGTGAGGTATCTGTGATGAGCATCACTAGGAATAAAGAACACACAGGCACATAAACACAAAGAAAAGCCAAACTGTTCTCTCTGCTGCAGAAACAGGAAATCCTGAGAAAGACAGTAATGAAATCAGATGAACCCTTCACTGCAGAAGCAATGAAGTGCTTTGTGGTGGCTAGTATAGCTGTCATCTATTCTAATGGTTTAGCGCAGTCACCTTGTACTTTGGGAACTAAATGATGTATGGAGTTTTATTTGTCTGGTCTATGTCTTCTCTCCAGCCACTGCCTATTGCAGATTGGAAATCTGTCAGCTCTTCCACTGCTAAGATAATGTGTACACAAACGCGACTTTTACAGACACAGTTGTTCTAGTAAAAGTTCTATCAGTTGTCTCTCTATTGAATAAGCAATGATGCTTTGGCTCTGAGAGAAACTCTGAGCCCTGTGTTTTTGATCCTTCTTTCTCCCTGCAGTGAATATTAATAGTTGTTCAGCATGTAGAGAGCTTGGCTGAAGTACTGCAAATGAATGTCAATTGTTACATGTGATAATGGGAAAAGACTGAGCAACACCACACTCAGAAAATCAATACTGCTCACCATATCTAATAAAACTCAAATATTTTTATGAAAATTGTTGTGGAATGATTCTGAGTGTTAAACAGAGGTTGGTGCATTTGATCTAAATAAAGAAGTTTTCTTTCATTTTCTGTGAAGTTATAATCATAGCCATCAGCCCAAATAAGGCAAATCTTTTTCACTGAGTTTCAAAATACGAATGTCTATCTGGATAGAGTGGCATGAGTGTTTCCCTTGTTGATTACATGTAGGATGTCACTCTGTTCTGCTGTGTATTATCAGTGAAAGGATTTCAGATATTTTGGAGATAATATTCTATATTTATTTAATCTTTGATAGCAGCAATAAATCTACTGCAAATGTTTCAAATACTTTAAGTAAACATTTACCATTGACATATAAATCCTAAAAAAACCCTTATAGGTAAAAATCCAAAATATAAGTGCCTTTTTATACTTGTTGCTAAAAAATTTCAGAGGGAGGAAGAAAAAAAATGAGTGATATTAAAATACACTGTCAAGAAGTTTTCTTCATTAATCAACCCACTGACCAAATGACTGAATGAAGAGCATCATGAAGAAGTTAAATCCAATAATGGCTATATGTATCTCAAAGGTTTAGTTCCCTCCTACTGATATTAAATTGGGGTATGGAAACCATTAAGTCATCAGGTACTGAAGTCCCCAAAAACAGGGTCCTTTAGCTGACTGGCACCTCCTAGGGAGGCAAAGGGATGCCCACCTTCGGAGAAAGAGGAGATTAATGGTACACCGAGACATGGTATTGAAACCTGTGAATACTCAAATCAGCTTAGGCATTGTGCTATTTCCTACTTGCTTCCTTTAGAGCAGATACAGCAGCTATAGCAACCTGCAGGATGGATTTGCCTCTGCCTCTGCACAGCAGCCAGTCTTGTTAAGTCCATTTCCAACAAAAACTCCAACCAAACCAAAAGAAAAGAAATCACAGCTAATTCTATGTAGCACCTTAAAGGAAAGATTTGTGAAAAAATATTTAACACAGTGATTGTCCAAAGTGCTGGGGAGTGTATGCTGCTAGATTTGAAATGAGAATTATTGAATGACATTAGCATGGCTTTCTTGAAAATAAAGAGCAGATTAAGCATCTGTATCAGAGGAACATTAAAGCCTAAGTGGAACTAATACCATGAAATAGTGCTCATAAATATAAGTGCTGCTTTAGCTGTTTGCTCTTTCTTTTTCTTTTAAGGGGTTATGTAATGCAATACACAACTTTACTCAGGATGATAATTTGTGTCATGTTCACATATGACTTTGGCAGAGACACAACCCCTTACAGGAAAACATTGCCAGCAACCAATAAAGATCTCTGCATTAGAAGGGAAAACAGAAATCCAGCTTGCACAGGGAATTTCTGATCTGATGGCTGTTCAAACAAATCGATGAAGGAGCAGGTTGCTCTGGAAATGAACACATTCTCACAGTGACTGCCAGTTGGTGAATTGCTCACAGGAAGCTTGTCCAGGGAAGCAGCAGACAGCTGGTAATTGATGTGGACAAAGGCAAGAAGCTGGGTTTCAGGAGGAGGGGGCACAAGCCACCAGTTTGTCTCCCTCATGGCTACAGCACAACAGAGGCCATTTGCTACCTCTGCTCTTGTCATAAGACTGAAACCTAAAGGCATAAATTGTGCTCTTTCCACACACCATCATTTCTAGTGGTAGTGGTTTTACTGGTGGAAATTAAGCACTCCCCACTTCATCACTGATAAACCAATGATAAATGGCCATGTAAACTCCAGTTCCTGCTCACAATAGTCAGGATTTACTGTGGCAAGATTTGAATTCCTGGTGTGTTTCTAGTATCAACTTTATTGGCATAGCAGTAGGAAAAGAGAACAGGAAGCAGAGCAATCATGCACAAAGAAAGCACAGCAAAACTTGTCTTTTCCAATAAAAAGAGGTGGAGGTGAATTTTCCACCTACTTACAGTTTCTTTTCTCTGGTTTTCAGTACTAAATAGCACAGAAATGCTCAATTAGATAAAATTCCCAACATGAAATTGCACATATCCTTAGGCTTCTTAGTAGGGCTGAATGGACAGTAACATAACTGAAGAAAAAACTATCAGTTATTCTTGTACCTGAAATACTTTAAACTTCAAGAAAACAATTTAAAATGCACACATGAAAGAAACCACTGTAATTTTTTTAAAAATCCATTTATCCATTTATTTATTTTATAAATCCTTGTATTTGAGTGATGTCCTAACATCAAGTCAGCATAGCCTCAACTTGGTGTGTCACAAGTACACTGCATCACATACCCAGCTACCTCATGTCTGTCTGAATAAAACATGGGCAAACTCCCATCTGCTCATCTGTTTCCATGAAGTAGCTGTAACTGAGTCCATTACAGCTGTCAGTTTTCTACTACAATGCCTGAGATTTCCAGTGCTCAAGTTTATTTCCTTTTTTTTTATGAGGATGCCACTACAAACTGCAAAATAAACCTTACTTCTGGAGTGCTAACAAGACCTTCCAGGATTTAGAAGAGTTTTGCAAGAGGTGAGCAAGTTAAAGTGGGAGTAAGGACAGGAATGTGCACAAGAGGAATGTGGGTAGGACCATCAGGAAAGAGAAGTATCTGATTCTCTATCAGGCTCAAAAGTCCAAGTGTAATTTGAACAACTGCAAAAGTGAACATTCTCCATTTCCATCCTTGCAGATGTGCCAGGAAGTATAGAGATCTCTGTACAGGACAACCACCCTGAGAGGAATCCTAAAGTACTGACCACAGGCAGAGCCAGGCTTTCAAGACTCATTGGTAATGCACTTTATTGTTAATAACTCAAGCAGCTCTGATTCCAAACATCATAATCTAAGACCTAGTCTTTTAGCTCAACACAAAAAAGAGAGCTAGTCTGTCTTTATAAGACTTCCCTAGTTTTGAACAGCAAAAATCACTTTATTTCCACTACTCTCAGATAAAACCCAGAACTCAACATTGCCAATTTAATTTAGTCAAAATGGTAATTGAGTCCAAGATAGTTAATACTTGAATGGGGATCCATATTGCAGCACTGGGTATTGCAGAAGTTGTTTCCAAACTTTGGGCAATAATCAGAGTACAAAAAAATAAATGGAAAGCTGGACTTCTAATGCTCTAGGACTACTGCACTGATGGCAAATGGGAATTAAAAAAAGTAATCCTCTTTCTCATTTCAATGGAACTGGAAGTGAGATAATGCATCTGGCCTTTAGATTAATAAGAAATAGGGCAAAGAAAATGCTGGGTTCATTTAGGGAATTACACATAGCTAAATAAATTTCTAAATTAGTTAGCTTACCATAAAATGGAATCTCTCACTTTAGTGAAATGGAACACAAGGGAAGAAATTTATCTGAGAGGAATTCAATGTAAGCTCTTGAACTTAGTAAAAGCTTCTGGAAAAAAATTAGTTTAAAATAAGTCTACTAATTTAAAATACATCAATAAAAATTCTGCTTACCTTCTTCCCCAAAAGGTCCAGAGCATACCAGGACAAATTTATATTCATAACAGGCTCACATCATGGATGAATATGATCATCAGTTATGATGCCAACTTAAATGACATGTGGTGATCCATATATGTGAGGCTCTGAACCAGTAGCTTGACAAGAAAAAAAATAAAATAAAATAAAACTCTCTTTATAATCCTGAACTAATATAGAGTCATAATATAAAGTGTCTGGTAACAGAGTATCCATATATTTTGTATGGTAATTCCAAATGTAATTGTTTAGTTTTGTGGGATATGAACTTAATTGTATTTTTGACCAAGTATTACCCTGGAAAAATCATTGCTGGACCTTGAAGGTCTGCATGGCTGTTTTCCACCTATACATCAGCTCCAGTAATGCAGGTCACATAAGGCTAAACGCTGGTGTCAGAGGTCTGGGCAGGCACATTTTTTTTGCTTTCTGCCTTGAGTAATACCTGTGCATTTTGATTGCCCTCAGTGGATTTGCTCACATCTAGCACTTGCCCAGGAATTGGGCTGCAGGAAACAATTTGCTGATGAGGTGTGAGCATGGGTACATTCCAGCTTGTTCACCTTTATTGCCTTGAAAAATTGTGTTGCCTGGAGCAAAGCAATTATTACAGGCACATCCTACTTAACCATATATATTATTACATAGATGAGTTAAACATGGAAATGAATAGGAGGTTATTATTATGACCCAGCCTTACATAAAACAATAAAAGTAACAGGAAAAGCATTATACACTCTTAATAAGATTTTCAGACAAACAGCATTAACTGGTACGTCCTGAAGATCCAATGCAAGCCAACCACTCAAATCTAACAAATGCGTGGAACTATAACTTCTCTTTCTTTATCTGTTCACTTTTATGATAAGTAGACATTTCAGGCTGAGCATTTCATGGTGATTATATACTGTAATTCTCAGGTGACTGAAGTCATGGGGCCCTTAGTGTCATGTCTTTTAAATCTGACAGATTTGCTATAAGTAGGGCCTATTACTTCGTTGAATGATATGAGGCCCAGAAGATACAGTGAGTTGAATACCCCAGATTCACACATGTATTGTCCAATAGAAGCCAAACACTTTGCAGCATTAGGTTAACTGGTAGGTAAAAAATACAATACATGTGTACTGATGTAGAATTTGGTCTTGGTACAAAACAAAACTTGTCATATGTTCTCCTTCCAACACAAAAGAGAATGAGAGGGACACAGTTGCAGTGGAAATGTACTGCAAGATATTTGCCCCCACGCAAACTTTTCAGCTCTACTGCAGTACATTTTTTCTAGCCATGGTCATTAGTGGACGTAAATGTTCGCAGAAGTTCTTGCTGTTGCCACTAACTGTGATTAAGTTTGGGGGGTAGCAAGCTTTTTTTGTGATTGCTATGGATTGTTCACCTCAGGAAATTTGGCTTTTCTCTCAAGTTTATTTCATAGTTACTGTGACTGAGCTATTGCAGACATTGATGATTTTTATTCTTTCTACCATAGTCCTTCACTCATTCCAGCTCTCCTAAAATAAAATCAAAACATTAGCTTTTTCAAAAAAGATAATATTTGCAATTGCTAGAATAGAAATGCCCAAAATTCCTACAGAAAAATTTTTCAAAAACTTTTGCTTAATCTTGAGATAAAAAAAAAACAAACCTCAGAGATTTCAGTTTTGACTCGACTTCACACCCAACAAAACCAAAGAATTAGTATGCAAATACTTATGTCAGTGATTTATATTATCCCAGCTATCACTGTGTCATACTCTAAGAAACTAAATTGACACAAAAATTCCACATCAGATGAAAGACAGTTCTTATGCTCTCCTGACTGCTAGTTGATGGCATATCTCAGCTAACAAAAAGGAGTTTTACAGTAATCTTTGTCAACAGCATATCTTAGCTGTGCAAGTGCAATTGGTTGTAATTTACATAAGAAATTTTGCCCCTTGTGCTTTGATTCTTAAGATTTTTTTGTTCTTAGTTTGAGCCTTCTGTGTCTTTTCCATGTTTGTTGTTGTTGTAAGGGTCAATACCACTGGGTATGGAACAGAGAAACAGTGGGAATTGGGATGGAAGGAGTTTATTGATCTACTAATGACACGTAATTACCCAGGATATGTGTAGTTATTCTGAACTACACATTCACACATTCAGGATGCAGTAGAAGCATTGAATCAGGTAAGTAAAACGAGACACACACAAAATGAACACACTTATATAGCAAATCCCCACTGTTTGAGTCCCTCCCTTTTGCACTCATGCCTCTTTTCAAGACGACGCTTTGTTTTCTGGACAATCTCTTCATAATCCCCAGGTTTCTGTTTAATCAGGGTAAGGGAGCCTTAAGTAAACTCTGTCATTATTAGTTTCCTGTTTGTGTTATCAGTTTTAGCGCAAACATCCTCTCTGAACAGAAAAGTTTTGATACTTTATTCACTTGCAAGGTTTAGGTTCATATACTTCCCAGATCATCTGTTGTTATCTGGGACATGTAATCAAGAGAAGACAGTGCAGATTTTCTGACACTGATATTATTATTGTACCCTGAACAGCAAAATACCTTTAAAGTGTTAGAACTGAGACCCTAAAATATATCAGTTTAGTTTGATGTCAAGCAGAAATGAGTGCTACATTCAGAGATTACAAGTTGTCCCAAGGGACATCAGACTTCGGTGTTAAAATCAGAAAATGAACTGTAGTCCCTAAATTCCATTCTAAAAGGCCATCAACACAATAATCTTTTCTCCCTTTACTCTCCTGTGCTATGAATGCAATAGTTTTACAATTCACACATTCAGTAACCCTTTTTTTTTAATCCAAATACGGTGGTACAATTATTTTTTTATTTAATTGAAAATAGTTACTTCCTAAATCATGCATATTAGAGATCTCATACACTTGTTATTCACAGTAGGATCAGCCTCCATTATTTTGCAAAAAGTTGGTTACCAATCTCATGGGAGTATTATTAATTGTACTATGTTTGACTATTGATTTACTACAGGAAAAATAGAAGTCAGCTGACATGTTAAATTTCCTGATGTAGGAAGGTTTAGCAATGTTTCTAGTGACTCTTCTTTCCTTTTTTATTTAAGTTTTTCAGAATTGTGTTTAAAGTCTTGATGCCATATTGTGAAACAACCAACTGAAGGATGAAATCAAAACTTGAGCTAGTCACTTTAAAAATAAAATCAAAATTACTTCTAGCTCTAAAATCGTTCAATATATTGTTTAGGTATGTTTTATATAAAGCTACAGCAGCCAAAGCAAGGCAGTCTTGATTATTACACTAATGGAATGAAGGATAGCACTAATTTAAGGTGTTTTTTTTTCCAGTTCACTAAGTGTGTGTAACAGAACAATGTTCTGCATAACAGAACAATGTTATCATACAAACTTTTTAATATGTCTGCTTTATTTTTCTGCTTTCCTTCATGCTGTTTTCAGAATTCTATATAAGCATCAGGACAATGTAAAATAGTGTATCATTCTTAACCTTCAATTTCAGAGGAAGATGGAAATTTCATGTCATGGCCACTGTAAAATGATGATTCATTTAAATTCAATCATATGTATGTTGTAATACTGATTTTTTTATAGCTTACTGCAGGCATCTGCTAGAAGATTTATGGTGTGTGCTATACTATTTTCCAGTCCTTCAATGTTCTAATGTTAAAAACTTTCTGACCTTTAAAAAGTCAGATTTGAAGGTTTATTGACACTTTGTCATTTTAGCTCATCATTGTTCCTATACTCATCACTATCCTTCTTCTGGAAATACCTACATGAGTGTGAAAATGGTAGCCAAGGTCATTTTACTTCTGAATGTCCTTCACACTCGTATTTATAACTCTTCCAGAATGTCAGGGAATTTTCTTTGCACTGCAGTGTTGCTCCTTTCTTCTCTCTCAAGTGCTTCACACATTCATACATCTTGATGTAGGCTGAGAAGTTCAGGAGGCACAGTCAGTCCCTTATTGTATGGAAATCAACACCAGAGTGTGTGGGTAATGGACTGAAATGTGCATGTTTCTCCATGGAGCCTTGTTTGCAGCCTGTTCACATTATACACTGCTATTGCATCCCAATTAATGTGATTGCTGGTAGCACAGGTACAGCATGGTGTAATGTCTGTTACAGCCAAATGCTTGATGATTCAGCATGAAGTTAAGAACTGTGTATATCTCAGAAGAAGAAAACAGCACAAATCAAACCAATGTAATGTTCAGACTAGACATTCCTCATCTTTAGTGGCCCCTGAGCAACAATCTAAAGTAGACAGACAGATGTAGTCAACATCATATCACATTCTCCTGAACAAAATGGTCAACAAGGGCAACTTCTTACATCTGAGTCATGGTGGCAAATCCCACTGAGCAATAACATTACACATTAGCCATGATCTCTGATTAAGGTCATTGATTTGGATAAAAATAAACCACATCTTTTCAGTTTTAGTTATACTTAAGGGCAGGTGTTTTCCTAAGGCTATTTGACTTGATAAATACATCCATCAAAATCAAGCATACGTGCATGCAAATGTTTCCTACTTACAGCCCTTGCACAGGGCAATATGAGGCATTTTACTGTCTTTTTACATTTTATATTTTCTTCTTCTGTCATTAGTTAGGCATATGACACAGGTACTCCTTTCTAATTAATCTTCTCTGATCTGTCTGATGAAATATGTTTTAGTAATTAATTGCTTTAAAATCGCTATGCTGCAACCACTCATATTAACTTATGCTTGAATGTTTTTAAGACGAGACTGGTTGTGGCACTTAGTGCCATGGTGGTGGTAGTAGATCAAGGGTTGGACTTGATGATCTCAGAGATCCTTTCCAACCAGGCTGATTCTATGATTATTTGCACACTAAGATATAAAAAAGCTGGTATCTTTAGTTAGTCTCCATGTTGCTTAAGCATCTGTACTGCAGACAGTTGTAATTTGGTAAACATAAGAAAATTTTTTTAGATGTTCAACAGCCTCTGAAGGGCTTATGTAGCTTTGGAGGTGTGTTTTGGGGGCAATGGGGAAGTTTCAATACCTCCTGGAGCTCCCTAACTCCAGAAACTGCTGTGTGAGTGATTTTGCAGCAGGCTTATGGGCACTTTATTATGGCAGCAATTTTTTCCCTTCACTCAACCTGCTGGATATGCTGACTGCAGCATCCTGGCAGAAACAGTCCCCAGTAGCTTAAGGCAGGTAGGAAGTCATTCAGCAGCAATAACATTTCTGTGTGCTGTGGAGTGAAGCAGCCCTTCTCCTCATCCTCTGTGAGAGAACAAAGCTACAGCCAATTACAAAGGTGCCTCTACTTTCGTCCTCTTGACCATGGCATCTCACATGGCCAGAGAGGTGATGGGGAAGGACTGCAGGCCATACAGGATGGGGAGAGCCTCGCAGTACACTGCAGCTGAAAACCCGCTACCAAGTAGGCATCCTTGGACCATGGAGTCCCACAGGATATATCACTCAGGGTCTCAGAGGCCCAAATTTGGGACCTATCTGTGCCCTCTGCTTAAAAGGTTGTGGCAAAAGCAGTGACTTGCTAGAAGCACAGCCTTCCCCCAGTGCACATATGTTGGTTTCTCACTTGCTTTTCTTTTCCTTCGTATTCATTATCATTTCACAATCCCCTGCTGCATTAGTTCCCAACAATTTCTCTTTATGTTATATAACCTTGTAAGGCAAATTCTCAGATCATAAGTCATCTGCAACTGTGTTGAATTTTTTCTGTCATCCATTAGCCTTTCAATAATTCATGCCTTTCTGTATTTAGCTACATCCTTTTTCCATCACATACAGCATAATTTTCACCTTTTTTGCCTGACTATGAGTAATATAATGAAGGATATTTAAAATAATTTACATTGATTTATTTTCTTCAGCAATATATTCTTTCTGCTTCAACAAGCAGTAGAAATGTTCCTTCAGCTATTAAAGCAGAACTTGCAATTGGCACTGCTATGAGCAACTGAAGAAAAGATTTTTTTTGTCCTTGTCTTTTTTATTTCTTGCCCTCAACAGTTATATTAAAACACTGCAAATAGATATCAGTTCGGTGTCTACATAAGTGGAGTAAAAGAGGACAACAAGACATATTTATCAGCTTCTTTTGTACAAGGTAAAGAGGGAATTGTCTTTGTTTTAAGAACAGCAATTGTCCCAAAAGTTATCCTTTCCTTTTGTCAGTGCTGACGGCACAATGAACATGGTGGTTTCTACCCTGGAGAGTCACATATAGCTGATAAATATAGTCAGATGGCAACAAGAAGTACCTTAGTGGCCATCACAGATCTCAGTTTTCTTACAACTCCCTGATTACTCACCTGCTTCCTCCTCTGTGATCCTGGACAAATCTGTATGCCCCTGACTCCCAGTGGCATTCTAGGACAAAGAAATGCTTTTGCTGCCATGCTGTGAATATGGTAGTAACTTTACTCTGGGGTTTGCTTCAGGAGAAGGGTTAACCAACCCCAGTGAAATATCCTGGCTTGTCCATACAGCCTTGCTGTATATACACAGGGGCCCAACACCTTAATCCACAAAAGTCAAAGTAGAAGCAAGGTTTAAATTTCCCATTCAGGAAGACAAGGAGAGAAGCCTCTTCGAAAGACTCCATTTTGGCAGTACCCCTAATACAGCTCCTGGAAGACATCTGATGTGAAAAGGAACTTAGGGATTTAAACCCTCTCATCTTTCTGAGGTACTTAACATTTCTAGTATCTTTCTTTAGCACATAACTGCCAAATACGGTTTCTGCTTGCTCTCTTTGTCCAGTTAGAAATTTTTGGCAATGCATTCCGACTGGTATCAAAACAAAGAATTTTTTTGTCTGAAAATAAGCCACTAAAATGCAGTAGATTTGTAATTTCTTAAGGCAAAATTCTCTTTAAGAGGCAGAATTCTTAAAGGTGACCTGCAATGAAGAAGATCCATTTTCTATTCTTTAATGCTTATTTATCATGTATAAAGAGCATTCAAGAATTTATTTTTCAAAGTAAATGGACTATTTTTTATACATTGTCCCCCTTAGTGGGTTAGAAATAGTAGATCCTCACTCTGTTCTCTGGACTGCAGTAAACCTTGGCATCTTTGAAGTAAGTCCAAAGAAAGGCTTCAGAGCTCACTGTATACTGACTGGCTGGCTCACCCAAGGACAGACCTATATATCAGTGCATCAGTTCTTTAGTTAGTAGTATCAATTATGATTCCTTTCAGACAGAATTTGGATGAGATCCCAGATCTGCAACAAAGAAATTCAATTTCTTAAAGTTATAGAGAGAGTGTTGGACACCCATGTAAGTCTTGCTGGTGAAAGATACAGTTGACCATATGAAGCTTTACTGGAATGAGCTGAGGAGCTGCTTTTAAGAGTCACAATTGTCAACTCTGTCCAAATTCTTCCATGTTCAGAAAAAGGTTATTTTTTGGTTGTGCCCTGTGTACAGTAATCAAACCTAAATAATGCTTAACCATTATTTTCTTACTGTTGGTGGTATTCAGACACTCTCTCCTCTGCTTATTTTGAAAGGCACACCCCTGGATGAAAATCATCATGCTGGCAAACCTGCTAGTGCAACTCTCTTAAAAATAAATATTCATCAGATTCAACAATTGTGCTTATGTTCTATGATCACAGTGTGTTCTTACTAAACAAAAATATTCAAATATGCAATTCAGCATAAAATAAATCTAGTTGTCTTAACAGAATATTTTTTTTTAATCATTATGATTTCTCTTCTATTTGCAATATAGAAATTGGAGCTGTATAGATAGAGAGAGTAGCTTATGAAGATACATCTCTCTAAACTGGGCACTTCTTAATAGCACTAAACATGACTAAAATTGTGGGTTTTCTCCCAACATGTGTTTTCTCCAGCACATTTGAATTCTCCGTGTACATGACAAATTGGAAGTGGACAGTTAGATAAGTTAACAGTTTGACACTAAGAAACATTAAATGTTCCTCCCCAGGATTTTTACAGGCAGTATAATATACAGGTCTCAGCAGTGAGGTCACAAGTGAAAGACGTCCTGGAGGTCATCCACTTCAGTGAGATAAAGTACTATTCCTGCTGGTGTTGAAGATGTAATCCCACAAAAAGTCAGACTAAAAATTTAATCCTTTTTCCTTGATTTTGTGAACTACTAAAAACTAAAATTGTTTTACAATATTGCAAAAAATGTGAACATGCCTTAAATTAATTTTCTTTGCCTATTAGTAAAGAAGGTTTAAGGTCATTCCCTCACAAATGCATTTTTCCTTCTGTTTTAAGATCATTTGATGTGTTAACTTAGTGTGGCCAAGGATTTTAAAACAGAAGGAAAAATTCATTTGTGAGGGAATGACCATACCTCTCTGCTCACACGTAAAAAGATCCAGCTACATGAAGCTGATACTTAATGTTGGGGCTGTCAAAAATCACTGGGTGCTTATTTGTGACCCCGAGGATTCTCATGCACTTTGAAGTCAGCTTCAGTGACCACATCAATCTCACCACCCAGCCTATAAACTCCTGTGCCCTCTTCAGACATGGAAATCAGAGAAGTACCTATATTAAGGTATGTTCTTATGTTCTGCCCCTTAAGGGACAGACAACACCATTTGGAGAGGTGCTAACACTAATTCAATTCCTTTCTAGGAGTGCAGTGGTTTTGTATTTTTTTAATCTCAACCCGTAAGTCCCCAGGTACCAAGGTTGCTATTCCAAGGCTGAAATGTTGGAAAGATAAGATTTTCACCATAACATTTATAGACAATGAATGGTTTTATAGTTCCTAGGAGAGCTATTTCCCCTAGCAAAAGCTGATATATTTCACTAAGAAAGATAATTCACAAACACTGGCAGCAATATATATATGTATTATATCCTTTGGTGGACCTCCTTGAGGAGCACATACGCCCAAATTACTGCGGTACTGAGAAACAATTCATCACAGTATATGGAAAGACATTTGTGCCTTTGGATGGAATAACAGTGACCTTCCTGTCTTGACTGTGTAGCATTGCAATTAAGTTAATTGCAAAAACTGACTAATTTCATATATATTCCTAATAATTTAAGAATTTATTCCTGTAGATTTTCAAAAGCTTTCATATAAAATAAATCCTTGAGCTATTCATTCTCAATTAACATATATTTTCCTTTCCTTCATTCCTAGTCATAATCATATGACTAGGATTTTATTAACTTAAATTTATTTTTTCTTCTTATTCTAAGAGGAAAATCATCCACTTAGAAAAGCAAGTACTATGCAGCAAAATGGTTGTGACAAGATCAACCAAGATTTGAATTGTTTTCTCTAAATGAAATTCTTCTGATTTTAGCTACCTTGGGGTTCTTTCCTATCAGTATGTTTACACATCTGACAATTTTGATACTCTCAAGCAAAACCAGTGATAGCTGGAAGTTCAATACTAGCAGTTTACTGAAAATACACCTTTCATTTTCTTTATTTATTTAACATTACATTAAAGCAGTGGACTTGAAAATGTACTTACCCTATGCTAATCAAATAACATAATTCCAAGCAGCTTCCTAATCTTTTCAGTTTTTACAAAAACAAACTCTAAAAGAGAAGGAACTATACTGTACAAATTTGTAATATCATCTATGGAATATTGGTAAATAGTGAAGAGTTTAAAAAATATTTGTAATAATTTAGCAAACAGATTTAACACACTGATATCCTACTTTTCTTTATCTGTCATTCCAAATACAGAATATGCTAAATAAAATTAAAAAAGGAGATAAGTAGCTAGCAAACCCAGGCTATAACTAAATGGTAGGAAAAGACTAGCAGTGTGTTTTCAGGCAATTGCAGCTCCCTGGATGGTGCTATAAGGCGTAAAGGCTGCAAGCCAAGCAGCTTCAACCACCTGTGAAAAGCAGTAATCTCTCCGGAAGCTCAGTCTTGAATTTTTTCTATTACAATAGAAATAAATTTCTTCTGTTTTATGTTTCTCTCAGCTGAGGTACTGTCTGAGGTACTGTAGAACAGAATCAGCTGAGAATCCAAAACAAGGGTGGAAGAATGGAGGTCACTGTTCCTCTGTCTCTCTTCTCCTCTGTACACTTACCCATGACTTCCTACAAAAAAAAATATTACCCCTCAGCATTTATCAATATTAAGGTTTGGTTACTTGGATTTCATTTGAATTAGTTAAAATAATTTACAAAGTCCTAATTGCCAACATACCTATTTGCCTTCTAGCTAGTGAATTGATTCTTCTCTGTTTCATTAACTCCATGTTTTTCTCCTGTCCCCAGGCATTTCACTCAACTATGGTGTGCCAAATTTATACATTTTGATTGGGCTCATAGGCTGCCTAAGAAATTAAATGGAATCCAAGAAAACATCAACACAGAAATTAAGTTGGTATTTTATGGTCTTCAGCACAGGCTGTGTTTCAGCACACAGCCAAAAAACCATGCTGCACGGAAGGGAACATATGAAGAACAATAACAGTAGCAACAGATGTTTTGTTGTAGATCACTGTAAATAAAAGGAACCTTTTACTGACTTGCCAGATTACTTTTGTTATTCAGTATTTCCCAAATGTAATGCTATAAAAATAACCTAAACCATTAGTTCAATTGACCGAGTTGTTTACAGACAACTACATTTATCATTGATACACTGTATTTCTCAAATAAAATTATTAATACCTACTGCAAAATCCTACTTTCCCATACCTGCTTATCCAGAAGATGTGGTTCTTCACAGTTCATATGGTCTGCTTTAAAAGTATAGGTGACTGGGGTGTTGTAACTGAGGATGAGAGCTATTAAGTGATGCTCATTGGCTTCTTTGTATGTAGAGGTGTCACAAGGCAAAGACATCACAATAGGCATTAGCTGTCGACTGGCTGTCATCCTTGGCAAGGGCTGTGAACTGGCAGCTTCATTTACAGGCCCTCACTGGAGCAGGACAGAATTGATCGTTACCAGGTCGATGACTGCTGTTGCATTAACAGGGTACACCAAAAGCAGATCTGTTGCGTTGTTGGGCAACTAAACTACATAGACATTGCTGGAGACTAGAGGTGATTTTCCCATCCTAGACAAGCCCTGGAGAGATCAGCATTCTGGGAACTATAGGGATGCATAAGACAGCACCTCTGTATCAACAGAGAATATATCTCACCAAGGTAAACTATAAGCTGTTGCTTGCCATCAGTAAAATAGCACTTTCTTCAAGAGAGGGAGAGGGTAACAGAACATGAGAAACACTTCAAACTATGGAATTAATATGAACTAGTGTTACAACCCAAAAGGTATTTCAGTAAAATGTGTTACAAATATAAATAATACAAATATAACATGAATATAAATATAATGTGAGATTTCTCTCTGTGTTAACACTGCGAATGAGAGTTTAGCCTCAGCTAATATGTACTCACTTCAAACAGATAGGTCAGTTTCAAAGCCAAATGCACCAGCTGGTTTTAGAAAGGAGTTATCCAAAACTTGTATTATCAAGCTTCAGGTCAGGCTCCCAGCAGGACACTTCTCAGACCTTAAAACCATGAAGAAGAAAACTCTGTTTGTTCTGCTTTTTTCTGTTAAAGATGGAGGTGAGGTTTCTTATTATTTTTCTCTGTTCTCTAAGTGAGTTTCAATAAGTGAGTTCAATAAACTTTGAGAGAGACAAGATGGGAAAATATATTGCAGATCAGGTTTTCAGATGAAGTCAGTATTATCCTTTTTACCTAGGTGATTCTGCTGATCTATACTGGGATCACATCTTGAGTAAAGGTAACCAAAATCCTTCAGATTCTCCATTAGACTAACCTATAAGACTCTTCCGTCACCACATATTCCCATCTGCTTTTCCTTATTTCACTGCAAAGCTATATTTTAAATCTGAAATCTTAGCCATGGGTCAAAATCAGTTACTCAGGCATTGCTCTGCCCTAAGGCATTACTGTGCCCACAGCTTGCAGGTAGAGCTCTGTGGATCAGGAGCCACACTCGGGCTGGCCAAGAAATCATAGAATCATAGAACAGTTTGGACCTTAATGATCACCCAGTTCCAACCCTGCTGTCATGGGCAAGGACACCTTCCACCAGACTAGGTTGACCTGTTTCTTGTTCTTGGCTGTGTGCTTCAGCAAGATCTGTTGTCTAAAATCAGTTCCTAAAGATCACTGGGGCACTGTAATAACTTGTGATAAATGACAGAGGCATAAACTGAGGGTGGCTATAGACACCGATGCACTTGGGTCCTGAGTGTCTACAAATCCCAGTGAAAGGCTGAGGGAGAGTTTTATTACTTCCAAAAACCCATATACAGAAAAAGCTGCGTATAAAATGTACACAAGGGAAGAGGAAAGGATTTTTCAAACTTTGTCACTTCTATTTACTGAGATGTGACATGTTCCTAAACCTGTAGAGAATATTGGGAGAAAGACAGTTGTTTGTTTAAAAGAAGTGGTTTAAAGCCAGCCTACAGCCCTGTTAGGACATTTCCATGTCCCAGATTAGCTGTGCACATAGTTACATGCCCAAACTGCAGATTATTTCTAACATCAAGGACAAATGTATAATTCTATCATAAAGCTTATTATTATTTGAGAAAATGACACAAACATGCTGTTGGAGCTTTCATTTAGATAAAGAGGTTTATGTACAAATAACTCAAAACTTGTCAACTGGACAGAAAAATTGCATATTTTTAAACTCTAGAAGGCTATGTTCTTTCAATTACATTGTTCCATGCTCTGAAATAAACATAAAATCTACTACACACTACTCTGAGATGATATTTCAGATTTTTAATTTCTTTATTCATGATCAGTTAGGCTTTATGTATAACGTTTCACTTTCAGGGAAAAGAAATTTGATTCATTAAACTGCAAGCAAAGCTTTTCAATTTTCCTTTTTGAAACTTGTGATAATAATAGGTTAAATACCATAGTAATTTCTGATACCATTTTGTTTTTCTTACAATGAATGAGCTTCTAGTTTTAGACCTGCTGGTTTTTGAAACTTGCATGCATCTTTTAGTTCAGACATCACCTTTATCAGAATGTGGCTGAATATTTTACTTTTAAAAAGGATTAAGTACACTCTTTCCAGCAGTCCGGGTGCCATTATACTTACTGTGAAAAGGTAATTCAGTCTGCTTGATGGAGCTGTGGGTTTACAAGGGAAATAAACATAGAGGACAATTTTCTTTGAGAAAAGAATGATATTTGCAAAAAGCTTGCACTCTTATGAATAAATTATTAACCTTGGCATAATATATATTTAGATGGATATGACATACATATGGATTTTTTCATACTGCATATTGCCAAGTTTGGATCTGAGAGCTTAGCACCCACCGAACAGCAGATATGAGCTACAAATCCTCTTCACATGTGCAGATTTCTGGGAAATGTAATCAGGAAGAAAGTTATATGTTTTGATATTGTGTAGCCAACATATGAATTCTTAAATAATTCTTTAATTTTGTCTGTATCACATCTTATTTATTACGGCTGTCATGTTTCTGTTGACATAAAAGACACAACCAGTTATTTTACATGCAAGTTAGACACAATTCTTTCTCTTACAGGGACTAGTGCTATTATGAATGAGGATTAAGAAACTATCATACTGCTTTGTAATTTTGCTAAGGACGTGCTTCAGGGGCAATACCAGATGTGGCAAAGAAGAAAATAACATTAAAGTCATCGAATGTGAGTAACTTGCTTTTTGCTTCATGACCAAAGTTTTGCAGAACATTCCCAATTTTTCTGTGAAAATCAAATGTCAACATATATCTTCTTCTGAAGCCAGTAATTACTAAGGGGTTCTTGCAAATATTGGCAGAGGCTATCTTTTTTTCCTCTGTTCTGGGGGATGTTTTCCTGTGCTCTGTGGGATTGAAAATAGCATTACTTGTAAGACGTACTGCACTCTCTAAAACCCTTGATGGTGGTAAATGATGATAAACTCATCATTTGCATTTGCTGCAAAATTGACCCTTACTCCGTAAGCAGACTTATTCTTTCAAATGCTTGTTTGCAAAGGGAGGTACAACTGAGCAAGAGTGATGTTTTCAGAACCTGCGCTCATCAGATCGCTCATCAGTACCTATTTGGAGAGTCACTCTCAATTTCAAAATTTAAGTGATACATTGCCCACATATGAGGTGTTCACTTTTATTGCCAAAACATCTAAACCAAAAGAATTTCTGTAAGCAGATTTATAGAATTTTTAAAAAAAAAAAAAAAAATCAAGGTCAGTGCCGCTTACTACTTGCGTTTCTTTTAATCATTTCTTTCTCAGTTATCTTAAAAGAAATATCAGAAGTTCAGTTTCTCTCCAACCCACTGAATACAGGAAAGATAAGCAGAGAAAATGTACTGCTACACATGCACTGGAAATCTCTAATTTCCTATATCACTGTTATATGACAGTGATTAAATTTTATTGTGCCTTATGTGCTTAAACCAAAACAAACCGGAGAAGCAACACGCACTTTATCATCAGATGTGTGTTCTTCACCAAAAGAAAAAATCTGGCAAAGGAGAGAGAAAGCAACACGTCATAAAACTATTTTCCAAGAAAAAATTACAACTGTAAATTATAAACTAAACTGAGTACATTGTAATCTACAATATACTTAGTCACATTTGCATGTAGGTTTCATAGGTATCTCTTTTTACAGGTGAGTCCTTAGAGCTTATATGTACTGATCCAGAGTGCCAAATCCAACTTGAGTCTGTGAAACTAACGCCGAATTCTCTTTAGACATTTAATCTTGATTTTAATGTGGCTCAACTCCTGCTTTTCTTGTATGTTTACTTCATTTTATCAGAGCAGGTTAACAGTCTTACTTCTGTAAAGGAAACTCAGTTGTCTTCATTTTTAGGTCTCAACATCATAATATCCACATACTCAATTTCTGAAATATATTTACAATGATAGGAATTGAAATATTGCTTATGCTATCTGCTCATTAAAATGCATAAGGACACACAAACCTCACAAGGTCGTTCTCTCATTTGGAGAAGTTGCATAAGCATTCCAGAAATACAGACAGTTGTCTGAGCTGCCCCAATTTCTATCACCATGAAGTACTAAATCCCAGATAACTGGCCTTTCCCGTTAGACCTCTCCCATTTGCACTGCCTGAGGTAAATCGAAAAGGGAAAGTATCTTGATATTTGCTCATCCCTGAGTGTCACACGAAGAAATTTGATTGAAAAACATTTTGAATCACAGTATTGAATGAAATCAATGCAAGACTAAAAAATATGTAGTGACAACATAAACGTACACAAGAAGCTTTTGTGTTGAACAGAATTCTTGTACTTGATCCCAAATTTCACCAGTGCATAATCAGAGATCATTAAAAACATATATATTTTCTTCCCACAACAGATACTTCAAGTTCTTATTAAAACATGGTTATGTAATTCATGCCTTTGACATCCTAACTCAAAACAAGCACAAGTGAATAATTCTACCACACAGTCTTTGCTCCATTTAATCTCCTTTCAAGTTGTCCAGTAGCTTGGAAAGCCGAACTATTATTTTCTATTAATTATTATTATCACTGTATTGAATTGTTAGAAGGCCAAGAAATTATGACATTTTCTTAGTTATGATTAAACTGGTAAGAAAGAATTTTTAAAATATTTATTTTTGTCTTGTTCTGTGTTTGCACATAATTTCCCTCATAACAGTGAATTCCTGATCACTGGTCAGTTATCAAAGGAAATTTGGGGGTTGATTTACAATTAAAAACCATCTAGGGAAGGTGGAATTCATGTAACTAGCTTTAGTCATGTAGAAACTCA
>JAYRBT010000082.1:18288061-18333522 GCA_036023395.1 Myiotriccus ornatus | reverse complement strand
ATTTTAATTCACTCTATCCAGTTGCACAAGACATGCACTTACACAGGGTAATTCATAGTAATCAAAAATAGCCAGCTTCTTAATTTTTGCATTTTTTCCATTTTGTTCAAAACCAGCATATGCTGCACTAGTTGTTGGCATGCCAAAGGTGTTTTTCTTAATTGGAACTTGTGTAACTGTGTATTCTAGTGGAAACTAGAAGTACATTAAAATCTACAAAATCAACATGTTTTTATTAATTGAATGAAGTCTTACAGAATATAAAAAAAATATGGCATATAAAAATGTCTATTAAATAGAGACAGTATTAGCTATACTTTTGTGGAACAAAAGGACAAACTTATGCTGTTCTTTACAAAATAGGTATTCAGAAATATTCAGATGTTAAATAGGTTCTTATTTGGTTTTTCAAAACGAGGTAGCAACTAAATATTTCTGAATAACTGATTCAGAATGCCATTCCCACCAGCTCCAGATGTGACAGCCGTGGCCTTTGTGGGCAGAGTATCATGGCAGTCTTCTGTCTGCTTTGGGAAGCAGGCAAGAAGGGGATAGTTAGCACAAAGCGCAGCCTCTAATCAATAGACTAGGCTTAACAGAGTTATATTTGGAAAATTTCAGGTTCATTTTCAATTTGCATGATAACTATCCAGCTTTTAGTCACATATCAGCCTTTCAACCATTAGTTTGTACATGTCGGCATAAAACCAAAAGAAACTATTGAAATGAGAGACTGGATGCCCATAAAAAGAAAAGGCAGGACAGATGTCTGGATTTTTTTTTTAAATCATCATAGGTTTTTAATTCATTTTTATAAACAATAATGCAAATCTCGGAGTTCAAATCTCTAAAATCAGCACAGGTGGTCAACTCAAAACAAATCATAATGTAAAAACCTACATTTAAAGAACTAGTAGTTCTCTAACTAATATCATTATCCCAGGCAACCAACAATAGGACAAGGGGACATGGGTCAAGCTCTGCCAGGGGAGGTTTAGGTTAGATGTAGGAAGAAATTCTTTACAGAGAGGGTGATCAGGCAGTGGAACGGCCTGCCCAGAGAGGTGGTGGATTCACCATCCTTGGAGGTTTTTAAACAGGGATTGGACATGGCCCTTAGTGCCATGATATGGTAATTGGAGTTGGATCAGGGGTTGGACTCGATGATCTTGGAAGTCTTTTCCAACCCAATCTATTCTATGATTCTATGATTAATTATCAATTTTAACAGAAGGCCTAAACACAATTATCTATTCCTGGGTCTGAGGTCTGACAGCCACTGGCAGCCAGTATTGGATTACCATTACTTTTAGAGCAGACACAATCATGGACAGCTCCAAAAGCAAAAAAACTGAGGAAGAGGCATGATATGACAAAATATCAGAGAAGCAACAACATAATGCATTTCCTGGCTTGGTAAAGGTGTGTTGTGGAGGCACTATTGTGAAGAATATTATTTCAATAGCATAGTCAGGAAGTCAGTGTGGAATAAGATATGTAGGGGAGGAAGATGAAGAATGAAGAAAGAGGTCAGCCTTGAAGGTTGCAACTGGAAGGGAATCTGAGACCAGAGAGGAAACTGTCATACTGAAAAGAGAGAAGAATTGAAGAAAGATATTAAAGCAGCTGATTAGCTGAAATCTCAGTATGTTCAGCTTTGTTCAAACTTACCTTAGTGAAGTTAAATGTGTCAAGAAAAATCAGTTAGATTTTAATTTTTGTGTTTCTCAACCTCATAATCTTTTGGTTTGGACTTGCTTCTCCTTCATACAACTACCAAAGCATATCAGTGATTGAAACTTTTTGTATAACTTGTCTTTGTATAATTCTTGTCTGTGTCCACAGTCATTCAAAGAGGGCAACTGGAGGTTTAAGAACAGTCATTCTGCAAAATGCCTGTTGTAAAACTACATTCTCCCTTGAAGGTTGAATTTTTCCTTATGTACCAGGAATTGAATGGCAGAGGGCATGCAGAGCTCAGGGAAAATTGTCAAGCTCATTGCTGATATTTTTAGGACCTTTCTCCACACTGTCTCACATTATGTGGACCTCTTAAGGCCTGCCTAATGGTTACACAAGATGCTGTCAATGAAAATTCAAGCTTTTGATGAGAACATTAATAAAAATGCAGCACATTCCAAAGATCTCAAATATACTGTCTGAATTCTTGCACAGAAATATTATCTTGTTCTTTGAAACCCTGGTAGAAACACAATGGCAAGACAGAAGTTTCAGTATAGCTGTTTGACTTCTCCTTTTTTGTTCCTGTCCTTCCTCATGCAGGCTACATATTGCAGAAATATATTGATTATTAATGCTAAGCATAGCTAATTTAACATATAAGTATAAATTACATTTTCCAACTCAAGAAGGCAAGCAAATTTTAGTCAAATATCCTAGATAGCTAATTTAATTCCAATTTTCTGACAAATACAATGACAATTTAAATGCTTATGGTTTATACTACTGACCTGTCCTAAGGATAGAGGCAGATTTTTTTTTTTTTTTTTTTTTTTTTTTTTTTGGTAACAGACAGAGGATTTAGGAAACTGCTCAAAATGCAATACAAAGAACTTGCTGCAGCCTGACTGCACTGAATTTTCTTCTATTTTTCAGAATGTCCATAGTGATGACACTTTACTATATGATGGCACCACCCTCTTCCAGAAAAGAATTAAATAAATAAACACTGCTCAGTGCATGTGAAAACACATTATTTGGGTCTATTACCAGAAGGGATTCCAAGGCATTGCTTGCAAGTCCCTATCTAAAGTCACAGTCCTGAAAATTACTAGGAAAAAAATCAGAAAACTCATCATTCTCAGTATTTCCCGTTGACTTGCACTAAACAGATCGTTCCACTGGTAATTTTCAGTCCCATTCTGGTGTCTATAACTTTTCTCCTAAATTGTAGGAGACAGTTTCTCACCTAACTTATAGTTCTGGACTCCTCCCTAGGAACTGAGTTGAAGAGACACTCTGTGATGCTGCCAGGTAGAAGATTTAGGCGAAAAGATTGGAGTGAGCCATGTAGAAGAGCATAACTTCTTGTTTGCTGCTGACTCTTACTATTTATGATTTAGTATGAACATGAAGGCCAAGGAGACAAAGGTTAGAGTATTTTAGCAGGTAAAACAGTAATGAGTGTTTAAATGGCAAGCAACCAAACCAAAGGCAGAGATTATGAGAAAGGCATACCACTAACTATAAAGTAGAGAAAATCACTTGTTTCCACCTGTTCCAACTTTCCACCTGAAACAGCCAAGATTTTAACGTGTCATCTGGAGAGACTAAGGATACATAGCGGCATAAAAGTGCTTGTTAAAAGTCGAAGTTAATTACAGGTCAAATTCCCAAGCAAAGAGTAAATCAACACAGTGTAAGCGGAAATGGCAATGTTTCCATGGAAATAGAGAGGAAAAGCAAATGAAATTGCTTTACCAGCCTAATAGATACATAAAGAGTGTGGGACATAGCAAGAAAGTCTATTATAGGGCTTTCTAGTCACTTCTGTGGACACGTTCCTGAAGCTTCAGGGACAGGAAAGGATCAAGATATATTGGTTTCTGTCATGTTAAAGGAGAGTGGTTCTTTCTCTTTTTGAGTAGTAGATGTGACCATATCACAGAAGGAAGAAAAGAAAGCTCTTCTTAAAGAGTCTGTGAATTGTGCTGCAAGGATTGGCACCTCGTGTCGTTAAAACTCAGGATATGAATAAAGCCTGTGCTCAAACAACATTCGAGGATTAAAATTGTAATTAAACTAGTCATTGATCTTATTTGACAGATTCTGCAGACAGTATTGGTTCAGGGCATTGCTGACTAAAGAATAATACTGCTCTCCTGTTGTAAACCTCACAATATTAACATTTGCAAAGTATGACAGAAATAAGACAGATATCTATTCACAAAATGAAGCTCTGCTGTAGCTTTTCTTTCAGTTGTAGCTGATTTTGTAAAACTACTGACCCTTTTCTTCTTTGTCAAAAGTGCAAGTTTCCAAAGAAAAACATTTGAAAAATAAATTTTTAGAGGTGTCACCTCTAAAAATTTGTGTTAGAATATAATGTCTAGTCTCTGTTCCTCAAACTCCTCTGGGAACTTAGAGAAATACAGGTACAGACCCCTTATGTACAAAATGCAGATTTACACATTTATTCACAGATTAATTTAGAGACTATTACCTCTTGTTGCTTGTCTAAGGAGCTAATAGTTTACATTTTTCCCTTCCTCCCTGTGTTACTTCTACTAATGGTAACAATGAAGAAGCTATATTTTTTAGAGATGCTAAGAGAATTTCTAATCGAAGAATCCTTCTGTTCAAACTTCTTTTTTGGCATATTTCAGAGTCAGCTGTATTTGAAATTCAACAGAGAACTTGTTTATGGAAGAAGTACCAGGAGGCAGAGGTTTTGGCTCAGAGTTTCAGGGTTCTTGGTACATAGTCACTTGGCTAGAGCTGTGGAAAAGTAAAGGCAGTACAAAAACATTCCTGGACCCCTTTCAAAAGCAGTTGCTATTAGTCATCTGGGACAAGCAGCTGAGGAGACATAGGGTAGGTTTTTGGTTAGATAGTTTGGGATTGTTCAATAACTAACAAGCAGTCAGCAAATTCTGGGCCAGTTATTACATTACTAAGAGGTTTTATGTTGAGTTATGTCATCCTCTTCATATCCTTTGGTGCCAAGCATCACGCTCTCCCACATAGTTGCCAGAATCCCAAATCCTTTCTGTGTCACCAGTGGTCTCATTCTGCGACACTGACATGGAAAGCCAGAGCATGTTGCTGTCCAATGCTGATTTCTCTATAGAGGCTTCGCTATGGGGGGCAGGAGCCTTGTTGAGAAAATGCAAAGGCCCAGCAGATGGCAACTTTATCTAGGGGTCTTTACCAGACTACTTTCTGCAGCAAGCAAAGGCAGTGCTAGCAGGTCGTGTAGGCTTTTTGTGTAGGAACACAGTAGGATGACAACCCATCCTTTTCTTTGGCAGTTGTGAGACTGGCAGAGGAGCAAACCTGTCCAACACTCACAGCCTGAAAGATTCTCATATACCTTTACTTAAAGAAAGAAATCCTTGAATTTAAGCAGCACCAATAGAAAAGATTACATTTTATGTGGATTTGCTGTGTTCACAAAAACATGGCAGAAGACAATTTCCATATGAACTTGAACAAATCATTACAATGTAACCAATTTGAGTCACTATCATTCGCAAATAAAAATCAATATATAGTTTTCTTACCACAGAGCTTTCATGTCAAAATCAAATTTAAAGCATAGAATTTATTTTGAAGAAGGGCACACTTAATCATATTATTTTTATTGCAGCTTAAATCTTGGACAACCTTCCATTGCTACTCACTTTGCTTATAATGATGATGTTTCCACCCAAAAAAAAAGTGTTCATAAATGAAAAGAGGAAATTGGACAGGTGACAGAATCAAAGGTGAAAACAGTACAACTACTGAAGAAAATGAATGCTTGGTTTCCTGATTGAAGGGAAACAAAGACCTTTTTTGAGAAGTGGACATCAAAAATAAAGCATGAGTAACATGGTGTGGTTAATCGGAATAAACTGCAGATCACAGGTGGGAATGTTCAGATGCTTAACTGGAAACCAACTGGGAATGAAGAGCATCTAAAATTATAATTTAAGAGTTTTGCAAACATAAAACTGCTCAGAAGTTGTATGCAAACAATCAGGGAAAACATTCATTTAACAGAATGGCATCAAGAAAGATTTTGCTAATGAAAAGTATTGTTACAAAGTAAAATGTTCCAGGTAAAATTGCAAGTCTGTATTCTGTTTTCCCATGATTTGGGTGTAACAGAAAGGCATTAATTGTATTAATAGCAAAAAAAATGTCAAACACATTGAAAGTCATGGTAGGCTTCCTCAAGAACAAGAAGGATGCCAAAGTTTCAGGATGTAAAGAGCCATCAGAAGCAGACAATGATGACACGGAGATGAAAGCTTTGCCAAACAGCCTGAAGTTTAGGCAGGAAAATTGCACTGCAGTACACAACAGTAACACACTGACAGAAATTTCCAATATATTCGAATCTTTTAAGGGCATCTGTTATTAGAATTTAAAATAGGCTGCATGAAGAAAAGAATCGATTGATACAACAGGAACACAAGAGTTTAGGAAAGGCCTTTTTTTCCCTTGCTCATCTCCTTTTTGGTATTATGCTGCAAATATTGAAACATATTGGAAATGTTATTGGAACATTAAAAGAACAGCTTCCATATGTTTTATAGGGATTAAAAATGTACAGGTTTTCCTTTATATTAATTCCATAGTGAAAACCTTCAGAGATTTGAGAGTTAGTATTCAGTGCCTTGTGATTCTGAGAGGAATTGCACAGATGTCTCAGGAAAGAGGCACGGGCATTACAAGAGTGCAGGCAGCTTTATACAGGAGCTTAAGAAAGGAGAATTATGGTAACTAAACAAAGAAAACAAAGAGTATTTTCATAGGGAAATTCAGTAATTCTCAGGCTTATTTAAGGAACTTCAGCATACCACCCAATTAGATCATATGCCTGGGATTAGTGACTTGATGAAAAGTAGATTTAAGGGAATCTGACAGGAGCAGCAGGAGGAAGTTAGCATTGTATGAACTCTGACCTGAAGTGACTTTGTGTTGGCATGAAGTGCACAGAAGAAAAGATGAGATCAGTGAAGGATGTCAGGGAATACAATGAGTAATGACAGGAAACTATGAGAGATGGACTTACTGGATCAAAACCAAAACGATCTAAGGAATATACAACTTCTGTCAATAGGTCATTAGACAACAGGAAGGGATACCCAAGCAGAAAGAGATGAAAAATCTCCCCATGGTGTATCTTTTATGAAATCTCATTGAATACAATGGAAAATTAGAAGTGACATGACAAAGGAGGAAGGACAGAACATCCCAGAGTTTTAACTACAACTGCTCTAAGTAGGTGATTTACATAAGATATGCTAATGCAATGACAGAAGATAGATGATAGGGAAAATGTGAATTCAGACAATAAAGTTTGTGGCCTGGCCTCATTAACTGTAAATCACTTTTCAGCTGATGCAACTAACTGTCTGGAGATGACTATAAATTACTACATTAGAAAGCTGGCAGTAATATGCAGCAAATAAGAAAGGAGTGTTATCTTCATAAGGCACAAAGATAGAGAAAATAAGAAATGAAAAAGCATTACCAAATTTTTCAAATGTTACCATTAATGGATTTCGAATACATGCAAGAAGACCAAACGTGGTAACAGGAAAGAAAAGCAGAGATGCTTATCACATTGAAAATACTGAAAATATTGAACAACAATCAGCACTGATAAGAATTGGAAAAAACATAGGCATGGAAAGCAGAAATGGAACACCAGTCATTTTCAGTGCACGGGGATTTTATCATAGGGAAAACACATCAGTGCTGTATAAACTGGAAGTCAGCTCTGCTGTAGAAACCCTGTTTGCTGTTGAGGCCAAAAAAAGTGCCAAATTTGTCATCAACTCATAATGCGTGTTGAAGCACACCCAACCGGTGAACAATATCTATTATTAAGAGTACAATCCATGCCATGACTGTTTCATAATTGTTGTCCTGAAGGCAGGATTTTGTTGTTGGTTAGGCAGGATTTTGTTGTTGGTACGTACATATACACAGACACACGCATGCACAGGTACTAGTTTTTGGGTTTTAATAGAAGAAAGCAAGGGTTCTGTGTCATTTTATAAAAGAAACCTTTACAATTTAAAATACATTGGGCAACACTAATAGGAATTATATGAAATAGTGCAATTTTGCAAGCAATAATTCTCACTGACTGTGACATTCCTTCTCTCTAGGGAAGGGGAAAGGAGTGATAAGTGCAAGTACTTAAATCTCTGCCTGTGATTTTCTTATGAGCATAAAAAGGCTTAAGAGATTCTTTTGACAGAGGCTCGGCTACTTTTAATGTATGTGATGCTCTGTGAAACAGCAACTTGTGACTGAGGGCAGACCCAGTTTTTCAGGGGCACTGGGCTCAGGTTTTAAGAGTACTAGAAACTTTGATTTGGGGAGACCTAAGGAGCTGCAGGCCTTTTGGGGAATCTGGGACTAGACTGATCTATAATGAGTCCTCCAGAAGTCAGCTCTGATAAGGACACTAGTAACATATTAAACACCTTGATCTAAGGTACATTCAACCTAGCAAATTTATTCATTCAAATATATCAAACCCTCAATCTTTCTATACTTGCATACATCAGAGACCACTTTCTGTGTTTCGTCTTTTAGAGCTGGGACCCTTCTAGCTGGATGAGTCAGAATAACAATGCGTTAGTCTAGGGGGTCATAGATTTCTTCAAGGAAATTTAGCCTTTTACCATTTTTCTTTATCATACTGTAATATGAAATCACACATGACATCAGAGCTCACACAGGGTAGTCCAGACTCCGACTCACTCTTTCTTTCAGCTATTACAGCCAGATGTATATTAAAGACCAAAATTCATTGCTCTTTTACAGTTTTCTGTATGGTTATTTATGGAAAGATATTTTTTTTTAATGTAGAAGGAAGCTGAGAAGTAGGAAAAGAAACAAACCTCAGAAACAGTAAAATATGCCAAATGGAGGAAAATAAGAGAAAGGAAGAAAGAGCACAGGTTGAGAGGGAGGGAAGGGAGGGAGGGAGGGAGGGAGGAAGGAAGAGGCAATAAGATGTACAAATTACACAGCCAGTGCTGTTCAGGGAGATCTGTCAAGCAGCCCTGTACTGCCTCACCATAGCCAGAGCAGAAAAATAATCCAAACCCACTATTCTGAGCATCCAGTGGGACTAAAACATGTCTCTGCAGTCAGGAAGACAAGTTGGGGAGGTAGATTTTTTTCAAAGAGTAGAGTACCATTATAGATGATCCAAGGTCACTGGTGTCACCCATCCCAAGCCTGGTAGCATCAGCATCTGCCCTGCACTTTCCAGAAGGGAGCCTCTCAGATGCTGCATCATATGTCTGGCTGTTTGCAGTCATGCTGCAAAGGTTTAAGTGGATGATAAGAGTTTGTCATTCTGTGCTGGTAAATAAAGCAAGCCAGTCCTGGTGAAGGTGCTTGTACTCCAGAAGGAACTTAAATGATATTCACTCCATTGCTTCTTCTGAAGCACAGTTCTCAGAAGAAGAACAAAGAGAAGGAGGGGTACCTTAACACAGTAGGACTCTTTGTTCATTTCTTTTGCTTGGCTTTCCTAGTGTCTTTTGAATTATAGATGCACCAAAGGGTAAGGTGTTTTTAAAAAGTTAAAGGCTTTGATCATTGTTGAAATCTAAAATAAACCTCACCAAATCTAGTTCTGCTCTTTGTCAGTGCTATTATTCTTTTGCTTACATTTTTCCCATTTTCTTACTATGCCCCTAAGAGACAGGGATTACTACTTTTCAGAAAGTTCTAGAGTTCATCAAAATTGCCAGTCAGAAAGATCTTTCTCTCAAAATTGAATTTTTTTTTTCTTGTGACTTTGACTGCATTTCTTCTTATTGTATTTCTATCAGCCATGCAAAAAAACCAAAACAAAACAAAAACTAGGAAAATGCTGCACTGAGAGTGGTTACTTCAGTAGGCCTAATAAATTATCTCTTACACAACATTTTCCCATTCCACAAGATTTAGACATTTTTTTCACTTTTGTTGTCTTAAATGTTCTGTCACTTCTCTGTGTTCATACCCACTAAATATTGGAAGACCTCTGTCATAATCCCAGCAGCCATTAATCATTTGACCAAGCTTCCATATGTACCTGTGGCTCTTCAGGTTCTCTAGGAAGTCAGTCTCTTTGGCTCTCTGCCTCTCTCATCACTGTAATTTCTTTTCTCAGATCTCCCACCAACAGTATACATAGAAGCATGGTGTTCAGAAACATATGCAGTGTTACAGAACAGGGAATGTTACCACCTTGTTCTCTCATACAATGCCTTTTCTTATGATAAATAGATCCTCAAATCCTGTTATTTATCCAGTTCAGGCAGCAGTGAATGACCTTTAAGCAAGCAAACTTCTAAACAGAATGCACTTCAGCACATTTGCTAATTTCACAGAAAAGCCTTTAAAATACACAGGACTGAACAAAGTGGTTATAAATTCAGTTTTGGGTGAAGTGACGAAACCATTATTATTTAAACTGGCAAACAGTGCTACAATTGCAGACACAGCTTGGGATCATTTCATTTAGTCACATAGCCTCTTTCTTTACCTATTGTTTATGCATTTTATTCAAATTTCCAAGTATGTTCAGAGGCTGTGCTGAGCACAAACACAGGATTCTAGGGGGAAAAAAAAAGAAAAAAAAAAGAAGTTCTCTTCTTACACATCTTGGTCAAAATATACTCCTAACCAATAGTCTAATAGCTCTTTACTCTCCAGGGTAACATGTAAAGAAACTAAAATCTGACACTTGCTTAGTAATGCAGTGGATCTGTTCTAATCACAGTGGAAGGTGAGTGTCTACACGCCACACTTGGTTTGCAAAATTTTAACCATGCTTTTGCTGAATAAATGAATGCTTAAACATTTGAGTGCTAATCCTATGGGGAGCCACAGCTCCTCCATATTCTCTGTGGCACAAAGGTGGTATAATGTGACTGACTCATTTTACATCTGCAGCTACTCACTAGTGGCTGCCTCCAACTCAGAGTGCTCCAGTCAGGGTTTTCTACTGATTCTGCACAGAGATGGAAATAAAACACCAAAGCTAAGTGTTTTCGGTAGTAAAGAGAAGGCAACACCTAATCTGAGCAGGACTTTCTTTTGTGCTTAAAGCTCCTCTATCTGAGCATTTTCCATCACATAGATACCATCAGCAGTTGCTGACCAGAGCTGCTGCAGATGTCTTGGGAATTTTTGAGACTGGAAACACATTAGGATCCTCAGTCTTTAATGGGACAAGAGGGCAAAAAGATGTGGAGAACAGATTTGCCTCCTCTTCTAGATTTGGCAGGATACTTAGGGATTTCATTACCATGACTTTAAATGCTGTCAACAAGAAAATATTTGGCAAGACCTCTCTGGTATACTATCACACACCAGAAAGCATGAAAACAGGGAAACACCAAGAACAGAAGAAAACATGAACTTCACTGCATGTGTTTCTTTCCTTTAACTTCAGTTTATAAAGATAATTATTTTTTTCTCTTCATGTTTAGAAAATCTATCCATTTAGACATTTCTCATAGGGCTGTTTCCTGGTTCATCATCATCTCTGATGGCACCAGGTTTATGCAAAGGTAAAAACCAGTATTTTCTATTTAGTGCTGTAATAGAGATTTCCATTTAGAATATGAACCTCAATCAAGTATAGCCTCTAAAAGTAAGAGTTATAGTTTAATCTGGTAACCTCTATCATCCCTGGGGTTACATGTGCACCTTCAGAGGAGTGATTAATTCCATCTGCTGATAGGTGTCCAGGGCAGGCAAGACTGAGACTTTCTCTTAATTATTGGGTGACCCTAGATGCTTAAAGTTTTGGAAGACTATCACTCAGTGAGATGAACCCCACATTTATTCATGGATGTCAAGTATTTAAGAGCTTTACTATCCTCTTTACAAGACTGGGGACAGTGATGGACATACCCTTGTGTGTGTGTTTGTGTAAAAAAAAAATAAATATATATATATACACACACACATGTCAGAAAGGTCTAGAAATCTCATCTTACACTGAAAGAACTGAGCCAGAGAGAGTTCTGGCTGTTTGTAAAAATGCTACAAATGTTTAAGTGGATGATAAAATGGCATTTCTTAGAGGATTTAAGAACTGATTGCCCAACCAAGACTGCTTCTAATAATTCAGCTTGATAGGTGTGGAACTGTTCATTCGAGGGCTTTGAAACCAGTGGGCATATCCAGGGACTGTAAAATATTTAGCTAATTTCCATCACTTTATCTACCCAGCGATCAGCATTATGGTGATTAAAAATCCTGAGAACTTATTAAGGAGAATTACAAGGGTGTTGTCAAAGTTGTCTTCATTGCTAGCAGCTGTACAGTATGAAATCTAGTCTAAATATCACTAACCAAACTATATTTATGCATCAAAGATCCCTAGCCTAAGAGAAAGGATGTTTAGAGAGCACACAAGAAAAAATGTTTAGACATTCCTCAATTGTAATAGACAAGAATTCATAGGAGAGACTTGTACTGACGCTATAAGATCAAAGAATTACTGTGATGTGGATGTGCTGTTTCTTATGAAGTGCTTCCTAGGTTGCATAAAGCAGAAGTTTTTAAACACAGTAATTGCTATGACTTCTGCATTCCTCCATGCACAGAGTTAATTCAGAGAAGAAGGGAGCAGTGCAGGAGCAGAGAAAATAAAAGTGTGTTATTTTCTTCTAAAGTATTGGCATAATGTAGAAGTCCCACTTTGTAGAATTATTTCTAACTAATTATGTGATTCATAATATACCCTGTCAAAAGAGCTGTAAAGGATCAGTGGGAAGAAGAAAGAATGTAAAACAAATGATAGGCAACAAATTAAATCCTAAAACGGGAATAAACAATTTCTCACCAAGTTAGTTTCAACATTCAAAAGTTTAGACAGAAGTGATGAGGATACCAACAACACAGAGATAAAATAATGGTTGATGTAATTTTGATTCAGACTACACTTGCCCTTTATCTGCGAGAGAACAGATGCTCTAGCTACTTTCAAATTATGAAATTTTAGCTTCAAAACACATGCCTCTCTCCAGTAAGCAGATTTAAAATTTAAATTAGTATTCCCATGTTGTATGCAAGTCGACTACTTTATTTTCACAGAGAGAGCAGTCTTTTTTTCAAGGCAAAGGTCTCAGAAAATACAATTTACTTACAATGAGTTGTTAGTGACCACTTAAAAATCCTTTACCATCATGCAGATAGGGGTAATACTTATCAAAAAGCACAGAAACTCACAATGTTAAAAGAACACTCATGGTTCTCTCTCTAATTTACCAGAAATTAATACATTTAGTAACTGGTTTCCTGACTTGGGCTGACAATCCTGACCTAAACCACATGGTTAGTCACTCACTATAACAGGTTCTAAATTCTATTACCTAATTCAGAAACAAAGCACAATAAAAATAGTGATTTTTTCAAATTAAAAAAACATCTGATGTCCAGAAGAGGGGAGATCCAAACACTACATTGTTTATTCTCGAAATTCTAAAACTTTTTTCAGACAGGATGACAATATTCACTCTGAAAAACCTCAGCTTCCAGCTGACACCAAACGTGTGAATGGAAATGCATAACAATTTTGCCATGTTTCTTTCCTGTTTCATCCACTAAAATAGCAGGAGAGAGAGAAACAGAACTGTAGAATGTTGTGTCTTAATTTCTCACTTCAGCATAAAATATAGCATTCTCTATGCATGTGTGCAATAAGCATTTCACCTGTTTGAAGGAATAAGAATTCCTTAGGGAATTGCTAAAGAACCATGAAAAATCCCTGAGGTACAGTGTTACTTTAAAAGACAAAAACCATAATGAGAAGCAGATCCAAATAGGCATGACACTGCACAGGTTACGTTTTCAAAGCTGTTCAGTGTATAAAATTACACATGCTCATTTTAGGCATGGCTCTGTTTCCTATCAACCCTGTACTTGTCCCACTGTGTGTACGGGAACATTGTAATGACAGCAGCTTTACTTGGGGTGACACGAATAAGGGGAAATTGAAAAGTAGATCAATACTAATGCAATCATAGAAAAAAAAAGGGGAGGGGGAGGAGAAACAAACCAACACGGCCTTAATCTCATATCATAACGTTGCAGAAGTTGAATTGGAATTGAAGAAGAACCACTCACCACTGTGAGGTGGAGATGACCAGAGGGAATCTTTCAAACTGTCAGGCAGAAAGATGAGAAGAATACGATGACAAATGAACTAAGCATGACTGACTTTTGGAAATTAAAATGGGAATGGGAGGCACCATGTAACCCTTTGGCAAAGGAGAGTTAAAAAAACCCAAAAAAACCACATGTGAAAGGAATGATGTGATTAATCAAAGTTGAGGACAGATCATGGAAGAGGAAGTTCAAAGAAGATTGAAAAAAATTACCTAATTGGAAAGCACCAGGAAAAAGAACAGAATCACCAGTCATTAGCCAACAGCTTGACAAACTAGTACCCTCAATTCAAAATACATATACGAGAAGTTAGTGTAATTATTATATAATGGCAGAAGGATTCAATTACTTAGGAAGATGGAAAATGTGTTACACTAGAACAGGCTCGCTTGAGGGTTTAATGCTCTTAGAGAGTGTACAAAATTCAGGGATGTCATAATCTGTTGCCTATCCCTTTGGAATGGATGTGCATTAGCTCATGGAGAAAAAGTCATTCTTGGCAGCTAAAAGCAGGTCAGGCTTTCCTAGACATTGCAGAAACTGGATAATTTCTAACAAGCAAGTTCTTTTATCAGAGAAATAGAGCCTGAGGAAAGAAGGCAGGCCAGCCACTAGGGCAGAATAGCCTTTTCCAGGAAAAAAAGACACATATGATTCAAGATCTCACCAGAGGGGATTCCTTCAAGTGTTTTGAAGGAGTCTTTAGGTGAAATTTGTCTGAAGCCAGAAAAATAGAAATAGTGTGATGAATCAGTTTGAACAAGAGAAAGCTGAGAGAAAGGACAATTTTTTAAACCTTATAAGACCAGTCAAAGTTGAGTTCGTAACCCATCAGTGTCACAGCCACCTATTATTCTATTATTTCATTCTTCCATTGCACTTTTTGGCTCAGCTTTTCCTTTTTCTGTGTAGTTAAACTTATTTTCCTTTTCTGCTGCAAATGACTGCCACCATGGGATTCAGTAAGAATGTTTTTTGGCACTGATTTAATAATTCAGATATTTGTGTCAGATATTTTACTGATATGACAATATGGATTTTTTTATGAAGCTCTGAGAGTACTGCCAGCAGAATTCAAATTCCACAGGATCAAAACTGTTTGATGAAATGTAGAGATCTTATACAAGTTTTCTGAATCTCATGTAAACTTTTAGCTTCCTACAGTCATTCAGTTTTCCTTTTGAATGTGCCTGCTCAGTCTGCTCCCCACACATGATCCAAAACATCTGGAATTTACAGCTATTTACAGCAGGGATACACAACGTAACTATGTCTGAAATGTAGATACGTCTGAAAGTTTGGGGCTTTTGTTTTAAACTTGAAAATTTTGGCCCAATAGTATTTTCTATCACTACACTAGAATCAAGTTGAATAGACTTCTGCAATCATCTAAAATAGGCAGTATGTCAGATGACTAATTGTAATGTTGAAAATGCAGGTGAAAAAAACAATATGATTATTTATGTTGTTTTAAACAAGTCATTAATCTTGTATTTGCAGCTGAACAAGCTGGAGTTGACAGGTGATTTGGGCTCTGTAGAAGATAAGTGTCACAAGGATGTAAATGTTCAACATCTTTTTTTTATTGCCACCAGTTCACACAAAGAATTTGGCAGGGAGAGGCTGCATTGTGGTTCAATTCCAATATAAAAAAGTTCTGACTGATTGAGTGTCTGAGAAATTGTTTTCTTTCCACATAATCTAGTGAAAGGAGAAGAAACAACCTGAGGTAGCAGTGCAACCAACTCTAGTTAATGGGAATTCATTTGGTCAATAAGGTGGTCTTCTATAGGTGAATCTATGCAACACCTGGACTGACAATATTCTAATCACATGCTCTTCACTACTTGCGAATCTGCAGCACAGATGTAAATAAATTTGAGTGTTCAAAATACTGGTGCTTTTTTTCTGACTAGTGAGGGATTAGCAAAAAGCAAGCAAAGGATAATGAAAATAGCTTCCATTGCTTTTTTGCTAATACAGATTAACAGTAGGCATAAATCAAATGCCTCTCTACTTCTCCTCTGCTCTAGCGCCAAGTAGCACTGAAGTAGAGCAGCTTCGCTGCTTACACATGGATTTTGACAGCTTCATCCCTCTCTGATCCGTACAGAAATACGGAGACACTGCCTCTCATATTCACACACAGAAGGAAGTTTGTGCATAAGCTTAGAAGATGCTCAGTAATAGAGCAGACCTTGCAGACCCAGCAAAGAGCTAGTTCTAGGTAACTGCAGCTTTACACAGCCAAACCCTATGAATTAGGAAACAGGAACACTAGTCCACACCTGAAAGGGGTTTACACATCCATGTTCTGCATTCATCCCAAAAGCACTACAGACCCTTCACACATATCTCTGCACAGACTTGTTTTATATCAAGCTAACACCTGATATATTTGGCATCCAGCCACTGCTCCTTTTCTGTCCCACTGGTGTTTTATCAGTTGTGCATCTGGTGCATTCAAATGAGACACTCCAGATTGCTCCTCCGAGCATATGTGTTCCCATGCACAAAGTCCTTCAAGATCCATATGTACAGACACTCATGCAGAAACCTAAAATATAATTCCTAAAATGCCAGATTATGTCAGCTCTGCGCTTGTGTCTGGGGAAACACTGCACACAGGGCACAAAATGTGCCATAATTCTGGCATCTCAAGGCTCAGGGTGGTCTTTTCTTTCTTTTCTGCCCTTTCTTTTCTTTTCCATTGAAGTAGAACAATACCACCTTCTTGTCCACTTCATTTTAGTTATCTACATGTCTACAACTGCCAACTAGAAGTATAAGAATCATGTCCTCATTAATTAAAGAGCAGCAATTAGACCTATTGCTATAGGAAAGCTTAACCAAAAGTGGGTCTTCAAATGAAGTCTGGAGCATCATCTACAGATGAGGTCAGGATGCCTACCAGATTAGGTCAGGATTTATTTTCTTCTAACAGGATGCAGCACAGCTAAAAAATGAACCAGAGGCTTCCTGCCGGTTCTAAGCAGTGGCACTAGGGTGTATCAGTACATCCACAAAAACTGATATCAGAATAAGTCCAAAATAATCCTTTATTGCCTATTGTGACCTCTTCAGGTTTAAGATTTGCTCGTCAAAATATTTGCTACTATGACAACATTTACTGGAACATGTAAATTTAGAAAACATATCTCTTTTCCACAAAATCTCTGGATTTCTTAAACTTTTATCTGAAATTATATGCTTTTCTTAATGTTCTCAAAGCAGTCCCTTGATTTTCATGTCTTCTGTAAATATTGAAAACAGAGTTTCTTCTCATACTGAATGTTCTGTAGATATCAAAGCTACTACAGATTTACAGCTGCGCAACTGAAATCTGAATTTGGCTATCCATTTATCATTACTTACTGACTTTATGAAAGACCCAGCTAATGTGATCCATAATTTATGACATCAAATACGAATGAACCTAGCCAAATACTCAGAATGCTTTGAAGCTACCGCTGGGCTAAACAAATGGCGAGAAAATTTCATCCAAACGCAGATACAGAAATTAATCTGAATTCTCTGCCACAAGAAAGAAAACAAATACATTACCTTCATTCTTCCTAGTAATGTGTGCTTTTCCATCACCATCAAGCCTTCAAGTTAGTTGTGGCTATGTGAATTAGTTATTCTATGAAATATACTTTAGCATGATTCAACTTCCCTCCAAATTACTTCCTGAAAGAGGAGCGTTTGTGGATCAAACCAAAGATTGTTCTTACATTGCTCTGTTCAGCTATATTCCTACCTGGTCAGGGTAACTCTTCAGCAATCTTGTCCTTGCCCTAGATGCTCTGGCAATTTGTAGCAGTGGGAAGTTATGGAACAAACTATAGACAATGCCAACTTTCAGCTGTAACAGTGTAATGCCTCTAGTTACAGCATCCTTGAACAGACTCCATCATCTGACTGGCATGGAAATGGTCCTCTGAGAAATGTTTGGAAAAACGTCTGCGGTCTCTCATTTTGCACTTTTTGATTCTGTGGGTGAAAAAATATATTACTAATTAATAATGAGAAACACACATTATTATTAAGGCCCCCTGCCTTAATTTAATGTCTTCCTTCTGATGTGAGATGTCTTCACTCAGATTTGTCTTACTCCACTAGCAGATATTTAAGGAGAATACATACAAAAGAGATGAATAATTCTTTGTTCCATTTTCAGCTCCATGTTGCATCTCCCTCTTTAAAATCAAGAAAATATAAATACCAAGTCTTTACAAATTTGATTCCATTCTCTGTTGCCAGTTTGTGCTTTTAGGTGTCAATGAGATGTAACTGGTACAAACCGATATGGATGTTTCAGCAGACACATATGAAAATCCCTGCATTCCCATTCCACTGGGTCCTTCTCTGGGCTCTTATGCATTAGCTAGTATTATTCCTGATAGTCTGACTGTTTGTTATGCAGAGCAGGGCTCTGAATTTTGCTTTGAAGATGTAGTCCTGGGCAGCTAGAAACAACCAAGTTCTCTTGAGTTCCTGACGACTTATATGTTATTTCAAGAAGCTTTGTAACATCTTTGCTCCTAAAAAGTATTAGGTTAAAAAAGATACTGTGTGGAGGATGAAGTCTCTATTCTTCTTGTTATCACAAAGTAGAAAACAAGCAAAGCAACACCTTAAACAAGACTTAGAAATTCTAGCAGTTTTTCAAATCTCGAAAAAATAATCTCTCACATGAATTTTATAATGGAGAATAAATTAAATTTTCTTTCAGCTGAGTACTAAGCATAAAGTGGAAATGTCTATTTACAGGGGGGACGAAACATGACTAATAATATACTGAAAGAATAGATTCATATTATTACAGTCTAAGAAACAAGAATTCTCTTTTACCTGCCTTTATGCTATTTTCTAGGAAGCAGAAAGAAAATCCATTTTCATGCAGATATCATTCTTCACTCATCCAATCTCTTCTTAAAAATCTTATCAGTATTTCAGAGAAATTGTTGAAATCTGAGTCCTTGGAAAACTAAGAGGAGATTTATGCCAGGGAGAGATAAGTTGTCCCCAGGTCTGTGCACCTCATTTCCACAGGTTTTTAGGAGAAAACCTGTAGGTAGTCTGACCATATCAGAAAAATGCTACATCTCTTAGACAGAACCAGCCCTTTAAAGAAATTTACCATGTTGTTAATGTCTCGAAAGGAGGGGGTTTTGTTGTTTTTTGATTGAGTGTGTTTTTTTTAAATCACCTTCCATTTCCTTGCCCTATTAGCAACCTGAAGAGGGGTTTCTGGTGTGCATCTGAGGAACTATATAAAGAGGATTTGCATAACTTTTACATATGACACAAAAAGTCTGTACGACTTTTTAGGTGCATTTTGCTCCGTGCACCTGTAGTCGATGCCATGTGGATAACACAATCTTGCACAACATGATCTGAAGGTTTCTGAAGGACTCGCTGCAACTTGTCCATGGAAATCAGGACAGATTAGTTATCTGAGCCACTCACTTTAACAAACTCTATTTGCTGCCTGAGAGAACCCTCTTGCCTCCCATCAAACTGCTTCAGGGATGTACTTCTTGCATGTTTGCAATATGTGAAACCCACTCTTGAGAGCTTTAAGATGTGAAATACTCCTATCTTATGCCACATTCCTTATTCTCTAGCAAGTAAAAGCCTTGAAAGCAATTGCAAGGATCTAGCAGGTCAACTTCCTTCTCGTCCTTAGCTGAAATAACCTCTCCTTATCTTCCAGAAAAACAGGGAATACACACTTCTTCAGGAGTTTTTGGTTTGTATTTTCATTTGCTAGAACTTTTGGAATAATCATCTATGTGGACTTGTAAAAGCCACCTGGCCTTCTAAACAGAGAAGTTTTAGACAGTTTTTCATTGAATTTATGTACACTGGGTTTTTTCCCCTTCCCTGGTCAAAAAGTGGTAATTTTTAGAGATCCTCAACTTCAACTCTACTTCTAGACAAGCAACAATTCAGAGATGTCAACACATGCCATAAGACTCAGCCCAACCTTGAAATAAAGAAAAGATTTCACTCTGATGCAGTAGCAAGGAAGAAGTCTGACATTCCAAATCAAGTATATATACTGCTTTCTTTTTCAAGGAATAAAGTCTTTTGTACAAAGGTTCATCAGGCCAAAAGATTTCAGAGAGAGGGGAAGGTTCTAGCTTATTATGTATTCTATGTTATATCTGCTATGTATTCCTGCTTGGCATAGTCCTGACAAAATAAATTACGCTGAAAGATTATTGCACCTAGGAGAATTCACCTAGGCTTGGAAACACAGCAAACTGCTCCAGGGATGCACTTTAAATGCGTTAGATTTCTTTTTACAAAAAGATTATTTTCTTCTTTTATTATTAATTGTAGCATTATGTCCTTAACCAAAGTGATATTTTTGCCATATGCTGTCCCTCTTTTAAATCAATTTTGCTGCCTCCTGTGACAGCAGCCAATGTGCCTTGCAGAAAATGCTAAACTTGTTATGCCAGAAGGCATGACAAATATGACACAATGAGTACTTACATCCTACTGGATAAAAAAATTATTTTATTTAAAGCATTATTTTACAATGTAACACCGTCTTTGTGAAATGAGTTTTTATAAAATTTGCCAATGTTTTCTACCTCAAGGAACTTTCCTAAACTTTAACAGATCTATGTTCAAAAAAAGCTGAAATAGTCATTGGAGCAGAGACCACGGCTTAACCTTTTCTTTTCCTGCGCACCGTTAGAGTAGCACAAGGCTCATTCCTTCTTGTCCTGGCCATTCCTTTCTGCCTCCCTCCTGTGCACTCCCAGTGTGCCCCTGGCATGACACTGGTTCTCCTAAAGGAGTGACAGGGTCTGCAGGACCAGGGAGATCATTGGCACTGGGACTTCACCTCTGGGTCCCAGTTCAACTACTGGATTAATTTTTCTTTAAAGGAAAACCAAAGCTTCCATCACTCTTACAAGAGATAAGACACATTAGATTTGAAGCAGGAATTGTGCTGAGCTCAGTGCTCCTGAAGCCTCAGACACCTGTGGATGTCAGAGATGAGTTTGGCGCTTCTCCTCCTAGGCCAGCAAAGGAGACGAGAACATAGATCTAACCTAGACCTTCCAGTCATTGGCATAGATGTGGATTTCTGGTGAACATGCAGGCTTTATACGGGGTCACTAAGTGTACTGCAGCTGTTTCAAACCAAAGTATCTGCTGGTCCAAGCACTCATTGTGAAATTAGTAAGAAGAGGAAGGGAGATAAACTAGAAGCATGGAAGATTATTTAAGTGTTAGAGATAACAAACTCAGCAGGGTCTGACAAAATGTCCCCCTGTGAGTACTCACAGCAGTAGCCTGAGCAGTCCCAGAGCTATTAGCACTGATTTCTGAATACTCTTAGAAAACAGTGAGTTCCCAAAGGACTGGAAAAGGATAAAAAGAAAATCTTTCTCAAAGAGGAAAAAGTCTATCTAAGAAATTAGTGATTATTCAACCTGACCTCTGTACCCCAAAGAATAGTAGAATACATTATAAAGTAATTCATCAGCTTGTTAACACAAGAGGGTAATAAGAATCATTCAACACATATTTTCAGAAACAAATAATGCTCAATACAATTTCCTTCTTTGATAAAATTATTGACTAACTGGATGAGTGGGAAGCATGAAAATATCTTGTCTTTTTATGGCTTTTCACACAGACCAACAAGATAGCCTCATATTCAAACTAAAGAAATACATTGTAGATAAAGCTGTTATGCAGAAGGTTGAATAAAGAATAGTTAGAATTTTGTTTTCTACCAAAAGGAGATTAACAGAGTCTTAGAGACATACGTCTTACATCTTAAACTTAAAGACTTTTTTGGATCCTGACGCAGGAAGACACCGAGGCAAAGGTGGAAACAAACCTGTTCTAGCATTGGCAGCTGCGCAGAGTACCCGTCAGTGCAGCTTTTTGTGATGTCACTCATCCTGCGTAGAAGAAGGGTCCCTGCAGCCATCATGGGCATTGCTCTGGGGGAAGCTGGCTGGCTGGTTGTGAGTAATGTTATGTTTATATAGATGATCAAGAAATCTGTTTCTAGGTTCATTATTCTACCTGGCAATTTCTAATGTCACTCCGAGGAGATCAGCAGGTGATTTCTGAACTCTAAGGATAAGAAAACTGGGTTATATGTGAAGAAAATAGGAGCAAAAGTCAAGGCTCTTCAACTTTTAATACACTTTGCTTCAATATTCATTTGAATAATGAAATGTAAATGGCAAGGCCTTCTTCACATGAAGTTCAATAAAAATAGTATTTGAAGAAAGTAGTGATGCAATATGTTGGTTTTCAAGTGGAATCTATATGTGCCCTATATATGCTCTCATGGGATATCTCAGATTTTACAGCTGTCTTAAGTACTGAATTACACCAGTCTTATGAACCAAGACTATTTAAAAGTATTTAAATTAAATCCATTCACATACAATTTCTGACAATAAATAGAATGTTTAAAGATATGTATCTATACTATTCAAACTACAAGGAAATAAAGGAGGGACAATTATCATCAAGGAGAAACTTTGGCTATATAATTAATGGAAAGATACTAATGCACCAAGCTATGTCACAGTATATGTTCTTATTATCTCATACCAGGCCAGCTCCTGCCAAGAGGCAATGGATTGGCTTTTCTTAAAGGAAAGGGGATATTAATGAGGTTGAATTTGAAATAATTTTTTTTTATATCAGCATTATACACACATACAAGTTATAAAATCGGACAACCATTCAGCATGTAAGGTTAATTCATGGTCTCAGGATGGGCCTCCACTTCCCAGACACTGATGTTCCCTTAAAAAATAACATCATGGAAACTTTGAAACCAGCGTGCTAAGAAGCAGAATAAACTACAGTTATAACCATGCTAGCTGGGGATGCTTGTCAAAGCAATACCTCAAAAAGGAGACATTTCCCAAAGCTTTACTAAATTTTGTACTGGATTATTGAAACAAAGCCTTTTTCCATTAAGGAAACTCATCTTTTTGAAAACTTTTTTATTTCTGTAGTGCCTTCTACTAATAATATTGTCCAGTTCCCTCTTTACAGACTTACTCCTGCTCCTCTCCAGCCTTTTGGCAAAGAAGATTGCATTTATTTAAAGGATCTTCACTAGCCTTCTTGTTAAAATGCATCTTTGATCAGAAGTCACCCTCGGGCATTGATAGAAATTAAGTATATGGAGTGCTACAAACCTTTCCAGTATCCTTTCTTACAGCAAATTAAAAGAATTCAAAGATCTCTTTGTAGATGTTCATCTTTATGCTGTGCAGTAAAGATATGAATGAGCAGTGAAATAAATCTCTCATAGGTTTCCTGTGCTTAAAGCTTGTAGAACAAGTATGAAATCAAATGATTTCATACTATCTATCTGATTAGTTCCTTTCCAAGAATTACAATTACAGGTGTCAACTTTGTGTCCTTGGGAAAAGACACAACTTTGATTTTCATGTGGTTGTTATGTAAGGCTGAGAAAGTTATTCAGTAGAAAGTGTCATTCCCTTACAACTTTGCAGCAATTTCAATACATTTAACTCCAGTAATCACACATTTACCAAGAGAAATATCTCGCACAGGAAAGATCCAGGCTCAAGGAAAAAATGAAGTCCAATGCAAAATTCATGGTGCAAGAAATTGTACTGAGGCATGAATGGAAGAACATAAGAAAATTATGCCTGCTTGACTTTTTCCACATCCTGATGTCTTCTGCTTTGAATTTGGAACAGAGGCACTGAAAACAAGAGTACACTTGCAGAGCCATGATATGTTGTGCAGTCCAACTCCATATATTTTGCTGACATCCTGTAATTTCACTAATATTTAAAACAGAAGTTTTGTCCCTCGTACAGAAAAAAGTTCTTGCTGTCTCTAGTATTCAGGTTGTGAACACAGACAAGCTAGCTCTTGCTGAATCAGAGTTCCCAGAATGAAATATTAAAGACAGAGAAAATTTCAAACTTTTTCTTTGAAAATAGAGAGGCCTCTTTGTACTCTCATTTCTCTCTTTGAAGGAAGCAAAAACCATGCATCTGTTATTGCAATTATTAAAGCAAACCTTTCAGAGTCAGGAAACAGAGTTTTCAGATAAGTCTTATTTGGTGCCAGTAATAATGGAAATCCCATTTGTAGCACACCATAATCTCAGTCAGCACACAGCAATGCTTAAAGCAATGCTGTGTACTGGAAATAATAACATTCACTTTAGAAAAAGTTCTTTAAGCATGGCCAAATACAAAGAGTCAAATGTGGCACATCAGGTGCCACATCAGGTGGGTTGACCCTGGCTGAACACCAGGTACCCACCAAAGCCACTCTGTCACTCCCCTCTGCAACTGGACAGGGAAGAGAACACATAATGAAGGGTTCCTGAGTTTAGATAAGGATGGCAAGAGATCACTCACTGATTACTGTCATGGGCAAAATAGACTCAAAGTGGGGGCATTAATTAAATTTATTACTAACAGAATCAGAGGAGAAAAATGAAAAGTAGAATAAATCTTAAAAATACCTTCCCCCCACCCCTCCCTCCTTCCCAAGTTCTACCTCCTCCCTGCCAGTGGTGGAGGGAGACAGGGAATGGGGTTACAGTCTGTTCATCATAGATTGTTTCTGCTGCTGCTTGGAGAGGAGTCCTTCCCCTGCTCCAGCATGGGGTCCCTCCCATAGGAGACAGTCCTTCATGAACTTCTCCAATGTGAGTCCATCCCACGGGCAGCAGTTCTTCACAAACTGCTGCAATGTGGCTCAACTTTCCATGAGGTGCAGTGCTTCAGGGACATACTGCTCCAGCATGGGATCCCCACAGGGTCACAAGTTGTACCAAGAAAACCTGCTCCAGTGTGGACTCCTCTCTCCACAGGGCTGCAGGTCCCTGCCAGGACCCTGCTCCATCCTGGGGCTCCCACAGCGTCACAGCCTCTGGGCATCCACCTGCTCCAGTGGGGGCTCCTCTCTGGGCTGCAGGGGGATCTCTGCACTCCCATGGTGCTCCGTGGGCTGCAGGGGCACAGCTGCCTCACCATGGGCTGCACCACGGGCTGCAGGGGAACCTCAGCTCTGGAGCCTGGAGCACCTTCTCCCTCTCCTTTCCCACTGACCTCCATATCTGTGGAGTTGTTCACATGTCCTGTCACTCTGCTCTTCTCTTGCTGTTATTTTCATCTGTCCAATAACTTTTTTTTCATCTTAAATACATTACCACAGAGACACTACTATCATTCCTGATGAGCTCAGCCTTGACCAGTGGCAGTCTGTCCTGCAGCAGCCTGGAATTGGCTGTGCTGGACATGGAGGAAGCTTCTGGCAGTTTCTGAATCCACCCTTGTAGCCACCCCGCTAACAAAAGCTGGCCACACAAGTCCGATACACACATCTATTATATTATCATGTTCAAGCTTTTTTCTTTTTCTAAATAGATTTATCAGATGATAACTTGGTTTTTGACAAAATCCATTGCATAACTGATTCTCAGTTCTAGCTAGATTTTAGGATCTTTTAAAGATCAATTTTATGACTTTCTTAGGTACTCTTTGTCAGTGAAAAATTTTGCTGGTTTACTTAAATGCTAATCCTATTGCTGCAATATTCAAGAGATGGTTCCTTTCCAGCAACTTGCTAGGTAAATTTTGCATATGTAATATTATCTGTGGCTTTGACACAGCAATATTTCCCTGCTTCATTTGAGCATGTTTCTGTGCTCAATTCAGCTTGCAGACTTAACACATCATCATCTGGCATCCATATGCAAATACAGATCAGAAACATTTTCAAAAATATTAATATGAAAATGGAAAAGCTTATTATGCAGATGTATTAAGGAAGAGGCACACACAGACTCACTGACCCTGTAGCCTAAGGACACAACCCTGTGATTTCCAGACATATCTACTTCTGCCTTCCCTTTTCTTCAAATGTCCCTGACAATACAGTAGTTCCTGCAAGATGTTATTGACTTCTGAGAGACTGAACATTTTAGTGACTGATCAGACAAGCTTGTATTAGTCTTATACTTTCAAGTTTTTATCCTTCCTCATGCATAGTTTTCTCCTTTATCTCTTCTCACACTGCATATAAGATCAGGCAAAGGCACTGCCTCCTTTTTAGTATTTTAGTATTTTATCATAATACTTTTCATGGAAATCAGAGGATTTTTGACCAACTGTAAGGAATGACTTTAATATATGAGGGCGCACAGGTATGCTTGTACTCACCTGTGACTCATCTCACTTTGAGTTCCACAAATCAGGACCAAAGTACCATAAAATAGACAATAAAATAAAGACATACAGAAATGTTCCCTGTCTGCACTACTATAACCTTCCCATTTGTAATTTATCAGAAATCTGAGAACAGTAAAAAGGTTTTATTACTGTGGCAATTATAAGAGGCACAATATAAGTGTTTGCTAGCCCTGTGTTCGGTCACTCGCATCTCACCCACCACTGGAGTAAGATTGTTGTTTGCAGGGTTCGTGTCTCCAAGCACAGCCAAGGCTCCTCAACTTCATGGGCAAATGTCTGAAGTGTGCCTGTAACCTCAAGGCTGAACATTCTTTCTTCAATACTGTCAGGACAAAAATTACTCACAGTATTTCAGAGTTCTCTGTGCCTCTCTATTGCCCATTGCCAACACTCTCCTTCTGGAGTCTTTTAGTGAGACCATGCCCCAGTCTTCATTTTCATATGATCATCTGAAAAACAAAACCTGAGGATTTTTCTCCTTTGGATTTTTATTCCTCAAGAAGCAGCATAAAATTTTAATTGTAATTTTGAACATGGCACGCTTACTTCCAGCCCATCTGTTCTTTCTCCACCCAGATACAGCTGTGACTATAGAGCTGCATGTTGCCTGAGCACAGAAAAACCAAAGAGCTTCCCTGCTTGCACATGAAGGATAAGTCTAAGCAGCATAAAGCTGTGTCAGTGAGAGATACCAAAACAAACTTGTAATAGATTAACATGAGTATTGAAAACAGCATTGCCTACATATTCCCTGCTGTATTATTTATAGCCAACACTGTTGTACTGCTTTCAGGACTCAAGCCAGCATCTGAGAGCTACTATCTGCACATGCAACTGTGCTGAATTACCATGCCCAGCTCAGCTGCCTCAATGGAATCTAAAACTAATCCCATCAAAACAGTAACTTGAATGCCAGCTAATTATATGCAAAGATGAAGTTTCTTTGCATCCCCCATTTTCACTGATTAATACTCTGATCATGAAGCCCTGAGCACCTTCTACTCTCTTTACTTCCCCAGCAGCTGTAGAATAGGCAGGCTGTCCAGGATCCTGGTGAGTGGCACAGCATATCTCCACTTCTCCACTCTCTGCAGAGACAGTTTGTATGAACTATGGTATCCCAAATTTCATCAGCACAGCCATGATTTTCTCCATCGTTTTATCCCAATTATCTCATACTTTGATCAATTTTTGTCCACCCTGTGTGCAGTGACTTTCAGCCTGGAATATTAGATCACAGAGGGATTGAATTCAGCTGTAGGAACTTCAAGGACTTTCTACATCGAAGCAATCTGAATTGGTTTCCACAAAAGAGGCAGTTATCTCATCTAGTGTTTTTCATATCTTAGTGTTTGCAACAGGAAAAGGCACTGTGCATAATGGCAGTAGGCTGCTTTATTAGCACAAAGACCCTAGAGAATTAATTCTTTGTGTAAATATGCTGTCAAGGTAGTGCCAGAGTTCTCAAAATTAAATCACCAATAAGCAAATTAGATTTTCCCATGAACGACATAAAGTCTCCTCAGTTCCTCACTAGATCTAGACACATGTAAAAAGCAACCCAGGATGCCAGGATCACTCTAATCTGCTGTTGTCAATATACTACGCAGATGCAATATCTATATAGTATGTTGATGAGCGTTCACCCATCAAACAGCACCCATTCTCTCTTTCTGCTTCCTGGCATATTATAACACAAACTTGCTTATCGTTCTTCTTGCTTTGGTATTTTTTAAAGCATTTTTTACTAAATAATCTTTTTGGGAGTGCAGAACATGCTGTGAATATCCAGTAAATCAGCTGTATACTTACCAGAACAGAGTTAAGCAATGTTTGATACAATCTTGAGATTATTTTCTCAGTTCACAACTTTGTTTGGATTAGCAAGTTTTGATTGTGCCTGTGAAATTCTCTCTCTGGAAGAGCAAGAGGTGGCTTATTTCAAATGCACTAATTAAAGTTTACAACAAGTTGTTGGAGAGAAAAAGTAAAATAAAAAGGTAAAGTAGAATGTTTTTATCATAACAAAATTGGTCACAGCATTACAGTTCCTGCTGTATCATCATTTTTACTGTAAATGACTGTGAAGGATTTATAATTCAGTTGCCACATTTCTTTCTGCCCTGAGACAACATCCTAGGAAAATAGCTTTTTGATTTATCTGAATATTTAAACAAAAACAAACATATCATATGAGTTTTCCAGTCAGATCTCTGTGAAAGCCATTGTAAAATAAAAATAATATTAAAAATGGATCTACTTAAAATCTACTCAACAGTTTGATGGCACATACTTTAGTCATTTCTAAAAAGACAGAAGAACTCCATTATTTTATGTCACTTTGAAGAGTAAGGTTTGCAGAATTGTTCGGAGATTTCAGTCTGGCATTTGTCAGAACCATTTTACCATAGCTGGGGAAATTATTATAGACTGGAAAAGTTAACAGCCAGGTTAGCTGTGGGTTAGCAATTGATGCATGGCAGCTGTTCCAGCAGGTGCTTCACCTGAGGCATGAGTGGTGTCTCTCTTGCAGCAGTGCCCCATCACTGCCAGGCTGTGTCATTGGAGGCTGCATTACACACACTTCTAACATGGCTAGAGACAGTCAGAGGTTTTCATTATAATCACTAGCAACTTGTTTGTAAGTTAATGTAATGAAGTTCTAGCACAAATTGTGACCTCCTCCTGGGAAAATTTCACATTTGGTGGATTATGGTGTTCTGAAATTCCTTTTTCAGTAGTTGAACTGGTTTCCAAAAGCAAGGAAAATTGCAATTGTCTAATTCAAAAACTGCATTTGTACTTATTATTCTTTGCTTTTTCAGTTAGGAAGTAAATTAGAAATTAGTTAAGATTTGCACTTTGATTCAGAAAAAGGCGGATTTTTTTCACTTTTAGAAGTCAATCACTTTCAGACCAGTTGTTTCAAGATGCATATCAGCCTTGTGCTGGACAATATTAAGCTGTCCTTCTAAAGTTATTTTAAAATTTTTCATATTGTCATAAGCTGATGAATGGATATTAAAAAATTATACTTTAAAATATTTACACTTAATGGAGGGAATAGATTTAGAGGATCTGATAGAATTACATGTTTTAAAGCTTCCTTCTACGGTCACTTAATAAGACCTTCCTTATTCACAGTCTTCGTTTGGATACTAACACACAAGGCTAGAGTCAAAGCTTTTGATAAAATTTGGTGTGGGTTTTAGGCATATTGACATGCACCCCAGGCAAACACATCTGTGATCATAGCCAGGGCCAGCTGAAAGCGAAGAAAAGGCTCTGGTGTAAAAAGGGTAAGCACTGCAGTCTGGCAGCAGTGTGCCTTGGCTGAGTAGCCAAGCCTCCACCCCAGTAGCACCTTTCACTGTGGCCCAGGTCCCACAGACACTGCACACAGACCACACAGACCCCACAGAGCTGTGCCTTTGGCATGGCCACCTTTCTTCCGCTCCCAATCCAGAGCCTGTGCAGATGATCCACACGTTACATACACAGTAAATCCAGGGGGGCAAGGAAACGTACATGCTGACAGTATTTTTGCTGTGCTTTTAAGTTATTGTGCCTTGGCTCCTGATTGAATCTGGCTGACTTCTCAGAGAAGCTCACCAGGAGAATTTGCTCAGTTCAACCTGCCTGCCCGTCCTGCTGCAGGGACAATGGCTTCCAGGCAGCCACACAAACCATTCAAAACAAAACAACAATTTCTGCTTTGGCCATCTGTCCATGGAATCAGATTAAAGTGCTTTTAGAGAAAATAATTCTTTGCCTTATTTTTATTATTATTCATTCCAGATTCCATCTCTTGAGCCAGAGACAACATGATAGGTCAGATTTCTTATACATATCCTGTGGTTTCAAAATCAAAAAAAAAAGCCTCTCTCTAAGCCATCAAAAAAAGCTTTAAACCTTAAACTAACAACGTAATTACAAATCCATAACCCAGAAAAATATTCCCTACTAGCTAACACTGTCAATAGTAAATAATTTTTAATGGAGAGGCTCTAATGCTAAACACTCCACTTAAAAGCTCTTCACAGCAGACAGCAGGATAACAGTGTAATTCAAACAAAGAAGTGAGGAATGTTTGACTATCATGCAATTTCCCCACTGACAAAGTGCAAACAAAATTCCATGAGTCTTCCTGCAGAGGAAATGTGCTCAGTGGAATAGAGCTGTAAGGGCACAGGCAAGATGTTTAAGTGAAAATATATTACAAGCTGATAAAATGTGCTCTGCCTAGTGCTGTACTATGTGATGCTTCCCGGAACAAAGCTGGGAAAAGCTTTATGAATGACAATAACCCTTCTCTCGCCTTAAGGATTACATATAAGTTTCTGGCATGGTCTTGCTGGGGAGAAGTGCTGCAAGGAAGTTATCCCCATTTCGTCACTCTCTCCCACTCCCCACAGAGAAAGGTGGGAGCCCTGTGCTGGGCCTGATGAAGATATGGTAGGCATCAGGCCAGCATGTCTGGCTGAACTTTGCCTCATCCTGCAGGGTTATACCATTACGTGGACAGGAGAAGGATTGAGAAGCAATGGAAAATAGGTGGAAAGACATGATTTTAAGGAATAACAGCATGGGGGGGAAAAAAAAAAAGAGGCATTCAAAAGTAAAGCTGTTTGCAAACTTCTGGTGTTTAGTGCTGGACAGTTGTCCAGTCCTGTCACAGTGATGCCACCCTTTAGTTAAACAGTTTGCAAGTGCACAGCTGCCCTCCCAGTGCACAGGTTAGGTACAGAGAGCCAGGACAGGTACAGCACAAATCTGTAATTCCCCTGTGACAGAGGAGCAATTCACTGTTATTCTTACACCTTGAAATCAGCAGGAACTATTTGGTATTCAGTACTTGAAAAAGTGACGATCTTGATCTGTGTGCCTTGGATTTAAATTTTGTTTCTAAACCCTCCTTTATTATAAGCTTTGGCATCTTCACTACTTTCTATTTGAAATAACTTGTATCATAGAAGCCTTAAAAAAAAAAAAAGTCGAATGTAAATTGAGCACATTGAACAAGCTTAAGGCAATAACAAACAAAAATACTCTTTAAAAGGCACAAAATGTCACCTACAAAATCATTTGTTATATTGCCTGAGTCTCACCAGACATATATATCACATTACTATTCCATTAATGTTCTCCAAATGAAGTTGTACAGTCAGCAGAAATCCATTAAAGAGACAAAGTATTGCTATGCTGAATAGCTTACTTGCTCTTCCTGCTTGTTTCCAAACTATGGCTTATTATCTTTCTTTTTTCCATTTCTAGAGACTGATCCAACATGGTAAAATTTGATATTAGTAAAACATATTAAAATGAGAGAAGAGGACATTTTTAATTTTCTAATTTCTTATTCCTAATATAAAAGTCATATCTGCCATAGGGATATTGAGTAGTATATACTATTTGCTTGACACCTGGAGATATGAAATATAGATTATTTCCTGTTATTTAGTCCTTCCTGCCCAAATCTAATATTAAATTCACTGTTATGCTGAGACATCTGTAAAGAACAATAAAAATAGCTTAACTGCTTTTATGTGCCTTATGAGTAATACAATACATCTAATGTGACAGGTAGAGTATTTAAAATTATACTGATTTCAAGCTGAGAAAGAAAAAAAAATGAGGAGTAGGAGTGGAGCAGAGTCATCTGCAATATTAATGGAAAATAATATATGTAAAATGAGCTGGGAAAATGGCACTGGGACTTACTCTATATTTTCTATGGGAATTTAGCATACACCCCAAAAATGGATACTGAGTAGAATGATGGAAAATATGTAGAGGAATACTTGTTTTTACTACCTCCTCGAGTTGCTTATAATGAAGAAATCAAGAACTGAAACATATGGCTTGTCACAGCACATTTGTGTTTGCCTGCTGGGATTCAGTCCTCAGATGTAATTCTGTATTTAAATAAAAGCTTCCACCCTCTTCTTCTGAGGGATGTCTGTCTTATTCTGTGCACAGGATGAGGAGCATCCTAAGAATAATTTTTCTTTCTTTCTTTCTTTCTTTCTGAGACAAGACCAAGTCTGACACACTGTTTGGGTGGGGCGGGGGAGGGGTGGCAGGGGTGGAAGGAAAAAAAAGAAGAGGAAAAAAAGAGCACAGCTTACTAAAATTGGACATCCTTTCCATTTTTTTATTATTTTCTTGCTTCTGTACGTGGATGCATAGGATGCATACATATCATAGAAGAAGACCTGCAGTCATTTAAGGACTAGCTTTCTGGTTGAGAGACATTGATCTTCTTTTCTCACATGTAACAAATGGTTTCTACTGAAGTTTTTAAATCTAAATACTCAGATTTTGCACATTTAAGCAGTTTCACCTGGCAACAGAGAAATAATCATGAACCACTCTTCCAGTTTCTGCCTTGAAGGACATGAATAAATGCTTCTCATTTAAACACCTTTACTATAAACAAATAGTATTTTCTGTCTACCTTTTTTTTTTTTTTCTAAAATGGTTGGGTTGGTTTTGATTAATCTTTCAGACTATAATGAAAACCCAACTCTATGATATATCACTGGGCATAGACTTACAGAAGCATAACTGAAACTAAAAGCAAAATCTTGCAATGGTGAGTGACACTGTGAATAATAACTAAAGGTAGAACAAGCACCACAGAGCCATAGAGTGGTTTGGGTTGGAAGGAGACCTTGAAGATCATCTAGTTCCAGCCCCCTCCCCTCAGTAATTCTGGACAGCATCACATGGCATGATGACTAGAGTTGAACACCAGGAATAAGGAAAAATATCCATTTAAAACTATGGATGGTTGTGACACTTCATAAACACCACAAAGGCAAATTCTCTCACCCAATAGCTTTAAGCCTTAGTTACACATCTGGTTTAAATTACTAAGCAAATTGCTCTACCAGCCCGTTACACATAATAAAACCAAAGTCTCATAGCTCGATTAAGACAAGTGACTGGAAATCACAGCGAACTGATTTCATGACTGGGGGGCAGCATAGCCTGTTTTATGGTTTGGACTCCTCTTTCTATGTGTCCCATCCTGTCAGTCTTAGTTCTGCAGGAAGGCATCCAAGTCCTGAACATGAGCAGTTAAGCATATCGCTGGTCTGCATCAGCCCGAGTACCTGTTTCCTCAGCACCAGGAAAAATCCCTTCTTTAAGAGTATGTGACAACTTCAATCAGAAAATATAAGTATAGCATGACAAGCTCATCTTTGATTTGAAAGCGCTGAGATGCTTCCAGCATGCTTCTAAAGGTGATAACAGACAGAAGGCAAAGAGCTATAATAGTTGATCATGGGAAACATATTCAAACGTGCTGAGATGAAAAACATCTGTTTTTCCTTACCTTTTCCTAATGACCATTTTCTGGTAGAGTGGACTCCCATGCAAGTTTCCTCAGCTGTGGGGCAGTAGAGGCTGTTTGGGTAGAGCAAAAGACAGTGCAGAAGCACTGGGTTTGGATTCATAACTTTGAAGCTCCTTAATAATTTTCCCACTATCATTGCCTTACGTGACAGCACTCACCTCTGGTTCATGCACAGCAGTTTTGAAGCAGAACTCACATGATAATAATCATTAGGGGAATATCATACACAGGCAGAGGTGGTGAGTGATGCTGTGGTGGAAGGGAGAGCATCCTGGGTATTGATCTCAATTGTGTATTTTTCCCACATGGCTTGTGTGTTTTACAAAACTACTAGTGAAATTCCAGGTATGGTTCTTTCCTTTGGTCCCCTTTAAATGGTATAAACTGTTTCTCTGAGAAGCAGGAAACATAAAATTTATTACAGCATATGTTTTCATGCCATCCCTGGAAGTAGACCTATAGTTTTATATTCAGTTCTGATGCTTCTGAATAGTGAGCATGAATTATTTCCTTAAAATGAAAAATACACCCTCATAAGGGAAAAAAAGAAAGATGATGTTTAGAAAAACAAGTTGTTGGCAGTACAGCTGTTTTACAGGAGATAAAACAGACCAACCCAAACCACTTTCATCCATCTTTAGTCAGAATAAGAATGCACTAAGCACTTTGAGTAAAGTGTTCTGAGATGGAAAGGAATTGTTGGCTTATTCTTTTTTGTAGGTTGAAAGGCATTACATTTGGAAAAATGCCAATGTCGAGATGGAAATTTTTCTGCTTGAGAAAGAACTTAGCAAAAAAAGACTTGTGATTTGGAGATGAAATAAAAAGATGTCTCCTGATTTTCCAAGCTAAAGGGAGGTGGGAAAGGGATTCCCTACCTAGCAATAGCAGCAGTTCAACATTTAAACTCCATACTGAAATCTGGCAAATGGTTTAAAGAAATAGAAAGAAATACAAAAAATATATACAACTATAGAAATTTATTATCTGTTCAGCTGTCTTTGGTCATGCCCTTTTCCACACCTGAAATCTCCACAATCTGAAGACTTCAGAGATCTGTCTAAAACCTTCAATCTTTCTACAGCCCAAACATCTCCATTGTTCTTGTACAGGCTTGAAGCCAACCTGAGCTTCATCAGCCTTAGGGTTCAGTGAGAAAATGGTGATTTACAGCCCTGGGGGCCCGTATTTCTGTCTGGGATTTCTGAGACTGAAATATGTTCACGAGAGCTGTACAGTGGCTAGACAGTGAGTTCATCATTGCGTGATGTCTCAGACTTACCACACACATGCTGAAGCAAAGGTCATCATCACTCTGGTCATCACCCTCTGCAGTGCATACAGAACAGGGCTGATAGGAGCCAGGCACAGAAACCTGGTGTTTATGCACAAACAAGATGGGTGTGTGGATGGCTGTGGGTGTGTTTCACTCTTCCTCACCTTATCCTCAAGGCAGATGGGCTTGAGTTCAGCATCACAAGTTACCTGGCCTATTCCAACAGATGGGTTTTGAAAAGGGTTATTGTCAGCATATTTACTGTCAGCTCATTTTCATGCTCTGCCGCAATTGTTGCCCTTTCAAAATTAAATCTGGATATATTTTCTCTTGTGAAAATGTCTTTGTTACTATTTGAACTTCAGGCAGACAACTATCAGCCTAAGGTATTCCCTAAACCAGGTGAAAAACATGCTAACTGAGCTGCACCTTCCATCACCTGCTTGAAACTAGAACATGTCCCTTTTGCTGGATGAAGGACAGTGTGATAATACAAATGAGAAAATTAACTGAAAAAGCTTCCGATAGCAGTCTCTCAGCACCTTGCAAACTAGGATGATGTTATACATCTGTGTGTATATTAAACTTTCATTCCCATACTTGACTCATTTCAGTCAAGAGCACCATACTCTGGACCTATCAACAATAGAAGAAAATATTTCTGCTTATCAATCAAGCACAGTTTATAAATGTAACTTATTCATCATCATAACTCATTTAGTTTTTAACTTACAGAAATGTATCCAAATATGATTATTTTCATAATGTATTGCCTTTGGTAGCAAATCTGCTTTAAGGGGCTCTTAAGGCATTTTTCCCTTCCCACTCTTCTTCACTTATTTTTGCTCCTCGGTTGACATTTATCTCACCCTCACTGATGGAATAACAAAGCAGTTTGTGGAGGTCAGGCAGAAGCTCACTTAATGATCTTGGTTAAAAATAATCCACAAAAAAAAAGACATTGCTTACAAGGCTAAAAACGCAACCCTTCACCAAAGAACAATTTCCTTATCAGATATATCTTCAGTGTATACAGAGCTGAGCTGTGTCAGGCCCCATATTCTTTTATTTTCATCTAGGGCCTTTGCTCAAGGGGGTTTACACCTCTTCATTACTTTCTTGGGTCATTCCAGTACAGGCACTCCAGTCTGTATCCGCACTGCACATGCTTAGGATGCTGCACAGACAACCACGTACATCTATTTGTCACGGGAACAGGAAACTCATTGACATGACAGGCTCTTACTTTCTCATAATTGGGCATTTCTGTAATTTACACCACTTCTTACCTGCACCAAACTCAACCCATGATCTCCCAGGATTAGTGAGAACAATATTCCTATGCCCTCATGGGGAATGTCATCCCACATTAACAAGGATAGCACCAGCTGGAATGACCACAATGATTCCCAATCCACGTGAAAATAAAAAGGGAGGAAAAAAGGTGGATGGATGTATATGACTGCCTTTCTCTGTGGGTCTAGCACTTGCTGCAGGACTGCTGTAAGAATATATAAAGAGCAGTCATTCTTACAGCATTAAATACGTAAAGACAATGATCTGCTCTAGCCCAAATTAAAACAAACAAACAAAAAGTCAAAACCCAAAAACCAAACACAATCAACACACCCTTTTTAACATATTTGATAGACTTTTCTGCTATAACCATACTCCACAAAGAGATACCCCTTTCCCTCATTGGAAACTCACAACTAACATGATATGAAGTATATGATTATTATAGCTGTGATTTCTATCCTTTCACTTCTAAAACTACCATTGCCAAATGCAGCAGATTTTTATATATAGCAGGGAAGATTATGGCAGGGAAGATTAAAGAACTGACTTTCAATCATAAAGATATCTTGTTAATTTTTTTGTACAGATGGAGTAGGATTTTTTTAGTGAACATGTAGATGCAAGAGTACCATAATTCATATGTGCCTTGGGGGACAATCCAGCATTATTGAGGCTTCATCAGACTAGGTCTGATGGACATAATTATAGACTCTAGAGAGTTTGGACCTGATTTGTATCTCCAGATGGATATACAAAAATCAACATAAGCACTCAAGAAATTCCTTTTTTTTCCTGAGGAATTTTCAGTTGACACCCACTGTAAGTTTGTATAAAAGCATTTTTAATTCTACAGAAGAGGAGTTGTAAGAAATGATGAGGATTATTTATTTTACTGAAACAAAAGTTTAGTACAGAAAATAAACACTTGCTATTAGGCGGACCAAGATTAAATACATCTGAGACTAGATTCCAAATTATAAAAAATATGTCTTTCTAAAAAATACTTGATTTTAAGTTGTTCCTTATCAAGCTGATCATATGCTGTTTCTGTGAGTTTTGATACCAGTGCAGAATAAAAACACAGTAAGCCTCCTTTAGGGCAAGTACATAGATATTTTTACACCACCAGCTGTTGAAGTTTCTTGCACTTGTCATTTAAAAAATGTAAGAAATAAAACATAAGAAAATGCTTCTTTCATATTAGATTTACATACTTTCTTTACCTATAAATATAGCAAATAAATACATCAAACCATGTAAATAGTGAGCAGCACCAACAAAGCTCTTCCCAAGTCTGAGAAGAGAGAGCCACTTTTTCAAGTAGATCAGTTGGAATCAATCTACCCATTAATTGCTTCATTTTCTCTTCCCAATCCTCTGATTGATTTTCTATTCCAGACACTAGAAGCTGTCTCAAGTCTGCTGGTAGCAAATGCTGTCAATCTCTGTTTCCTTACTTATAGCAGTCAGCGAGTCTCAGTAAAAGATAGCATGGTACATAATTAAGGGCTTTTTGTGCAAGAGTTTTCTCCAAATAAATCTCAAGTCACAGAAAAACTCAGTACTTCAAACTCCCATTGTTACCAGCATTTTCACAGAAGACATCTCTGAACTACACCTCCAAAAGGAAAAATTCCTCTTTGAAGAGAACTGTAAGTTACTGGACAGAAACCTGTCAGTTCAGCGAACTAGGTTGAACTGCTGTGTTATGTGTGCTTTCTTAATTTCTTTATGCTTCCGTGTTTTCTCTTGCCTATCCCTTATATACAAGAGACCTTCTTTTTCAATAAATCAACAAACAAGGTGGTTGTGTTTGTGCTGTGCATGGCTCAACAGGAATCTTGTGAGCCTGCAATTGGTGCAGAACATCTTAACTCCATTAAGTCAGAAGTAAAATCCCAATTGCCCGTCCACCACCCACCCCACCACATTCCCCAAGAACAAAATACACAGAAAATTTCAGGCTTATTATGGCTGGAAATACATTCTGGTTTTCTGTCCAATCACATTAAATTTATAGGTGATTTTATCTTTTGTTCTCCCAGAGACACAACTTCCCATTCTTTGCATCCTGCTAAAATTCCCACTCTTCATACATTTTTGGTGGTGATGTTTTATGGGATTTATTAATGAAAATGAGATTTATTATTGAAACGTGAGTGAAAGCCAGGCCACACAATAACCAGTAGAAGCTTTGCCACTGACTTTCAGAAAACTAGGACTTTATCCTGAGTATCTGTAGGTGGAAGTACAGCTTTTACTATGTGAGGAGACTTGCAGACATCAGGGGAATTTCCTTCAGGGTAAACGTGTTTGACAAACTGGGATCCAGGGAACATCAGCCAATCTCATGGGCTTAAGGCTGCATGTCTCAATCTACCCAACAAACACAAAGTTTTCCCAGAAAATATCTTTTCCTTTTGATGATCTGAGGCCTGTTATTTGCCGAGTGTATTGTTAATCCACAGTCTGTAAAGGAATTTTTATATCTAGCTTCTTTAAGACTCAGACCCATAATTAACAAGTTAATTCATGGAGGAAATTTATTTTGTGCAAATGCACGTTCAATTTTTAAAAATAATTTAATTTCCATAAAACTATATTCCTTAATTTTAACTATGAAAAAATATATACACAATATCTTGATCAAGCTAAGAGTTAGGCTGAAAGGGATGTGGGCAATATATTTTACTCTTTTTTTAATGTATAAAACATTATTATCTTTTCTACTGTGACTAATGCTTTGCAAGTGTTTCTTTTAAGAAATTCCATGCTTTCATTTAAACATTAACAGACAGAATTTTATTTAATCTTCTAAACTGCATTTAACAGGCTTGAGAACTAATAGAATTAATTAAAAGTTTTTCTTAATTGCTCCTCAGTTAAAGCATTTTCCTTCCAGCGCTAGTCTTCAGCTAAGTTTCTTATCCATCCATATACGGAGATCTGAAATTCACCTACTCTACCATGTGTAAGAAAGTGTTTATTCAAATTCTCTTTTAAAAGAGGTTTTTGCAGTCATGTTTTTTGAGTATTTTCCTGTGGTATTATTTCTCCTAATAATGAAACACATTTCTATTTTCTCAATGATTCAGGCTATCTCTTCATCATTTCTGGTTTCATATATAGAGTCATTTAAGCTCTTGCAGCCTGTTGAGAAATGCTATTTTTTTTTTAGTTATCTTGAGAGTTTACAGTCTGGTCCAGAATGGACAGTAATGTCTGGCTGATCTTTGACCCATTTTCTGTCATGAAGCTCAGGAAGGTTTTGTATGGAGAGCATGGTCTCAGAGCCATAATGTAGAGTAGGTAGATTTACTCTGCCAACTTAATCATGAGATCTAGCTTCCTCTTTTGATTTGGAATGGCTGATAAAGTTACGTGTGATAGCATCAAAAATATTCCAAGGTTATCACCTATCATTTCCTTGTGCTACTCTGTTACTTCACACTTTCATCTCCAAGTGCAACTCAGAAGAGGTAAATCCTTTCTGAGAGCACCACCTACAAAGTCCTGGTCTCTTCTTTCCACAAGCAGCAGCATTGCCTGACTTCCTCTGAGCATCCAGGACAAGAGGGGGCCAGCAACCCTTTCCACATGAAGAGGGAAGGTCCCCCCATGCCTGGCATCATTCTGAAACCAGTGGGAAGTGCTCCAATGCAGGGCCACGTTACTGTTACCTGGTGGGATCTTGTTCCTGCTCCCGGCAGGATTTGATAGTCCTCTGGATCAAGAGAGGAACACGCACTTTGTTTGCAAATAAAAAAAAAAAAAGTATAAATTTGCAAATCCACATAGAGCCACAACAAAAAACAGAAACAGTTCTATCCTAGTAGGTCGATCTCCAGGCATACCACTTAAGAGAGCTGGAAAGTCAGAATAACACCCAACTCGAGACTTTATGCCAGTCTTTATAAAGTCAGGCTCTTCTATTCAGTTGAGAAGACAATTCAGCACTCAAAGGGGAATACTGCATGAGATATATCTATTTCTTGCAATTATCTATAACAAGACTTTAAAATCATTGCACTCCTAGTTTAACTATGTCAAAAATGTGTCAAGTAGGATTCAGTCTTCTGGAACTCTGGAAGAAATGCTGACATCTTAGAAAAGGCTCATTTTTCTCAGGTGCTGGGTTCAGAATGGAAGCAGAAGAGCAGGGAGGAAGCTACACCCTCACCCAGGAAACATGGGTCAGTGTAAGCACTCTACTGTCTCTGGGAAGCACTAATGCCAATTCACAGCTGTGTTTTCCCACCCGTGAGTGCACCAGCCCCTGGGGCACTGTGCTCTGCCTGGGCTACACAGCACAAAGTGCTCCTGCTGAGTGCTTTGCAGTTGGCAGGGAACACGGGATAATACTTACGATGGCTAATAGAGAGTGCTGTATAACAGGGCTGGCTAAACAATAAGGCAGTCAATAATTTTCTAAAGCGTGTCATCAGTATACAAGCATCTCTTTACTATGAATTTATCATAATCTGTATCAATTTATCTTCTGCTATTGATTGTAAGTTCTGTGGGGCATGAGTGGTTCCTTTTTTGTTTTTTTTTTCATTTTGGATAGCACTTATCAAAAGTGGTAAAAAATTGATAATACTTTGTACTGTAGTTTTCATAAATTGAAAGCAGACAACTATTAATTACTTGTATTTAATAATAGTTAACTTCAATGTAGTCAGGAAATATCCATCATGCTACTTATTTTATAAAGTCATGGAAGCTCAAACTATGAACTGCAACTATTTCCAGAAAATTGTGTCTTTTGGTGACTAGAAAATATCTGTAAATGACATTTTCCCCCTCTCTTTTTTATTAAGCATTAGTTCTCACCAATTGCAAGGCTCTGAGGTTTTTCAGACTAGGGCTAAAATTGTTGTGAACTTGAGAAGTACTCCCGAGCTGAGCATCTGCAGACAAAGCTTGTTTTTCAGAGAGCTATGAAAATTGCTTTCCCCATCTTCAGCTCCTGAAGAAGTCAAATGAATTCTAAAATGTGATTCTGATATAATATGCACATAAATGTCAGAAAAGAGGTTATTACAGTCACTCACAGGCAGGATAGGCCAGTAACAAATGCATGAATGTTGATATTAATGATTGAATTCCTACTACATTATTATGCCCAGAGACAAAAAGTCCTTTCCTTCCACTAAAGGGAGCCATCTGTCTTCATGTTAAAAAATAACCAGCAAAGTTCTTCAAAATGGAGGGAGTTTTTTCAGCAAAACAAAAATAAACCCCAAACAATTGCTGAACTTGTCACTATTTACATTACAGTGGTCTTTAAAAATTCTAATTTTTAGCCCCTGTTAACAAAATATTTGTCCATATGAACATTCTTTCATCACTAGAAAGAAACGACCTTTACGTTACATGGACTATGGAAGAAATGTCAAATTTCTAGAGAAGTAACCCCAGGAAAACTGCATAACCATTATATGCACTAGGAAAATGTTCTTGGAATAAAGTGGGCACCTGATTTCATTACTTATAGCAACTTAAAAATATGCCAATAAAATGCTTAAAAATATAATTAAGAGATCAAAAATGCAGGCTCTAGCTTATTATCACTTGGTTAGTTAGTGTGGTTACCTTGAAGAGATGTACTCTGATGTGTTCAGAATAGAAATTTCCATGAATGGTGCATCTTTAATACCACCAAGGGGAATTATTAGCAGTACCAAAAACCATATCATTGCTTGATGAAGTCTCATATCTTACACATTATTGGTCAGAGTGAAAAAGTTGGATCTCCAGAACCTCTGGTGTTGCCATTATTATATATAATGCTGCTTTCCCATTTCTTTCTTCTTGTGCCAGATGGTGAAATAGTACAAGCTAGGGAAGGTTTAAAAATCATCTCTCTTCTTCCTAAGTTTGTCTAGCAGAGAAAACAATACCTATATTTAATGAGATCATATTCAAGATTGAAATAAATCCTGCCCAAGGGGGTTTCAGGCCTATTAGACGAGGGTCGTGTGTTGCAGTCCTGCTCCTGGTACACTGTGATGCCACAGAGCAGCACCCCAGGGCCTGGGAGCATCAGGTCTCCAGCCTGACAGAGGCAGGTTGGCTGAATCACATCACCAGAAGGGTGTTTAGTTTCACACAAGAGAATTTAGGTATTCTCTTTGACAGCCCTACCATATGCAAACCCAGGCAGTTGTGTGGTCTTAACGCCTGTCTGGTTTTAAATGCCTTGCCTTCTTTAGTCACTTAAAGAAAGGTGGTCTGGAATTATATTACACAGTTTGCATGTCACAACATTAAAGTCACATCACTGTTTTATTTCTGTAATAATTCCTCTGTAACCAGGAAGAATTTACTCCTTGCAAAGCATTTTCAGGTAATTGTCTGTATTACTTTATATTTGTTTCCCTTCTTACATCCTTTAATCATAGGGCAGTGTGACTTGGATAATTATCTTTGTGACTAAATCCATCCAGCAGAGACAATAAGAAAAAGAACAATTTATAACTGAAAATGAATGCAACACATTTAAGAAATATTAAGCCATTTGCATCAGGCCACCAATAAATATGCCAAGCACAAAAATTATTGGTTGAACCAGACTAAAATTTCAACGAAATTGAAATTTTACTCACTTTTTAACCTGCCTTTGTCAGCACAATTTAACAACATCCTGTATTTCTGCTTGGAAAAGCAGCCACCTTAAATCAAATAAAAGTCTCAATAAATTTCCCACAGTCTTCTTTAGAAAAATGCAGTTATATGTTTTTTCTCATTGTTTGTATTTAGTGTTGTTTAGCAGGGCTATTGAAATGACGCTAAGACAGCAGCACAGGTGGATGCAGAACTTATTAATAACAAAATAATTGGAATGTCAAAGCTCATGAATTAGCACTTCTCAATTCAACTGCAATCAGCAGATTATGGGGTTTGTACCTTATACAAACTATAAACACTGCAATTCATTATACACATATCCCTTTTTTTTTTTTTTCTGTAGGCTTCTTTGCCACTGAGTGCTAAATTAAGAAATTAATCCTTCAGAGGTCAATGAAAAAGGCTTTATTGCTATTCACAAAATCAAATACTTGGAACAACAAACAGTCTGGGCAGCTTCCCCAGCCCAGTATATCACCATTCCATCTGTGCTTAGCATTTCATTGCTAGACAGTCGGAGGGAAATATTCAGGCTGAGCTGAAAATTCAGACAGTTCTCAGCTATTGCTCCTTTCTTTTAAAAACTCTAGCTTCAGTACATCAGACAAAATATTAGTTCTCTAGGAGGAAAATGTGGACATAATTAAAGTTCAAATACTTTCTCCATGAGCCAGTCCCTCAGGACTGACTCCTTCTCCCTTTAAACATACAGGTTTCTGCTGAACCCCCTTACACTCCCACGTGAAATAACATCTTCACCTTCTTCTTGCATGCACACAAAGAGATACCTAACAGTCTTGTAGTACTACAACAGACAGTGACATATACACATGAGACAACATTTCTTTAATTTGTAGACTTAGGTAAAAAATAAACTGGGGAGGGCGTGGGCAATAAAACTCTCTTCTTTTTCTGTTTACACAACTGTAAATGCAAAACATAAAAAATAAACCCCATCTAGTCATTGTATCTTTTTAACCTAGCATTCTGAGCTATTGCTTTTTTTACCTGATGTCACAAACAGTTCAAATGTTTAGTCCAGATGGAAACAGAAACAACTTTTGGCTTTACTATTTATAAGATTATTATTTGTCTGACATACAGAAGCTGATGGTCTGATAGAATGGATCCTTGAAGAGTTACACAGAGGCAGAAAAAAATCCTTTCAAGAGTCTCCAACTCGTTTAGACAGCATCCATAGTTAGCAAAAAATTTTCTTTAGTGACTCTAAGGAAAGGCATACTCTATCTGGCATGAATCCAGTACCCAGCTCTTTAATAGAACTGAGGGACAAGTATTTTTTTAACCCTGTGATCCTTTGAGTCACTGATTCTTCTAGGTTGTAGAAACACCTATGCCAAAAGGCCACAGCCTCTGGGAGTACATGTGACAGACATGCTTAACTTGTTTTCCTAACTATATCAAAGATGACAGCTTTTTCTGATTAAAAATACCCCTTTTCTCTATACATTGTTGCACAGGAAAATACAAAAAGGGTAACCTCTATTACAGTGCAGTTGTACTGCACAGAAACTCAAAATTGTACCTGTCCTGAAAATTAAAAACAGAAAAAAAAAATCTGCTTTTCTCTCAGTCTGTGATTTACATTTTTTCCCCCTTTCAGCTTCTAACTAATCAGAATTATCATCACAAATCATTTCCATCTTTTCCCCATCTCAGCACCACCTGGGCTCTTCCCTTGCTATGATATTTAGTTGGAGCATCTTTTGAGATGCTAGAGCTGGAGCTCTATTGCTACTAACCAGCTTTTTCCTGTCTGTAGTTGAATTCTGAGCAATTATTCTTCACTAGTACTTAGTTTTGAAGGTTCATACCTCATATTTCAAGAGTGTTGAAGGCTTTCTATGCTTTTAAAAGTCCTTGCTTTTTCTATATCTCCAGGTCTAGTATAAGGTTTTACATCTTCCCACAAACATTGTTTAACTGGGATTTCAAAGTACCACATTCAATTTTTTTTTCAGGTTTTTAATGGATATTTTACTAAGACCTCTATGTTTGCAAATATCAAATACCTTGCTGAATGTTACAAAACTGATCTCTTACAGCTGTCAGTTAATTTATTTAAATATCAAAAGTAATGCATTTGATATTAAACAACTACTGAGGGAACAAAAGAGAAAGCACTTTTTCTCTTTATTTCCCTAGCACCATCCAAACCCTACCTGTAGTCCACTCAATTTAGGGACTACATAATCTCTCTGTAAATTCCACAAGTGCGTGCTGCCTGGTTATTGTCACTCCATAATGCCCACCAAGAGAAAGCAAAGCTTGTGGAAGGATAACAGAGTATTCACACAGCTTTGCATAAATATTTTATAATGGCTTCCCTCTGAGAGATTTGTAATGCTCCAATATCAAAAGACTTATGCAATAAAAATAACTGGAAGGCATATCAGATTAACCTTTTCACATTTCAGAATTATACAGTTTAGAAGAGTGGAAACCTAGTGACAGGGTAACTCGCACTTCATACATTCAGGACCCCATGTTAAATGGGATTTTTTCAAAAAAGAAAATATATTAAATCATTTGTTAACAATTAAATTCTTAATCTCTTCATACATGTATTATCAGCTACTGACTTATAAATAAAACTATTTACATAAGCAGTCTAATAGTAATATAGTGAGCAATTTATGCAAGATTCTTGCTCTCAAAAAGGTCTTGCCCAGCCTTGAGCAAAATGGCCCAGCAATAGGACTGACTTCCTTCTCCTGCAGAAACACAGTTCACATCCTAGGAGTGCTCAGTGTTG
>JAYRBT010000082.1:18263478-18277146 GCA_036023395.1 Myiotriccus ornatus | reverse complement strand
CCACTTTTGTCAAAAGGAGTTTTGCTCAGCAGTGGTCTCAGTTGTAAGCCCAGAGATCCTGCAATCACACAAGCTTTAAGACAGAACAAGAGGCAAGCATTGCCCACCTTAAAGAATACTTAAACAGGCTGTAGAACATTCAGTTTTCAGGGTCCCACTTCAGTTGCCATCATAGTAATCACAACACTGCCATTAGTCTCAAGCCTTCTGGAGCTTTGCAGTAGGACTCCAATCAAGTCCTACTGTCAAGTTAAGACTCCAATCCTGATGAAAAAATTTCTGCCTCTGGCATATCCATGAAAAGTACCTTATCATCATTTGGCCCATTAAATCAGTTTATTATTTTACAGGAGACATTTACTCCTAATAGTAATACCTCATCACTGATAGTATTATCTGCTTCAGGAGCACAGTATGGCTTGTTTTTTAGACTTGATTGCTCAATGTGGCTTCAAGGAAAATCTCTCCACATTTTTAATTTGATTGAACTGCTCCTTATGTTTGAGAAGATGTCTGAAAATAAAATATGCTATGTCTGCCCCGTAGCTGCTTGTGCTATTATCTTGTACTTACATTATCTATTTGGTTATTTTTTCTTTCAGATTGAAGTTTTAATTTTTATAGACTGTGATCTCAGCCTTAGTAGCTTAGTAAATCAACAAGAAAGGAAGTAATGAAAGAAAGCTGAGGACTGCTCAGAGAATGAAAGGAAACACAAGAATAGCTTTCCTTACAGATGGTCTTTAAAGCGAATGAGCAGTTGAGATTGGCCCTGCTCAGAGGTGCCATCCCATAAAAATATAGCGAGTGAAAACAAGCAGGAAGGGCCATACTGTGCCCTCAGATGCATACAGAGGACTCATATTGACTCCAATCAGAGCCAAATGCCAAAATCTTTACCCCGAGCAACCCTTTTAAACAGCAGACCAAGCTGTGGTTTCAGATACACACACACCATTCCCACAAGAGTAAGAGATTGCAAATGCTTTGTATTTCTCACTTGCTTTCCAGCCATGCTTTTCTTCACCAGGGAGCTCTTGTTGGCTTAAGTCTGAACATTGCTCATAGACTGCGTTCACAGGCTCCTTATCACTATTAATCCCTCTATCATACACACCACCACCCCTGCAAAAATCAGAGGTATATAAAAATGATTTTTATTATGTATTAAAAAAAACCACTGCCATACTTCTGAAATACCTGTCATGCCTTTCCTACCTATGACAAAAGCAAGCAGAGTCGTGGTGAAAAAACAGCTTCCCAGGTGCCACACAGCAGATGAAAGTGATTGAAGATCATGAAATTCTTCTCGCAATTAATTATGGCTGGTTTGGACTGTGAAATTTGGACTCTTGAACAGAGATTTCTACAAATGTAGACACTCAGTTTTACTAAAGGTGGCTCAGATTCTTTTATAAGTGTAAGCATCTTTTTGCAAACATTCCAGTAAATAAATGTTTCCCAATTTTAGCCACAGTATGCAAGCCTAAAAAATAATTAAAAAAAAAAATCTTTTCACTCAGTACCCTTATTTTGCAAACATATTACCCTAAAATTCTTGAACATCCTACCTGAAATTTTCAATTTGATTAAACCTGCCAATCTGTCTTGTGCCAAAACAACCCAGAAAAAAAGGATAACTTAAATTTCTCAAACCAAATTTAAATACTTATCAGTATTCCTTAAGAGCCTGCACTACCAGAGCAATATGGGTGCAGAGACCATGTGTGTTTGGCAGGGGGTTATGGCTGGGCTCTTGATACTAAATGCCAAGCCACAGCAGGATTACAGAAACACCATGAAAGACACAGGGAAAGGCAGCCTCTGGTCACACCAGGCATATGTCTGGAAGTGCCAGTGTCTGTGGGACAGTTAAGCAAGATCTCCAGTGACAGCTGTAAGAGTCAAGACAGACCCATGACAGGTAAAGTTTTAATAGGTTTAGGATTCCCATAAACAGAATAATTTCAAGATAAGCAGCAGCAGGTGCGAGCCAATTAGTCTTCTCCAGGTGTGTTGACCAGCTTATTGATGAGCTTCTCAAAAGAGTTAATTATGCATGCTTTTTACAGCATTTGATGTGCAGCTTTCCCATCTGTCTCAGTTGCTACTGACAGTGCACATGTGTCTACTTGTGCCTCATCTCATACCGAAACTAAGTTTAGGATTTGGAAATCACTAAGTATGCAGATGGTGTGCAATCCATGGTACCAGCAAACAGATGTGGGAGCTAAGAACTCAGGATCATGTCATGATTCATTATCTGAAGATCGGCTGATATTGCACAGCTTTATGAATATGGCAATATTTAAAGTAGTTAACACCTACCTATATTTTCTTTGTTTAATTGTAAGCAAAAATAATTGTTAAATCATAAAACTTTTGACACCCAGAACAGAAATTATCCACTTCATAATATCATGAATTATTTGATTTCTAACTTCCCCATTTGTTCGTAGAAATAAATCCAGATGAGCTCAGGCCTTGTAATTTTAGCCAATGAATTTTTATTTTGTATTTTTTTACAGAGAAACAAACCCAGATATACCAAGAAATCCAGTAGAAACATTTTGCTCTGTAAAGGTATGAGAAAAGTTCCTGATATGCTGTGCTTTCTATATTTTTTGCTATTTAATAAGGTTTCTCTAAGCAGGAAGTAATGAGTCAAAAATAAGAATTTATCTTACAGAAGATAAATTTTATCAAAGAAGGTAAGTTATCAGTAATTCCCAATGAACTGTGTACAAACTTACATACTGTTTAAGATGATGTATACATGGTAAAAAATGTATCCTAATTTTACCCTCATCTTACTCAGAACTGAAATGATTTACTGTGAATCTTCCTATAGGAGATTTCTCTACAGAACTTTTTGAAAGAAACTAACACCATGTTTTTCTAATCTTCTAGCTGGCATTTTATAAAACTTCAGGATTACAAAAATCCATCTTATCTCTGCGCTTACACATTCAGGTAATATTTTTCTATCAATCAAGCTGTCTTGATAGACTTCAGTAGTGCTGATATAGCAGTGATTCTCCTCCCTCCTCACAAAAATATTAATCAAATCCGCAGCTCTTTGCGAAGTTTTCTTTTATCCCTTTCATCAATTCTTTTTTTAAATAGATGGGTTCTGTCATTATGATTTACACACATAGTAGTTCACAGTAAAATTATATTTGTTGTGTAACCATCTAACAGTTTAGCTATGCCACGTCAACAATTTGGTCAGTTTGAATACTGAGTCCAGACATCCTGAATTCAAAGCCCAGGAGTTTGTCAAGCCTTCAATCTGGCCTCTAGACAATGTTCTGTGTTTTTTTGGGATGGGTTGGGGTTTTTTTTACATATATATACTTGTGTTTGGCGGTGAGAAGCCCAAACCCAAAGGCAGGAACTGATGTTTCTGTAGGATACCAGAGAAAGAAGGTACTATGCAAGGGATGCCCAAAACCCAGTCACTAACCAGCAGGACATGGCTGAGCTCTGACTCCTCTTGGGAGCTCAGAAACCCAACCCAGGGCTGGCTCTGGAGACAGTGATACTTCTACTAGAACACCACTTACACATTTCACCTCACCTTAGCATTGAGATAACACAGCTCGGGAGACAAGCAAACTGTAACAGTCATGAAAATCTTTGGTTCAAGGGCCACAGCTCAATCTGCAGAACAGGTCTCCTCCCCCCTGCCTCCTGACACCAAGTGTTTGCTGTAGGATGACAGGCTTGCATGGTGAGAGGCTGGGTGCTATGGTCCTCTTCACCCCAGCTCACACCTCAGTGTCCAGGCTGCTTCCATGGAAACTTACTTGAGGTTATCACACTAAATTTTAAGGAACTAATGTCAGCTGCAACATGGTCAGAGCTATGGTTGGTTCCAGTGTCTGGTAGACAAAGGATTACCTAAACAATGAAGACCATTTTTCGGTCATTCCACCTTGAGCCAAGCGCTGATCTTGGCATGAGGGCATGAGTCAAACAGAAGGAAAGTCCGAAAGGCACATCCAGGATTCCCAGCCATAGCCCCTTAAAAATACCAGTTTTCTTTTATCAATCCCTTCCTGTTTGCCAGAGGAGTCCAGGCTGTCCATGGGAGGTGCTCCAGAGTAAAACGAAGATGAAACACCCAAAGGCAATACAGGCATGTCCCAAAGGCAGCATCAGCACTGCCTTCGTGCCACGCACCAGTGTGTGCTGCACTGGACCCCAGCACCCTGCAGCTTGCACTCCAATAGCTTGGGTGCATGGGCCACACATAATTCCATATCTATTGACAACTGAGAGTTAGGTTTTCAGACTGTAAGAGCCTTTAAAAGACAAACCTCTTTTCAGGGAAAAATAAACAAAGGAAACAAACACAGAAACAGCTAGGCATTTTTTTACTGAATGTGAAAAATATTTTTGAATTCATTCTGGCTCCTATATCTTCTCTCCTGATCTGATATGCTTTTTGGTTTCTTGCTGAATAACTGAGCTTTACTTATCCTTAAGACTTTTGCAATTTTTGTACTTTGAACTCGGCTTAATTCCTTCAGTTTAAATTTCAGACTTCAAATTTCACTACAAAGAGCATGGGAGGTTTTTAACACCTACAGTTTTTAAGCAAATAGATTTCAAAGGAGCATTATATACTCTTTCAGTTCTAATTTTAAAAATAAACACAAGATTAGGTTGGTTATCTTTTTGGATGCTTCTGACCTAATACATTTTAATAAATCAGTATCCACAATAGGAAGCAAGGTTTTATGTAACTTACAATACAAATAGACAAGAACAGCTCAATAGATCTGGAATACAAAACACATTAGACATAATGGATGAGTTGGAACAAAGTCAAGAGTCAACTTTCTGCATTTTGGTTTTAGGGTTAATGATAATAGGAGACCACTGGCATTAAAGATTGTTGCTTAGATGAAAGACAATTGAAAACATTGGAATACACCATCCATAGAAGGACCAAATGCAACCTTTTTGAAAATATTATGGAAAACTATAGCCCTAGAAAACAAAAAGTTTTCAAGCTATAAAAATTATTTCTAAAATTTCAAATGCAATCTTTGTGTAATCCTTTCTTTGATAATTATTATAATAAATAACTTTGGTTTACCTGATGACATAAAAGTTTCACATCCTCTCTTCCTTGGTAGGCTTAGGCTCCCACTCACATCCAAGAGTGATTTTGTCCAGATCATTACCACCTGCTCCCTTGTCCTAACAAGACATTTCAATCCAAATCAGCTAATTGATATGAACACAGGTGTTTTATTCCTGTTACTTGTTGACACTAAAATTCAGCTGCTTTTCAAAGGAGGAGATATACTCGGAACAGTACATAAGGTTGACTTTAACCCATTTGAATCTGGTCATTTTGAAAGAATGGGGATTTTTTCAGCATTCAGTTACTTCTAAAATGGGTCTAAAGACATAGTGTAAATATATTCACTTAGACTTTGCATGTAAAATGGCAATTTTCCACACAGAAATATGAACCAAAGTTTTTTAGTCCAAATAAATTATAATGTAATTGAAAAGAAAAAAAAAAACAAACCCCAAGCATTTTTACTTTTTTGAGGGGCTGTATTCTCATCTAATTCTCTTTAAAAACCTTACTTCCAGTAGTAAGGAGAAAGAATTCAGATTAAATTCCCTATACTTATTTATCAGTTTTCAGATAGGACAAATATCTGTAGTTTTCTCTTAATTAAAGTTATTTTGTGAAAGGTATCATTTTAGGAAATGGAAGTTACTTTCTCTCTTTCTTACTTCCTCAGGAGATGAGATGGTGAAAATAAACAATATTCTCCCACCCTTAACACAAGCATTTCCATAAACACAAGAATGTATCAGGATTTTTCTGAATTCACTCACTTTTTTAAATATTTAGAAAAGGTGAGTTTTCAGAGAACACAGGATCGTACTCCCTTTCTTCCACTGAGAAAATTTGATTCATAGGCAGAAAAAATCCTGATCAATGCAGACATTTCTGACAAGGATTTTAAAGAGCTGTTACCCAATTTTTATTCACAGAGTGGAGTCTAAAGGGGACAATATTTTTCCGTTTGACACCATATATTCTGCAATTCAGATGTACATTACAGGTGTATTTTTAGACTCTGGAGTCACATAGGCTTTATGAGTAACTCATTCCTGCTGAAGGTCAGGGAGAACAGACTTTACATTAAAAAAACAGTAATCTCTAATCACACCTTACATATGAACAGAGCTTGGTTCATTTTACATATTTTCAAGGATAGAATCAGTCCCTTATTAAAAAGGTTATACAGACAAAAAAAAAAAAAATCCCACCCAAAAAATATTGCCTGGAAACTATTTTTATTGTCAGTGAACAGAAAGTTTCCTACAGACATCTTTGTAGAAATCATCTCAAGCCTTAACTCTTTCAGAGTACGATACATAATGTGGACAGTCTGAGCGATTTGTCACCCTGTAGTTCTAACATCACCAGCTGAGACATTGTTTGGAAATGGGGCTACACTTCTAGTAGTTCTCAATTCCCATGTCTTTGCAAGAGTTAAGGTATAATGAGTTTAATGAGAGGGTGTGCACCAGAAATTCAATAATTCCATGACAATCTGAAATAAAAGGCATTGGTTACTTCGGAGACGCTAAAAAAAAGGTAAAGTTTTCTGTGGGAGATGGAAAAAATTGTCTGGAAGGTCCATCAACCCATGTGACAAAATATTCTTCTAGTTGACTGACAAATTCTATTATAGGGTTAGAAGTTAAATTCATGTTTGCAGATTGTGCAATTGTATTTTCTGGCATTAACTGGAATAAGAAGTAAAATTACTGGAATACAGGAAATTAGCTGAAAAGAAAAAAAACACTGCTGACCTCAGGCTCTGTTCAAAATCAAATGTTATAATCTTAGAAATGTCTGGAAAGAAGTCAACACTGGTTTTAAAAGTCTTGAGGGTTGTTTTTGAGTTGTTTTTTTTTTTAGTCTCCTGCATAATTCTGAGCACTCTAAAGAAGTTAGGCAAGGCAAAATTTCAGCCTCATTCCTTTTCTATTCTGTCTCTTCGCTGTCTTGGTAAAAATCAGAAGCATTGGTGTGCAGAGAGAAAGAAAGAAAAGAAAAAATGAGTATTGTTCAGATACAATCCCAAGAGAAATCACAGTACTGGACTCACTTGATGGGGATTTGCAGGGGGATTTGCTATGCTGTTCTAATCTGTACTTAGTTAATTATTACAAAGAATAAGACACAGTTTATGCCCTGTGGTTTGAGATTGGAGTTGCCCCAGCTTGAAAAGACAAGATTCAATTTTCTGTAACTATGTTTCTCCACCTGGTAAATTGGCTGGTTTGCTCCAGATATTTGTTGGAGTATAAATCAATAAGCAGGCGGTGTAGACAATCGAATGTGTGGATGAAAGTGCAAGGTGGAACCCTAATTTAACATGAAAACCCAGACTGAAAAAAAGTCTGATGTGGAGTGGATTTTCTTAACACCAGGCTCAGTCCTATCACCGACCATGTGGATTCCTACAATGAATCTATCCATGAAGTGGCACTATGAATTGTTTTTATTAGTGAAACATTAAACTTGCTGCCACAATTTGTTTATCTAGAAAATCTCTATTATCCCCTAAAGTTTTCTATTTGTGTTGCTAAAAAAGTGCTATCACTCTTTGCTCCTATTACCTACCTAAATAGCCAGAGGAAATTTAAACAACGTTCAACTTCAGTTTTTCACTTTGTAACATGAACTTTACTTGAGCTCCCAACTATAAAAATGGAACATGAATGGCAGAGCAGGCAAAATTTTTCAGTGAAGAAATTTTCTTATTGTTAGAGCAAGGATCCAATTAACCTTTATAAAGCCATAAAATAGAGAGAAATTTTGGAGTTACTTATTTTTCTTAGAAGAGACAACATGTAGTGTTGACAGTAAATTACCACCTCCAGGAGAACAATGGGTGACTACTGGGGGGTAATGGCAGGTGAGGAAGACCTGAGATGAGGCTATGAGTGGATCAGAAACACAGTTAAACACCGTGGAGCTCTTCTCTTTTCCACTCTAAATTATCAGCTTCAGGGTACTGTCAGCATCAGATATCCCACAGTAGATTTGTAAAGCTAATACCTTACATATAGTTCTAATGAGAACTTGCAAACTTTGAGGGGATATCTCAGATCCAAGGCTGCAGTGTAAACATTATTTTTTTGAGTGCCTTACTGCTCTAGATTTCTTTCCCTAATTCATGATAATTCTACAATATTTCATTTTCAGTACTAGAAATCAGTATTTTTGACAACTCAGACCCTGGTTTAATACACTGATAGACTAAATGGAAACATTTATAATGCCTGTTAATACAAAAGTAATATGCCTAAATATATGGGAAAAAAAGGCCTGTTTGTTTACTATCAGTCTTATCACCACCACATCAGACCTCTGTTGTGCAGGTTTTGCCTTTTGTATGAAAGGCAAAAAGAGAGATTGGACACAGGAAAATTATAGTAAAACACACTCTTCCACGAGTCTTTCAAGACTCGTTCTCCACAGTAGTGGTTACAGAAATTCTGCCTCAGAGAATAAAAAATTCAGGATCTGTCACAGAGAGGAATATTTGCAAGTAGAACTCCAGTCCCACATCAGTGATTTCTATGACACTACAAAGACAAAAATCCTCTCAGGCTATAGTTACCCCTGTTATGGATTAACTACTTATAGAAATAATTATTTATCTACATTTTTTATTTACTTTCTGACATAGTTTTGATGTTATATGAGAGATAAAGCATCTCTTTCTACTTCCAAGTCCCATCTGTTAGTCTGCAAATTTTCTCTGCTTCTGATAGTTGTGACCAGTAAAGCATGCCAGTGTGGGTTTTGCAGAGTTCGTCTGCAAGAAATGCCTCTGCAAAACTATCAGATTGTCCTGTTCTTGAGCCAGGGAGGATCTGTCCTATGCACTCAACAGGCAAGTAGATACCCACCAAAGTGACAGCAACCTACAAAACCTACTCCACTGAAGCAGCAAGTAACAATACTTTTCATCACAAGGCTATTTCTTACTTCCAGATATCTCATATTCATATTTACTTACTCAAATTTCAATTTGATCACACAGCACATTTCCTTCAACTGGATGCATCAAATGATTTGGTGCTCATATCTCTGCTACAAAGGGTCTTGCAGATAACAATCTGCTACACAAAGCTATAATTTTCTTTTATTTCTAACTTATAATTTCAGATCCCTCTTTTCCTTGGTTTAGCAAATCTTACAGGTCACTCAATGCAATATATTTAACCTAACATAAGACATTATCAATAAATTAATTTAGTGCTTTAAATGCTTCTTAGACATCTGTGCTTGTTGTGTGACAGATTTAAATTCTTGTGTAGAGTGATTATTAAATGTAATTTATGTCTGTCATGGCTTAATATTCAATCAAGCTTCACAAAAACAGAATTAAAAAACCAAATCATGTTCAGTAATAGCAATGATCTTCATTTTAATAAAAGATGTTACAGAAAATGTAAGGTGCCATTAATAACAATAACGAAAGACTTCTTGCACTCTACCTCACTCATTTGCCTGCTGCAAACTTGGGTTATTCTTTGGAAGATATAATTCCTAACACCTCAAGGTAAAAAACAAAAGGATGACATTTAAATCTTCCAGTTTAAGATATGGCTTTTTTTTTTTTTTTTGTCAAATGTTGTCTGCTCAGCACTTTTTAAAATTGAAGATGACATACTGGTTTTCTTTGTGACTCTGGTTTCCTTTGTGACTGGTCCTTAATGAAAAATGAAAACTCTGCTATTTCCCAAAGCAAAGTCATTTTATAGGTTCTGAAAGTTCTCACGAGTAAAGGGATGACCGGTTGACTTCTAAGACTGCCAATGGGACTGGCTACAGTTCCTATACAAAGAGAATGTCATGTGCCATAAGTCATTATAATATTCATTTTAGATTGAATGAAGCAGCCAGGTAAGAAAGAACAAATGTCAGGCCCTTGGAGGAAGCAAGGTGTTTCTCCTCTAGTGCTCATTGTGACAGGGTTTCCTCACAGAGCATCTCCTTTTGCAACAGTGATAACATGTATGAAAAATAAAACCAGTGCAGTTGTATGTTTCATGTCTACTGTATTTACCCACTATGTGAATGAATTACATATACTTTGTATAATTACAGTAGAATAGAACTGAAGAGGAAATAAAGCTGAGAGGAATATTGGCAATAACACACAGACACACTCAGCTGAGCATAAACGTTAAAAAAAAAAAAAAAAGTCTTATCACCAGGTATGTCATTCCAAATCAATAATGAAGCAAGAAGTAAATATGTTCCATATGTTGTAACACGTTATGCTAAAGATACACTTGATACCTCGATTTGGTGACTAAAGGTAATCATGCCTGTCACACAGACCTCGATACCTGTTGCTAGTTACTGCAAACCAAACTTCTCCTTCACTCATCCTTACAGCCAGAGAGTAAAGCTACTTGTAGCCTGACTGCAAGTCAGGTGCTACCACAGGTTAGCAATAAAGTGGGTCTATAATGCGCCCTCTGCTTACAGCTTTCCCACTATTCAGTATTCACAAGAATGATCTCTGCCTAATGATAGTACAGCTTTTGGCAGTTAGAGGCCTAATAAAACTGCTCAACTTCTGTGTATGTCACAGACATTAGACTCAAGCATCCTCTCTAGTAACAGAAACATTTTTTTGACAACAAATAACCCTCCTCCTCAGTAGTCACTCTTTTCCAAGCAACGTAAACACCTTTATTTGAGATAGCATGTACGGAGAAAATACTCAAGAGGCGACAGGATTCTGGCTGAGGGGCATGTACACTGTCTAGAGCTCATTAAATGTGCATCACACAAACGTAGCATGCTTGAAGCTATGCTACAACAATAGCTGCCATTATCCCATATTACTGTAAGTAAATACAATTTTCAAATGTGTCCCTAAAGGCTGGACTTTACAGAAACTTATGCCTTTGCTGTTTCTTCACAGTGCTCTTTCTTTACAATTCTGTTTTTATACAATGTTCCAGGTTCCAGAAAGCAGATTTGAGGTGGATGAGGTCTGGTATACCGGGAGTACTTAAAAATTTTTCTGAGTTATCTCATCTAGAGAACGCCATTTCACAGGAATGGCTCGTTATTGCTTTTTTTTCATTTTCCCAAATGCACTTTTAATAAAATCTTGGAGAAGAGGAAGTCCCTGCCTGGCATGTGCCTGCTATGTGCCTGCTGCATACCTGCTACGTGGTCCCGGGAGTGACTCAAGCCTCTACAGTCACCACACAACACCTGTGTGAAATGCACCATCTGGGAAGGTAATACAAGGAAACAGGAGCCTCACCTCCAGCATTATGTCACAGCGCCTTGGCCTCAAAGTATGTCTAAATAAAAAACTTCTCAGTTAAAACAAACAAACAAACAAGAACAACACAAAACAAGGAAGACCAGGTCAAAGAATGCTCTGTGCTGCAGAGACTATGTACAATCAACTGAGGAAATGCTCTTAAGAATAATAAACAATCCTAATAACAGAATACTGCACATCCTGTTTCCTATACAATGCCCAGATGTCATTGGTTTATGCTGTAGCATATTTAACAAAAATTCTATTACTGTCAGTCTACAATTACTATAAACCAACTAATTAAATCCACATTTCAAATTGTCTGTGGAATGAGAATCCAACATCTTTAAATAAAGAAGCTAAAAATGGAATAGCATAGATAAACATTATACATCTGTTATTTTTCCTTTTTCAAGGGTTTAACTCATGTTTCATAGGATAATGCTGTAGCAGATAGGACTACTTCCTATTCAATAAATTAAGGATTCTGTTTAGCTAGTATTATTTATACTACAATATTTCCTATATGCCTTAGAATTGTTTATTTGTGACAGCTCTAGAAACAAGGGGGCGGGGGGGAGGTAATGCAACATTTTCTCACATATAAATAATCGGCATAAAACCTGAAAGATGATAGCTAAAACTCTTGTCTTTAAGCATCCTATCCCATTTCAATCTCTAGGGACAATCTTACAAAGAAAGAGACATTAAAAATACTCAAAATAGCACTTAAAAGAGGGATGTTGAAATGAAACAGACCAAGGGGTGCCAAGAGTGAAGAATGGGGAGGAACAGAGTCCTTCTCTGAACTAGAAAAACAGTGAAACTTGGAAGGAGGTGGAAATCATATAGATTAGTGGCTTATCCTGTGATTTCTCAGACAGCCTTTGGTCCTAACAAACCAATACTTTGCTTTAAAAAGGCTATGTGTCACTGGCAGCACTCAAAGTGCAAAAGCATAGAGAAGGATATTTAACTTTTCACTGTTAGTGTTTGCTCATTTGTTTGCCTTAAGGCAGACAGATACCAGCTTCCAAGGGATAAAGACTCCATTAGAAATGTTTGCTGGAGCCCAGTGAGTCCTTCTGTGAAAATTCTGAGTTTAGAGATACCACAATATCCAGAAAGGGGCAAATCATCGTCCAGCCTTCAACCCTTTCAGAAGTAACTGGGCTGACTCATTCTCAGCTGCACCATCTCATAGCCTACAGGAAGTTAAGTTTCAGAAGGACGCTTAGAGGGCTCAGTGGAAGACTAATTTCATTCATTATCAAAACTAAAACACTAATATAGACTCACTTCCTGATTCTGGGCATTGCCAAAGAGCCAGAGTGACTTCCAAAGCCTGCTGAGCTCAGGTGTAGGGCAGCTTCAGAGTCCAGATGTTGCTGAGCAGGAATGTTTTCCTTCTGTTTTACCTCATGCTGACTGCTACGTTTTGGTTACCACTGTGAAAGCTGTAAGGGCCAAAAGCACACACAAGGACCTAAGGCCTTCTGAGACAACCATGGGGGAGGAACTGCATCTCAGGCTGATCTGTGGGAGGGAAAAGTCTACATAACAAAAATGATGAAGCATAATAAAGTTTTTTTCAATTAGAAACTCAGAATATATGGAATGCGATACACTGAAAAGATTAGTAAAAAATGAGTACTAGTGTGGCAGTAGTTCGTAATATTCCTTCAGGGCATAGCAATTCAGTAGACAAAACTCTGTCTGTAACTCAAGTCCCCCAGTCCAGAGAGATGTCAAACTCCTGCTGAGGGAGAGAGAGAGACAGAGAGAAGAGGGAAAAGGTGAATTTGGGAATGAAACAGAAAACAAAGCTCATGGCTTGGTTTCACAGTCCATGCACAGTCATAGTTAGGAAGGGAAAAAAATATTTCTCGAAAATCTCTCTCTCTCTTCTGCTTCTGCCTTTAGGGAGGCAGCTTCACACAAATTGCTATTACTCCATTTTCTCAAAATGCACCTCAGACCCCCAGACACAACCACAATGAATGTAAGATCATCATTGTTATAAAAGCAAAGCTCTATCAAATATCCTTTCAGGAATTGAAGCTTTATGAGAAGTGAGACAGGATGTTGATGCAAGACCTTCAAAGAAGAGGTCAAGAGACACATCTTCTTCAAGCAGTTTATTCATTTAAAAAAATTAATAAAATTAAATAAATTTAAAAAACATACCTGCAGAGCCCTAAACCAGACACTGTGTGTTGATTGAATATGAATTACTAGGCACAGTTTTACAAGACCATCTGCACTTGCACACAGACACAAATCCTTCATGACTATCACTTTGAAAACCTCCAAC
>JAYRBT010000082.1:18232611-18247823 GCA_036023395.1 Myiotriccus ornatus | reverse complement strand
GGGTTTTGTCCGGAAATCTACTTGGACAAAACCATTCACAGCCCCAGGGATGGGCTGGTGGGCAAAACCACGACAGTTTCCCAAGTAATCCGACATCATCTTTCCAAGGGAGAAAAAGGGTGGCTTTAAAGGCCAGCATCTCTCAGTGCCTCTGATCTCCTCTACAAGAAGTATAAAGAGAGAACCAGCAGGTCCAATAAATCTGAGGACACGGCTGCTGTTTCACCAACATGTCATCTGGTCTTGAGGTTAATAAGGCCTTATGAGGTCAATGCTTGTTTTCCTTCTTAATAGAAAAATTCCAGCAACAATCAGAAAAAAAGTGACATACACTCATCTAATTATAACAGGTAAATGAAGACTTTATATGCCATTCCAAAGGGATCCATAATTCACTGTCAACACACCTGTCACAAAAATTCTTTCTACTGTAAGAGTATGTTTTCTATTCTATTATCATGGCACATCTAGAAAGGTTTATAACTTAACAAAACTGAATTTAGCTTAAAAAAAATTAGGTTCAGATACAGTAATTTTGCTGCAGTATTTTATTATCTCGAAAATTTGCCTCTGAGAGCTGAATATATAAATTAGAGGTGCAGGCACAGAATATTACTGCCCATGTCCAGAAATGTCTATCATCTGGCAAGGAATGAAGTAAATAATTATAAAAGCAATTAAAAAATATATAGTCATATGAACTGCTCCAAATAAGATTTGCAGGCTACGTTTCCAGTCTCATAGAATCAGGTCATTACAACATGTCAAGTTACTGAAACTGATAGACAAAATGACAGGGTAGTTTAAGAGAATAATGCATTCTCCTTCCTTGCCTAAACTATTCCAGTTTACCTAGTTCATGTGGATATGATTGCAGATTAAACTGACTTTATTAAACAATAGCATAGCTTCATTAAAAATAAAATACTATTAATCTGTGAGTCATTTTCATCAGGTGCAAAGGCTTTACGAGATCACTAGCTTAAATGAAATGAAACAAACACTTTCTCAGCTCTAAGTACAGAGGATTTGTCCCACATAATGCCACATTTACTGCATGTGCAAACAGCTGAGAGGTAGAGTTGGGCTTTTGAGTTCCACAATATACAGCTACTGAGGACACAGAAAATGTATAAAGTCTCAATTTCCTTTTAACAACGGTTTCTAAAAATTTGCCTTTTGCAGCAATCTTTGAAAGTCTAACATGAAAGAAAAGAATCACTGGGGATTGAAGGAACAGATAGCTGGTGTCAGTTGTAGCAAGATAAGTGTAATAGAAGTCAAATTTTTGCATGCTCTGAGGGAACCCTGTGCCATTACTTTCTGTGTCAAATATATATACAATATCTGCATCTTTTTGTATTCTGGTAGGGTGGTCTGTGACAAGCAGGAACTAGTTACAGAGGAATGTTAGCAAACCTGCACAGAAACGCTAGGGCAGGACCTTACTGTGAAGAGCATCTTTATATAGTCCATCTTGCTTTAGACATTCACCTGTAGTGGCTCTGCTAGACATCTAGCACTTCTGGACATCATGGGAACATTGAGATGATTTAGCTCATCTAAGAGATGATAAATTACTTTTTGAAAATAAGGTGTCACAGTTCAACTTTTTGACTATGGTTGCATTCATCCTTTGGGTGAAAGTAGGTTCTCACGCCTACATTACAACTTTGCTCTCCTTTATCTATATCATCGTAATTACACCAGCAACCCCTATACCTTCCACCCACAAATGCACCATGCTCATATGAAAGTGGTCACACTCATACCTCCCTAATGATGAAACCGTCTCCCTAAAGACTTCTACTCACTTGACGCAAATCAAAAATCCTACAATTTTGCATGTAACCTGCATTTCCTTAGTATAAATTACATCTAAGCCACTTCAGAAAGTAGGTCAGAGACTTCCATCTTATTTCATGCATTAAGAATGTTTATGACTTAAAAAAAAAATAAAAAAATAAAAAAATTCTGAAGTCATTTATACAGAACATGGTTTTAGCATTACTCTCTAAAGCATTCTGAAAAATGAAGGCTGTTTGCTGGTCTATTGCCTTTTTCCCTCCCAAGAGCAGCAGTTCCCTGCCATGTATTTTTCTGTTCCAAACCTGATCATTAGACTGGACAGGAGTTTAATAATAACTAATTACTCATGTTATGCTTAGTATATCTGTGCAGCAGAGCCTCGGTACTGTATGCAGTACATCCTCCATCGGTTTTGCTGCTTTCTGAAGCCCACCATGAGAGCAAATTTGAAATAGCTAACCTTTTACAGAGACACCTGGTAGAAAGCTGGAGGGAAGGATCAACTCTGTGTATATTGCCACGTTATGATTAGACGTGCATACATACACATTTCTTTGTAATACATGCATTTCTATATAATTTCACTATATTTAGGCACTCAAAAATCAGGTAACTGGTAGAGTAGAATGGTCCAAAAGTCTCACTAAGAATGTGCAGCACAAATCTAAGTCCTGTTCTGAACTCCTGCTTGTGGGGTGTCTCCAGGAAAGAAAGCTGTTAAGTGTGCACTGGCTTGCCGAACTAAGGAATCAAAGACACCACATCATGTTATTCTTTGACACATGGTCAGAAATAAGTGCACTTGGTAGGTCTTGGTCTAATGTTGCTGCTAAGGAATTTTATGAAAGGCTTGTAAGACTGTAGAAGAGAGAAACCATTCAGTGACGTATTTTGTGTATTCCTTAAGATCTTTATTAGGTTTCTGGAATATACTGTCGGTTCATTCAGATTCAATGCTATACAAATTTGTCACAAGACATATCTAAAGAGAATTATTTTCTTCTCTTTTAATACACATGCTAACCTAGCTTTTCTGTGTTTTCCCTTTCCTCTTAACCCAGTGTCCTTTCCTAAGCTCTACTGTCCTTAGAAACCTATTATGCTATAGCTCCTGTCTTGGTGCAAGGCATATCTGATTCAAAACCAGCACAAGGAATTTGGCATTTGATACCAGTCATCTTCCCTCTGCACTCAGCTGGAATTCTTACTCTCTTCCCTCATTCCCCAGTCACAGGATCTAAAATTAACTCCACTGGGTAAATCAATAGACATGTGCATGATAGTCTAAATGTGTTTTTTTTTTGCTCATGTGTATTTTATAGAAGGTAACCTCAAATTTTATAGAACTATCCAATTTATGTCTCTCTCATGGCAGAAATAGGGAATTCAGCAGTATTATCCTTCATTCCAGTGTGTCCCCTGTTTAATAAGCTTCAACATATTTCCTAATACTTTTTCAGCCATCAAGGGATCTGAAGTAGGTAGTGAGGTAGAAAACATGATGGTTTTCTGCATGGAGGATATCCTGTCTGCTCATTAACTCTACAGAAAACCACTTGCTCCACCACAGCTGCACTGCAGCTTGAGTTAGATTGGATATTGGGAAAAATTTCTTCACAAAAAGAGCTGCCAAGCAGTGAAACAGGCTGCCAAGGTGCTTGAGTCACCATCCCGGCACTTAGGGACAGGATTCAGTGGTGGACTTGGCAGTGTTGTGCTGGACTCCATGATCTAAAAGGTCTTTTCCAATGTAAACGACTCTATGATTCTAAGTATACCTTATTATGCAGTCTTGAGATTTATACTAAAAGTAAAGGAGTTAATCTGAATCATTATAAGTTTAATTCCCAGCCCAAGAGACACACTGGTATTGGTTTCTGTTTGTTTGTAAAGCTAGCTGCCAAGTCCTTAAAGCCTATGGGGCTTCAATCATAATTTTTTAAGAGCATTTCTTTGTTTACATTTTGTTGTCCCAAAGGTGATTAGCTCTTTTGCTAGAAGGTTACTTTGTTATTCTACTGCAAGGTTCTGGATGAACTTCAGATGGGATTAGAAATTCCTTTGTAGCCTATAGCAGCACTTGCAAGCATTGCTTTTATGCAAGTGTATGACAGCATCCAAGCTTTGGCGCTAGTGCTGATAGTCCCCCTGTACCCTCCTGTCATGGATTCCTACTTGCAAAGTTTCATCAGACTTCGTTCATTGACCATAAAAAACAAAATGCTGAGCCATTCACAGCCACCTCAGCTCAATAACTGATTTCTGGGGAAAAATCCAAAAGGCCTGCAGCTTTGCATAGCGGTTTGAAGCCATCATTAACTTATAGAATGTAACTGGGTAGCATAAAGAACGTTTGTGGTTTATTTTTAAATTAGAGCTGAGAGGTTGAAAAGCTAGTCTAAATCCACAGGTGTGCCTAGAATCACTGATTCCTGAGGCTTTTGTACAATCACCACTTTATATTCTGCCCATACTCTGGATGAATAAATGTGTTTAGAGTCCTAAACTAAGCTAAAATTTGGTTTGTATAGGCAGACAAAAATATTTTTTCTCATCTAAACTATTATTCTTCTTAAAAATCAAGTCAGAGCCCTCTTATACTCTGAAGTGAGCAACGTTGGGCTGAAAACCTCAGGAGAGAAGGTATTGTATTTTACACTTCCAGTTGTTTGGAAATAGTCCAAAAAGCAGATGTATAGAAAGACAAATATAATGAGGAGAAGTCTGCTAAGCTCTTGCAAAGGTTCAAAAAGAATTGAACTTAGTTTTGAGATGAAAGCTTTTATTTCTTGTTCAGTATTAATATTTTTTGAGATATTTTGTCCTGAAACTCCGTATGCATAGGTGCTTTATAAACACACACTTAAAGCACTATCACATGAATATAATTATGGTCCTTTGAACTCTTATGTCTTTTTCTTCTCAAATCTGTACAAAGCAGATGAAAAATCTGAATGTACCTCAGATTCTATGTTAGACAATAAATTTCACAGAGAAATTTCACAGAATATTCTGAGTTGGAACGGACTCACAAAGATCATCAAGTTGAAGTCTTCAGAGAATTGAACCCTCAAGCCCATATGGAGATCGAACCCAAAACCTTCTTGGTTTTAGTACCATGCTGTAAGCAACTGAGCTAATGTCAAGGTCAAAAAAGTGTATATGAATCTTGTACTGAAAGTTACCTCTTTAATATTCCTGAAATGTGAATTAGAAACTGAGCAAGCAAGAATCAAAAATAATTCTTGAGCTATAAGATTCTAAGTAACTTCAGTGTCCTTTCATCTCACCATGGACACACAAATGCTTAGTCCATACACAGCCCTAACACCTCTCAAACACTGCACATTCATAGTCTGAAGCACATTTTCATAGACAAATTCATAAAAACCTCTCAATTCAACTTCAAAAGAAAAAAAGTGGTGTAAACACAAGTAAAACGATAATGACAGTATTTATTAGAGAAAAATTTTGTCCCCAAGGCACATTACAATATTACTGTAAAAACAGACAACAAACCTTCTATTTTCTAATTTAACAAGGCCACTTATGATCTGAAGTCTTATATGTTCAACAGTATCCTGATTTTATGACTGTGCAGCAAAATATTTCACCTAAAGTGCCTTCCTGTATCTTTCACTTCTTTCACAACTAACAATTCCAGGTTTGGAAGATTTCCTATAATGTATATTCCCCTGGTCCATGATGAACTAGGTTAGACTGGGAAGGGTTTCTCTTACAGCAATGACAATGTATTTATAGGAAGCCATCAAGGCAGGAAAATGCCATGCCTGACAAAGAGTCTAGGAATCACTGCAATTATTATTACACTATATTCATACAGCTATCTTTTCATTTTTTCCTTAGAGAATTGTTTTATTTTGAAGGGGATAATCAAAAATGTTTACTCTAAATACATCCAGTATTTTAGATTAAGCCAGTTAATTAAATTTTACTGAAGAGCTAAAAGGAACCATATTTTGAAGCAATTTCATCTAGAAGTGATTTCATCTAAAAGGACTCACATTAAATTAACAAAAGCCTGGCTCTTGAGATCTTCCTTTAGTTTTCAATCAAGAAATGTTTAAAATTGCAGTGTAGATAAGCCTTTTTAAATACAGGTAAACAAAAGTTCCAGTCTGAACAGTTTGAGCCAAAAATGAAATAAAAGAGACAAGATCTTCAGCTGGAGGATAATTTCCTTGCTTTTAGCTATTTTTTTTTTTTTTTATTTATGCCAAGCAATCTCCTCTCTCTGGTTTGTTCATCCTTTTTCTACTAATCCCCTACAGATTCAGGAAAAGCATGAATTAAATTTTAGTCTACATGAATTTTGCCTCAGAGAAGACCAAAGAAGACTTCATTGTCCACCCCCACAGAGAAGGTAGACACAGATCTGGGATGGAGTTGAGAACTGCAAAGTTGAGCACCACCTTGCCTAATATTAACTTATATGATAGAAATTCCTATATATAATCAATGAGTAGAGGGAGAAAAGCACGTCAGAATTAAATCCTCAAAAACAAAGTATAAAATAAACCAAGTTAGCTAATAGAGAAACACTTCAAGTCCTCAATGTCATCCCTCTCTGAGGCCTCGTCTCCCTAAGATGAGCTTTAGTGAGGCAGCTGAGCCAACTTCAGATTTACTTGCCAACTGCTCCCATGAATGATGGTTCTAACCCTACTCTCCTTCCTCTTCTCTCCCTTTTCTGACATTTATCTCGTCCCCCAGTGAACAGCTGAAATCAGTAAAATACTTGTTTTATTGCTGTTAGTTTTCTGCCAAATTCAGTGAAATGAATCAATACTCTGACAAACTCCAGAACCAGTGCAAGGTACAGTTTGCAAGGGTGCACACAGAGCAAGTAAGGGGAAGAGAAGCAGAATGATCCCTTTGATATCATCAAATTATTAGATCAACCCTCCTTTGCTCATCATTTTCTGAACTTCAGGAAGAAACCTTCCTTGGATCAAGATTCTCAACTCCAGAGAGTGGGGAGAAAATGGGTGTTCAACAAGTTCTGTTACACATTTTCACTAGTGACTTTCACTACGTATTTTATTCACACAGCTCTGGAATTAGGCAGCTTCTCAGTAAGATCCTGAGGACTGCAATTTTTGGATTTCAGTTTTTTATTCTTAAGAGCAGTTATCTGAATAAAACATAATCACATAGTAAAAGCTGTGACTTTATTTCAATAATGGTAATATCAGACATATATTTAATCTAATTGTGTTTTGAAAGCCTTTAGCCAGCCACCACTTTAAGACCACAGTGCCTCAGTGAACTAGAATGCAGCATCCCTCCAGGTTGCAGCCCACTGTAAGCAGAGCAGCTTGGTTCCAGCTCTGTGAGACTGATCGTTCAGACAGCACGGCACTAGGGACTCTGTCATGTAACACAAGCAAGGGTAATAAAATCGGCAATACCAGTGTAATGAGAAAGATACAGGGATATATAGAGAGAACAATTACAGATCTCCTTCAGGTACACTTCTAAATGTGAAAGAGAGCCCTGCAGAGAAGGCAAGAATCAAGTTAGGGTGATGATGCAGGAAGTATCAGTACTAAAGTCTCCTAACATCCATGATTTGTATCAAGTAATTTACTGGCTGAGAATAAAACAGAGCCATCTACAGAGAAAGGATAAGGCAACCCAGTATGGTCGTGTGTTTCTTAGGACATATTTGATTCAGTCTGCTCTCTACAAAGGAAAAAACACCCCCCAGAAGCATCACTTAAGTCTTGGAATGAACACTTGGTGTATACAAAATCTCTAAATAACTTTTATCTGATTCAAAGAACTCCCACTGGCCACCTGCTCTATTATTAGTCCTTTCTCACTGGTATCTTCTTATCTAGGCAAATAAATCTAGTGTTGTTCCTTACGTATGTATCTTTACACTCTGTATGTGGTGGTGAGCTAGTACAGGAACATCAGCACCTGTGTTCAGGATATATGTTAAGCAATTGTGTAAGAGCCTGAACAACACACTGAAATACACATTGAGAAAAGTGCCCTGAAGGTCCCTATTTCAGGTCAAGGACCTGACACCAAAGAAAAGTGCAAGTTAGCCCCAAACGAGAATACTTTCTATTGCCCAGCATTCTTAACCTGAGACATTTTTTATTACTGCATTCTCAGGAACTTCCTAATCAAAAATTGGAACACAATTTTGAAAAAAAAATATGATAAAACTTCAGAGAAACACCCACCTGGATTCGAGGCCTGAGCAGCTGCATGAGCCATCTGTGCATACCTTATGTTTAGTGTTTGATTTAGGGTGAATTAACAGGGCTTGAAGGTAGACTGAATAGCTACAGTACAGTTAAGAAATTGCTTTCCTTCACACTTTCTTTAAATCTCCTTTTTATTTTCCTGGGATGTAATCTTTTTCTTCCTTGCATATTGGTAGCAATCAGTGCACACGAACAAAAGCATTATCCAGTCCCAGCCTCGAGTAGGTCAAACACTGATTATTTAACTCTCGCTTCAGACACGTGATAAGTTTGGTTATTTCTGAGACACCCCATTTAGTCCAATGTTTTAGTGCTCTTCACTAAACAGAATTTTTTTTTTTTTTAAACTTAGAAAAATTTGTTTATGAAATCAAGTGCAGCACACCTTAGCCTCAAGCCATGCTTAACTTTATGTGCTGTGAAACAGTCCTACACCAGTTTTAACAGTGCTGCAGCTCTACTATCAGGTTCCACAAAGTAAGCTCACGTTCACCCAAGAGTTTGGAAGCCACATGTCAAAGCTGGCTCAGATTTCACTTGAATGCAGATCAAAAGCTTCAAAGACCTGAAAACACATTTTAAAAACAACTCTGTGGATTCAATGGAGTTTTAGTTTGCATGTGGAGATGTGCTTAAATCCCAAGTGAATCAGAATTGCCAGAGTATGGACCTATGTGAACAGAAGCCAATAAATTTCCTGTTAGCTTTGGATTCTCTCTCTCACACCACACATCAAACATGCTTTTTTCTTCCGCCAGTTAGGATTGTAGCTTGTTAGCAACAACCTGAGCCCAACAGATTTTCAAGAGCTAGAGCTGAAATTGCTGCTTTTCCTACTCTGGTTGCAAACTAACAGAACATTATGAACACCTTCAGAAACAATACAGTAATAATTATGTTATCAGTACTAATAATCCAGCTACACAACATCTAAAACCTAGTATCTACATTATATGCAGTATCTATAATAGTTTTGTGAGTTCACAGAACACCCATAAAATACACAATATTTTAAATCATTTTAATTCTTGCTTAATTACTTAATATAAACCCAAAGCAATTAAATCGAATACAACAAGGGTAGACTATACAGACTAAATAGTGTTTAGTAACCATGTCTTTCCAAGATGTTAACAAGCTACAGCTGTGGCTCTTGGAAAAAGAAATAGTTAGAAGACTTGAAAAACAAAGCTACTTGGTGCCTAATAAAAGGACTACAATGATGGCTACCTAAAGAGACAGCATTGTGAAAAGTTTTAGAATGGCAGTGTCAAAAATCTTGCTGCTTGAAATTTTATGAGAAATAACTATCAGCCACATAGGGGTGTGTTCAGAGGTAAGTGTATGTTAATTCTAGTCATGTGTGAAATTGTTTGTGGATGAGAGTGAATCCAGTCCACAGTATCTATGCTTGATATCCTTTCAGTAAATCTTATAAGATTTCTTGCTCTTTGTAGCATGATCTTTGGAAATCTCACAACATTTTCAAAGATTTTCACCACCGCAAAGAGCAGAAATAGTGCAGTTCCAGCTGGTTTTGTTTGACTGTAATAACATTAAAAATGAAACTTGGAAAATTATTTCTGTATTTCCCAGATCCTTTCAAACTAAATGCAGAAGTGTTAATAAATGCATTTATATATGGAGATTTGATGCTACACTTTATTCATTCTAAAACAACTCAGATCTTTCTGACCAAAAGTATCATTTTCATTGTGATCATCCTATATTGACAGAATTTACTTAAATTGCTTTATTCATTCACGAAGAAACCTTAACTACACAGTTGCATGACTTCAAGAAATGCAAAATTCAGAAAAAAATGTTCTGTTGGAGAAAAAAAGAAAACCTAAATTGCATCAACATTGTTCTATTATTTCATCTTAGCTTATTGGATGGTGGTTTAAACCAAAAGGACTCAAACAGGTACCCTTACTCTTCACGTTTTCTTAGGGGCAGGGGCTAGATCTGTATTACAAAAACTTCTGTTTCAACAGCACAACTTGGTCTGCATGCCAAAGACTGATACTTTTCAACAGTCTTTTAAAGCCACATCCCATTCTCAAAAGAATATGTTAATTTTCGTAGCCTGTACAGCTCAGCAATACCAAATAGACTCATTATCATCTGTTACCCAATCATTACCTTGTCAGTTCCTTACATTTCACTGAAGTTTGCCACGAACACAAAGAAAACAAACTTTCATTCCTCATCTCTGTTTTCTCATCCCAAAACTTCTAAACATCCTCTCTCTGGATGTCTGCACAAGTATTTAATGTTGAGACCAATGCATTTCTCATTATCACATTAGATTCAACAAGTTGACAAGCAGCTGCAGGTGATGATTGCTACTGAGCTGAACTGTTTCACAGCTCAGGTCTTGGCACCACTTTTGTCGCATGGGCTCTCAGCAACTGGTAATGGCTGATTGCCATGTTTAGAAGGCTCAGTTTGTTCTTTCACATGTACTTGGAATTCCAGCCAAGATTTTGAAAGGTAAAATCCTAAGAAGAGTTAGGCAAGCATTTCCCTTTGCAGGGCCTAAGCAAATGCTTTAAAACCAAATTGATTCTGTTGGTAATTAGATATAGATGTAAATATAGCCACCTTACTTTCTAAGAACCTAATGTTTCAAATCCTGGCTAGCTTCATGGCTTACATCATTACTATACACTCTTCCAGCCACAACACTAGACACTGCAGGCTATGTCATATACAAGACAGACAACATGCCATCCTGGACAGAGGAGGTACTCATGTGGGCTACTGCTCTTTCTTTAGCAGGGATAGGTTGGGGAAGTACTTAAGAACAGAAGGTCAGAGACATGCATACATAAGTGTCTGCACCCAAACTCTCACCCCAAAACCCACATTCAGCAAACAAAATAGGCCCCCAGCCCTCTCCCTGGATTTGTGCAGACTAGCAAGCCTGTAAGGCTGAGGAGCAGCTGACTTCATTCTCTACACCTGCTTTGATTCAGGTGACAGTCATGTCCCTATTTAGGTTTCTTTGATAAGTGATCTAGCTGGTATTTCCAGCACCCACCTCCTCCACAAAGTGGAGTGTCCTCTATTTTCCTTTAAAATGCCACAGAGAAGGATTCACTATTTGTTGATTTCACATAAGCTCCTACTTGTTCCTGTGCTCACCTTGGCAGTGGGAAGCAAGGGTTCAATAAGCTTCTCTGCCTAAAGAGATAAGGCAATTACCACTTCCCAGAAAAGCACTCAGACTGTCAATTCTAAGCGTTTATGAATGGGAACAAAGATCCTATTTGGTATGAACTGAAAATGAAACGTTACTGATTGGATGAAAAGGAAGCAATGACAAGTAAGGATTTGACTTTGTAACCCAGAGTTTATGGCATTTAGCCTGGACTAGCATATCTGTAGATGTGGTCACAGCTTCTACTGCTACAGTTTAGCAACCAACTGCCTAATGCAAAATACAGGAACTACTCAGGAGAGAGGGAGAGACAAGAGTCCAGGACAATTTTGACAGTGAGCCCCAGGAGCAAATCATGCTTCCTCTCACACACGCCATCTTTCTCTAAGACAGTATGTAAGTAAACTAGATGTCTGGCCATTGCCTGGCCCTGACATCATGCGGCAGAGAACAAGCCAGGTCCATGCCTCTAAACTTCTCTAAGTTCCAAAATGAGATGACCATACGCAAACTGACAGCCGGGAAAAGTCCCTGGCCTACACTAGCTCCCAAATCAAATAGAACTGTTTGTGGCAACAGGATGTCAAAGCCACACAACTGCCCATGTAGAGGATTTAAGAGTAAACACTGACTTTCCAGCACCTGGTAACATTTCACAGAGCTGTTTAATTCACTCATACAAAATATGCAGCTTGATTCCTTTCTGCCAGCAGCATAGTTTCCACACAAGAAGGTGCCCCTCTGCTTCTGTAGCCTACAGCTAGGTCATTGTACACCTGTCCAAAGGGAGATTTGTGGGTCAGAGCCACCCTGGAGGCAGGAGGGGACAAACTTGAACTCTCCAGAGTGCCCTAGTCCCAAGGCTATCAGGCAAAGTCAACATGCATTCGCCAAGCCCAGTTTTAACAGGATGGTATGGCCTGTGTTGTGCCAGTGCTGGACTAGACGGCTCCAGAGGTTCCTTCTGACCTAAATTACTACTTTCTGATACTATGATACACCTACTTTTTTAATAGTTACTAACCTATAAGTGAATGTTATTGTCCTAAGATAGGAGTCCTTTATCAGCCTCTCCAGGCAAAGATACTGTGTCACACACACACACACGGAAAAATCCTCCTTCACAAGAGCACTTGGTGAATGGCCTGATTCTTGGAATGAGGCAACTGGGAACAACCTGTGCCATGGGGCAAATGCAGATGCATATGTCTACACTCCCATGGGCTCAGATGGCAATTGCACAGGCTTTTCTGAAGGTATTTTACATAAAACTGAATTCTATTTAGTGTTGTGTAGGGAATCCTGGGTTTGTATAAATGTTAAATCAAAAATTCTGGAACGCTCTATAGAATCAGATTTTGTTAAGCCTTGTGAAGAAAAGGCTAAAAGAGAAATCTAGCTGCAGTCACATATAACATGAAAGAGTGTTACAGAGAGGATACATCGAGTTCCACTGTTGTGCAGAGCCAAAGGACAAGGGGCGATGGTTAGAAGCTGCAAAAAGGGGAATTCTTATTACATACAGGAAAATATGCTTTAACATGTGAGTGGCTGAGCCTCTGGAATGGGATGCTCAGACAGACTGGACCTGCCACTACTGGAGATTTTCAAACTGGATTGGCCCTGAGCATCCTGATCTATATTTAAAGTTACCCCTGCTTTGAGAGATGATAGATCTTCAAGTCCATGAGAGGATTCTTACAACACAGATCTTTCTGTTATTCTATGGTATTTTTTATACAGGCACTGAAAAAAAAAGATCAATAAGACTTGGTTACATTTGGACAACATAAATATTTTGCAGAAGTCCACTTCTTTGTCGTCATCCATATCCTGCATATTCTGAACTATTTTACATTAATCCAAATTCTCCTATCAATTAAATCTTATCACTGAATTAAAATCAAGAAGGTTTGGGGGTTTTTTTAAGGCTTCTCCTTACAAGAGGATTTACCAATCATTATTTATTGCCCAATATAAAAAGTAGAACCTGTGTTTCAAAACCAGGATTCATTAGCAACACAAAATACAGACACTCAGGTTTAAGAAAAATATGCACAATCAGATTTAGTCTTGGCAGCTCAAGCTGTCATCTAATAAATAGTTATTTAATAGCTTTTTTTCTGGTATTATCTGCAATTTAATGAAGTAAATTACCATTCTCATGAAATCTATATATTCCAGTTGAAGTCATAATGATGGAAGCCCTATCAGAGCAATACCACAATTAATGAAATAACTTAGAATAATTTAATAATGAAATTGGACATCAGTTTCACATTCAAAGATATGAACAAGAAATCTGTAGACTGGTTAACATTGTAAACCTGTGGCTCGGCCACTTATGAACTTGTTTCTCATGTTACCTCAGACTTCTTTAGCTTGGTCAATAAATTTTCATGTCATGTAACTTTTCACTTAACAGTTTTTTCCAGTTTGTTCACATTTGTTACTTGTTTTCTCATATTTGATGAAATATTTATTTTGTCTGTTTTCCAGACAGAATTTTTTTTAACATTTAAAATTATTTCTGCCTTTCTCCTTTTTATTCCATATGCATTTCATTTGTCATACTTATCCAGCACACACCTCTTGTTTTCTGCTGAAGAAGCTCTATGTTTGAAAGTATAAAAAAGTAAGAAGCTCTTATCAGTTGGACACAACTTTTGTCATTTTCTTGAGAAAGAAAAACTTTAAAGATTACTTCTGCAAGAATAATATGCTGCTTCTCGCCAAAAGACAGCTCAAAGCTTTTACATACCAGATACATTAAAACACTGTAGGAATAGTTTCCATAGGATTCAGTGTTATCAGATTTTGATAACATTCAGTGATGCATCTATGTAACTTTTTTCCTGAATACTTCATTTTGAATTGTGGCAGAGGAATTAAAATAATACATTGTTTATGAGAGAGGGAACACGTAAGGAATTTAACTTCCAGAACCATCTAAAGTGAAGTCAGGTTTTGACGTATTTTCCCCTACCGAAGCTTTAATATTAATCCTTAATACTCTGCTTATCACAGATACTTTCTACTGCACTGATTCAGAGACTGTATATGGCCATTAATTTGTATGGACTTCGTCACACATGCTTTGACAGTAGACAATTAAATACACATTGGCTCATTAAACTGTCACAGTTTAAATGCAGCTTAATGAAGCTATTATGAATACCTCAAATGATGTCAGAGCAAAGTGAATATTCTACATAAAGATGCCCATATCTACCACTCTTTGGAAGTCAGTTATTATGTTGCAGCATACAGGCTAAGTTGCTTTTTTTTAATACACACTTATTTGGAAATTGCTGTCGTAAGTTTGTTTTGCAGCCTCTGTGAGAAATCAGTGTTATTGATTCTAAGGTTAATAGCCCATGGGTATAAACAACCAAAGCCTTACACTTTGCTTCCCAAATGTTTAAATGCCAATTTTACGCATATAGCTATATTTCTGAAGAAATCTCTTCACAAAAATATTTTTTCAAAGACAGGATTTTTAAAAATGCTGTACACCACTCTGGTCAATCAACCCTGATATTTTAGTTTCACGTTCAGCCTTACCTAAACCATGACGAGTATTCCTACTACCTAGCTTGATTAAAGATAAAAGTTACAGTTTGTACAATATAACACAGAAGTATGTAACAGGATGGGAATTCAAAATAGAAGAAAAATGTGTGAGGCAGAGTGGGACTTCTGCCCCCAAATGTAAATGTGTTCAATGTAAATGTCTGGCATTCCCTTCCAAACCTGCAGGTCAGACTCCTCTTTACGTCAGTGGGGAACAACGTTTGGATTGAAATTCATCACAAGGGAAGATCTAAAAAAGATCAGTTGAAACATACCCCAGAAATTGTTGTTGCTCTCCACTGATCACTGGCAACAAACATATATTTCTACTATAGATGTCTAAACTTCCACTTGGAACCTTCAAACACTTAGTACAATTCAAGTTTAACACTTGATTCCCCAATGTTACTTTAAAGTAACCT
>JAYRBT010000082.1:18155750-18208790 GCA_036023395.1 Myiotriccus ornatus | reverse complement strand
AAAATCCAATGCGCAGGCTGGAAGGTGTAAAGACCTTCCCCGGTTCTTCGTTCGCGAAGTCTGGCCATTATTATAAGGTTAGAAGAAGGAAAGATAAAGGTTGGAAGTGTAAGCATGCTGAATGTCAATTCAAATGCCTATATCCACCCTGCACATGGTTTACCAAAACCATGATTGATTTTATTCACTTCCATAGTGATGGAGGAATTGTTTAAGCTGCATAGCTAATTAGCTGATTATGAATAATTGTCACCTAATTCTTGTATTTGTTTTGGATTGCTGGAGTAGAAATGAAAACGACAGTCTCTTGAATAGCTGGATCACTCAGATAAATACATAAACTCAGTTCTCAGTTGAACCACTTGCCAGAAGGACCTCATATGCCACTTATCCCATTTAACTTGATATATCCATACTGTAAAATAGCTGCAGTCATCAAGGTCTGCCTAAACAGCACCTTAGAGCATAATTCATCTAACACATTTTAGATGCATGCTTCCTAATGTTACTACAAGCCATGAAATTGGAGGATGTCAATGTCATCTTGAGCCAGAGGAACTATAAGTAAGGGAAAAGTGTTTACTTTATAATGACACATTTATTTATAGGAAGGCTGGGATTTGGTACAGATAATCATGTTTCACAGAGATCCTATCTGATGAATACAGGGCAAGCAGTGCTAGGAACTGAAATGTTCTGCTAAGCAGGACAGTGCTTATCAACACAGCTTCCACAGTGAGCAACAGACTACATTTACACAGCACAAGCCCTTCACTGATGGAGAGAGAATGACTCCTCAACCAAGAGTTCAGCCCAGAATTAGGGATAACATAATGAAGATGCTAATCCTCTGAAGAAGAGAATGAACAAGAAGTGATTTAGGCATTGATCAGAGAGAACAAACTGTGATCTCCTTCTTTTCTGAAATCAGTAGCATGGCTCAGAAGCTGCCAGAAGTACCCACCAGCAAGGAAGGCCAGGGAAAGTATAGTCAAGAGGACTCTTCACAAAGAATGGTTCAAAGCTGACACAACAGAAATGTAATACCCCTTGGGGCAAATGGGCACCTGCTAATGTTCTTTGAGTTCTGCTCAAAGGTCATGGCAGGGGAACAGATAGGTGAGCCACTCTAAAGTTCCAAACCGGAATACAGAAACTGGAGGCCAGAGAGTGGTCTAAAGGCCTGACTGAAGAGGTCCCAAGCCCATTAGGTTTGGTGACAGAGATGTCAGAACTTGCCAGAAAAAAGAGGCAAAAGACCAGGATGTACAGTGAAGCCAGTGGACAACTGCTGGGGAAGGGAGACCTTAATGAGCAGACAACACTACCATTTTTTAAGCAATTTAAATTCTTCTCAATGCTTTGAAAAGCCTCTTTAAAGCATCTCCTTTGAGTCCTGGAAAACCTGCTGTCCAAGCAGCACAGACCGTAAGCAGACCGCGAAGAAAGGTGGAGGAGGAGGAATAATACAGAAAAAGTATGGCTTGAATTGAAGAACAATCATGAAAGCTGACAGCTGTTTGTGAAATCATTGAAAATGAATATTTATATGCCAAACAGTATTTTAAGAGCCAGATGTTAATACCTGGGCCTCTCTCTTTGTAGACACAAGTGGTCAAAGCCACAAGCCAGTAGTCTTCTGCATGAGAACAGGTATCTTCTCATGTAGATTTTGTCAACAGCAGGCAGGTGGGAAAGAAAACAAAGCTAAAATATATAAAATCAAGGACTGTTAGACTCTGTTTAGGACGTAGTGCATAAATATGCATCTCCAGTTTCTGCTGTCATCGTTGAACACTTGCTGAGCACACAGCACATTATATGGTATCAAATTTGTGGAGCAGGTGAGCTCTGTCACACATTAACTCATTCTAGTTCTATACACAACTCAGAGATAGGAGCTTGCTGTAGTGTCACGGGGCTCAGTCTTCTGACTGTACACAAAGGATTTCCTTCCCACAGGGCACAAGAACATGCACTTTAAACCTACTGACATTTTGTTTCCTCTCTACTATCTGAGGTCTCATTTTCTTGAAGGATAAATTTGCCTTTATGAATGCCATACGCCAGTGGATGACCTGCTCTTGGGATTCCAAATAATTGCTCAAAAGCTGGAAGAGGTATCTGCACACTACCCCAGAGTCACTTCTGACGCTCGTACAGACGTACACTCACAGACAGGTCAAGCACATCCACACAGTATTGCTCAGCTTACAGGTTAGTTATTCAGATGGTACCCTCAGACATATGCTTGACCTCTAATAACCTCTGCAGCAAAATCCGAGTAATAAATCTGTGGCTTTTCACTTTAGCATGCCTTCCCACCCAGGACATGCTAACTCTTTCCTTACGTCAATATTACTGGTTTTGAGGTTGTGCAATAAACAGAATCATTGAAAGAATGATGATAAAAGGAATCATTTGGAAGAAAAAACACCAAATCTGGATCATTTGTTGATAACACTTTACTGTGTCCCACAAGTAGCTTCATGGAAAGATGAGAAAGGTAGTCACTGCAGGACAGGATTAGAAACATGGTTGGGCATGATAGTATGAGTGGGAGAAGGGAGGGGAGGCAGTACTTGTCACAGTCAATGCACTGGGCAATTATTTCTTCTGTACAGGGAACTCTATAGTACATTAGCTTATTCTTGCCAATTAACACAACAGAGAAAATCAAAGGCCCAGTTCTGTGACAGAGCAGACATAAGGGCAGTGATGGCAGGAAACTCTCAACCTATCCAATACACAGCATGGACAGTTTCCACAGGACTTTCAAGTGCCAGTACATAAATCCTTTTGATAATTATATTCTGTGGGGCCAGTAAAGACAGGAGAGCCTTCTTCATTTCAGCCATTTGTTAGATTTGACACTGCTACTAAATAAGGACATAATCCCTCAGATGCTGAACACATGACTTCTACTACACATCAGTGGCTGTCAGGAGGACCTTCACCTGAAATATAGATTTAGGATAGAAACAAAAATCAAATGCTTCAGTAGCACTAGCAGATTATATATATATATTATAAATAAAACACATTTCGAGTGCTTGAGGTCCATTTTGGCAGCTCTTAAATCTTTTTCTTATTGGAAACTGCTGTTTGCTACAGTATATATGAAGATTGGATTTTGCTACTCTGGCAGCATTTCAGTATATAAAAGCACCACAGAACATGGAATCAAAGTTCTGTAACTAATGAAACTTTATAGGAAATGCTAACATGTATTTCCTAAGGAGAAATTAGTGTGTTAGTAACTGTATGTCACTTACCTAGAAGGCACTAACCAGTTCCATCTGGAGCTGCCATTTGTCCTCATTCATTGTTAACAGCCTTCTTCAAACTAACACTTGATAAAAATATTCTAATGCAGTCCATTATACAGTACAGTTAACACTCAAATAAATAAAACATGTCCCTAAGCACAATAATCTTCTTCGACTACAGGTAGAGCAGTTCCAAAATACTTCTAGATTTTATTTTAACTTAAACTTTCTTACAATGCTGCAAAAATAACTGACTTGTGTAAATGAATAAAGATAACCCAAGAACGACATTTGTATATAAAACTGTCTTAGGAAGCCAGCAAATCAATTTCTTTTCATTAGCGTTGCTCTGAGAGCATGCTTAGCAAAACGCCCATTCAAAGTCCAGCAAACCAGGATCAATTAAACCAGCAGATCACCTTCACTTACTATCTTTGCTTATTTAAACAAACCAAGGGGCATGGAATGTAACTTGGTGTTCTGTTTGAAGGGTTACAAATACAGACTGAAAAAGCAAGTTAACCTTCTAAGGAGAGGGCATGTCTGAAATAAAACAGTGTTTTAGGGAACTATTTTCTGAGATCAAGCTTGACAAATAATACTGCTAAATATTCTACTTAAGTTTGAAAACTTAAAGCTTCCTTAATTAAAACAATATACATCTATGATAGCTTATATAATGGGAATGGTAGCTTTACAGAGTATTGTTTATGAATATAATACGTACATCGTGCTGGGTTTAATATTTTATTTGAATGATGGTTAATGTTCCGCAAAATAAATTGCTATGTTACATCCACTGTGACATCAACTAAAATGTGAACTAGTTTGCATAGGTTAGTACTTTGGGCAGCATGATGTTGCTCTAGTCCACCAAAGCTTAAATATTCACAGTGTAGAGGAAGAAACAGGAATTAAAGCATTTCTACTAAAATATATTTTAATAGCTGGTGTTAACTTTCTACATAACAAAAGCCAAATTAAGATGATACATCATATGATCCAAGAGAAAGTTTATCTGTCCTTTGAAAAACAATTGTTACCTCCATAACTGTATACCCCCAAATACAGTACAGTTTTGCAAAATAAACTTTACAGACTTTAAAGCAAACATAAGCCAAACTGCACAGCGGTTCATTTTTGCTTTTTATATCACACTGCAAAAACCAACAGCTGAGAGAGTTTCCACATCATGCTAATCAATGTCAATACAGTCATTGCTGTCTTCCAATGGTCTAGCAATTTCTGATAGTAATATTAAATACACGATTGAAATGCTACAGTATAGCTTATTTCCCCCCCTAAAATAATAATAATTAAACAAATGTCAACAACCACTGAATTACAACTTAAGTACAATATGCAAATACTATTTATCAGACACAAGAAGCATATGAAATTCCTTTGAATATACTGTTGTAGTGCAGGCAGTATAGGAAATAGAGCTTTCAGGTTTTCTTTCCAAAGGAGAGATGGGGTTCCTATGGCATAAAGCTGGAGAAATTCACTAAAGCATTGCAAAATGGTTTATTCTTTATACTGCTCCCCAGTACTTTGCATTTGCCAGCACTCCAGTTTGGGCAACTTCTTTCAACAGCATCTTTTGTCTGTTTCAGTATATTATTTAAACATTTACTAACCAAAGCATATTCTATAGTTTAAATGGAGTATTAATCAACTTAATTAAAATCTAAAATTTTATACCCTGTACCACCTTCTGCCAAAGACCTTGGTATTTGTCATTTCTTTTCCATTGTACAAGATGACATGCAGTCACTGTACAATAAAAACTAGAATTATTACCTTCCCAAGTATTGGAGACCTTCCATATCCCTGAGGAACACTCGGGAGGGACACATTTGTCAAAAACATAATCCATGGGAGGTGATTCTCCGTCAAATCCCAATCTGCTGAAGTAGTTTATTGTATGTCAAATGTAATCAAGAAAACCCTGTTTCATCAAGATTAAATGCTAATGTTCCATAATGAAAAATTACAACTGCAGTATCTGTACGTAGCTGTGTTTAGAAAATGAAGATTAGCCAGGCAAGAAAGAGTAATGAAAAGCAAGGCACCCATTTGTTCTTGTATATATGTATGAATATGCTCTATGTGGTTTTCTACATTTACACTCGTGTTAGCAAGAATTAAAGCATTCTTTACAGAATTCTTTATTTCTAAAATGGGAACATGTGAACTTCCAACCTGAACTTTGGAACAGCTTGGGAAATTCAGCTTTGTAAAAGTCCTTTCCTTTCCCCAGAAAAACTGACTACAGGAAGAAAGAACAGTGAGGGGAACAAGCCGTGCTAAAAAGGAATACGTATTTTAGAGGTGACAAGACAGCATATAACATTTTTTCACCGATATGTTACACTGCGTGTAACAGGCTCCAACATATGCCTTTTAAAACAGGCTCCAACATATGCCTTTTAAAACTAAATTGTGCTGGCACAATTTAGTTTATGACTTACTTTCCCTACCTTACAAATTTTAGATCTTAAAAAACCATTTTTTTAATGGCACTCTGATAATTTTGGGCCTTTGATTGCATTGCTCAGAAAAAAGCTGCATAATGATGCTAAAGTTTGTTGTATATCAAAAAGCAGGACCCATTTCATATAAGCATGAATTTCTAAGCATATATGACATTAAAAACTTGATTACATGAATGAGTAACTTAAACCAGATCTTAATAATTCTGCTGATATACCATTCTCAAGAGAAATGTAATTCTCATACTGTTTTGTTTTCTTTACCTTTAATTTTTTTGCATATTGCTTTAGCTGCTCTGCCAAGCTAATGAATTTTCAAAATTCATAAAGGAAATTTTATTTTGATTGTTTAGCATAACACAGTTCTCTAATGTCATCAAATGCCCATTTTCTGATTTACTTCTATACATAAAGTGTACAAGTGTGCAAGTCATCATCGTCTATTTATAGGTGGAGACGTTATAAGTCACTAAAAACTGCAAGTTGATGCAATATATCTATTTTCTAAATTTTACTGGGTTAACAAACTGACAACTTGTTTATATTGTTGTCAGCATTACACAACTAATAGAGCAGCAAGCAGCAAGTGACAGCCAATTGTGCCTCAGGCATCATCCGAAAAATTTGCTACCCAGCATACGATGGAATTCCTCTCCTTGCTGTTGATGGCTGGTGATGAAAACCAACACAGAAGCAGACTGCTTTTGTCAGAGCTTCTAGCTCAGCATATCACATCAGCCTTTTGAAAAAGCCATTTCACTTGCAAAGTTTGCTAATTTCACATGAATGTCACCAGCAATGCATACGAGTCTGCTGCAGCAGCAGCTCCTTATGCAGAACTTTCAAGAATTTTAAATGACAGCAGTCACTCATAGAGTTTGGATATTTATAGTAGTGAATCTCTGGTTTTAAACCATATTTTTTGAAGTTAGATGCTCCTGGACAGCTTTGGCCTTGGAATTAGTCTGCTGACAAGAAAGCCCAGGCAATTCCACAGTCATGGACATTTTTTAATTTTTTTTTTTTTTAATGCAGTCATTCCATTTTGCTTGGCAGCTGAAATCAGGCCCGAGTTAGCACAACCCAAAATAAAATTGCATAAGCTTTCCAATTCGTAATTGTATGCAAAAATAGAACGTGCAGGTATTGGCATTGACAACTTCCAGTTGACATAACAAATCCATACTGCCTTCCTTATTCTTTAAATAGATATTGCAAAGTTGCCTACTTTGTGAAATGAGAAATAGAAAATTGTGTATAAGCTCTATATTTAATTCTACTTTAGAAATTTTTGAAATGGAAGAGAGGCAGTGCAGACTCAACATTCTGAGGGTTACTACAAACTTCTCTAACTTCTCTAGCACATGGCTGAACTCCACAAATTATACTATCAGCAAAAACATTTTCTGCATCTGCATCCACATGAATAAGTTCCCACATGAATCTTTATCTCTTTTGTACTTCTTCCCAGAATTTCTCCCTGGGAGGGAATGCAGCATCCAGTCAAAGCAAAAGCAAGTTCCCTGTGACCCAAGCCTGCTGACACAGTCCCTCTTACAGGTCCACTATGTCACACTACCTCACAGACTGAGATCTGGATCTCTCAGTTCTGCCCATAATGTTAACAGGTGTCAAATAGCATATGTGAAGGTTCGTCAGCAGAATATTTTTACTGTTTTCTACAGATGGCTAAACTGAAACACAATGACATAGTGCATGTTAGACTTTTGTTTAGTTAGCTTTCCCTTCAGTGTCAGTTATGAGAAAAATCAAGTCAGTAAAAGAAAACATAATATTTCTCCATCATTAAACATTTGGCAAGAGTACAACCCACTGTTGGATCACCAAGATTTTTTTAGTAAACTGAAGCAATAGGTCATCGATCTGAAATGCACTACAATAAACAGAGCTCTCCTCCACTCCTCAGTGGAGGCATAAGTATTTCTGAAGCAGGGGTAGGTACATTAGCTCTTCAGCAAAGCAGCCATTAAGCGAGTTACCTGTGGTAGGTAAGAAGGAGGGATGTGACTGCAGGCTTTGTGTGACTGCACAGCACCGGGGCCTCACACAGGATGTTTATTTACAGCAGTACAAGTGAAGGTAAAGGAACCAACACGAATTATTGGTTGTACGTTGCCCTAATGGAAGCTTCTATTTAAATGCTAGTTATTATTAGAAGGAAACAGAAGACTTGACAGGTTTTATATTTTAGGTAGTCTTTGCAAGGAATCTTCTGTGGAAAAGATACTGAAGAATCATGACTCTAGACATGGATCAACTGATGGGTTGGGATGCAAGCAAAGCTGATAGGTCACTTGTAAATAAGAAAAAATGGGTAATCCAGAAATAAATGTGGGTGTGCAAGAGTCAGGAAAATTTTGGTGTTAAAATGGACCTGTTTACTGTAAGGCTGCTGGACAGTAGGGGACTTTATTGGGTTTTTACTGGCATATTACTTGTCATTATTTCAAATGGCAATTATCTACTCAACATTTTACTTTTTATTAGGATGCTAACTGCTCAAACATTAAACACCTCCCTAATAATTTGAAGATGTGTTCAAACTCAGTGTGTTAACCTCCTGTGACTTCAGAGTGCCAGAAGTGCATCAATTTTAAGGTTGGTTTTATAAAGAGAAAATAACTTCTTTGATGCGTAGGGAAAAGGTATTTCCCATTTACAGGTAATTGGCCAAAATTTTTATTGGATTTGGCAGCACCAGGCTTCCGTATATGTTTTTCATTTTGAGAGAGCATGATTATAAGGCATGCTATTTTCAAAGCTCTGAGCTTCTTATGGTTTATTTATCTTTACTTTAAAGAACTCTAAATCGGATTCTGAGTGAGAATGCAAACTGTTATAGCAGTGATAACGTAATGATCATGTACTCTAAAAAGATTCTTCTGACTTTTTTCTAAAAGGTTAGATTTTGAGTAAATCATAATAAAGCTCAAAGGACTAGAGACAAAAATTAGTTAACAAACTCAATATAATTTGCTGGAAGCATTCCTGTTTTCCCAGTTCTCTGAACAGTACCATACATCCAGCCATCATCAATTGGTTGCACATTGATGATATAATCACCATCCCTGAAGGAAACTTCATCTTCATCTTGAGCGCTGTAGTCATACATAGCTCTGTATGTTCTCTGTTGAAGGAAAGAAAACAAGGTTGTAAAGTCTCAAGTCTAAACAGAGATAGATTCCTTCTCTTTGCACAAAGATGAAAAGAGAAGGAAAAAAGAATAGAGGGAGCAAGGCAGAGAGCAAAATCACAAGTTACCTGTTGAAAAGGAACGGTACTCTCTCCACCCTGTCAAAAATACAGTGAATACTGAGTAGCAAAATAATTATTTTTGTTAACCTACATTGTCCAAAGACCTCATGCAAACAGATTTCAAGCCATTCACTGCATCTTGAAGTATTCTAATTGTTGTTTCATTTATTCGTTAGTAACAGTTCAATACATCCAGCCATGGCTATCTGTGCTTCTGCTTCCTATTTGCATGATTCCCAAATAGCTTCTCCTATGTCTTCACTACAAAAAGAAATACAGTTTTCATCCAGGTCATTAACTTTGCCATCTCACTTAATGTCTTTCATTTCATTAGGATTTTACCCTAAATTAAGAATTATGACATACTGTTATCTAAATAAAAAACAAGACAAGATTTCAAAAAGTCTGTAAAAATAAATTTATGAATACTCATTTTTTCATACTAGATAAAATGCTCTCTTTAGCACATAAAGTCCCATTATTAGCTAAGTCAAATTTCTCTACAACTCTGCCCACTGTAAGCCAAGATATCAAATTTTTTTCTCTATTTTTCTAAAAAGAGTATTTGTTTTCACTCATAACCAATATTTGCTATCCAAATGCTGTCACTTTATACTGGAATTCAAACTGGATTTTCAAACTCACAGGGAACAGTCTCCCCTTGTATCTTATCAGAAGAAACAAAAATAGCTCATTTTAAAACTCCCAGGAGTACTTTCCTTTTTTTACCCTGACTCTTGAGAGAAGTCAAGAGCAGTTCAAGCATCACTGATAATATTCAATTACCCTTTCGGTAATTTTTGCTATATTATCATAAGTAGCTGAAATTTTCTGGTGGAATGATTTGAAGAGAAAAAAAGGTAAAAACAGTCAGTGTTTGAGTTATGCCTAGTATTATTGTCTGAACCTTTTAATAGATAGCAAACTTTGTTCTGCTACCCAGATGAGGAAAACAGTTCTGGATTAGTTTTAGTATATATCATATATGGGGTTTGAGGGTTTTTAGTAAAACTATTTTCTGAAAAGGGGGAGACTGCTCCACACAGATTGAGGAGGTTATTTGTTACATGTTGAAAATGTGGAATTATTTAATCCAAACACTATAAGGTAATTTATCATTTCTGTTCCCATGTTAGAAATACACATTTTGTTTTGATTTGCCTTTATAATTGGCAGTGCAGATTAAACAGTATGGAGAATCAACTCCTGTTCAAACAATGGAGACCATTGGAGACCACCTTTCCTGACAAGTCTACTCTGAACTGTATTTCGGTCTTGCTCTGTATAATTGTTCTCTGCAGTGCCTTGTAATTTTGTTGTCCTACAGGCTGCGACCAAGACTAATTTTCAACCACAGGGTCCTACATGTCTTCCAAATGTTTATGGGAGTTGATGAAAAAAAGCATCATCGTTTATGCACTACATCAAGCAACTAATTTGGTGGGTTCTATCATCACCAAAAATTCCTTAAAGATTCATAAACAAGAGAACTAGCAGTCAGAAGACCCTCTGCTTTTAAGAATCTTTTTTTTTCCAACTATTTCAACTGATCTCTCTAAACTAACTCCAAAAAAACAGTGAGAAACATGCTATTATAACAAGTTCAGCAGCAGTTAGGCCTTTAAAAAATTTATTTCAAAAGAGGGTCCATTTAAGAAAAATGGTAATAAATCTATATCTGGCATAAGACAGCAAATGGATTTTGCTCTGAGCCGTGCTTATATGTCTCCCTTAAATGGGCAAAGACTGGGAGAAGAGATTAAATGTTTTATTAAACTAACATGAAATTGGAAAAATAGAGAGTTCTTTCTCACTCAGAAGGATGCTCACTCACCCTTGGAGCACTACGGCAAAGGACATACTACTGCTGTCTCCTTAAAGGCAGCTTGTTTACATCACTGTGGTGGCACAGTTGTGAAGACAAGCTGGTAATTTTGAACTTCAAAAGAATTTATTAGGGCCCTAAATGCTGCTGAGAAACCTAAATTTATGGCCTTAACACCTAATTAGGTGCTAAATGGTTGTCAGGAGAAATCTCCATAATAATCCCGTTAGCATTTAATGCCTAATTATCACTGCAGAGTGTAGTCTGGGCTATATAATTGAGAATTACAATGCCTAAAGGACTCAAAGCAGGGATTTTTAAAATGCATTTTAGTGAATTATTCGTCTGTCAGTAGTGAGTTTAGCAGGTATTGAGTACAACAGGTTGTAAGAAAAGTTTAGAGTTTTGTAAAACAGTCAAATACTCACTTATTTCTCACTTCCTCAAAGGTCTATCTCACAGCTACTGCTTAGACAGAACAATTAAGTCCTGTGCATATGAAAAACTGAAGCCCAGCTAGCTCCCTAGATAGATCTGAGCTGACAGATACATTTTTCCACTTAATCCACTAGTTTATACTTATTCTATGGATGGCTCCTTGGAAGGAGCAGTAGCTGTTGCAGCATCTTTTTACTTAGAGTAGCTATCAGGGAAAGCCAACTTGAAATGAGAGTTTTGTTTTCCTATCACTTTTAGGTATCTCAAGGTGTGTAATTTTCCAAAGAGGCAAACAGCCTGCAGACATCTATTATAAAACACCTTGTAATCTGAGCAACCATTTAATTCAGCTCATTATGCAGAACTGCTCACAGAAAGTAAGCAAAAGTTAAGAATCAGAAAATAATGCAACTTATCCGGGGGAGGAAAAAATCTACCCAAAGATTGTGTTAGGATCATGCCTCACACAAAACACAGCTCAAAATGAAATAAACCAAATTTTGAAACTGTAGAAATTAGAAGAATTCTGTTTCTCAGTATAGGAGATTGATGGACATGATTATAAAATGAATTTATATCTTTTGAGGACACAGATTTGATAACAATACAACAAATCTGCTGAAAGGAATAGTTTTACTACAGTAGCTACCTCTTCAATTATCCCCACTGTGATATAACCCATGGGTTCTTAATCACTCTCACCCTAGAGATGTCCTGGCCATGCTCAGGCACTGATGAGTGACTTTGCCACCTTCATTGTTTCTACTTAAGTCTCAAAAACCGTTTGTGCTTTGAGGTCACTATTTAGTCTACGATTTCTTTCCTTCAATCTCCTCCTGCTGTTACTTCCTTCTCATACTTCTTTCTTCCCCCTGTTACTAGCCAGACAACATCGCATCTCTGATAGTACTGCTCCAAGCCCAGAACTGAACAAGCAGCTGAAAGCAATGAACCTAAACATTGTGTAAGTTTGTCAGATCTCCTACAGCATATCCATACCACGTTTTACAACCACTCCAAACCTGTCATCTATTTTCAGTCTGTGCTAATTACTACATTTAAACACATCCTCAACCAGGTGTTTCCCCCAAGCACATGCAAAGAATCCTCTGTATAATCCCAGTAGCTGAGAGCAGAATGTCCAGCACCCTGGATAAGCTTCACAGGCTAATGAAAATGCAGTCTTCTGGCATGAAAGTGGAAAGGCAAGAGAGCACAGCAGGTTTCGAGATGCATCTGACATGCCTCTTTTAGAGCAGAATCATCACCCTGGGGTGACAAGATCATACTCATGTCTTCATCACCAGACTGGTAAGTTAGCAGTCAGCACCAGGCCAGTGGTCCCTCATTTCTGGAAATGTTTGGGGTTTATTGTCTGCAATGAAGCCCACTCAGTTTTTAACAGCAGTAAGACCTGTTCAAATCATGATGTTTGCTGTTTTCCCATGATAAACAGCTATTATCACTTAAAAGGACATCAAGTCACAACAGTTTCACAAAAGGGGTAAGAAATCCTGTCAAAATAAGTCAATCCTTTATTTTTAAAATCCTTTAATGTCACTCCCTTCCTTTTCCTATTACCTTTACATTTCCAGTTCTGGAAGAAAAGGCAGGTGTTGATTCTCAAGATGACTGAAACTATGTTTCAACAGTCTGCCAGGTAAGTCGCTGGGACATAGAGATAGCAGGGCAATAGCAGTCATCTACCTGCCCACATGGCTGCAAAGGCTGCTAAGTGCATTTCAAGATTTGCAGGCATCTCCATTCTCTATTTGCTGGATTTGAATGCTGTTTGCTTTACTCCCCAGCTACTAGAACTCTCATGGCGAAGTCGAGGCTTTCCTGTCTCCTACTTTTCATACTCTGGCCCTTCTGGAAAACAGCCAGCTCCCCAAGTGCCTTGTGATATCCTTGGAAATTAATGACTGAATCCAATATCAGCTGTCTCACAGCTGTCATGCAGGTGTCCAAAGAGCTTCTCAGGTTATCGATTCACTCAAAGACGCAGGTATCTGGATCCCAGATTTTCCAGCAAGTTAGCCCTCTCAGCCCCAGGTAGATAAGACTCTGGCAAGCCTGAAACCACTCACACCTCACAGAACATCACAATCTTTACAATATAAAATGTCACAGAGTTTCACTCTTACCAAAAAAAATACAAGTTTCAGTAATCTGGAAAACAAACTTTTTCAAGCTCAGCAAGCTCTAAGTTCGGTACAGATGTAATAAATATACATCCATTCAAAATAGTTTAAACTTCAAAACTGCAAGTCAATATTTTTAAGGTAAAAGGTGACTGGATCTGAACTATGAAATCTCTAGGCAGCAATATAATTTAAAAACATAATAACCATTAAAAATGAACTTTATATATAAAGAGTTCAAAAGGAAAAAAGAAGCTCAATTTCCTAAAAATCCCAGCTGAATACCCATTGAGCTCTCCTACCATGACCAGTTACTTCTAAAATGAAATATTCACTCCAGCTTTACATTCCCATCCACCACAATTAAGAAGTTGGCGACGTGGTCACAGTTTCATGATGAAGCTTCTTCTCAGTTGCCCACCAGTATAACTCAATTTGGATCAGGCACAAGTTTGTGCACGACTCCCCAGCTGAATTAGAAGGGACACACCAACACAGCCTGAGTCAGCTTTATACAAGAAGAAATAAGTAATGTGGATAGGCACAAAGACTGCTAGTACAAAATCAGTGAGTCGAAAAAGATTGAAACTAATTTAAAACAACAGGGTGATCTTAAGAGATCAGTGGGTTTCATCCAGTGATAGAAGCATGAATTCATCACAGAACATAACATCAAAGTTCAGCCTGTGAAATACTGTCCAAGCATTTACTATTTGTTTTAAGTAGATAAAAGATTCAGTTATTTTTCTGGGTATCATAAATTAATTTTTTATGCATTCTGATGTTCTTACCACTGCCTATAGTTCTCTTAAATCTTTTTTATACATGAGGACTGTCACTTACATTTAGGACTAGGACAGTCAAATAGTTCAACTGTAGAACTCGAGGGATCAATTCTATCATATTTAAGAGATTTCCCAATTGCTGATGATGTTGCATACCAAATAAAATTCTCCTTTAAATCCAATACTCACCAGACTTGCTGAATGAGGCTGTGAATGCATGGACCTCACGGATGACATACTGGTCTGGTGCATGTATCCATATCCTTGAGTCTGGCTTTGCTGATATGCCCCAGGGAGAACAGGGGCTGCGTTAAAGAAATACAGACACCTTAATTAAGATTTAAAAATGGTCCTTACTCTAGCATTTTGCAGAAACTATTTGCATGGTTAATATCAATTCCTCCATATAAAACAGTTCCCAATTATTTCCATATACAACATAAGGCTTTTTATAGGTTGAATTACACATAAATGCAGCCAAAGCTATAGCAATATGTCCACAAACACTATCAAGCTTAGTTGGAAGGAAAAATTTAACTTACCATTAGAAATCTAACCATAAAAAGGTGTATGAAAGCTTGAGACACCACTAATTCAATTTTGATACTATCGTAGATGAAGCATTACATATATGTCCCATAAACTGACATTTTAAAAGAAAAATTGATGAAAAAAAAAGCTATATTAATAGTTTTTAAGTGCTTCAATAGAAATTCACTGCAATTAATTCTTAACTCATTGCAAACTAAGTCTTATTTATTGTGCTATGAGCAAAGAAGGATTGTGATTCACAGGAATAGACAGAAACGTTAAAAAGTGAACCCAAGGATGAGTTTCTTAGTTCAGTCTGATGCCATCAACATTCTTAGCCAAGCACAGAGAGATCCATGCTTATTTAAGTATTTCAAAGTCCACCTTTTTCAGTGTCTTCCTCTTATCACACAATTGTTCCATCTCTTTAACACATATTTTATTCACATTATTTTAAAAATTTGTATGTTAATCATTAATATATTGACTTCTATTTTACCAAGAGCTGCTGAAAGCATTAATACAAGCAATAGAGACTCCCTAACTCCACTGGTTACTAGGAAAGCATTCATAAACCTCTCACATCTCCCCAAACATCCTACTTCAACAACAGATCAAAATAGAATGTGTTAAAAATATGTTTGATCACAAAATTTTGAGAAGTAAGGCCAGCATAAGTGACTACTGAGTATTTTCCTAGCCAGGCCAGTAAGGATTTTTAAAGCAAAATTAAAAGACTGAAGTGGTTTTCAACATCTAAAGATTGAAAGTTTCATCACCATATATTTGTGTGCTTTGTAAGACTCTCATTCACTCTGAGAATAAAGTCTTCTGGCTTGTTTGGAGGTTATTAGCCCATCGCCACAGCTATTTACCAGAATTTTGCTAATTCAGCTGGAAATCCATTTAGCTACTCTGAAAAGAAAACACATTTCTGTTGATACTATTTCAAGTGGTCCATTTAGCTGATATTCTGTTTAAATCCTCTGCCAAAAGCTGTCTGCCACTTAAAGGAGAAGAGCCCTTGCAGGACATGAGTAAAAAATCTTCAAACATGGAGCCATACAACAGTCCAACACTTTCTGACATAGATCTCTTGGGCTTGCTGGAAAGAATCACTTCTGAAGTAGACATTACACATAGATTCAAAAAGGACCAAAGCTAATGTACGATTTAATGGGGTTCACAATGTGTGGAATGATCCAGGACTTGTAAAATGAAAAAATACATGGGAAAATCAGGAAAACCCATTAAAAATATATATATTTATAAGAAGTATTCATATTTGCACTAAAAATTCTCTTTCTCTGCTTCTTAAGTTATTAGGACAATAAATACACATGAAAAGGGATTACTGAGAAAATGTTTGGTGACTATTTCAGAAAGAAGTCAACCTTGGGCTTTTGGTAAGCTGTTTTACCAATCCTGCTTCTCCAGCTAACAAAATAATTGATTTCAACTGAAAGTTCTTCTTAAAACTTTCATTTGGTTTTACTTAGCATATTCAAATGCGCTAAGTGTGTAATTACAAATTGGGATGCTACTTTTTGCTCTACGATATTTGTAAAGATAAGTAACATTGTGTATTTAACTAGGGTTTTTCTGATGTAGAAAACATGCTGTAAACTATTGTAATGAATAGATTGTTTTGTTAAGTGACTGAAATTAGTCATACACAGTCAGATGCAACACTGGAACATGATGAATAATGGATGTTTTAGAAGTGTCAAGTTCATTCTAATGACATATAAGTAGAAAGACATTTTAAAGCAGTTCAATCATCAGAGAATCACTGCTCATTAACATGTTCACAGGATTATCATGCATTAAGTGAATAGTCCTAAGTAGTTCATCAAATAATTTATGTTTCACTGTTGCTACAAGCTATTTCTACATGGCCAGATGTAGCCCTTCATGAGAAAATAGAGAAAAACATAATTTAATCAAAGGTTCTGAGATCAAGCTGGAATGAATATATTTTGCCTAATTCACCACCAGCATAAATGTAGGCCAGTTCACAGAAGCCAACGAAGCCTCATTTCCTCATACCACCTATAAATTGGTTCTGTGAGTTGAAAACTGAGCACAGCTCGAACTTTTTAACTTAACAGGAGGAGTATTTTCAGCCTACACTGGCTGCTGATCAGTCAGCACCCAGCCTGCTCTTCAGCAACAAAGGACTGGTAGCTCTTCCCTGGTCCCTGGCAGGGGCAGAAACCCCAGAGTCCTTTTCTTCTTCTCTTTTTCTTTAGAAAAGTAAAGATGCTGGAAGGAACTTGATTCCTTCTTCTCAAACAGATTTTCCTCCATTTCTATCAAGTATCCCTTGTCAGTAGCAGGCAGCAAGTCTACTGATGGTCAGCTTCGTTATAGCCTCCAAATCAACTGGTTCATTCTGGGAAGGCTAACATATGCCTCCTGCCTCTGTGACAGCAGGAGATCTGAGACATGCTCTCCTCTTTAGCAGTCAGCTTCTTACAAGCTGACGGAATTCTGTCAAACTGTCTCAGCAAACCTGTTTGCTACTTTACCTGAAACGATGGAAACCATGAAAATAAAGTATTTCTTCCAAAGCATTAGAAATTTTAGGAAGTGTTAGAAGCTGAAGTATTAGAAAAAGATTCTATACAAACAAAAAGAAGGAAATTCTAGGATTAGCTTTGCTGATTATCTCCTAGTAATTTATTTAGGTATCATATATGTGAGCCTATATATCAGTACTTATTATTGTTGAAGACACTTGACTGAATAATTACACGTGGGTTGATTTTTTGTGGGTTTTTTTCATTAAAACAATGCTGTAGTAGGGCTGCAAAAAACAATCATTACTTTCTAACAAGTCTTTAGAAAAATAATTAAGAAACATCCAGATGGTTGTCTATTTGGAAGACAATTTGGAAATCACATAAATAAGCTGAATAGTGAAGAGACAACATATCTGAGCTGTATTTCTGGTGACATACAGATGATTCAAGGTTAGATTAAATGATGCAGAGAAAGTTTGAATTGTCTTCATCATCATCACCTATAGTTAACCGTAGTCTTTTGGTCAGACTGAAGTATAAAGTTCTGTAACATCATTGACTGCAGCAGCAGCAAAAGCAATAGTTTCAGGTAACCTAAGGGAACAATAAAATACAGTGATGGAACATGAAATTCGTTTAACTGAAGCCAGATTTATTGGTGAAGGAGCTGAGGGCTGACCATTGCTCCCAGAAATATAGGTGGATGTATTTTCTTGCTGCATTAAGACTTTACCAGATGTATTCTAATGTATCAAAACTTTTTTTTCTTTTCCCACTTATACCAAGAAAGCCAGATATTCATTTTAAATTATCTACTTGAAGAAATTCATCATATTATCTCTTACTATATCTTTATAGGCCTCCTCAGAGAAAAGAGAGAGAAAAATGAATTAACATGATATAAGGCAAGCAGAGAGGAAGCCTCCAAGAGAAAGAAGCAGCTGAAAGAATGATAGCAAGTATCAAATTGCTGCCACAGACAATGGGGTCTGCAGAATGTGTACCAATCAGGATATGCTTTGAGAAGAACTAGGAGAGAAAAAGGTCAGACTGTGGAAACCAGAAAGGAATCTTTAGAGAGTACTGTATAGCTACGAGGAAAAAAAAAAGTTTATGCTAAAAAGAAAAATTATATAAAGGTTAGGTTCCGAGATACATGTTATCAAAACCATACTTAAACTCTCTTTCATTCTTTTGTACAAGCAGAACCTTGATAATCCATGGTAAAACAACATACCCTCACTGCTAACTACTGCATTTTTGCTGTTTACCACAACACATGCCATTTACTGGACCAGATGGAAAATAACAATCAATTAATTTACTCCCACACACATCATGCAGTTTTAGCATTCATTTCACTTCCTATTTTGATATTACTTTAATTCACTGTTTCACTCCCGAGACTTGAGAGAACTCACACAGGATATTTCAACATTTTGTAATAACAAAAAATTGAAACTAATTTAAATCAACAGAGTGATCTTAAGAGATCAGTGGGTTTCATCCAGTGCTAGGAGCATGAATTCATCACAGAGCATAACAACAAAGTTCAGCCTGTGAAATACTGTCCAAGCATTTACTATTTGTTTTAAGTAGATAAAAGATTCAGTTATTTTTCTGGATATCACAAATTATTTTTTTATGCATTCTGATGTTCTGATGTATACTAGAGAGTACAAAGTACAAAGAAACATTATGATAAGCGTGTGCTTAAGTCTAGTGTCTGCAAGATACTTGATAATAAGCTGTAGATTTTCTGAGCAGCACAAAAGTTGCAATAGAGACAGAATAGAATATCATCATACACTTCTGTGTTACTGCCATTATGATGAGCTCACCCAAAACAGATCAAGCTGCTTATGGGGATCATGCTGTTCCACATATACTGAAGTCCTTCCCCTGTTTTGCCTTGTTGCTGCTGCCTTATTTTCCACAGGTTGCAACATCTAGTACAGGCCTCAGAGCCTTTCTTTAGAAAGCCTCCCTCTTAGTTTTCAGTTCTTCCTTTCTTTTGTCCTTTTCTTAGAAATTACTCAGCCATGTCCCATGCAACAGAAGACACAGCCACAGTGATGCTATCACACGTGGGGACACGTAGGTCTACAGTACCTGGGGTACTTGGGTACACCCACGTGCTGTTCACGTGGACAGGTCACTGTGCCAAAACTGCACAACCCCCTTCCCCGCCTCCCAGTGCAAGTTACAAGAATACATAGCTAAGGAAATACAATCCTAGGAAATAAAGGAAATACAACTGTTACTGCTGTGTTGAAACTGGTGGATAATAACAACTGACAGCTTTTAAAGCCCTCTCCAGAAAGTTTCACAGATGTAACTTTGTTTACAAACTCTGGTTTATTTTTTTGTTTTCTATCACTTTCCCCAGATATTGGCTGCTGGTTATGTCCCATGAGGTGGCTCAGAGAACACTCTTACCGCCTTTTCCTTCCTCTCATCTAGATTGTTTTTCTGCTGGCTTGGTGAGCTAAGCCAGCTCAGCGAGGGATCAGGCCAGTGACAGATGCAGTGCAAGGATGGAAGCACTACCAGGTACCCAAGGCCACAGACAGCAGAAGGCAGCAAACTCCTGGATAAGCTCAGCTGTCCCAAGGTATGTCCCCCTAAGCACCTCACTTTTGTGCAAGCTACCTCTGAGCTCAAACTGCAAAAGAGCTGAGCCTCTCACAGGATGCTCCCCTCCAGATGTCCCAGCATCCAGCTCCAAACAAAGCATCCCATGTAATTGCAGATGCTCCTGTGTGCTCGCATGTGGCATGCATTGCTCAGCTACTTGCATCCTAGGTCTTCACAGTATTTGAAAAAATAGTGGAAGCTTAGAGAAGATTAGGCCTAATGCAGCCAGCTAAAATAGGTATCAGAGAACTTAACAGACTTCAATGAGTGTGCAAGGATTGCCTAGAGAGGTGGATACGAGGTACAGAACTGCAGCACCCCCACGGTACTGAGCAAGGAAATGGTCTCCAAAGGACACAGTAAAGCAGTCACAGGAGCAGAGAAAACAGAGGAGTATCAGTATGTTAGATATAGACAATTAGGAAAACCCCAATTAACAATTTTACAGTGCAGAAATGACTGACAGGAATGCTCCTGTCCCAAACTGGGATGAAAATTTAAAAAAATCCCAAAAGTTCATGCAAAAGGAAATTTTAAAAATTGGATAAAGAAATAATTCTTTGCCAATCATATAAAAATATCTACAATTTTCAACCTTTATTATAATTTATGTGGCTCTTCAAAATTCAACATATTTCAACATAAAGCTGAATTTTTTGTTCTAAAAATGTCAAGCAATAACCTTAACAATCTCAAACTGAAAAAAAAATGGGGTTCTTTTGGCAGAAAAAGAACCTACAAGAAAGTTTGGCATTAAACTGCTGTCTTCTGATGAACAACATTGAAAATTTCCCTGTCATGTCTAAAGTTAAATTGCTCTGTATTAACTTTCCAAATAAGCTAAAGAATTGAAAAACGCACTCTAAACTGATTATAACTTCTATCTATTACATAGTTTTGTTATTTTCTAATCAAAAATAGTAGCATGGCAGAGTCACATTTACTGAGAATAGTTCAGACTGTGTAAGCATACAAGAAGCACTAACCTGAAGACTGCAGATGCTGAGACCTGATACAGAACAGTGCTGTTTTTAGAACAGTAGAAAACATCATGGTAAGGCATCTTGGCACTTTTTCTTGTAAAAGTAACTTTCTCTTCATTTCTTTTATTTCCTTTTTTTCCCCTCTTTTCCTTGCCCTTTACTCGTCAGTGAGCTTGCTTTCATGGATGTCTAAGCTACCAGACTCGTTCTCAGTTGTGCTGTCAGAAGCAGCAGTTTGTCTGCATACTATCCATTACAGGTGTCAGTAATACTTAGTAAATTGGAATATCAAGCCCAGATATAATTAGGTTGTTGAAATAACAACCTGAAAGTATGGCCTAATTCACACAGGCTGTTAATAAATATCTGCCATGCTCACTGACCTCATTAGAATTGAAGGTCTGAACTACTTGCAGTCAGAGGCAAATTCAGAACATTACAAGCTTAGGAAGTTTCCATAACCTAAATTCTAAAGATATAAGATATAAGCCATGCAATATTCAAATACTTAATAAATGATGGAGAGGAGGGCAACAAAATTACTAATGTCTAACTAACATTAATTATTCATGATGCAAAAAATCAAAATGTCTCTCCTCTCAAGATTACTTAGACATACTACAATGTATAAAATAAAATATTTTAAACTTCATTAGTGTCATGATTAGACTAAGATTGTTTTAAATATCTTTATTCTAGAACACCATTTTATCAGCTAGCAATAACTGAGACTAACTATATGTATCCACCATAGAAGATGAAGTAGATTATTATGGGAAACGCAGAATCATGCAATTAAAACTCTTAAAAGCAATTTTAATATAAGAAATTAAAATCTGATTTTGAATGAAATTACAACAGAAGATCTCACATAGTTGTTTAGCATACATCAAAGAAAGCTAAGAAATTTTGAAAGGAACAACAAAAAGAATGTCTAATGTGCTCATGACACATGGAATCCTGTGTTTTATTTGAGGTTTCCTTTCAGACAGGGACTATCTCATAAGTCAGTCCAAAGCACCCTGATTTGTATGAACAGGCAATATCACTAATAATAGTTACACTGGTCTTTATTGTATAAGTCCATCATAAATCCAACAGCAGATGGAGTGGGAATTTGAGAAGTACTAGCTAGGACAGTGAAACAACAGTTGGCCAACTGTCTCTCTAGTACATCATGGCCTATGTGTCTGCTCATTCAGACCTTCTCCTTAACTCTTCATGTTTTGAGAATGGTGGGCCTATTCCGTTATATTCTTTTTCAGGGCAAGCTATTTCTCAAGGTCCATTTTGACCTCTCTGAGGGTTCCAAGTCTCTGTACTGCAAAAAGCCAGTCTCTCATGGACAATTTTTTCCTTTAAATGAAAGTAGTATGGCTTTCATTTCCCTTCAGAGGAACTGCAGAGAAGCGATATATTCAGAGAAAGCCAGGCTAGCACAGCCTCCAGGAGCCTTGTCTGCAAGCAGTTATCAAATGTCACAGTCTAGAGAAAAATGAAAGGAACTCAGGATGTCCTGTTTTCTACAGTCAACATTAAAAGAAAGAGGACAGTCAGCAGAACATCCACCCTCTTCATTAAAAGACAATAACACAGGGAATATTTTTGCCAGAAGTGGTTGTGGATACTCCTTAGAGCACTGTTTTTTACTGAGGAATAGGGATTGGAGGATATTGAGTCACACCTCAAAAGCTTTTATGTTCATTAATACATTACTGTCACAGTAAAGCATCACAGAGTTGTAAAGTATTAAAGACATGTAATCTAGTGCTCTGCCAACAGGAGAGAAGAAGAAGCCAAATCTCAAACAACCCACAGAGTCAGCCTGTGTCTGACTCTGGAGCAGTGAGGTGGTGAGTGGCTGCCTCATAGCCTGCAAAAAGCTAAAACCAGTCCTGTTCTGGCAGAGCAGACAGTTTTGATGATCAGAAAACGCCATCAACTTCCCCAGACTGCCTTTGGAATGGCCATTTAGGACTGTAAGACCATAAACACTCAGAGGAACTGATTTGATGAATGTAATTCCACAGCAGACCCTTCAAACAAAAGCTTTTTCACATGAAAGCTAAAGGTGTTTGTTATAAAATAGGGTGTTAAATGATCTTGCTGGAAATACAGTAAGTAAAATGTTTTAAGTGTTATCAGCCTTTAAAAAGATAGGAAAAGGCTGTTTGTAGTGTTCATTCATACATGTTTTTGTGGGTTTTGCTAAAAAAACAGGGTAAAATGGAAGTGAACACAATACAAAATTACAATTTAGAATGAACAATAATAATTATTACGTTCATCCAACTTCTATGAACAGTTATTTTGGGAATTTTAAAAAAATTTAAGAATTCTGTATCTAACATTTAGTACTATATGAGCAGTTACAACAATCTACTTTACTTACAATTTATTTCACTTAAAACAAAACCTTTTATCCCTGCTTCCAGATCCTACTGACAATTTACTACAGTATTGTAAAAAGAAAACTACTTCAATTATTTGGCTTCTAACCCTAAAAGTGTAGTCCTATTTATTTCCAGGTTTGAATCCTAAAATGTCATTTCAGGGTTATTATGAAGAACACAGAACATTTTAAACCAGTTAAATGTAGTGCAACTAAAAAAATATTCTGTTTTGAATATTCAACTACAAATCTTTTCTAGATATTTAATTCACTCATTTCCCTCACAAAAGCAGATTTAATACATTAAATACTCTATTGCAGCTTGAGGACAAAAGAATTAATAACATATAGACTATAGTGTGTCTTAGGAATTGTTCTAATGGTTCAAATATAAAAGGACTACCCCCATTCATTTTATTCAGACACCACTATGAATATTACTTTGGAATTAGTCATCAGTGGTAGCTGTACAGAGCAAAGAGTTTAGCCTGTGCATCTATTAACAGCTGGTATACCATAATACTCATACATATCCCCTTTTACCCCACTGGTATTGTACCTGGGACATAACCATACCACAGGGCATCCTGCTCTGAATGTGAATTGCAGTCAGGATTTGGTGTCACCGACAAACAAACCTGACCACCAGCTGACTTTTTTGCCTGACATTCAGCCTAAGCTGCAGCACGTCTCAGCTGAGAAAACAGTACAATATGCCTTTTCTTTCCTCGCACACCAGACCACATTATTTTATTTATGAAGGCACACAATGTCTTAAAGCCAGCCCGAGGCATCCTCAGTCCTAGTGGGGCCATGGTGTACCACAGGAAGCTGCAATTCCTACCTAAATTGTGAATAGGAAGGGTTTTGCTCTAGGCTTCCTCACAAAAGGAAAGAGTTAGTAAAATGAAGGCCATGTTTACATGTTACATTACCCACATGCCTTCAATTATAATTTGAATTCTCTTACATTTACTGAACATCTACTGTAACCCTTGTGCCTTAGAGAGAGAAGCCTCCTTCTCACAGAAGCTGCGCTTAGATTTCTGTGCATTTATTTGCATAGGGTGTATAACCAGTCTGAACAATGGTGGAAAGATAGCATGAACCAGGATCATGTATGTCACTGCATGTAACTTTACTAATTATATTTATTGTCTGCTGGATATAAAATCCTCTGAACTGTATCAAAAGCTGCTCTAGGGGACTGTATTGAACAACTGAAACAACTGCTTGCCAAGGGAACCATTAACACTTCCAAATGCTGAGTCACTTGGAAATTTCCTTTCCACTTTCTGCTCACTAACTGTTTAATGAAAAAGGGAACATCAAACTCAGACAGTCAGCAGATCAAACAGAAGGATCCCTGGAACTGCTGCTACTCTACAGAAATTGAAAATGGGATCTCTTCCAGATTCCCCTCCACCTGGATGTGTAGGTGGATGATGCCAGATGTCAAGGGTGTGGGAGAGAAGCATGGGAATCAAAGATAGGCATACGGAATCTAAGCAATAATATTCTGGAAGAGTGAAAAGCAAAGCTCTCCTTGGAACATTAACTCATCGTCAGTGAGCACACAGTGAACGAAAATGTGCTTTCAGATGAATCACAATTTATTTCTTCATGTATTACAACCATTGTGGAATATTTAGTTTTATTCCCAGAACCCTAAATTAAACCTTAACCAAAATTTAACTAAGCTTGAAGTACTATATGAAGTTCCAAGTTTTATGTTAAAAAATAAGGTTTTACAGATATTTTGTACCTCTGTGGGAGAAAAGAATTAAATCTAATCTTCTGGACTAATTTCTCTCATATTCTGCATTAACAAAGCACTCAGTAGAAGACATTAAAAGCCCAATAGTCCAGACTAAGACAGAAAATCGTTAATGTTCAAGACAGCGCATAAATGTAGTCCCATTGCCTTTCTGAATTCCTACACATTCAAGGCTTAAAAGGCTGAAATGGATTACTCAAAGACAAAATCATATATTAAGCAGTAAGAAATCCTCTTACCATATAAACTTATATAGAAATTAGCACAAGTGTAAGGAACACACTCAACCTGTTTCTAACTGAAATCTAAACTCTCACAACTAAGATGACCTTTGTTTTTCCTTCTTACCTCAAATCTAGAGCTGAAAAGATTTCATCTTTTTAAAAACAGGAAGCCTCCCACTGTTTTCAAAAACTCCTCCAACTGTAATGTCATTATTTTTAATCAGGGGAAAAATTCCCTTTGAACATTAGGAAGTACTGGAAAACAGGAGACAGAAGCTGAAACAGCAGAACACAACTCCTTCAAAATGAAAAATGTAATTTTCAGAAAGGAGAGAACTCTGTCTTACTGCATGAAAAAGCATGTCCTTTTTGGGTACAATGTAGTTACAGCAAACATTTACTAAGGAAACTATATAATTTCAGCAAAAATCTATTTGAGACTGGAAGACCAAGAGATACCAAGAGTTCTAGAGTGTAAGCTCTCTAACAAAGAAAACTCTTCATGCTAAATAATTTGTGGCATCAGAGAGGCTGCAAACGCATGCACTTGTGTCTGCATAACACACACAGAGTATTTAGCTAAGTTCAAAAATATCACAGAAGTTTGTAGTGAGGTATTTATTATTTGACTGCAAGCATTTGTAGTACATTATACACTTAAAAATAGAAAAATCACCTAATTCCTAAGATGGAAATGCACAACTTTACTATGATGCTGTTGAGTGGAAGAAGATTACTTTTTTCCTGCACATTAGCTTTCAGGTTGGCAAACCTACTGGGGGCTGGCATGTAGAAGGAGAAAAACCAAAGTACCACCTAGTCTGAAACACAAAAAAGTCAGAAACGGATGTAAGAGTCTGATGGCTAAGAGAAGTGTGGATGTGACCCTTACCAAGAGGGATCAAGAGTAGACAGAGGGTCGTTTTGATGTGTTCAGCTTTCTGTGGCAGGGCAGCCTGCTGACACACTTGAAAGGGGACAAGAAACCCACAGAAGCCTATAGTTCTTCCCATGAACTGTAGAATTCCTCTCCCTCCGAATGCCATGTTTGATTACTGGACTTGAGGGAACAGCATAAAGGGAACATAATTCAGCTACGCAGCAGAACAGAACCATTCTTTCTTGGCTTCCAATGAAGGAAATAAAACTGCTGTGTCATTCTGCTTGACCTGGCATTTTTAAGTACTCCTGCCAGCTGCACCTGGAGATGGAAGATAGATCTCTCTATTACAATATAAAGAGCATTCAGGTATTATTCCCTCTTTTTGTCCTTTGACTTGTCTTTTACAAATGGTTATTTTTCCCAACCTCAAAACCTAAGGGTTTTTAATAAAAATTCTTGGAAAAGACAGAGCAAGGAAGTGAGCCAAATCCAGTTTCCTTTCTTCTTCTTCTTCCATCTGTTGGCACAGGAGAAGATTATTAGCACTGTCTCAGTGCAAGGAGACTCCTTGGTCCACATACGTATGGGTGGGTGTCAAAGCCTCAGGCAAATCCTACAATCACGTTACAAACAGAATCGATACTGGTGTGTGCAAGGGGGAGAGAAGGAGACATGGCTGAAATTATGCTTTAAAATGTCAGTGCTGGGCTGAGGAATAAAAGACCTTTCCATGAGCTAGGACCCAGCACAAGGCTGCTGACAATGATACACAGCAATACACAAAGTCTGTGTTTGCTCTTTGGAGGGCTGTGTCCACACTGCAGTTCAAAGAGCAGTTCTAATGGCCTACAACACGTCCCTGCCTCAGCGAGGAAAGGAGAAAGATAATCCCCAGAGTCTGGAGGAAGGGAGGGGAGCAGGCTCAGCTGCTCTGGAGCCTTTCTTCTTCAGAAGGCTCATATCACACAAGGAGGACATGCCACTAGGGAGAGAGATGAAAGAACTTACTGTTTCTTATTGATTAAACTTCCATTCCAAGCTATATAAAGGATTCAAAACTTAAAGGAAGATACTGCAGCATTGTGTTTTCTGCAGTCTTCATAGATTTTGGAGCCAAATTGCCAGCAATGCCCGTTTGCCATATTCAGTCCTCAGAGGTTGTTTGCACCAATTTTTCTAGATTTCTTTTTTGTTATGTAGTATCAATGAAGCATCTAACACAAATCTTCAGTTTTCTCATAGCGATCTACAGGTTACTTTTAAGGCTTATAACAAACATTAAGAGAGTAGGAAGATAAAAGTGGAATTTCATGGTTTCTTGACATTTGTGTATTTGGATTGTCAGTTTAAGTAAAAGAAGGTAGCTTCCCACGTAAAGGTAAAGTGAGAGACCTGAATGTTAGCAGCAGACCCTTTTCATTAAAATAAAAGGAGACCTTAAACCTCAGACTAAGGCATCTTTATGCTAATTCTCACTACTCGTCTGGTGGCAGCAAGCGGACTGAATCTGAAGTACTCAGGCTGAAGGAGACGAGCGTAAATAGCATATATGCAGCCAACCAGGAACACACTGGCTCCAACCAAATACAAGAGATTTCAGCATTCCTATTTAAAATGCAACAAAAGGCACTTGAAAATTCTGTCCTAATATCCACTAAGGTTTCCTACGTAACATGTGCTTTTGAGAGTACAGTGAACCTGACTTCTGTCTCCTACAGACCGATTTCTATATAGCTTTTAAGATAATATGATGATGACTTAGAAAATAACCAAGAAACCATGTGTTTTTTCCCAGCAGAGTAACAATATATCCATAACTGAAAATGAACTGATACCTCTTATTTTTCTCCGTCTACAGACTACACACAATTTAAAATACGAATAAAGGGTCACCTTATTACACTGAATAATTCTGAATATATGGTAAGGTAAAAATTTATATATCACATCTATATGCTGATGCACACCAATTAAACTAGAAATTAAGAGGAAATAAAAGACAAAAAAGGAAAACGTCAAATGCAAAAGGGGAGAAAACCAGCCCTGAGGTTTTCAAATAGAAAGAAAAAAAGGGTGTATCAGAGACAAAAAAAGTTAAATTCACCTATTGCAGGATGTTCATTAAGATCATTTCAGACTGAAAGGAGAACTTGGTAATATTAAATAAAATCCTTGTTATTTAAATCCAAGGAAAACAAGAGAAAGCTAAACAGAAAATCTCACAGAAATATAATACATTAAAATATAATTAAAATAAAAACTGAGAGAAGGAAAAATATTAGGAAGTTAAATGAAAACATTATGCAGTTGAAACAGGATTGAAGGAAAGCAGCACAAAAGGACTTTGATGACTAGAGCAAAAGGAGGAATGCTCAGGAAAACACTTTCACTGCAATACAATGAAACAAAGTTGTTGCATAATGAGGGAGAGAGGGAGGGAAAGAAAGAGGGGGAAGAATTAATAAATAACAGTGCAATGAGAATAACAGTGATACTCTTTAGTGCAGATGGGTCTTCTCGGTCCAACACACTAAGAGGAATTCTTCATCTCAAAATGTGTCAGAGACGGATGCAAAAGCGAATGATAAAAATGGTGGCCCTGGCAGCAGTGCCAGGGCTCCTCTGCCGGTCAGTTATCAGGACTCTGTTCTAGCAGTAGACAGATGTGTACACTTCTCTGCCACCACAGCAAAGCCTCCAATTTGTTTGAGTAGTAGCTGAGTGATCCCCATAGACACGAGGTCAACTCCCTTAAGGACAAATTTCTACACTCCCGAAGACTTAAATTGCTTGACAAAGAAACAGAATTTCTTCTGGTTGTAGTATTTTATTTCTTTGCTTACTACAAACAATGGGTCTGAAGAAAAGTACTAATCAACCCTAACGGTTTTACTTGCAGCTTTCACTTTATCTTGCCATTCTTTGTCTACATCTGCACACACAGGGCAACTGAGCAAGTAAGCTTGGTTTCTGTCACTGCCACTACATCATACACCACAAATTCATTTCCATATCATCCCACATATTAACACTCTAGTTTTAAAAAGTCCTTTTCCCTCCTCAGTCTCCACAGATGGAACTACCATGAAGAATATATTTAGAAAGTGTTCTAAAATAACAAACCTTAAAAAAAAATATCTCGAATATTGCAAACTTGTGCTACTTTCAAGCATTTTTAGTCTTGACTTTGGAGGAATGGAACTAAAAAAAATGGTCTTAACCTATGAGGGTGAGAGCTAAAAGCTATTTTCACTTACTGAAGTAAGTTTCTAGCAAAAGAGAGTAGATTAATTTTATATGGAGACCTTAAAAAAGGAGAATAAATCTTTATAAAAATACATGCTTTAGCACAACTTCAGAGAAACACTGCAGAGACCATGAATACAAGAGGTTCAATCAGGTGATAACTCTGTTCCTTTCTGCCATCAGACACCAAAAACTCCATAACTATATATAAATGGGAGTTACATGTAAAAGGAATTAATCTTCTTCCTGAAAAGGTGGTTGAAATACAAATACAAATGTCCAAAACAATGCAAGACTAGAAGAGGTGTTGATCCCTACGAACCAAATCATTCTCTCCTGGGGGCTGAGTGTGAATTAGTAGAAGGGGAGCAAGAGAGTGAGTGTGAAGAGAACTGGGAGAAAACCAGTGTACAAGACTGCATGAAAAATCAGGACTTTATAAAGAAACTAAAAAAAACACCCCAAAATAGCACACTTGAGACATTCACCAGGCACAGTGCTGTCTAGAAAGACCTGAACTGAAAGCAAAGGAACTTTGCTGCTTTTTTGTAGTGTTCTGTGAGAAAAAACTGCCTGGTCTGTCTTTATAAACAAAAATATATCTGACATCCATATATCTCAAGTTCTCTTTCTGAAGAAAATTATCTGAAAAACCTTTCCAAAAGTGAATAGTTCTGAGAAATAGTGACATGAGGGTTAAAAGCAGGACTTAATAAAAGAAATCATTATCTTCTGTTCCTCTCTAGCCAAGCTGAAAATAACTACTCACTACAGGTGAGAATTTTGAAAAATATATGGCACCCTAGTGTTTCTGCAAAGTCCTACAGAATTGGCTTGCAGGTTAAAAGGTAATCTTTGTTATGCAGTAACTAATTACAAAGAATTTAGGCACACTGAGAACCTCTAGAGCAACACCTTCTGCCCACCAAGGCAAAAAAACCCAACATCATGAAGTAATAAATTCAAACCCAACCCTGAAAAACGCTCAAAGGAAAAAGCTGTAAAAAAGACACAGCAAGTTGAACAGTAATTTCAAAAATAATATTAAAATGAAAGTTCATGACCTGAATCACATTTGCTGCAAAGTGTTAACAATTGTTTCCTAACCAGTTTTACCTGCAATACTCTAAAAGGGAAAACAGAGAATTTCCTGGACTTAAATCATGCAAAAATCTACTGATTTTGTAGAGAAAGCTCCCTGGGAGACACACTTGGCTGAGTTCAACCTCATCATCCAAAATAATGGTCAGGGAATCAAATAGGAAGAAGTAATTCCAATGAACAATGTTAATTGCCTCCCTGTGATGTTGTTACCGAAATTCCCCAAAGATAAGAGAGAGTTATTTAGCTCTGAATAAGCCTTTAACATCTGGTATAAAGTCAGGGACCCAGTTAAGGGCTGGGAATAGGAACAATTCTATCAGCAGTGACAGTGGAAGACCTGAACTGGGGGTCAAATATCAGTGAAGGTATCTAGAATAAACTAGCAATTGTACAACATAGAAATATCTGAAAGATGATGAGACACTCAGAGATTGTAAAATTGGTCACAGGTCTCCAACTGTCGTTCATGTTGGCACACCAGCAGATTGAACAGCTGTGATTGAGAAAGTTTGCTGGACCTAAAAGTACAAACTCCATGAGAAATAGTCATGAAATTTCAGCAAAATGGATTTGGTTCTCATTTACTGTGGTAGGCCATAAGAGACACTGTATAAAGGTCATGGGCAAACTCATCTTGTAGCTGTGTGTTAAATGACATTTTGGATGGGATACTGTCGTGAAAAATTTGGTATTTTCAACCAAAGATGCTATTTTCTGCTGTCTATTTCTGATTGCATTCACCGAAATGGCATTTCCTTTTAAATCATTAGGATTATGTCAAATTACTTAGCTCTGGCGTTTATTCTCTCCTCGGCAATGGGAAGTGCTTGAACCCTGGCTAGCCAGCTGGGTCAAAACAGAAACAATCTCTTGCTGAAATATGGTGATCTTGGCAAGGATCTATTCAACACATCTCTACAACAATAGATTTAAGAAGAGTCACAAAAAACAAGCTTACTAGTGCCAAAACAAGTGGAAAAATGAAGCCCATTTCCCATTCTCAATATGGCAAGTAATAAAAAATATCTGGTAAAAATCAAATTAAACCAGCCAAGCAATGTTAAAATGGCTTGGAATAGTGACAAAAAAGTCAGAACAGCTACAGACAGGCAATATGCACTGGACTGTGAAGCCCACTTTGCATCATTACAGGAAGAGACATAAAAATCACCATAATGTGGATAATTGCTATCATCTATTAAAAGAGTTGGGAATATAGTTAAAATATCAAATAAAGATGGTCAGACATGATACGAGACAATACACTTCTGTCAAAGATATGTGTTTCTCTCTTTGTTCAGAGTCAGTTCTTTAGTCTGAACCTACCATAATGTCGATTCCATAAACACTAGCCACTACAATAACACAGTACTCCAGTGAGTGGAAGAACATAAACAGGTGGACTCTACAGTTAAGACGCCTTAAAATTTTCTAAAAGTACGGGTAAAGATGCCAGGCAACTAAATGGTAGTAATATCTTTTCTCTAACACCTTCTTTAAAAAAATATTAGTAACCCTTTGGATAACTTTTTCAATGAACTTTCTTTCACAAGTGAGAAGTAGAAATCACTATTTTTAAAAAATATCTATTTAGAATGCAATGTTTCTAAATAGTTACAATTCATCAGTCAATCTAGTACATACTCTAATGCCTCTAGAATGACTAGACCCTTATTCACCATTTTCATAAATTTTCTTCTAATCTCTGGCATCAGATGCACAATGGGGGGTTGTATCTAAGAATGTGGTTTGTCAAAGTATTCTAACACTAATCCAGGTTAAACAATGACAGACTATATAAGCTTCCCAGCTGATTCTCAAACCACTGAGAGGATGAAAAAACTTTCATAAGCGAGAAAGAGGGCAGTTGATAAAATTTGTTGCGTTTCGGTTTTTTTTAGGATGGAAACAGAGAGCCACAAGCACCTGCATAACTGCATATGGAAAGAAGTACTTTAGTCACTAAAATACTATGATATGCTTGATTTGCCCACTGCAAAGCACATGGCAATTTTTTTCAGGTTAGAGGTGTATTTTATTCACTTACATTGTGTCATTCAAGCAAAAAAAAAACAGATTCACATATATTTTGCAAAAACAGAACACACCTTCTTTTAAGCACTGCAAATAGGAATTTCCAGGGCTTTTGGACCAAAAGCATTACCAAAAAGGTGAAGGGGAATTCACAATAAAGCAATATAGCATGCAAGAAACTGTACAGTTTTGAGACCTTGCTTTGCTGTCTGAATCAATCAGGCAATAACTTACACAATTTCTATTTGTGACTTTGCAAGGATATAGAGTTAATACAGGCCTGTGCAGTCTCAACACACTGCAATAGTGTCATTAGTGAAAAAGGTGGGAATAAGGGGTACCTCCTTCCTCAGATGGCCTTGTTATCTCACTGCAGTAAGAAAAGGTAGGGTTCGTGTCAGAGCCATCTGACTTATAATCTCCCAAACTGGTAGAACGTAAATACTGCTTACTGTAACGGCTTGCTCTTTCTACAAAGGTAGAAAGAAATAAAAAATATCACAGTAAATAGACAACAGAAGTGCAAAGACAGGCAACAACATAAACCTCAGCACTGCTAACATTCCTTTTCATACACTGATGATATTAAAACGAGAGAAAAGTGAAATCTTCACAATTTTGTGTCCATTTTGTGCATCATTAGTTCCAAAGCTTCCTTCAGAATCTAATGCAACTAAGCTTGTTTTTTTGCTTTAAAAGAATAGCAGAAATGGAAGGTAGGATCGAGATACAAGAAAAGGGATGAAGATGAACCATTTAAAAATTTCCAGTGGAAAATCCAAAAGTTGCTTTATCCCAGCATGCATATAAATGCATGTGGAAATACCTATGTATATTATTCAAAGGAATATTTAAAGTTCCACTATCAGTAGCAAAGAAAACATATGTGCAAAATTAAACATTCAAATGAAACACTGATAGGGTGGGAAAAAAATCCGTAAATTTGTAAAGCCAAAACACCGATACCTGTTATTATATTACTTTCCCTCCTTTTCCATCTATCCTTAAATTAGGAATGCCTTGGAGTTGCAAATAATAGCACAAAGCATAATATTATATGCCATATAGGCAAAACATGCATAAAAAACCAGTTTCATAAATAGGCCACTTTCTATAACTCTGAAATTTTATAAGGTCCAACTATTTGAAAATTCTGCTTATAGGTAGGACAAACTAGGTCAATGTTTTTTAAGTGGCCACTTGTAAGTGGCATGAATAACTTGTTTAGGATAAGATTTATTTCTCTCTGTCTTATCTGCACATGTGATTACAGATGAAGTTCGTATAAAACACTGCTTTTAAACTACTGCAGTTATAAATATATATGAAAGCATACTTATAAAACATATGGTTGGCACATTGACCTGAAAATTTACTGTATCAACTTAGTTTCAAAAACATAAAGAGCATGGAAAAGTCAGGATATAAGCAATACCAGAAAGCATATGCAGACTCCTAGACTGAATATTGTCCTCCAGAGGATCAATGTCGAAGATGGAGCCAGGATCTGTGCGCCAAACTTTAAGATCTTTTTCCAAATCACAGAAATTATAAGACACACAAACAACAAGCATGAAAGGAATGATCTTTAGCAATCACCAATCAATTTTCTTCATCTAGAAATTAACCAAAATATCTAGATAGTCACACGAAAATATCAGAAGGCATTACTTTCCTGCTTAAAAGAACTTAGTGCATTCATTTTAAGCTTTGACACTATTTTATGGAGACTTTTGTTCTCAATTTATTTTCATTTTCTAAACATGACCATAGTACTTTCTTAAGTCTAAATAAATGGAAACAAATTAAGTATCATATATCATATCTTTCTTAATTAATACAAAAAATAGTGTAAGGAGACAAATTCAGCTGTAGAAATCTACCTTGTAGACATCTACAGGGTAGATTGCTAAAATGAAGCCCACTCTTGATCTTAACTAGTAATTTCCTCTGTCTTCCAAATATCTGTTTCCTGGGATGCAGACTTACAGTTGATCCACTACCCCACTACTGAAAAGCATTTCTGGAATTCAATGTATGAGTTCAATAACAGTAGTACTCATAAGACCTTCAGCTTTAATTCACATATGCAAGTTACTAAGATCTCTCAAAATCACGTCTCAACAGGATATTGAAAGAAAAAAGAGTCCATAGGGAATAATTAATTTCATATTAGACTTTAAGTTAAAATCACAGCAGAAAAGCAAATACAGATTCAACCATGTTTTAATAAACTTCTGACAAATAATTACAGCATTGTGCAACTTAAGAGGAGGCTTATAATAAATGCAGAGGCAGGTACAGTGTAAATCCATGATCTACTCACATCAATTTAATATATACAATTCACATGGGCAGAAGTGTTCATATGCTTGAGGGTAGGAAGTCTCTACAGAGGGATCTGGACAGGCTGGATTGATGGGCCAAGGCCAGTAGTAAGAGGTTCAACAAGGTCAGGTGCCAGATCCTGCCCTTGGGTCACAACATCCACGTGCAGTGCTACAGGCAGGGACTGGAAAGCTGCCCAGTGGAAAAAGATCTGGTGCTCGTCAACAGTGGCTGAACATGAGCCAGCAGTGTGCCCAGGTGGCCAAGAAGGCCAATGGCATCCTGGCCTGCACCAAAAGTAATGTGGCCAGCAGGACCAGGGCAGGGAGTGTTCCTCTGTACTGGGCACTGGTGAGGCCACACCTTGAGAACCATGTTCAGCTTTGGGCCCCTCACCACAAGAAGAACATGGAAGCGCAGAGCAGGGCAACAAAAACAGTGAAGGGTCTGGAGCACAAGTCTGCTGAGAAGCAGCTGAGGAAGCTGGGGGTGTTCAACCTAGAGAGAAAGAGGCTCAAGGAGACCTTACACTTTTTACAACTGCCTGAAAGGAGACTGTAGCAAGCCAGGAGTAGGTCTCTTCTCCCAGGTAACAAGTGACAGCATGAGAGAAAATAGCCCCAAGTTGTTCCACAGGAGCTTTAGATTGGATGTTAGAAAAAAATTCTTCATTGGAAAGGTTATCAAGCACAGAACAGGCTGCCCAGGGAAGTGGGCACCATCTCTGGAGATATTTAAAAATGTGCTGACATGATGCTTGGGAACATGGTTCAGTTGTGGGCTTGGCAGTGATGAGTTAATTGTTGGACTGGATGATACTAAAGTTTTTTTCCAATCTAAATGATTCTATGATATTTGCTATTCTAATATAAAATAATTATTTAATCTCTTCATATCCATTTCAAATAAAATCTTTATGGAAACTACAATCAGTCAAAGCACAAATCTATGAGATAACACCTTTTTATTGGGGGTTTTCTTCTTGGGCAGATCCGTCTGAAACATTTACTCAATGTATTTGAAGTAGGAAAAAATTCTTTCCAGCTTTCTCCTTTTGCTGGTTTGAGTGGTAGCAAGATAAAAAATGTGTTGATAGGTAAAGTAAGACTGTGAGGACCCCAAATATGTCATGTTTCAAATGATTAATAGCCTAGATGCAATGGAAAGAGCAGACAGAGCTAATAAAATAAATCCCACAGCTTTAGAATACATTCAATGTATGTACATTATATGTTATCTACTGCAACTCCCATAAGGCGAGGTGTAGTGCTAACTCCTTCCTGCCAAGATGAATTAAAGCCAACACAAAGTCTTCTGATAAACTATGTGTTAGTCCTAATGGTGATAAATTATGCAACTGCATAAAGCACTGACAGGCATGAGAGGGCTGGGGGAATTGGTGAATGCCCAACTTTTCCTGTTTGCATGCCTCAGTAAGTAAAAAATGTAATAAGTATGGCTTCATGGCAGCACCAGTACAACAGCCATTGATTTGGATTGATTTGATCCATCTCTGTAACCTGAAATAACATACACAGAATCAGAATTTTGTCAATTTATAACACTAATCAATTTTAACTCCCTGGTTACTTTTGCCACATTAAAATACCTTTATATTAACGTGAGAATTGTGGATCCTCTTTAGTAACAGATCCAAAGCTCAGTTATATCAATTTATCTTGATGGGTTTAGAACAGCTTTAGCACGGTTAAAACTATTGCCTATTTGCAAAAGCCAAGACACTAACTTCAGCAATCAGGCATTTGAAAAATTGTTATAGCTTCACCAATAACACATTAAAAATCAATCAGAGGCATGCTAGGTACAGAGGTACTAACTAACTGGATGAACAATTATCAGCTGGGAAGAAAACTCACAAGAGTCATAGTGGTGTTTTTCAGTTTGCAATTTTTTTTGAGCTGCCAAGGACATTCCATGGGCAGGGAGCTCACTGCTTCTTTTTAAACAAGTAGATATTATAATTGCAATTCTCTGAAAAAGCATTAGCTGAAATATCACAGGTTTGCCATGGACTTTTTCCTTTAAATAATTGTACTATTTTTGCTGTTTGGCAGGCATGGGGGATTAAGAATTTCTGTGTGCTTTGATACTGGAGTATTTTAAGGTGATAAATAGTACTAGCATTTCAGTTTCTTACAGCTCAAAAATTTATCTCAGGGATGTTCTTAATCCCAATATACTCGTGTTAGCAAGCCTTCAACTGCTGAACATAGGAGGTTTGAAGCGTGCACTAAACAGCATATTGCAAACTGCATATTACTCTGCACTTTTGCAGGAGCTTTTCTCTCTTTGGCTGCACCACTTCTAGCTATGGGGGAGAGTATTTGGAGACTTTAAGGAAAAGACTAAAAAGCGTCTGCCAGGAATTACATAGTTAACCTTGCTTTAGGCAGGAGGATGGACTATATGACCCACCAATTAGTCCATTTCACCTGCATTTTTCTCTGGTTTTGCAAGGTGAAGTCAACCTCGCTGTTACTACTACGTATGAAGGATTTTAGAGTGCTATCTCAGCATGTTTTTCCGTACATAAATCCTCTGGGGTCTACGTGGTTGTAAAGCACAGGAAAAGAGAAAGGAGAAACACCAAAAGAAAAGGAAATGAGAAAAAAAAAAGTCAGGCTGCCATTTCCTTTGCCATAGCAGACTTGCTAACTTTTAATCGATTCCAAATATCCACTTTGATTTTTAAATAGAGTTCATTATGAATATCCCAAATAATATCTTAATGCAATACCCTGTCTTTACATACAAATCTAATCTGTATTCTACCCTTGAACACTCGATCATATCTTGCACTACCTTTTAAAACACTACTTCTGAACACTGGTTCTTTGCTTACCAGAGACCTAATGATTAATTGATGAATCACACCTTGAGATATTTTTAAAGCTGTGTGAAATTCTAGAACAAGAGGTAAATGGATATGTGCAGCTCTGGAGAAATTACTGACTGACAGAAGGGGACATTTCAAACAGGCCTGCAACATTTAAACATTTAAATCTTGGAGAATCACAGTTTTAATAATCTTTCTTCTGTGCAAAATTAAGATTATTGCATATATTTTTGCTTTCCTTATAGAGACAAAATTCAAATTTAAAGTAATAGCAGACTATCCATATGAAAAAAAAACAAAAACCAAAAAACAACAGAGTAAATGATAATGTATCTGCCATCCATTCCCATTATTACTTCACTAGAAGCTGACACGGAACCAGTAGTTCAACCACAAGTTTCATGCTGAGAAAAGAATTAAAAAGAAATCTGGAGAACACAAGCAGAGGCTTTTAATAGCAACAGTGCTTTCAATTGCAAAACTGTTTAACAACTTACCAACAATTATTCCAGGTCTTCTATCCATTTCAACAATATGTGGATGCACACCTTTATATGCTGCATCACTCACGATTTGGGTGTTTTTCCGTACACGCTCTGTTATAGGATCATCTACCACTGGGGTGAAGCCTCTGCCTTTCGTCTTCTCAAAATCTTCATGGTATTTTACCTAGGAAAACATGAAGAATTAAATTTTAACCTAAGCTGCAATTGACAGCAAATTGTTATTCTATGCAGGAATGCATATGTTTGTTTTATGAGGCACTTCTATTCTTTAACTTTGCACCATAACAGAATTGGTACGTACATGAGACAGATTGGATGGCCAGCCAAGTCTTTTCTATCACCCTAACTTGATTTCCTGATATTTTATCATCCATGTTGCTTTTCTTTTCTATTGACACTAAATTAGGCATTAACTCAAGCTGCAAAGCGCCATCTTATGGGACACAAAAAAACCTGCCCTCAGGAGGTCATCTGGTTCATTCCCTTCTTCTCTAAAATAAGATAGCTCTCTATTGATGGAGACAACTACATCTGTAAGAAAATATGTTCCAGAAGTAGTAGTTCTAAAGAACTCAAACATCTTCATTCACTGAGAACTTCGACTACATGCACAGTTTCATAAGAAAGGGGGTTTTTTTCTCTTTTGTTTTATCATACGCTAGCTGGTTTTAAACATAGGTTTTTAGAAAGAACAACAGCCTGATTTTCAAAGAAAAAAAATTAAAAACAAGGACATTGAAGTAGAAAGTGTTACAGCACCAAGTGTTGGAACAAAACCCCAGTATATTAGTAAGAGTTATAAAGGTAGTACTGCTGATTATGCATATTTACTTTTTAAATAATCTTAATCATCAAAGATTTACATTGACAAACATTCTCACACAAGCCAATGCACACAAAACAACTCATTCCAAGAACCAAAGCCACACAGAAACCAGGAACGTGCACAGGCACAAGGTGAAGTGTGTCACCTAATCCAGTGAAATTGTGATGCTCAAATGAGGTGTGTACATTTTTAAGGAAAAAAAAAAAAAAAAAGAACAGACATTTAACTGTTAGAAAACTGTTTATTAGTATTTTGAAAATGTTCATTACAGTCATATGCAGTTAGCAAACACCCCCTCTACAGGCATAAGAAGAAAATATTCCTTCCATACTTGAGGTGAGAGTTTCATTAGTTACCTATATTAATGGAAGGCAAAATCCAGTGGAAGTCAAGTGCCATTCCTTAGTATGCTCTAGTTATAGGAGGAAAGTACCCTACCATTGAAATGTTGTTTTGAGTTTCTTTGACATGCCTTAGCTCAGGTGTGTCTAGAAGCACACTACGTCTACCTTTCATCTGCCTCTGATCACTGCTGTACTTGACCTGCAAAACAGGAACAACAGTACATGTGAATTTTTTGTTTACCGTAGAAAGGATGGTGAGAATCACACCACGCAACAGTACCCTTTCCAAATCACAATGCTTACAGTTTTCCCGTTTCTCTCTTTACACTCATTTGCTAGTAGGTTATTTCACAGGGGGGATACAGATGAACTAGTATATTTGTAAGGCCAAAAGGCACATTCATTCCATCAATCACTTACTCAAAAGAAAGTATTTATCCAAAAGCTGAAATTTTTGTCTGTTTAAATTACATAAGTGAAATAATTCATCAACTGAAAAATAAGACAAATAATAAGAAAACAGTACTGTGACTTGCACATCTTTAAAACATATTTGCATGGCTGATGATAAGCTACCTTCTTATTACCCAGACAGACCCAGAGTTTGTCCTCAGTCTGCTTCCAGGATGAGATTACCTGAGAATCCATGTGAATTCAACTCTTACAAGTAGATTAGAAAATATATTCAGCTACATATGCCTTTGAATATAAGGTATTTCCTGGACAGAATAATTACAGCCAACATAGCTTGTTTTTCATCACACTCATTAACACAGAGGAGTATTTATGCCTGTAATGCTCGAGAAACAAATTGAAGGAGTCACTTGGCGAAAAGCATTTCATTTTCACAAATTAAAAAATAATTTAAAGTCTAGAATTTTTGTGAAGTTTTCCTCGTATTTTTAACTATGCACCTCAAAATTAACTGATTTTAGTAAATATTCATGAGCATTTTAAGAAAGTACTTAAGTAAAGATATGTATAGTTACAATGTCAGATTCTGTTCGTCCTTAGACAAATCGTCTGACAAATCCAACCTACTTTATTTTTCACTTCTACACTCAGTTCTAAAGTGTTCACTACTTTTAGTTCTCTTCTGCCACCTTGACACATGGTTCTGCATGAAACCTCCTCTGTTTACCATCTGCAACACCTTTGTCACTGACACTGTTTCAGTGTTGAGGACACAGATTGTAATGTAACTAGTCTGATCCTTTACTTTACCATGCTGTTCTGACTTCTTTATTGTTCCTTAATAGAATTGTGTCCTGCTTCTTACACCATCGTAATGGCAATTAAATTTTATTACCATAAAAGCCAAGAAATATATATTATTTTAGTCTTTAGTATTTACCAATAGGACATATTCAGGACTACTCAACTCTAACATAGATGACATGTCACAGAGTGGCACGGATGCTTCCATGCTTTGAATTACAAAAAAAACCCAAGAAATTTGCACCGAAGTTAAATTCTCATTTCCTTTGTTCTTTACCGCAATTCAGTCCTACAGTCTAGCAATGAAAATTTGGTAACAAGAGACAAAGATTCTTCAAAGAACGACTGACCTCTAGTGACTCTCACCTCGAGAACTACTGGCACCAACACAACTACTGACTTTTTTGCAAAAATAATCAGGCAAGTCTGAATATGTTTGTTGCACATATATGCCAGTGCGTGTATTCAAAGAATAAAAACAATATCTTTGACATGTCAAATGTAAATGGAAAAGCATATCCACATTATATTTCCACAATGACTGAAAATCTAAATGACAAAATGATTCAAACAACTTGCCGAGCTGATGTTATCTTGATTCTTCCTGACCCTCTCTATCTCAGGAGTGACACTCACAGCAGTAGCTTTGCCAGGCTGCTCTCTGTAGTGAACCTATTGTTTAACAGAATAAAATGGTACATACTATTTCAGCTAAAGCAGTATCCCATTGTTTTACATTAAAATGCATGATTGAAAAAGTCATACAGGAAACAACTGAAAAGCTAAAATGCATTTGAGGTTTATTAAAGTTTATAAAACTTGATTTTTGAAATATAACCTTGATATTTTTTCTGTATAGAGTGCTTATTATGTATTTCTGCAGATATATATACACATATGCACACAAGATCCTGATGTTTACCAGACTAGTCCTTGGATGTACAGAGAAATATCTCATATTTGGAAGGGGTTAGGCCACAAATAATGAAGTAAACTCAAGCAGAGCAACAAAAAACAGAATTTCAGCAAGGTCTACTGCAAATGTATATTTGTCAAGACTCAGCGACTCCATAAGGTTTCCATCGATGTTCTAGATTTTATACCCTACCTATTCAAAGGTGATTAAACACAGAGAGTGCAGTACATCAAACTGCCAACTGAATCCAGCATAAATTTCACCATGCATTTATTTAAATGTACTGTAGGAATATCCCCTTTATCACTTTTTAACAAAACACACTTGTAGCAATGATGCATTAACCAAATGCACACTCAAGGCCGGATCAGCATCTAAAGTGGATAAAAGATGGGGCATTGATGGACCAATAAGCCTAACATTAACCTTGTTCCCAAATGCTGGGAAGTCAGATGTAGTAAACTTTTAGTAAGAGATTCTGGCAAAAGATTTATGCTAATCCATATAGTTTGATGTAAAATTAATGTTTCCATACAACACTTTTTTTTAATAAGCTCCTGAGTTCATATGATTAACTGTGTATATACATTATTCTCATAATTCTGCAGTGCTCTGTGGCAGTAATACATGTATTGCTCAAGCAATTGTCTTCCAACACAACACAGTTTTGGTCTGTTCACATCAATATATTTCAACTGAAAAACTAATGTCCTGGAAAAAATGATGGTAAGCTTTCAAATGGACTAAGATTGCAAACTGACATTTTTAAAGGTAAACTAATTATTCAAGAATTAATTTTTCCACAAACAGCTGAAGTTTTAAGAATCTTCATTCAAAGCTATTCCAGTGACCTGAAAATAATTTAAACTTTCCACTGAAATTTGCATAATACAGAAAATGGTGAAAAGTAAATGATGATGTAAGCAGAAAAACTATACAGCCTGGCCTGAATCACTTGGGAAAACAGGTTTGTTTGAACAGAATGCATTTTAGAAAAGCTAGATCTATTAAAAAAATAAATAAATAAAAAATCGAGGAGTTAACTTAGAGGGACAGAATTCTTGAGAATTCTGACTCAAAATTAATTTTGGTGGATGTGGCAGAAAACACCCCAGTGAAACACTGTACCTATTTGTAGACCCATTAGATATGGCTGCTGATGGCAGCTCCCAACGAGGAGAACAGGCTGGCTCTCAAACGCTCATTAACAGGGTACAACTTCATCAATACAGGAGGGCAGTAGCACACTCCAAAAGTCCTTCCTGCCTTCTCTGTGCTCCTGCAAATCTTGCTAATGGTTATGTCAGCTATTAAATACTAAACTCTGATAGGATGGTCACTGAGGAACCAGAAGGAGATAGGTAAAAGAGCAGAAGTTTGAGTACAACTGTAGCTACTTTTTTATAAAGCAAAGAAAATAAAACAGATCTAGAAACAGAGATTGTGTTAAAAAAAAACCAGTCAAGATTTCCTGCAAATATCCAAGACAGAGAATAACATCTCAAGGATCTCAAAGCATTGCAGCCATCTCTTTAATCAAATATGTGATGCTTCATGTGCCATTTCCCAAACCAAGCAATGCCTTTTCACAGTTGCTTCCTAAAAGAGGGTTTTCAAGTAATTCCATTACTTGAATTCAAGCAATTCCATTACTTGAATCCCAATACATTATAATACATCAGTTTCCCTCTAACTAGAGAAAAGGCATAGCTTCTGGAGGCAGAACTTTGTACTCATCCTATGCACCTAAAAATTATGCAAAGGACTACATGAGAGTAACTTCCCATGCTGACATTCTCTTGATTCCTCTTGACTCTCTCCATCTCAGGGGTGACACTCACAGGTGTAGCTTTGCAGAGCTGTTCTTTGTACTGAACCTGGCAAACATGTCAGAAGATATTACAACAGAGACTTCAGAGTAATAGAAATACAACAGTGTGTTAGACATCATTAAAGAGCCCGCTGTATTTGGATGGAAGATACCATTCCTTAATAATCACCTACATCTTTCCACACGATACTTAGTACTCACCCTCTTGCAGTTCTATCTCAAACACACACAAGTGGTACGTCAACAGGAATACTTTACTCTTGTTGTTAATCAAAGTGTAAGGCTAAGGAGTTATCATTTTACCATTAATTAAATTAGTCTTTGTGGACAAAGAGGAACCAGCACAAACACCACAGACATATTCACTGAGACAAACACATTTAACAGAGCAGAGCAAAGTGTGCAAGCAATGAAAATAGGGCACACATTGCTAATATTCTTCTGGTTTTCCTTAACCCTCCTTAGTTCCGGTGGATCAGAAATAGTTGTTGCATGCTGAATTTCTTCCTTGTATTTAATCTGCAGAATAAATGTTACAAAATATTAGCAATTTAAAGAAGATACAGATAGGCACTAAAACACAACAAACAGTTTATAATCTCTCCCTTACACATATTGCACAGTTAGACCACATCTACAAACACCACTGACCTGAAAAGGAACAGTTATATTTAATATCTGAAACAGGCTGGTAGGGTCTCTAATGCATCTTGTTCGATGCAATGCATAAGGAGTGCACATAACAAGCCTAGTGTCCTAAAACACAGCGGGAATATTCATCACACGGGATTGTGGCTCTCTTCATGATAATTGGGATGCTGTATATACCACTTGGAGACTTGCATCACTTTGACAATTTGGTCTTGCTGTCATCTTGCCATGGAGTCTACTAGTCCATCTCAGAAATCCAGCATTTCACAAATATATTCCTAAAAGGGTGGATGACTGCTAAGTCTCATTCAAGTTCTCTAAAAACACACGCTGACACATAAGTGAGAATATAGATGTTCGGACAGATGATGCCTTCGAAAATGCTGTCATATTTATTGATGCTTTTGCAACATTTAATTTTCAACTTTCTTCTCCAAGACATGGTACTTCTGGAGAGTGCCCCATTTCTTAACACAGACAAAACAACTTGTTTTTCTCTAAGCTCATACTTGGAAGCTGCAGCTGCTTTGGCTGAAATTTATAAGTAAATAAAACCAAACCAACCCAAAGCACAGAGCAGGAATGGAAAATTTCAGTCCAGACAGCTTAGGACTGGCAAAATACTAAAGTACTGGGGAAAAAAGGATCTTTTAATAGAAGCTATTAGGTAAGTTTAAGAATTGGCAGCGCTACTAGTCCTTAAAATGCTTCAAAATGTCCATTACTTGAGTTTTAATCAGATCCCAGCTTTGTGGTGTTGACTGACATACCAGAGGGGTTTCCTCATGGATTTCACACAAACAAAAACAAAAATAGAATCTTCTCCTGAAAGCCTTCTTCCCAGTGCTGTGTCCAGCCCTCTCTGCCCCTCAATATAAACACATTTTTTTAAATTCCTTAGTTATTTGTAGCTTTTCAGTTCAGATTCAGCTATAGTCCATGGGCCTGTTGCTTGCTTTGAAATTCTGTGAGATCTGAACTCCAACTGTTTAGAAGGCTCCTTCTTCCAAACTAATCATCACAACAGGTGAGATGAGGTCAACCTCCTCAGCTGTCACCACTTTGTTTTTTAGGATTTGAAAACAGACCATTCTGATCTTTGTCTCCTATATATGTAATCTGGAAAAATCTGATCACTTTCAGAACATGATTCAACAGACTTTTTTGTGTGGTTGGTTGTACAGTGAATGTTATTTTGGTTTGGTGTTCTGGGGTTTCTTTCACTGCAAATTTGCTTCACATTCCATAGTTTCATTTAGCTCAGAAAATAGTTATAAAGCTGTCCTAAGTTCCTCTGGCTAAATTCAAATATATATGTAAAATGTTTAAATCTAATGGATTCAAAATTGGTGTAATTTACCCGTCCTTTGGGACCCCTGTAAATTACACAATATAATTTCCCTCTTACTGCACAATATAATTTCCCTCTTGCTGACATATAATTTGAAACATTCTTGCACATTGTCTTTAAATTTGGCATTCTACACTTTTAATAAATATTATATAAGACTTAAGTAATTTCGAGTACACTACATGTAATAAAATACCCTTTGTAAAACATTAACTCTACACAAAGAACTATCAGAGTAAAGGCCATGCTCCTTCCATTATACTACTACAGCACTAATGCATTTTGTGCATTCTTGGTATGTTTCTGTTCAAGTGTGTTTACTAGCATACTGATCAACCTTTCATTTTCCTCTCTTCACCCCTGTTTTGTTTAGGACTTCTAAAACAGCAAGAACACTGTACACTATTTTTCATTTCACTTTGGAAGTGATTGTGAAAAAACACTAGAGCAAGACCACTCCTAATAAGTGTGTGTGTTTGTGTGTGTGTGACTGCTCTCAAAATAAACTTCTGTGGTAACTGGAAATCAAAAAAACAAACAATCAAAGGAGAGAAAAAAAAATTTTTAAAATCACCCTCAAATGAAAAAAACCATGAGCTTCCCAACCAAAACCACTATTCCAGGATTTAGGACACATGATAACTTGCACTGTGACTCACAATGGTAAGATGAAAAGTGATGGATGGAGCTGAGAAAAATTTCAAGTAAAACACAAGCTTTTCAAAATTTTATGGAAATCCCCTACCTGACCTTACTTTGGGGGAATGTGCAGTGTTTAACATTGCTTGGCAAACAAGGAAATTGTAATAGAATTTAATCTAATAGGTGTCCAGAGGCCCTAATTTAGATTTCAATTAATATTTAAACACAACTTAGTGTCACATCTATATATTATTTTTGAACTCTTAAAAAAAAAATCTAATCATCAGACAAGTCATGTCACAAATATAAAAATGGCCCCAGAGGAGTCCACACCAAATATAACAAACAAGTGAACAATGCACTTAAAAGGGTTTTCTTGCTTGGCAGTCATTTTTCTGCAAGAGAATGTTCTACTTGAAGAAAACACTCACTTTTATATTTTATTTTTAGTTGCTCATTAAAGTGCCAAAGACATGGGACATTCACAGATAAACAACATCAATTCAAAACCAATCTCAGATCCACAAATCAACTTGTCATCAGTATGTAAAGAGGCACAAACTCCCCACCTTTTCACATAGCTCAAGTCTGGCTATAATTTTCCTCTTCTTGATGTGCAAACTGTATCAAGTCCTACATGATACTTGCAGACTCTACCAGAATGTTACAGATTTTCTTTTCTGTCATATGGTATTTTTCTAAATTGCAAATACAACTGCTGTTCAGTCTGTCATATCAGGAGATACATCTCCTGTTTCTCACCCTTGAAAGACAAAACACTTTCCTCAAATATTTCATTAAAAGTTTTTCCTATTTTTTGTAACGCTTCAATTAGAAACTCTACCTTTGGACACTGAAGAACTACATTAGAGATGAGCTCTATCTCAACTACAATGGAGCTCTATACCCAAAACCCTATATTGTCTAAAATATATATCTCATTGGAATGAGATGCATAATACAAAAATGTAGAATTGTTAGTAAACAAGATGAAAAAAAAATTGTCCACCATTTACTCACATAAGAATAATTAATGTTAACAGCACTTACCGAACTAATATTCTGTTGATTTTTCTTTACTCTTTCAATCTCTGGAGTCTCTTTTACAGCTGTGCCAGCTCCTACTTCCTTCTTATAAAATACCTTCATTTCCCCAAAAGAAAAAGTAATTATAAGACTGTTAGCAATGCAAGTACAAGTTCTCATAAAAGGGTTGGGCAATTTTCCAACTTCCAAATTGGTCTGACTATAAATCTTGCTAGGAAAGCAAATACTTTAATTTTTCATAAATCATACCAATTATCAATAACTATGATAACATTGTTTTCAACTGTAACGCAGATAATATATTCTCATCCTTAGACTGACCTCAGCATTTTTAAGTATTTGTAATGGAAGTTTTAACCTTGGAAATAACATTAAAATTTATATCATAAACTATAAACTTTTATAAATGTAACTTTTTACTTGAATAATTTCATTAATTTCAATTGAACATGCATATACATGCACGATTTGATTTGGGATTTTTAATCTTCAGATCTTAAAATACTGTGAGAAGTGAACAGATATTACTACTGTTGCTGATTTCACAAACTAGAAAATTTTGTCATATTCATGACAAAATAACCCAAACAACCAGAGCTACAATCCAAGTCATGCAATTTTTGACTTGTGGGTTCAAGCCAGAAAGCTGAGGACTGCCTCTAAAAACAAAGCTCACTTCTGAAAAGATACACATGCTATTTATATAATTCTCCTCTCTATTTCAGATACACATGTTGTTTATTTCAATTGTTTCAGTAAAGGATATAACACAAACTGCATCAGTAATATCAATCATTCAAAGTTATTGAAGGAGAATATAAATAACTCCACAGATTCCAAGTGTGGCTATAGTTTAAATAACCATGGAGCGCCAGTTCACATTGCAAAACTCCTGAAGAAGTTTTACTTGATTTTCAGTATTTGGTGTCACAGCTGTCGCCATTCCAGTAAGTATTTCCAGGCTGAGTAGAGTAAAAAACAAGTCTGATATTGGAGTTCATAAAATAAATCTCTACCATTTAGTATTTCTACCTTTCTTAAACCAAGATTTATTTAACTTTTCCTATCAATAAACCTTAAACAATAAAAACATCATTCTTGATTCATTTCTCCTACTTGTTGAGTCCTCTGTAACCTAGGGTGAATACTGCTGCCAAATGTTCTGGAGGAGAGTGAATGTCCACCACTAATTTTTAAATATTCAGAAAAACTTTAACAATTTAGAATTTTGTTTTACTGCGTGAGAACAGAGACAGTTTATGAGTAAGAATGTGAAAGTTCTTCTGCAGCAACATGTCAGGTAGAAAGATTTATGTCATGGACTGAACTTTTCTACCAAGTAGGAATTGGTAAAATATGTTGGAGACAGGAATTTTTCTACGAAAGAGACAACTGAGAAGTAAATATCCTATTTTAAATCATCTGCCAAATGAGCCAGTGAGCTAAAAGCAGCAATGATCCTACCTGTAGAGCTAATCACTTCTTTTGTCTCTTAAGGCAGGAAAATACTTAAGACAAAATCCAAAAATCAGAAGACTACTGAGTCATTATTTTTTTTATATTGAGGCTGCTCCCAGCTATATCTTAACTCAATAAAAAGTAAACTACCTTTATAATCTAAACAGCACAGAATGATGAAAGATTAAGACATAGAGAAAGAGAAGAAAAAAAGATAATCCAATCACAGCTATAAACTGTTTTCCTACATTTGGAGGATCCAGTTCAGAAATAGAAAACAGACAATCACAAAATAAAACACAAATCACCTTGAAGACAAAACATTTTATTTCATATTATCTAGTAGTATAGTACACTATAGTACACTAATGAAGAGGATAATTGTCAGCCTTGGCACGGAAGGCTCAAACTGGCCTTAGAGGGCTGCAAGGAGTTCAGATGCATCAGGAGCTTGTCAAGGCTTAATTAAGCAGTGAAAGTTTATTACATGCCTGGTACCTAACTGAGAGTCCCCACTGCCAGACCCACTGAGGTCTTCTATTTGAAGACTTCATCTAAAGCTATCAAAGGCTGGAGCAGAAAAGCAGATCATAGAGGCTCGCTTGGATCCCCTCTGTTACGGAGAGTTTCAGTGTAGCATGTCAGGATCCCAGTGACATAAGAAATGGTGATAATCACCATCACACCATCCAGCAGAGCACCATTCAAAACCAGGAGGCAACAGATGGAAAGAAACAAAATGGGGTCAGTGGGTCTGTCAAGAGCTCCTATTAGGAAAGCACTGCCACAGAAAGGGATCTGGGGCTCCTGGTAGACAGAAAGTTGACTATGAGTCAGCAGTGCCCTGGCAGCCAGGAAGGCCGACCGTGTCCTGGGGGGCATCAGGCAAAGCATCGCCAGCCAGTCGAGGGAGGGGATTGTCCTGCTCTGCTCTGCACTGGAGTGGCCTCACCTTGAATATTGTGTGCAGTTTGGGGCACCACAATATAAGAAAGATATTAAGCTCCTAGAGAGCCTCCGAAAGGAGGGCAATGAAGATGGTGAAGGGCCTTGAGGGGAAGCCATATGAGGAGTGGCTGAGGTCTCTTGGGGTGTTAAGCCTGGAAAAGAGGAGACTGAGAGGAGTTGTCTACAACTTCCTCTTGAGGGGAAGAGGAGGGGCAGGCACTGATCTCTTCTCTGTGGTGACCAGTGACAAGACCCGAGGGAATGGCCTGCAGTTGTGTCAGGGAAAGTATATCAGAAAGAGGTTCTTCACCCAGAGGGTGGTTGGGCACTGGAACAGGCTCCCCAGGGCAGTGGTCACAGCACCAAATCTGACAGAGTTCAAGAATCATTTGGACAATACTCTCAGGTACATGGTGTGACTCTTGGGGATGGTCCCGTGCAGGGCCAAGAGTTGGACTCAAGGATCCTTGTGGGTCCCTTCCAACTTGGCGTAATCTGTGAATCTCTGAAAGATGTAGCTTTCAGCTGTCCTCATCCAAAGGAAGAAAAAGAGCAGGTAATGGCTGGAAGACATTACAGGAGTGACCACCACCTAGAGAAGCCTCAGACAGTTATCTTCTCTGCTTTCCTGGCAGGCTCTTACTTGCTGCTGATGCCACAGCTGTACAGGATAGATGCAGGCAAACAGCTCTGAGAGAAACTAACTGAGCTCGTACTTCTGAGAGCTGAAGAAGCTGCAGATATCTCTAACTTAAAAGAACAACATCTGTGTCAGATAGTACTAAAATATTTAAGTAACTTATATTCCTTTCCCTCAAATCATTGCTTTTATTAGTGTTACTTAACCTACCATAAAAAACAGCCACTAACTCGTCTTTTGTTCTGGAAGCGAGATTTATTCCTCTTCTCTGTTATATTACAAGCAAAGGCAGAATTACAAACAGCAGAATTAATGGGCCCAAAAAGGAAGTGGAACTTAATACATCCCAAACTGGGCAATTTTAGAAATCTAAGCTCATAATTTATATTTAGGGATACACTGAAACTTAAATATAGCATAAAATTTAAAAATATACCCAGTGTAACATAAAATCATTAGATATATATATTTATGAAACCTAATCTGTTCTAACTTTACAACCAAATCTTGATGTACAGTACATATGATAGAAAACAGATGAAAAATCTTATATGCACATTAAGAAGCCTCAGACTTTTTTCACTTTTAAATAAAGTAATTCCTGGGGCTTGATGGAAAAAGAAAAAAAAAATCTTCATTTAAAAATAACTGTGGCTTGGCAAGGTAGTATAAGTAGTTTAGAAATTCAAAATAATAGTGTCACACCTAGAAAAGCTGAGTATTTTTTTTACTGAAAGAAATGAGTGATACAGCTTTTGCCAGGAAAATTATGCAAATGGCTCGAAGGACTTTTACTCATAAGTTCCCTATTTCATGCTGTGGTACAAGAGAGCCTATTTAAAATGAAAAATATCTGAAAAGTTACAGGCAAAGAGAGAAGCACTATTACTCACTGAACTGATGTTTTTCTGAGTATTTCTTATCCTCTCCATCTCGGGAGTGTCAGGGACAGCAGAATAGTTACAGAGCATCTTTTCTGCTTCATCTTTGTACATTTTCTGAAAAATAATTTTTAAATGTCCATTTCTTGCTTTTTGGGCTGAGGACATCCAAAGTGTAACAAAAGATGCCTATTGCTGATGAGCCTCCTCATCCCTGTCCAGTATTTATTTCAACCTCTCTCCTCCACAATATTCTTTACCATTGCCTGTGCAGGACACCCAACACTGTCCCCCACACCAAAAATATATAATACACATATATATATGTGCATATATACCCTCATATATATCCTCATATATGTCTTCTCTTTACTGTCAGGATATACGTAACACATCATTAGGTAAAGTAAAAAGAGCTACGGATAGATGTAAACAAGTAAATCCAATTTTCATGGCATAACAGGCCTAGATAAAGATAAGAATCAGGTAGTTAAGACATTTTACTACATGTAAATTAATTTAGTATAGGTATGAAACCTCTACAGAGCTACAGAAGAAGTATTTTGAGCAATGTATGTCAAGCACTCAATCTTACGCAGAATTAAAACATTCAGCCTTTGACTATGTCTACCCGGCTTGCTGTTTCTGAAGCCCTTTTGACCCACTGTATTTTTGGAGTATATGGACTAAACTGCATTCCTTTTCTTATAATTTCAGTCTCTAGATCCTTTTCATATCCTTTCTGAATAAGAAATAAAAGGGAAAGAAACCCATAACTAGCACTACAATTCTCCATACATGCTGTCTTCAAAGCTATTCTGATAATACTGGTCAGACTTTAAAAATAAACTCTTCAATTGCTTTAATTTTTTTTTTTTTAAATGCATGGCTTATATCTTTTAGCCTAGGAACGTTCAAGAAGATTTTATGTTTTTAACTTCTCATTATGTTTTATTTCCCAAGTAATCTTAAAGCAATTAATTGTGTACTCACCTGGCTGACAATTTCAGAAGCTTTTTTGGCTCGTTGTATATCAAGGGTATCTGTGCTCACTTCCATTCCCTTTCCTTTAATTTCATTCTCCAAGTCTTTCTTGTATTCTTTCTGAAAAGAATGGCATTGGAAATACATCTGACAGCCAAATTCTTAAATTTTTTCCCCAATTCAATCTGTGCAATTCCACTGAGCAGCATTCAGAAAACACCAAATAACTACTGATTCAACAGTACCAGTTTTGTAGAATCTATCTATGTGACACCCACACTGTAGCTGCTGACAAGCTAAAAAATTCTTTTAACAGACTGCTCACTTGAGCTCTGTTGTAGCCTTTCACATCTGTCTTTGCAGTTTTGGTAGCTGCAATCACAGACACAGGTAAGATGAGACTTTCTCCCTCTGTCGTGCTTTGCAAGACTGGGGTCATGAGGTTTTAGCATCTCTCAAACTCTTTTTATCATTTGACCCTAACTAAATAAGTAGTTATTTAGACCTGAAAGCAGTATAGCCCACAGCAGTCGAGCGCACCCCAGGCCAGGCATAACTCATGAGGAACAAGAACAAGCTGCAAAAGATCATGGAAAAGGCAAAGTTCTGGAAAATCTTAACTTTCTCCCACATGCTGATTATGCAACTTTCAGACTCTCTGCATCTCAACAGATTAGCTATTTGGTGAGATCTGTGGTATGGCTACCATCTAGACTGGTCACCACCTGGAATTCTCAATGACAATAACTTGTTGCACGCTCTCACATGGAAAGTTTGCACCAGGTACAGTACTGACCATGCTTGCAATTTCTGAAGCTTTCTTGGCTCGTCTTATCTCAGGTGTATCTGGACCAACGTCCATGCCCTTCCCTTTAATTTCAGTTTCCAGGTCTTTCTTGTATTGTCTCTGTGAAGATAAAATTTATACATTATATTCACAGAATTCAGAGATTTACAGGTAGGTGGTTTTTGTTGGTTTTTTTTTTTGTTTTTGTTTTTTTTTAATTATGTGTATTATAGGAAAAGTTGTCAAGAGCCTGACAA
>JAYRBT010000082.1:18134817-18154170 GCA_036023395.1 Myiotriccus ornatus | reverse complement strand
GGGCTAACGGGCTCCATCTGCCCGGGGAGTGGCCCTGACCAGGAATCGAACCCGGGTCTCGGCAGTGACAGCGCTGCGTCTTAACCACTAGACCACCATAAACATGTATATATATATATATATACACACACATATATAAACACACACATGTGTATGTATAGAATGAATATAAAATGCCCAAAGGCATAACGTGCAGCATGAGCTTAGCCTTCCTCCTTCCCTGCCCACACCCTCCAACCCTGCTGCTGCTTCCCAGAGACAGTCTTTGGAAGACTACCCTAGGAACTCATGCATTCAGAAAGTCTGTTCTAAATAGCACAGTTCTAAATGCTGTATCTACTGACCCCACTAAAAATCTCCTTTAACCTTTTAATTGCCTGAAAATCTGAAATCTGAAATATTTGTCCTGAGTTGATTTTTATCCAGAGTTTTACTGTATTTTAAAGCAAAACAGAAATAGCCTTATGAATTTCATTGTAGATTATGCAAAAATAAAAAAAAAAAAAAAGGAATCTTCTCCATTAAGTTTAGAGTAAAAGGTGACTCCTCTGTGATATTAATAACCTTCCCTAGCATAACATACCTCATTTAGTATCTGAGCTGCATTTTTCACTCTGATCAAATCTGGTGTATCTTCAAACACTGTCATTCCTTTTCCTTTCATCCCTTCTTCCAAATCTTTTCGATACTCTTTCTAAGGATTAAGAAGAAAAAAAAAAAAAAAAAAGAGGGAGAAAATAGTGAAAGAGGTTTCTCCACTTAATACTGCATGTAAGATCTTGAAAAGAAATGCCACTTATTAAATATCTGAAGGGTCTCTTTGAAATTTCTATGAAATATGAATTAGCTGTAGTACAGATTTCAGAGTTAAAATGCAATTGGAAATCGTGAAATCAAAAGGTAGAACACTGAAAAAGTGAAAAGATTTTAACGTCGTCAAATGTTTAGTTGTGCTCTTGAAAACAAGCCCTCTCTATACAGAACTAGCACACTGTTTAGGGGCCTTGACTGTCTTTCCGACAGACATTTTAACTGCAGTAGCATTTCCTTTCTTCAAATCAATATATGTTGTGCTGCAGTTTTTACCTCTGTCCCACTAATGGCATCCCAGTCAGGATGGATTCCCTGAACAACACACTAGGACCTGTTAAAACAACCGCTTGATAAATTATAATGTAGAAGCAATATTCCTACCATATCACTCCTGTGCTTTTTAGACACTGCACTGATATGATCTATCAGCATTCAGCAGCTGCAGTCTCCAGAGTACTCAAAAGTTGAGTATAAAATTCAAAGCACACTAAAACCTGCCAAAGACATTTGGTTATTTTTCCTCTTCCCAGCTCCTGGAGAGCTCATGTAAACCTACTGAAGTTCAAGGTCTTTAAGTTTTGTAAGGATTTTTAATTTGCTTTTTTAAGCAAAGAAACTAGAAGAACACTGAAGAAAATATATATCAGAAAGATTTACACAGACATGAATTAATACTCCTAATTATGTATTAAATTTCACAAGCAGCATTGAGCACCTTTATCTCTCCATAAGCTCTTTATTTAAATAAAAGGAAAACAAGTATTTTTAAAGAGCTTCTTTTATCATCACAAGCATGTCCTACAACAAGCAGGAAACAACTTCTATTAATTTAGAACTAATTAGTTCATCTGTCTCTTCTGAAGAAGTTGTGAGCGTGGTTCCAGAGAAAAAAGTTCATACTGTTACAAAATAGAAAATATGTACAGAATTATCTAAAGTGGAAAGGCAACAGAAAAAACTGGAGCACAGACAACACTTAGGGAAAAAAAAAAAAAGAAAAAAAGAATGAATTGAAAAACTGATTCATTTTTTGAGTAACTTCTTGTTTCATGCATTATCTATTTAAAGTTTATTATGAACCTTAATGCAAACATACTGAGCTACATCCTTGACTATGAAGAAATACATAATTTTGCTTAATTGTGAAAGATAATAATTAATTTGACCTATGTAATCTTTGGGTTTGGAATATGTTCCTTTAATATGGATATAAAATCATACAAAATTCACGCAGTTTTGCATTGAAATACCATTCCCATTTTCTCATATTCTTCTCCTTTGACTTACAAGCATGGTTTATTCCCTAAGCAATGAGTCATAAAACTTGAGGAGCTAAGAATTAGAGAACATCTTAATGCATATAGCACTATGGAGGGAAGCTACATCAAAATTTTCGAAGATGAACATTTATAGCACATTAAAACTATGCATGCAATAACCACTTCTGTGAGCATTCAGCAACCAGATTAAACAAAATGACAGCATTTGCATTTTTCCCTAGTGAGTAGGTATACACGAGATGTACGTATAGAATGGTACTGCACAAACTAGACCCAGCTTGAGACTTCCTTACCTGACAGCCAGGCTTATCAGAATAAATTATTTATTAGAGGATGAATAAAAAAGAAAATCTGAAAAAAAAATTTTTTCTTTATCCATATGAAGTCCAGCAGACTGGGATAAGTTGTATAAAGAACAAGGAAAGGAACAAGGTTCAAGGGTTTTTAATTCTAGCATCTTTAATTTGTTTCGGCAAAAAAAATCAATTCTTAATACAATAAATACAGACAAGGTACTGTTGGCTCCCAGATTCAAAGGGAGGATATCTATCAGCTCTGCTCTTGTTTTCTAGCAGTTCTAGCTCTTCCAAATTTGGTCAAACAGTAACTGTATCTACAGAACCAACCAATGCTCAAAACCTAACACGAAACCAATTTTGAATAACAATATAGAAACATTAAAGACAAAAGGATTCTCAGTTATGTAAAAAAGTTATTTCATTTTAGTGAAAGGTACAACTGAGAATATTTGACAAATTTTAAAGAAACTGAGGGCATATGGAAAACTTGTACCTTCTAACAAAATTTGCTTAAAGCAAATTATGTATTATCACAGCTATATTATGGATTTTGGTCTTCTTTATTTTCATCCATAACATGTATAGTAGCTAATTATCTCAATTAAATTAGTTAAAAGGGACCATACACAGCTCAAGGCATCCGTATAACCACAACAGACTATCATCAATGTGAAATAATTACTCAAAAGGAAAAACTGCCATCTGGATGCCAACAGAAATCCTCCTTTCCAGCACTTCATCTCTCTAAAAACTCTGCTTTTCTGCTTCAGGTGTGCTGAGCTTTATAATTTCCTTATTACACGACTACTCAGAATAAAAATTTATGTGAAGCAATTTGTACTCATGAAGTTACTTGTACTCAGCTACCAAGTTAACTTTAAGCTATTCAGCACTCAGGAGGTTGTAGTGATGCTGCTTATTGCTTATTTACAACTTAACAATAGTAAAAAATACATAGAAGTCTTTTACCTCTTTCAGAAGGTTAGTGACTTGCTTTATGTGCAAGAATTCTGGGGTCTTGTCTAAATCCAGTGAGGGCCTTCCCTTGATCCCTTCTTCAAAATCTTTGCGATACATTTTCTATTGAAGCAAAACCAACAATTAGTAGTACATACATATGCAACTCCAAGCATATTTCAGAAAGAACACTGTAAACAGACCCAGGAATTAACCATGTCATAAATTAGTCATCACACTAATAAGCAACTTCATTACTCACTTCATTATCTAGATTATCTATACAAGACAGAGACAATCTAGACAAAAATATGTGTGTGCTATTTCCAAAGAGAATGTTGAACTTGAACTACGAAAGAAACGGTTGGTTTGGTAGGGAAAAGAGAAGACAAATGGCACATGAAACTCATTAAAGTTTCTACCAAGAGAATGAGACCATCTGTTTTCCATGAAACAGCAAAAATAATGAAATCAAACTGCAGCATGGGGGACACAGGAAAATACTCTTGCTCAGGATGGATGGTGAAGCACTGGACTAGATTGCCTGGGAGGTCACAAAATCTCCATCATTTGAAGGGTTTTTTTTAAAAAGTCAGAAAAGCATGGCCTGACATAGGACAGCCAGTGCTGTTCTGGAGCCTGGGAAGACTCCTTCCCCATTGTTGGGTAGCATGTTTCAGTTACAGCATGGGGTTGGTCTGGGTTCTGTGGTTTCACTTGCTCACATGTGAGAACCATCCCTCACTAATGAATGGAATTTAAGGGAAAAGTTAAAAAATTAGTAATCTCTGATATAGATGACCTCTTGTGCTTCTTCTCAATTAAACGATGCTACAGACAACCTCTATCTAGTGTTAGCAGCAATGGCATTTTGAGAAAAAAAACAAATTTGAAGGAAGAACTTAGTTACAGAATAGCAGAGATAACTACTCAGTATAATTCTACCATATCCTCAATTTACACTCTGCTTCATACATTTTCTTAATACAAGATGTCTGCCAACTTCTCTGTTGCTCGAAATTTTACTTCCTCAAGCACACATTTTCACTGACCTCACTTTGCATCTTTTGAGCCTCTTTTGAAACTTGATACATTGGAGTATCCACAAACTCCAGCATTGATCTGCCTTTAGATTTTTCATAATTCTCTTTGTACTTGACCTAGGAAAATTAAAATAAAGTCTGTTAGCAGCTGACATAATGTGAGATCTGATTGCTTGCCTCAGCAACAGACAAATCCTATCTTAGCCATACTCCTTAGAAGTTTTGAGTTGGAAGACTCCTCCCAGATTTAAACTGTTGGAGAAACAGGGCAGCTAGATAAGGTAATTTTTTTTCTGGAGTCACTTATTCCTTTTCTTCAAATTGTCAAACCTAACAATTGTGAACTTTGAAGACAGCAGGAGTGAGGAGCAGCAATGACAATCCTTAAACTAATTGCATACTTTTGGCCAAAATGACCTATGTCTGAGCAGCTGGCAGCTTTTTAATAGGATCCCCTACCATGTTTTCCCATAAAACAACACATTTACTGTAACAACAACAAAATCTGTTTCACAGCCAGGCCCCACAGGTCTTTGTTTCAGGTTCAGGAGCACCATTCTCAAATGCATTTTTGTTCGTATATGTGGGAGGGAGAAGGGAAGGAAAACTAATGCCTCAGTAGGGTCCAGTCTTGCACCAGCATTCCCCTCACAGCTACTGGGGACCATGACCTTAAAGCCAGTGGTAAAATCACACACAGGGTTAAGACATTAACTTATAACTTTATGCTAACTCGCAAAGCAAATACACTTTGTTTGGAAACCTGGAGAAGCCTTCTGAACTCATTCATTCACACTCTTTTGATTAAGACAGGCAAACACATTACTTATCTCAATCAGTGTGAGGTATGATGGAATATTCCACACAAGCCTTAAAAGAAGGCAAATAGCAACAAATCAAAGTATTACATTCATAATGATTAATGTCATTTTAGTTTATTTTTCTCTTCAAAAACAGTGATGTCTGAATTTCTCTTTCCCTGTCAGGCTTCTGCATTAGGTTTGGGTCCTGCAAAAACACTCTCCTCTCTTCTCATGGAGTGCTTCTGACTGACTATGCACTGTACATCACTGTAATCTGTTATGCAGTTTCGAGACTGATTTAATCATTGTTAGAATGCTGCATTTTTCTCTTTGCAAGATGTGTTTGTGGTTGTGTATACCTGACTTTGAAGCACCACATTTGCTTTGTGATGGATTTGTTTAGGGGTATCCAGGGTGAAATGACAGAAGCCCTTGCTTTGCTTAAATGATTTCTTATGTTCATATTGAAATAAAAAATATCCAAGAATGTTTTCACAGACAAAATCCAGAAGGTTTTTGAATTTAAATACCATTTAAAATAAGTACGGAAGAAAGAGCATAGAAGAAACTACATTTTAGGCCTCCCAACTCGGGAGTTCTATCAAATTTGAATTTAAAATATTGTGATGAAATTGAAAAAAGGACAAAATAACTTTTGTACGTTCTTAGAGAAAACGTTTGTCCTGTTAATCCAAAAGTCAAATGTTTATGTTCGATAGAAAATAAACTTTATTGTTTACATTTGACGTGCAAAGGAACACATATGACGGTCTGGGTTTGCCTCCTAGTGGAAAGAATTATAAATGTCACACAACAAAATCACTTCTGTAGTGGAAACAAATGAAAACTACCTCCATCTACAGATACTGATTTCATACCTTTACTCCATTGCTCAACTAACGGAACAAAATAAAAAAAATAATTCTATAAAATCAAATTAGGTAAATCTCATAAACTATTGCTACATTAAGGTACAAACACTAGATTCAGTCTCAAGTTCTATTTATTCACTCTGTTTCATAAAATGAAATACATCTAAGTTCCCCTTTTTTTAGCCTGTAGTTCATTAGCATCTCAAACTCTCTATAACAGGCACAGATTCAGAATATGAAAAGCAATAAACTAGCTGTTATACATATATCAAAGTGTTAAATTTTATGTCTCCATAGTTTATGCTACATGTATACCTGCCATGGTTTGACCACAGCCAGAAACTAAGCCTCACACTGCTGCTCACACACTTTGCCCAGTGGGATGGGGGAGAGAATCAGAAGGGTAAAAGTAAGAAAACTCATAGTTTGAGATAAGAACAGTTTCATAATTGAAATAAAAGAAAATGTCATCATTCTCATAATAAATAGTAAATATAAGAAAAATAACAAAAATCAACAGAGATAAAGAAAATATCAAGAAAAAACAAGTAATGCAAATGAAAATTGTTCATCATTGACTGAGTTGTCGAGTTGTCAAGTGTTGAGCCTGTTCCCAAGCAGAAGCTCCCAGCCAGCTTCCCCCAGGTTTATATGCTGAGTACGACACCATACGGTGTGGGATATCCCTTTGGTCGGTGTGGGTCAGCTGTCCTGGCTGTATCCTCTCTCAGCATCTCATGCACTACCAGACACCTCAATGGTAGGGCTCAATGAGAAGCTGAAAAGTTCTTGACTTAGGGTAAGCACTGCTCAGCAATAATCAAACATCAGTGTTTGGTTAACAACCAAATTGTTATCAACATTATTTTCATCCTAAATCCAAAACACAGCACCATCCCAGCTACTAGGAAGAAAAGTAACTCTATCCCAACTGAAACCAGGACAATACTGTATGAGGGGAAAATTCCATCTTGTGAATTCTCTTCCTTATCAAAATAATAAAAACAGGATGAGTTCAACGTGTCAAAATCAGGCTATCTGTGTCCAAAAATGCCCATCAAGCTTTCCTCTTGACTGTTGGAATTTATTCCCGTGGAAGTTAACTTGTATAACAGCCTTGCATTGGTATTACAGTAGATGTGCTTCACAAAGTTTTGCACACACTCCTACACTCTATGCCAATCAGCAAACCCATTCATTCAATCAACCATATTAATTTATGAGTTTAATTAACCATATAGGTTTCAATCTGTCCCACCAGTGCAGGTGTAGCTATGTTATGCAAAAGATAAAGGGAAGCACAAAGTTCAATGGAGAAAGATATACCACAGGGAAACAGCAAAATTGGACAATTAGCAAGCAGCTCTGTGTTTCAGAGGGAAAAAAGAAACAAACCATATGATCAGTCTTTGGAAATCAGTCAACAGTACAGTCAGGAAGACTGTTTCATACAGTGGAAGCAGATTTCAAAACATATTTGGTATGAGCTGTGGAGAGACGAGGAGAACACAAGGAAGGTATTGGAAAAGCAGGGAGAAAGACAGAAGAGTAAACCATTTTAAAATCAAAGCGATGACATGGGGGGGTCAAATCTGAGAAGCATTGTGAAAACAGGATTTCTGCAGAAGACAAATAGTTAGTGGAGAGATTAAGGATTAGCAAAGCATTCTGCTTCCTGCTTGTAGCAAGAAAAAATACCCACTAGCATCTGGACAATGTAAAAATCCGAGACTCAGTATTACAGAGTAGTCAGACGAGCACATGGACAGTATGAATCAACCCTTCCTGGGCAAAAGAAAGAAATAAATTTTGCAAGATGTGATCTGCTTAAGGGAATGTCCAGGTTTCTACCTCATTAGAGATAAGATGACAAATCTGTCTTAAAATCTATTTAACTCCTGCCGCTGTAGAGCAATCTTCCTTCCCAACACTCCCCACTCATGCCTCTCCACAGACGCTCTGCAGGACTTCCATGGTTTCTGGAGTGAAAGATGACAAATGCAGTTAACCAGCCTACAGGCACCACTCATGCAGCATAGGTGCTCTTGGAGTGGGAGAGAAGCTTTACCATGGCACAGAAGCCAGGGATTTCCTAGCTCTTCCTTCCTACTTCAACCCCCACCACTATCACACATCAGCTCACCAGCCCCATCAGGGGCCTTGTCTCGTTATGTGGCAGAATGCAGCATGTGCCTATTCTGACCTGGTGTGGGAAGCCTCAGACATTTAGGAGGGAAAAAAGGTTTAGACAGAGAAACTGTATTGAGAGTAGCACTCTAGAGGTTGTTCATGAAAGAAGTCCAAATATTAAACTAGCATAATGGCCACTGCTGTACAGGCATCTGCAGATGAAAGTAAGATCTTAGACCAAACAAGATTTGCAAGGAAAGAAGTGTCTTAGAACAAAGGAAAAAAGGTTTCAGGACAAGGTTTCAGACACATAAGAATAAACGCTCAACATCAGAAGTCTGTGTGATTCTTCCATAGTATATTGTTTGTTCTAATAACTGAAATATGTCTTCTTAAAAATCTGCTTTTCATCCCTCATCTACTACAGTTACAATACTATAGTTTACTCCATATAAGACCATGAAGCAAGTACCAAAAATTTTTGTTTCCTACACTGACTATACATACTACATTCCTTACTACATTTATCTTATTTATATTAAGGTCATTCTTAAAAAGGCAACTTACATCACTGTGCATTTTGCTGATATTTAAAGCATGGTTTAAATATAGCAGATTTGGTAGATCAGACGCTGGATCATGTAGGCTTTCCAAATCCTTCTTGTAATTCACCTGGGAAGAGAATTCAGGTTATGCAAACTAAAGATTAACAAAATATTTCACAGGTTTGTATGACAATGTGGCCGTCCAGAAACAGAAAGCATTAAGTGCTTGCCTGAGCAATCTCTACCAGCCACTAGATGGTGGTCATCTACTACTATTTGAAAGAAAAGGAAAAAATATAGGATTCATTCTGCTGAGTAAGTACTTAGGAACTACTCAGACTTTTCATCCAAAAAGGATGCTTTCAACAAAATCACATTTTGTATGATTTTTCACACTAGAACCTTTTTTTTTTTGTTTTTCCTCTTCTCTCCCCTCTTACCCCACTTAAATCAAGACGATCTTCCTCAACACTTTGAGTCTATTCATTTTAAACACCATTAATTCTTATTCTTCTTCTCTTGCTTCGGGCATTACACTAACTGTCTAATTTAAAAGGTTGGATATACAGCAGTAAAAGGGAAGTGCTCCAGGATCTTTTATCTAATGCAGATTGCTTTCAGCAAATATAAGCAATATGGTGACATAAGGCAAAAGATAATCACTTAATGAAGTAGGAGAAGATAACTTCCTATCAGCCTACAGTAGGATTTGTCATGCTTGTGATAGCTGGATGCCTACCTTTCACGGGAAGAAAACTAGCCACCTTAGTACCTCGGATGAAAAATCTTTTAAACTAATAGCTCCACGTATGCAATCTTCACTAATTTAGTGAAGAGTACGTTCTTCACTAATTTAGGCAGACTCTAAATCTAGGATATTTAATTTGCACATTTCTTACAATAATAATTAATTCAATTAATTTTTTTACTACACATGAAGATTTTAGAAACAATTACATATTCTATTGCACCCTTCCCAGAGCTAATCTCTCCCGTTCCCATAGCATGGTGCCCCACACTTTGGAAATGCCAGACTGCAGAATGAAGGCTTGTTTCTTGGCTATCTGGGATCACAGCCTCAAGGAAGAGCTCACATTTTTAGCATTAGACACACTTTTAAATATATCATCCCAATAGCATTATCACTCTGTATAGTTATTTTCTCCAGTCTGGCTCCAGCAGCAGACACCCATTGCTCAAGATAGTGCCTGCTGTACTACTGAGAAGATCAACCAGCAGAACGAAGTCTAAAAGACAGACATCTGAATCTGAACTGCTCATGTAACCTCCTTCACTCCTCTAAAGACAGGCACCTATAACAGGTGAAAAGAATTGCCCTCTAGACCTGTTTATTTCTTTCCTGAACACAAAGGTACCAAGTACAAGGCCATTAGCTCAGAGTAAGCAGTCGTGCCTTTTGACACACAAAATTAATCAAGATGAATCTCATCTAAAATGGTTATGAAAAACTCTGTAAGTCCTCTGTCAAAAGTGGAGGAAGAAATGGATAACATGCTGTACTTGCTACACACTGTATAACAGAAATTGCAGCTCAGAGTATTTCATAAGATGAAAAAAAACAATTCTACTTATGAACAAATGTTAGATTATTCAGGATGTAAATGCATGTAAAATACAGATCCAGTTAACTTACATCACTTGCCAAGGTGGATGCAATCTTTGCTTGCTTGAAGGAAGCACTGTCGAGAGGATTGTACTGGTGAGTCTTCATTTCCTTACTGAACTGCTCTTTGTATTTCACCTTTCACCAGAACAAATATGTCTAATATTAACACATAGCACTTAAAAAAGGCACAGAGAATTCAGACTACAAAGACGCTTATTGAAGGCAATTGCCTTATTCATAAATCTTTAAACAATGTTTAAAGAAGCTCTGTGTAGCCACACCTGTGACTGTCTTGTGTTGGTTTCAAAATAAGTTTTATGTATCCAATTTTACTAAAATTTTAAGATTGTCGTATGTGATTACTGGTGCTGAAGGATTTATAAAAAGAAAACAGAACCAAAACCATATGATTCATCTGAGTAATCAAATAAACCAGAACTGTTTGACTAGCAGTAATAATCTCCTCACTGAGAATCATCCAATTTATATCTAACATCAAAATTGTGGTTTTTAACCAAAAAAAATTCTAAGATTAATAAATTGTAAAATTTATAAAACAAATCACTTGTGAATTTTCCCCCCAAAGCAGGAAGTCAGAATTAAACTTCCCACTCAGCTGTCTTCCCACCACCAGGTCCACGTGTCATTCATGCTGTGCTAGACTGTCACCAGAGCCCCCAGGTCTATTTTTGATTCCACCAGAAATTTCCCACGAGACACTGAGGAATCTCTCTGTAGTACAGTCTTTTCCTGGGGATAATGCCCACCTCACTACAGTGCTAGAAAGTATAATTAAATGCCTCTCTGCCACCACTTTCACTCTCTTTTCTTCTTATTCAAAAGAAAAAGGGGGAATGACAACATACATAAGAGGAAATGAGCAACATATAACTATTGAGACAACAGCATTAAAAGCAATTCCATCACAAAAATTCCATAAAACACGCTGAAGAACTGAATTCAGAATCTGAAAATACAAAATTGAACAAATAGTGTATCTCCCTCCTTTGCCCCCTTTGTGCGTGACCATCAAACATCTGGAGACTATGCACACATGGTTGCTTCTTTCCAACAGCTGGGCATAATGGAGGAGAATAAAGTTCAGTCTGAATTATGATGCTTTCATGAATATTAGTCAGACACCTGATATCTGAGCCTATGCAACATCCATTATAATTTACCACGCTCTGCATTACATAAATACATGGATTTTTCCCTTCTCCTTTTTTCTCTATTCCCACATGAATGAATGATAAAGTGGTTAAACCACCTCAAACAATCTCCTTCAAAAATAATTTTTTTCTCAGCTTTAGCTGTGGGAAGAGGTGTGTTTTTTTTTCCTTTTTAGTTCTTCCTTGCCTCAAAAGACCCTCAACATGGTTAAGCTTACACAGCCTCATTATCATTAGCCACAATGCCCACTATTTCATTAATCAGGATAACAAGAAACCAAAACTAAGCCACTCAAACAGAAAATAGCTGTGTATGTTGAAGAACTACATTATAATTCCAGCACTTAGGTTAACTTTTCTAAGGAAGGAAATTCTAAAACATTGTTACTTATAGAGAAAAACTTTTATCTGAACACATGATGAACTTCATAATCTTTCACACTAACTTTAGAAGAGAGTATCTATTGCCTTCTGGTAGATTCATCTGGTTCATATTGTTTGATATTTGCCTTGGCTTTGGATCAAGTGCAAAAGCATATATCTGAATACAAAGACAAAGGAAAATCCATGCTCTGTATGAGCAATGAAGGAATAAATCAGAGGGCTTTTCTCTTTTAAAAGGTGTATCCAAAACTTGCCTTCTAATGAAAATCAGGCAGTGCTGGAATATGCCATTGAAAAAGCCTCTGAAACCAGGGATCAAGTCGGCATGGTGAGCAAAGTTATGTTTTACTCATTTATTCACTTCATAACAATATCGTGCACAAGACTTTAAATATCCAGCTCCTGCAGGCTGCCTTCCACCCAGCCAACAAATGGCCATAAAAAGTACACACAGACCAAATGCCTTGGTCCTTGAGATTCTTGTTAAACAGGAAAGAGGTGTTAAGGGGACCTCTCCTCACAACTGGCTTGCCATCTTCCAGCAGCAGATGTTTCATGCCACCTTCTAAAAGACTTTTTTTAGCAATACATTTCAATCTAGAGCTTCCTCTTTCATGTCGCTTCAGATCATGTTGCTTCTAAAGTAGGAAGGAGCGGGGGGCCATGAATCCAGTCTTCAGGAGGTTCGCCTTGTCTTCAGGGCCTGTGTCCTGATGCCAAAGTGCAGGAGGGTCCCAAATTTAAGGACACCCCAACCAATGCGACTGTAAATGTTCCTGTTGCAGTGAGGGCTGTCTTGGTAACTCCAGGCCCTGCTGCCTCCTCCGGCTGCTCAGCTTATTGCCTCCCATGACACTCCCCTGCACCATGGCATGGGTCACTCTGGAGCAAAGTGGAGGACACACAGTGATACCCGATGACCGGGGCAGCATCTCCGGAGCACTTCCAGAAGTCATTTAACTGACTTGTCATAGGGGATTTGTCTCACCGAAAGCTACACAGACATCCACTTTCTCTTTTATCAACATTTTCTTGTTTTTTTCTCCCTTTTGAAAGGAAGCGTGGGGTGGGAGAAGATGAAGAAAGAAGAGCCACAGATGAGTCACGGTGAAAGAACACACATGGTATTTATCCTTCTTTTGAGCAGGATAAAGTTATGAATAGAGTTTAAAGAGAGAAAATGTACCTATGAGAAAGGGCTCTGAATAAAAACAAGGAAGAAAAACACTTCATGTGATTTCTAAACCACCTGAAGGGGGAAGGTCTTCGCAATGCTGTAATATGGTAGAAGAGCAAACAAGTGGGAGTAGAACTGACAATTATTAGTGGACACTTATCTACAAATTTCAGCATTAACGGAGAGCTCTAATTTAATGAGGGCTTAAAAAGATGGTTACTTATTTACCCCCTCATTAAAGTTTATTTTTTTAGAGATTATGTAAGGGGGGCTAATTTAAAAGAAATGCATGGAGATTGCTCTTTAATGGTTGCATAAGAAAGAGCAGACTTTTAACACAACAACATCCCTGAAAAACCAAACTGGAATTAAATAAGGCCTGGATAAACAAAGTTCTCATCAGCCTTGCACAAAACCTATAAAAGTCAAAATTGCAGCTGGACAGAGCAGTGTCTTTTGAAGTTTAGCAGCAACATTCCTAAATCAAATCTTTAGTTCAAAGCTGTTCACACAGGGAGTTTTCAGTTTCAGAAGTGGATGACATCACCCACTGTTCAGATTTACAAAGAAACTACAAAAATTGAATCATTCAACCACTGGGATCCCAGGATGAAGCAGACACTTGCAGCTAAAGCATTTCCTCATGACCATATGAAAACATCTTAAAAAAAGGAAAAACCTGTCAGAACACATATATATTGAAGGAAATGTCACATAAACAAAGAGAAAAATTGAAATATTCATAGCTAAAAGCACTAGCAGAGTTTAAAAGCAAAGAAAGATTAAGAAAATCCTAGGCTCTTTGTGTTGTTACTGAAAATCTCAGAGAAGGTGCATTTTGAAAAACATTCTACCTTTAACAATTTTATCCCTGAAACAATAAGCACCAGATACAGCAGCAAATACGAAAATCAAAAATTATTCATTCTAAAACCAATTATTGAACATCATAAGGGGAATACATCATATCGGCAGCTCTTTGAAGAAGCTAATAAAACACTTTAGAAGACATAAAGAGTACATAAACAAGCGCTTGTTTTAATAAAAAAAATAGCCCAAATTATGCAATGTATATTCAGCAAATTGACATGCTTCATGTCTTCACAAGAGCTAACACAATTTCTGTTTTAAATTTCGTCGAAAATCAACAGAAAAGGGTTACCACGTGCTGTGGGTAAATACAGTAGTTCTGGGAGCTATTATTTTTGCTGCTGTTGTTTTCAAAAGCTTTGTTAAATAACAAATTTAAAAAGAAAAAAAGGAGAGAGAGAGAAAACACTGATTTTTGTAAAGCCTTGAGTGCCAGTCAAACATTAACACTATTTTCTTCACTTTGTTTGCTTTCCTGCTTGCCTTGATTGCTTTCTCCCTTAGTTACACCCACACTGCCTGACCTCTTCTTGCTCCTGTTCTCTATACTCCCTAAATTACCTACCCATATGCACCACATTAAAACATGTTATCATCTTCTCTTCCCATTACATCCATCAGAATTGTCAACTTTGCAAATTTACTGTGAGGGTCAAATAACTAATATTTCTCTGCATGTCGCAGCTTATAGATTCATGCTATTAAGGGAGATTATCTACTTTAGCACAAAAAGTTTATAATCCTTCCATTTGCTGAGAAATAAATGGAAACTCTAAAAGCCAGAAAGTGTGGATACAATAATGAGATCATTAAATTTACTATTTTTTAAATCTTGTAATTGTTACAAGCCTGTTTCACGATCCTTGTGTGACGAGGACTAACATGACTGACCCACATTTAGGTCTCTTCCTCTCCTCCAGCACAGGTGCATTCCTCATTCTGCCCCACCATGCTGCTCTTTGGACACAGGGGTCATCTTCATTTTTCTGTGCTTTTGATTTATGATTAGTGTGTCTAAGTGTTATAATGATTCAAATAATATATAAAAACATTAGACAACTCATGGCCACTGCCTTCCTTCAGTGGAGGTGGGGGAATTGCTGAGTGCATCTCTCTGCTGCTAAGAGCCACATGGTATTTTCACCCTCCATGCTGCTGCAGGCTGGCAGCTCAGTGTCAGGCTGAAGCACTGCCTCCCTTTCCCCATCTCATACACTGCAACCAGCCACAACAGTGTAGACTGAGGAGATGACAAGACAAGGAAGGATCCAGGGCCAGTGGCTGCAGAGTTTGGGCCACCAACGTTTAGTAAGAATCTTCTTTAAAATAAACCACAAGCAAGATACATTTTGTCAACTGCTCCTCCCTTCCTGATGCGCCTTCTGCACTATTTGGACTCTGTAAAGAAGTTAAAATCGCACAGTAAATGCTCTCTTCTGCAGAAAGATCTCAGTTAGAACTGCTGCCATCCCTGGCAGTTAAGAGACTCTATAATAAAGTGTCTGCAGATGCAGCTTGCATTGTCCAAGAGAAAAAGCACATCTAACAATAATGAGATAAAAAAGTGTATTGATGAAGCTTTCCATGCAGCTGGCTCAGCATCAGCTTGCAAGACCCCATGATCCAGATGATATTTTTCTCTTGTTGAGATTGTTGGCCACAATCTCACGGATACCAAGCTTGGGCAGATGCAGAGGGCTCTTGGAAAGGGATCCAGTTTGGTCCCATTTGTGACAACAGGCAGCTGCAAGCCCACTAGATTCTGAAATAGGCTGCAAGAAAAGGAGTGTTTAAGCAGCACTTGAGTAGAAATAAAGGACATTACACCTGTAAGTGACACCCAGGGCTAAGCAGCATCACACTGCCTCTTTCTAGAAAGCACTAGTTGACTTCCTAGCCTGCACGATGCCAAACACAAAATAATCTCTTAGCAGACTTGCCCATCAGCAGAGAACTGGGCACAAGACCCATTACAAACTGGAAGACAGAAATCTATTTGGAAAAGACAAACTCCTTTTGATTCTGAACACATCATCAACAAAGCAATAAAAAACCTTTCTTTCTTTTTCTCTTCATGTAATAAGTTTGTGATGGTCCAGGGTGAAACAGGAAACCATGCAGCAGGTATCCAAGGATAACAACAAAAGGAGCTCAACCTCCTGCAGACACTACACTGTTTTGCAGCTTGTTTTCTATGACACTTTATTCTCACTTTATGATAGTTCTAGACTTTTAGCATCTAGCCAAATCACAAGTATTTGTTACACATCACTGATGCTGAGACTGTTCTAGTACATATACTACTTGGGGTTTTTTTTGAGCTCCGGGAAGGCTCCAATCGAAGAGTGTTATCCTCCTCTAGGAGGATAATAGGAGGGCAGAATTTGTTCCTGGGTTTACAAAAGCTCCAAGAGTAGCTGGACAGGATTACTAGTGAGGATTACGCAAGGTTGTGTTAAAGAACTACTTCTGAAAAAAAAGGGGGGGAAAATAAGAAAAAAAAAAAACCAGATCAGCAGTCAAAACTGTTCTCACAATGTCAGGTTGATCTGTAGAAAACTACTAAGGGGAAGAGGGAATATTTCTGTTTCAGCTTTCTTTTTAATTAAGGGCTAAAGTAATTCGTTCTTTTCTCTGTTTTTTTTTTGTTTGTTTTTTTGGTTTTTTTTTTTTGACGTTAATATATAACAGTAGTACATAAAAGGCTCAGTTTCAGGGGGAGGGAAGGTGGGTAGTTTACGTGTCAGGCCAAATTCAGATCCCATTACTCACATTAGCAAGCAATTGCACAGAAGACCTCAGTTACTTCAGTGGAATTAATCACAGGGTAAGGTTCCACTCAAACTGAATGAGTAGCAACATTTGCCTCTAAATTACATACAGTTAATATTTTAGAAATCCTAGATAATCTGTATAAATATACACCATCTCCACAAGAGACGAGTTGTAACAGTCAAAGTTCATTGTATTTTTGCATAAAAATGTGTATTTGGTTTCCCAAGAATCCTAAATTTACCAGTCCTTGCAATACTATATGAAAGGTTTGAGAATATAATCTTCAGGCAATTAGAGATAATCATCTAAAAATCTAAATATTTCTTTGCATTACTAGGAATGAGATATCTGAATGAAGTCATTGTAAAATGCTGGAGAATCTTACTTGGCTTAAAAGTTTTGAAACTCCTTTGGCATGCTCAAAATCTGGTCTTCCAAGTACTGCAGGCTCCTTATTCATCTCTCCCCTTCCTTTCTTATACTCAGCCTTAAGAAAAAAAAAAAAAAAAGAAAGAAAAGAAAAAGGAATTTGAATCACTAATAAAATGTCTGGTTTCGTTTTATCAAGAGAAATGTAAGCATAAAGCTAGTTGAAAAAGTCTCACTTAATGATCTACATTGACCCTGCTGTTCTGATTAGTTCTGAATAAAGCCCTTCTCAGGGTTCAGCTCCTTAACAACATAAAATTTACCTATTGTAAAACACAATGCACAGCATTCACAAAATTCAACTTTAACCAAGTGCACAGCTTCAGCCTGATCAAGACACAATGAATTACAGTGGCTCAGCACTTCTTGTGACAGGGTCTAGAGTTAACACAAGATTATTTGTAGCAGCTGAAAATAGTCTTGAAATAAAACTAGGCTGAGCGGTAGCTTTTTTTGAAATGTAAGGTCAACTTCCACTCTCAGTTTTACCACTGTGATCTTGCTGGATGTCAGTGACATTGCACTGGTGTAGCAGAGCAGAATTAGTCCCACAAGATTGTTGTTATGTGATCCCTCCAACTAAACTGCCTTCCATGCAAATTGCTGCAATTTTTTCCCACAATGCATTAGAAAAGAGCACAGATGAATCAACAATAGGTGCTTTGCAATACCACAAACTAAATTACCCATTGCCTAAAATAGGCTTCTTGTATTACTCAGGCACTGTGAATCAGCAAGGACACATCATAACAACAGACTGGGAGAAATAAAAGTCCCAAAGCCACTCTAACTCCAAGAGAGCTTGAACAGCAATTAGTGAATTTGCATGTTGAACATAACACACCATAAAAGCTCTTGGTTTTCAAAAAGTCCTGAATATTAAAAGGTGAATCTCAGATCTCTTAAAACTGTCTCTCCATATGTGCCTAGTCAGTCTCACATTTAATTATTATCAGTTACTTACAGTCTTGACTCAGGGCTTTTAATATGTATATTGTTTGACTTATCACAATAAAATATTAAACTGCATCACACACTGCTCCTTCTCAAACTGCTCCTTCACCTGTCCATTAGCCAAGGTCACAGTGAGAGAGCAAAGAATTTGAGAACGGAGATAAAGCCCCCATGCAAGAAGCAGTTCTCGGAAGGACAGTGGGGAATTACATTTTCCTGTCCTGCCAGCAGAGATGGGAAGAGGAAGCAAAGTCCTGGGATGCAAGCTTCTCTTGCACCAAGGCGAAAAAAGGCTTGCTGTGTCTTCTGAAGTCAAGCATAGCGTACAAGCTTATGATTTATTTTGAGAATGGTTATCATAAATAAAGCTGAAAAAACCCAACTTTAGCATTTTTTAAATTTTCTTTAGTTCAATTGCTAATAATTGCTAAGATTGTACTGTCAACACCAAAAAAGGATAAATCCATCATTTTCTAAAATATCAGGCAACACTGGGGTTTTTTTGTTGGACTTTGGTTTTTTTTAATCAAATCTCCCTATCAGATTTGGGGTTGTAGGTTTTCTGCTCATGACATTGGAGAGTTTCAGCAACATTCTAAAAAATATGACTGAAATTGGATTTAAAAAATTACATGTCTAAAAACATACAAATAAAAGGAGAACATACATCACTTATTATCTTTGTTATCTCAGTTGCCATCTTTATGTCTGGCCTGTTCATCACTTCAGTGTACCTATGAGTATCTTGCACATCCTTCTTATAGGATACCTGTCAAACAAAAAGCAGTTTTGTTTAAAATAAACAAAAATATTTGAAGTTTATAAATAAGCTCTGAATGACCTGTCAACTCAGCCATCAAATTCAATAGAACTCTGTCTAATTTATTCCAACACCATTCTGCTTGACAGGGATTATATAGTAAGACCCACACACAGGTTACCAGGACAAGGAAGAAATTCAGAAGTATAAAATACAATATGAAAATGAAAAATAGTTTTGCCTAGCAGCATAGTAGAAAAGACCAAAATATTAGGTTTTATCATTAAATTTCAGAGAACTTTTAAGACTACTGCTTTTTTTTCCTATGTTGTATTCTTTTTTCATATAAACTAACTCCCCTCTGTTGCTGAGGGAGCCTAGCAGATTGCAGCCTAGCAGATTGCAGCTCCACTGAACAGAAACTGTAATTCTTCCACAGTGAATGTCTTTCTCTGTACTAGAC
>JAYRBT010000082.1:18122558-18134717 GCA_036023395.1 Myiotriccus ornatus | reverse complement strand
TGCAGCCTAGCAGATTGCAGCTCCACTGAACAGAAACTGTAATTCTTCCACAGTGAATGTCTTTCTCTGTACTAGACAGCCATGTAGCTGGTATGTAATTCAATGATACAACTCTACCCAAGCATCCCCACAATGCCACTTATCTGCTCCTTTACACAATAATGGGAACAAGAAGGCTGAGTGTTCCAGCATGTTGAGTACAAGACCGAATCTTTCTGTTTGTGCAAAAGCAACTATTATAATGAATGGGCTCAGAAAACTTTGGCCAGCAGGTTAAACTACAGGTAGGAGAATCCACAAATTCTCCATTTAGCAAAGTAATCGCAGGAACAACATAGACCTCAGGGACATTACAGAGCTCTACAAGTTATCTTTCTTCAGGGCTTGTGAACTTTTTCCTTGCTGTAGCACATGTGCCAACCTAAGCCAATTTCCAAGGGGTATCTTAATTTAATTATTCTAAATTATTAGAAAAATCATCCCTGGTATTCAAAAGTGTCTTCACTTCAAAAGAAGTTTCAGGCAAAAGTTAGAGAACATAAAATAAAGTTTCCAGGAAATAGAAAGTATCAGAATAATTCCTGTTTTACTGGAAAATCTTTAAGGTTTTCTTCTGTTGCTTCACAAAGTTAATCAAGATAGTATTTCACCAGCACGAAAGGTCTCAGCTTGAATCTTCTCATCATAACCTCTGGTCCTATTTTCAATGTAAAGTTTCACTCTGGGTTCAATGCAACAAACTCATAAGCTGCAGCAGTCAGCGACAAATATAATTTGTAGAAATGTTATTGCAAAAAGAAAAGAAAAAAACTCTCTTTTTGGCAAATATTTTACATGCAACAGGAAAGCAATTTTGTGTCCATATGGCTTCAGCTAAGTAGACAAGCTAAACAGGCTTCACTGTTGGCTGCTTGCCTACAAATAGATCATATAATTTTTAATCTGCCATAAGTGACACACAAGTGTAATCACTGATAAAGTAAACAAACAAATAGGTTGGATGAATACAGCCCAAAGTATCACATACCTAGAAAACAGAAATTGATTTTCAGAGCTCATTTAAACCACTGGAAGATTTATTTTGGTTATGTTTAGATATTTTTAAGAAGCTAGATGTCCAGAGAAGCATTTTCAATTCAGGACTTTTCATGAATTTAGTTAATTATATGCTGTTCATCCTAATGACCACATGAAGTGAGGTGAAAACCACAAAGGCAGCAGAAAGATGTTTCTGAATAGCACCCTATCATCCATGTAAATTGCAAATTAAAGGCCAGCATATGTGCTCAAAATAGAAATTAGGAATATAGTGAATTTAACATCAGAGAATCAAGAACAGTGGTGATAAAGTTGAGGAAATGTGGTCACTTATTGCTCCCAAATGACATGATCATATAGTACATGAAATAATGGATTGTGGTTAATTTCAGGAAAAAAGGGGGGGAGAAATAAGACAGTGACAGTCCTTTATATTTCACCATTTCCAATTATATTAGATGCAAGGCCAATTGCTATACCTTTCCCTGAGTGAATTATTATTCTTCATGCACCTAAACCAGTACACCTATTACTTATGTCGGAGGGAAAGTCATCTAGCATTTTACAAATGTCTGCAATATATATTTGCTCCATTCTGCAGCTTGTCATACTCCAGTGAGAATAAAAATGTTATGCAGCAGAACAGTAGTTTGTCAGAGGTAGGCCAAAGAAAGAAAAAATATGTTTCCCATTTCCTGAATAACCTCAATCCCTGGATGCTGACCCTTTCCCATTGGGACACTGTGCTGGCCTCTATTACACAGCTGCTATTCTGTTCCATCTAGTGATTTTTTTTTTTTTTTTTTAATAGTGCTATGTTAGAACAGTAAAAGCAGAGCTATTCTGAGAGAGCAGGGGAACAGATGTAGACAGGGCAAAGCAACCAGTTTGGTGTGTGTACCCGTGGGCATCAATAATATGGAACGTGAAGACTACAAGAGGGGAGAAGCAACAAAAGAAAGGAAACAGCAGAAGCACCCAGGAAAGGGGCCATCTTTTCTCCTGAGTTGGTTGGGCTCCTTACTAAGAGGCTCATACCCTGATACTCTCATGCCATTCCAGGCATTACACAATGCCCTTACTCAATATTCACTTCAAGGCATTGCTCAGGCCCTACCAAACAACATTGCCAAAGGCTCAAGAATTGCTCCTTTTCATGAGGACCACAGGTTTACAAAAAATCTGCTCCAACTGGCCTTTGCACAGTAAAAAGTATCTGAGACACCAACAACTTCAGAGCAGAAGTGGAAGACCTAAATGGAGAGTTACAGCAGACCAGTTGGAAATGCAAGTGAGAAAGAAGCAGGGGCTAAAAGAGAAAAAAAAAATTGTTCCATCTCGAGTTTCAAAGCTGGAAACAGTAAATTACAAATATCAAGTAAATTTAAAGTGAGTTTCTACCCCAATTTGAAATTACAACAAAAAGTTGTTACATAGTTGAATATTTTTAACAATTTATAATCTGAACAAAATATATTTCTCATCTTTTATCCCAAATGTGATTGCATACTCCAAACTGCAACTAGCTTTTGCAAAGCATGGCAAATATTCGGGGCCTGCTCATAATTAATGGACTGATTTTAATACGGCCAACCATGCAGCTCTTATAAAAAGGCAGAAGGTCCACTGAGGATAAACATGCTGATCTGTTTACTCCAGCTGGGGGTCTTGAAGATGCTTCATCTTTCCTGATGGTGCCAATGGAATGTACTACAATGCCATAAAGTAAACAAATGTCTTAAAATGCTGTAAAAGATCTCAGTTTGTCAGTCAACAGAAACTTCTACGTGGTGAGCCAAGCAAACCCGGGTTTACGAGATTCAGAACTTTCCTTCGGTCTTTTATCTTCTCAGCTTTTCCGATATCAAAACTTTTCCAAGCTATAGGTTACATATTATTAAAATACGCACAAGCAGCTAGGAACACATTTTGTCCTCTTAAGGTGCATGCACAGAAGTCAACAAGAAGCTGGGTACACCTATCTGCATGAGAATTTGTCTCTTAGTGTTTGCCCTGCTTAGCATTTTCTAAGAGCTGTAAGTCCATTAACTAGTAGCCTGTCAGCTGTGTCTCTGCCCCCTGTTCTCTCATCTGCACTTTGGGGTCCATCAACACTAAGAAAACGACTAGCTGGTGACAATCATCATTGGCAACAGCTTTTCTGATTCCCACTCAAAGGATGTTGAAAACTGTTTTTCGGCTTGAGTAGAAGGGACAGACACATTTCTAGCCCATTACAGATTGATGCAGTCATCCTTTCCAGTAATGGGCTTGAAAATTGATTGGTCCCAATTACACCAGGAGTAAACATCATTTTCAGCACCAGTTGGAAGTGGTCCAGGGGGACCCACTGTTGACAACCACTGTCAGCAGAAAGCTAGTCAGTGAAAGGTGATTTTTCTAATGCAGATGCTGAACAGAGAGCCAGGAGAAGCTGGACTTTAACACGGTCTGCATCAAAACAAACATCAGCATTTGGGTATGTTACTGATGGTGTTTAAGTGCATCAGGTTTAAGATCTGCTGATTTGGTTTAATCAGAAAGAACGTACTTTTTTTGTGTACGCAGATTGTGACTGCACAATATCCTGAACATGTGAAAAATCTTACTCTTAGGACAATATAGACTTCCTAAATATTCAAATTTAGATGGTGAGCGAAACTTGTAAATTATTGTTACTGAGATTATGTGGAAAGTGTACACATATACATCAAAAGTTTGCCCAACTGTCAGCTAACATTTCAAAAGCCATAAGAGAAAAGATGCCAGGGCTCCAACCTCAGATCTGCAAACTGCCCTTTAAATGTCCACATATGAGTCTATTGCAGTTTTCTTTTTTGTAAAATCAGAATCCTTTCCTTATTTCATACCACGTAATGCTTCGAGGAGAATCAGTAATTTTAACCAAGTAGAACATTGAAATTGCTGTACACATATTTAACAGTGTTTTCTTATTCATAATGCCTAGTGATGGACCAGGGCATGGAACGCACAAAACCGTGATCCACAGCTTTTGAGTACCCTCCTCAAATGCTACATGCAGCTTCAATGTAGGCACAATGTGGCAAGTGGTTTCTTTGCTTTAGAAACTTAGTTGTCATGTCATTTCACTGTTCAAGTACATTCTTCCATCCACATGATCCTCAGCTCCACACAAGGCAAAACAGTATTTTGTGGCCTGAGTTTTTTTTTAAGGGCCACCCCCTAGTTTTGGTCCCAAGTTTGGAAACTTCCAGATGAGCTAAATGACTTCAGGCAAGCATAGACATAAAGTAGGCTGATGTTAAAATTCAAGTATCTTTCCTATCATTTCTTATCGTTTCCTGTCATCAAATATATTTCCTATCATTTCCTATCATATTTCCTATCACTTTTGTTTGAGAAAAGTTTTCTTCAGTCTAATATGAAAAAGAGAAAATTTATTTTCTTATACATGATCACATTGTTCAGGAGATTTTACAGTATTTTCCTGGTACACAGCTTCTACCCACATTTATATATAAGCATATTAATGATATTCAAAGTTGTGTGAAAACCTATAGCACGAGACAGTTTCAAAATGTCAGCACAGTTGTTCTGTAAGATGAATATAGTTTTAATTTTTAAAGGAAATTATACATTTCTCAGAGTTGAGTATAAATGTCAGCCTTATTTTAAGGCTGAGTAAATAGTCTTAAAGACATCCTAAGCCTATTAGATACAAACCTTCCATGTAAAGGTTGAATTGAGTTGGAAGAGCATTGCAGGTAAACATGCATTCTGCTCCCATAGGTAAACTGTACTGAGTGGTGGATAAAAGAGCTTTGTCCTTCTTGCCCCTCTACAGTTTCCCTTCTTTTTCACTGCACTTTCAAAGCTGTGATTACCCACAGAGCCTCAAACAGTTTGGAATGACAAATGCTCCACATTTGGAGCATTTTATCCCATGCTCTGACTCAAAGATGAAAACTCACACAGTGCTTAATTAAACCTGTACTTACAAACCAAGGAATCCACAGCTATTCACCATGAAGCCCACAGGAGCTGTGTAACTTTGCTGAACAGTAACTGCACTTATGTAACTTGCTTCTTTATGTGTGATAAAGATACGCACCCATTGCACTGCAGCTTTTCACAAGCAACCAGAAAGAATTTGTTCTTAAACAAATTAAACTAACTGGTTAGAGCTTTATGTTGGATATGGATGGCTTGTTTGATTTTTTGAAGTTTGCACAGGCTGAAAATAATTTCCTTCATATTTTTTTCATTATTTTTAACATGCTCTTAAAAGTTCTCATTTACCAAAATATTCTTGTCTCGTACGTTTTCCTTCACTTTTTTTTTTTTTTGCTTCCTTTAAGAGTGACAGAAGATGAAACAACTGAATTTCATTTATCCTCACATCTGTACCCTGCTCTCCTTAATTCTGTTAGCAGGTGATGTACAGCTGTAGAAGGGGAATAGGTTTTGCACTAGCATGCTTATCCTCAGACCATGATGAATTCCACACAGAAACTCATCTCATATTCGTCCTGGTCCCACCACTTTCTCTGAGAGGGATTCGCATCTCTCTTTCCAACATTATTTTCTTCCCTAGTAGTCCACCATCATTCCTACTGCTAGGTAAAAAAACCCTCTGGTTTATGGAGAGAGACATTGATGTTTCCAGCTCCTACGCTCTGTCAGTGTGACATCCTGATGCTTCCAACAGCAGAAGCAGACGGAGTTTGACAGGAAGAGGGGATTCTGTAATCAAGGCAGGTTGCAAATTACTGCTGGGAGTTCCAATGCAGGTATTTTCCAGCAGAAGAAAAAGTTATTCTTCAAACATAACGCTTCCCTGAAGTTTTCCAGCAGCCTTTTAATCAGCAGCCAGCTGTCAAGATTCTGCACACACAGACATCTAACACTGACTTTTAGTTTTCAGCCTACATAACCTAAGAGTGTTTGTTACACTGTCAGGGGGCAAATTTAAGGGTAAATTTAAGATAATTCAAAATGAACACCCAAGCTTCATTTTCTATATTGTTAGGAGAAAAAATATATCCCATTTATCTGGGAAAAAAAGAGTTGTAAAATGACATGTCTACCTGACTTACCTAACAAGAATGGAAATGGATCATAACTTTAAAGGCAATTACACATCAGCTGTTCTTAATAGCTTTCTGTACCCTTTAAAATGACCTCACTATTTTAACCAATCTTCTCCTAAAATGTACTTTTTTATACAAAACCTAAAACTAACGTAAGTTTTTCTTCAAAGTTGTGTTTGTATCATTTAAGACATGAATCTGAATAGCATTTCTGCCCCAAGCAATGGTGCTTTGAGCTACTATGAGCTAGCTTAACCATGAAATCAAACCTGACTTGATTCTATTATAAAATGTAAATATTACTATTAGGCTTCTATGCTGTGAAAACCTACAAAATTTAAAGAAGATAACAAGTAGCTGAAAAACAAAAAAAGCAACCAACTTTCAAAATACTGCCAAGCACTCCTAATTATTTGTAAATTATTTGTAAACTATCTAAATAAAACAAAAAACCAAATACTCTGGTCAAATGGTATAAACCATTTGCCAGGTATCAAACTGAACACTATGGCTCAGATCTGTAAAATAAATCATAAATTATCCTATTAATGCAATCGGACTTGTCTATCTCGCATTGGCCTTTTTAGCCATCAGCGCGCTTGTAGCAAGCGTGGGTAGAGCCCTTCTCAAATCTTCGTTCGCGAAGCCTAGCCATGATGATGATGATGATGATCCTATTAAATTCTTTGAAACTTACTTGACATGTATTTATGAGATAGGAACAAAGTTATTCATGTGCATAAAAGCATGCCAGAGCAGAGCAGAAACAGCCCACTGCTCTCCTCTGTACAGCACCCCTGAAGAACAAATATCCAAGTACTGACAGCATAAGACACTGAAATAACACTGCCAGTCATGTAAATGAAGAGCTTTATATGCTTTTGAAGTACAAGTAGCTACAAGTGAATTCAGAAAACCTGTTTGCAATTTTATTTCAAAGTGATAACACTTAATAACAGTTAAACTGATAAAGATATAACTGATAAAGATAAACTGTTAAAAAAATGAGCTGATAAAATAACTGATAAAGAGTAACAACCATTTTTCACTTCAATTCAGGGTAAAAGTCACATACTGTTAACTCATACAATTTATATACACATCATGTCCCAAATAACTTCAGAGCAACTAACATACAAAAAAACCCCACCAACTAATAAAATATGAAAATATTCCATGCTAATTCATTTCAGCTAGCTGTAGCAGATGTATCTACCCAAAACAAGCACACTCATTTCAGATGGGGGAGTACTTACATCACTCTGGTGTTTACTGACTTCCATGGCATGCTTAACATCTGGAGGCTCCTTCATTCGTGCGTAATCTGAAGTTCCTTTCTCAGCATCGTGTTTTTGTTTATAAAAAACCTGAAAGCAGCAACATTATACTTTTGCGACCTGAGCAGAGCAGGTACAATAACATGAGCTGGGTTATACCCAGTGTCATCGTGTGCCTGTATTGAGGAAGATACATAATAAATAATTAAACTCCTTAATGGAACCAGAACCTTGAAATGAGAGCAGCTTCTACCCAAAACAGAGACATATAAGGTAGAGTCAGCAGAAAGATTTCTCTGCATCTGTTATTCCAACAGAGGCATGAGTAGACGGGGGGAAGAAAAAGCAATACACAGAAACAGAAAATTAAGTTTAACAAGGTGAGAAGACAGACCAGGGATAAGAATAAGTAGAAGCTTTTTATTTGCTTGAAACACACCATTTTCAGGGGGGAAAAAAGTTCATGCATTTGCCATCAACAAACAGTTTTACATTAAATACTCATAGCTCAAACTTCTCTTTCTCCTGCTGCTAGGAAACTATTATCACAATATGCATTTTGACTATCCCCAGTTTCACAAAGAAAAATAATATTTACATTCAATTAACATCACGGTAAAGGAAAATGTAATCGAATTGTGAGTTTATAAACACATTTATTTTTATAATAGAAATTGAGCTCAACGTTGGGCATTCATCCAGCTTTCATTGTACTGTGTTATACTTACATATTCACACATATACCAGAACTGCCTGAGAAGCTGATCTTGCACTTATTCTTATCAGAAGCTTTTAGGTTTATATTGAGAAAATTCACTAGGTTTTGATGCCTAAAAAGCAGGAAGCATCAAGAAAATTCATTTTCTAACAGCTCTCATGAACAAGCACTAAAATAATCCCCAAGGAAACAGCAAATACTAAATAAGATTGATAGATGATCAGAACGAGAAGTATTGAAACTAAAACCCTTGATAGCAATAAAAGAATACCGTTAAAGTTTTGAGAGAACTCTCAACTACAGTGATTCAGACTCTTTTAGGACAGGATAATAGAACTGTGAGAAACATTGTTTCTGTTTAAAGCAGCACGATTTCATCTGAGTCACAGAGTAGGGTGCCCAAGGCAATACGTTAGTATCTGCCCTGACTATCTCGGATTACAAAATGATATATAGGCCGAGAGATTAAGACAAAAAGGAGGGGGAGGGGGAATTTTTGCACCGCTACTATGTGAAAATCAGGAAACTTAAAATGTGCCACCTCCTTATACAGTGTAACATGATCAGGCCTCTGGAGAAACAAACACAAACTGAAACAAAAAGAGTCCATAACTTGCCTACACTGGTTACATCTGGCAAATGGAAAAGCACATAATCTTCAACAAGACTGAAGCATCACTAACAAATGAATTCCCTGCAAAAGTATAATTACCATACAAACATATGCTACAAAAACTCTTTTGCAACTTCTCCTTGCTTACACTGTCACATATAAGATGCTCCCCACTTAACACCATTCTGAAAAGCAGCCCCATACAGTTACGTCCAAAATCTACTAATTTACAAATATTTTACTACATTACCACTTTGTTGGTTCAACGTCTCTATTTTTCTCTTGGCAAGTGGGCTACATAACCAAGACATCAAAACACAACAGCACATTGATTCCCATCATGAGAAAATTAACAGAAATTACAATTAAGTATCCACTATCTTGGGAAAAGATGGCCATTTCTTTATTAATGCAGGAATATTTCACTTGCTATTTGACATCTGTATTCTTCCTATCTTTTCACATTATTATGATTAACACACTGAAGTAATCTAAAAGCAGTCACGGGCGAGGAGGAGTTCAAAGGCTCCCTAGTTTAGTTTTGGACATTTCAGTGCAAAACTATTCCTAGATTTGTAACTCAGTTCCAAGGAAGCATGAAAGAATATTATTATTTCATCAATACTCTTAGGAACATTATTTTACAGGTTAGCATGTGTACATTTATTTTTAACCTCATGTTAATTTTCAAGTTTTAGCTAAACTGAATTTCCTTTATGAAATCTGCATAAGAAACTACTCTACAGAGAGATCAAGCATTACAGGTCACTGACATAACCTCTACCCTTTAGTGGCACCATTTATTAAGTTGAGAAATACAAGGCAATTATTTAAGTAGGTATGACTTCAGATTGAACTAATTTGTAAGTACTCATTTTTTATTTTTCTTATCTCTCTTGTACACCAGTGTGTCAATAGGAAGCTGCATTAAGGAAGGCTTTGTACTCTTTTAACCTAGCTCTGACCCTCTGTTTTGTCATACTTTAAAACACTATTACATTTTTTATATATAATTCCCTTTATAGTCAGTAAGTTGAGCTCTGAACTTAAAATCCACAAAGTAGGATTTTGTAGGAGGAAATGTTCAAGAACACAGAAAATGTCATTTTAATCTCTACACAGAGAATTAGATTACCCAGTGTATTCATGTAAAACAAAAGTATAGAAGTCCAGGAGACTAATACCTGCCACCATAAAACAGAGGAAATCTCGAACATGACATTTCATAAGATAAAAAAAAATTAAGAATTACATAAAATAGTCTGATAATGTGTAATATGATTGTAAGCGATGCAGTAAATAACAACATTTTTATTGTAGTAAAAGAAACTCTCTGAAACTTTCTCTGGAAGTTGAAAATATTAAGATTCACTTGGCTCATCACCTTTAAAACCAAACAGAAAATGCCGTTAAGCACTGACATATAGTTACTCTTTGAGATATTGCCCTGTGCAAAGGAGAAAATTAAACTGCCTTCAGTTTGCTTTAGATTATTCCTTTCAGATAAGAGGGAAAACAGTGCAATCGCTTCTTATGGCAGAAATAAAGTGATGAAACACTTACTTTTTTTCAACACTGTTTTCCTTCAAGCAATTTCAAATACCTTTATCATTGTTTGTGACACCTTATTAAAAAAAAGTTGTTCTACGTAAGGAAGTATTCAGTATACTGAATCTTGTCTGATCTTCAGACAAGAAAAAGACTTGGCACAGAGCTAGCAATGATTAGAAGTTTTCCTTCAGAAATATTTTCCACAGGAAAACTGCAATTTTTCAAAAAAATATCCACTTCCTCTCAGGAAGATCAACATTGAAGGCTCCCTGCCTAGACTGCTCCCATCCATTTCATTTTCTCATTGCAGAAAACAGGGAAATTGGTGAGAGCTTTTGTAGACTGGCAAGGAGGGTGAAGTTACTCACTGAGGACAGGGACTTCTCCTCTCACTAGCTTACCCTGGGGACAATGGTGACAAAAGTGAGAGAGGGAGGCATATCTGGTTGCTCACCTTCAAGAAAGCTACTTAGAAGTCAACAGTCAAATTTCCCGTGCAGAGGAAAAAATGAATTGAGAAAAGCCACCCAAGTATGTGGGGCTATGAAACTTCTTTTTCATTCTCCTGAAACATTTTTTCCCATAGAGTGTCATGATTTTTTGGTCACAGTTTTAGATGGATGTCCTTCTCTATGGGTATTTATTTACATCTTCGTGCAGGTTCTACATAAAACACAAAAGAACAAATGTGGGTTTCATGCAAAAGCCTACAGATGTGGTCTTGTTTTAGGCTTTCCTGAGTATCTTGAAGGTGAATTGAGCACGTATCAATACAGTCAATATGGGGGGAAAGCTCCACTGGAAGAGAACAACATTTGTCAGGGCACTCTATTCTCCATCGTGGCAAGATCCATATGGCAGTGCTGAGCTTCCATGGCTGCAACTCTCCAGAATGAGGTCCTGGCTCCGTTTGCCAGGAGTTAAAGCATGCAAACGTGGTCAATGGTGCTGTGGCAGTTTGTTTGCTCTGGAGAGGACAGTGTAGGTGAGGAATGACTTCTTATGAAAAACAGGAAATTTCCCCTCATTGCCCCCAAGTTCCTAAATGATGAGTGTGATTTGAAATAGTGTATCAAATTAATAAATTGGGTTAGATCTAGGTAGGCTGAAGACAGAGCTGCTGGGCAGCAGCAGTACAGCAGCACCATTTCAGGAGCAAACATCAAATCACGGGAGAGACCATTTGCCGAGGGCACACCTGTGTAACGAGATCCCCCAGAAGAGGTATGTCAGACTGTGCCAGCAGGCAGCAGCAGGGAGAGTCAGTGGCTCTCTTTCTTTCCACACCATGCTCCCCCAGTCCCTATGCAAGTGCTTGGCAGATGAGACTACGGATCCTGCCAAGAACGTGGCACCACAGAGTGAGAAAACTCCTGCTTGATCTGGCTACAAAAGCATTCAAGCCCAGCATTTCATCCAAGAAGCACAAAAAATGAGCCAAAGGTGTAAATCTGTTCTAACGTGGATGGGAGGGAGGATATGTACTCGTATTTTCCACCTCTCAGGAAATCAGCACCTATTTAAAATCAGCTTACTATAACTGAGAAACAGACCACAGTTCTGTGCTTGCAGCAGCCTTTTTGCAGGAGGGCTGGCATAATGGCCAGCTGGTGCTGCTGTTCTCTCTTCTTCCTATGGCATATCCGTAGTCTCCTCCTGAAGTGATGACCTGTAAATTCACAACCCCAGCTAGACAGATGCAACAAAAACCCTCTGTGCCACATCCTTACCCAGCTGGAATGTGAAATCCCTGTATTAGCTACTTAGGTACCACAGTGATAGGCACAATATGGATTAGATTTGAATACTGTGGAGAACATTTTCACTAGAAAATCCCCTGAGATCTGTCTCAAAGTAGCATTAAATTCAGGTCCACTGCAACAGTAACCA
>JAYRBT010000082.1:18108682-18122458 GCA_036023395.1 Myiotriccus ornatus | reverse complement strand
AGAACATTTTCACTAGAAAATCCCCTGAGATCTGTCTCAAAGTAGCATTAAATTCAGGTCCACTGCAACAGTAACCATAAGTTAGAAAAATGTGTCAGCATATCTTCAAGTTTTATGGTAGATTATGATTTAAAATGCAACTATTCCTAAGGGAATGGTATGAATTTTACAGGGAAAATTTCTGCTTAAATATCTCATCCTATATGCATATTTGTTTCTCTATGACTGTTGGATGATTGAGGAAAACCTTCAAAATCTAGCAAATAAAAGTCAGTCTTTTCCTTAAAAGGTTGGGGGTTTTTTTTGACAAATCAATGGTTTCACTTTTAGTCTCTGTTATTTATCTTTTCTGCCATATCACCAATGTTAATTAACCCCATTTGTGTAAACTAATGTAGAATGTAATAATTTGGAATGAATCCAGGAGTAAATCTGTGGCAAAACAGTTAACTAATGTTTTATAAATCAAACTAACGGTTTTAAAATGTTACACAAGTTTAATTCCCAATTTATTTCTACTGTAATTCCTCTAATCACTCACTTTTCACTGAAATTTCACATTAATGTCATTTCAGCTACTGTGCTGCTTTAGTATATATGTTCCATTTCAAACTATGAAAACTAAAATACATGTTATTATATTTGCTTAATATAGTCTTGATTAAAACACTGTTTTATATCAAAACATTTCTCTACAAGGTGTCCTGAGATTTCAGTCTTTTCTTCTGGTATTTTCCTTTGTCTGAAAAAAATATCACTGCATTAGAGGAATGTATATTGAAATACAGTCAATATTATGGATTGAGGAGCATGTTCACACACTGGCTGCATTAAACTATATCTTTAAGAGAGGAGAAAGTAAAAACAAGAAAAATGTGGAAATGTTTAGTGGACAGAAAGTAATGACCATCTATCAGCTGTAATTCTCATGAGTAACAATGACAATCTCTAACTCCATTCATATTACACATACTTAACATTTGCAATTCCACTAAGATCAGTGGAAGTGAAGGGTCACCAGCTTATATTCAGGGTATTATATTTTTAAGCCCCTGAAGGCAATTGAACTGGAATTTACTATTTTGCTGGTTGTTTACATGCTTTACACTATCTTCAGTATACTTCATTTCATATTTTTAATTCTATAAAATTTGTTGTATTAGTATGCAGACCATCACAAATACATTTACTGCTACCAGTAAGTGCCTACAGAAGTCATTAAAGATTTTATACTTTTGCCTTCAGCATCAAACATTTCATAAAGTTAATACAACACCCAACTTGAAATAGTTGTTATATAAGATTCATCTATTCTCTGAGCACAGTGCAGTGTCACTGAATTCAGTAATTCCTTATTGCATTCATGGATGTCTAATGTATTTATGAATGCATTAGCAGCTTTTAAATGTATATTTAATAAACATAACAAAGGCAAAAGATTGTCAACATTTTAAAAGTGAGTAGTTCTTGAAGTTAAGAAGTTATGGTGACGAACTGTGGTTGATAAACTTACCCAAATAAATCAAGCCAGCAATCAAGTGTCTGCTCAAATATTTTGTTCAAATTGGACATATTCTGACTCACAGTTAATCTAAAAATCATTCTGCGATTGTAAAAATTGTACCTTGCTCTGAAGCTGCATTAATTCTTTTGCAAATACACTGTCAATTGTGGCTGGCATCTGCTGATAAAGAGAGTTGGAAAGGTCTTTCTTAGCAGCTCCTTTGTACTTCACCTAGAGGGCAGAGAAAGGTGACATATAATGCAAAAATTAAGACACAGTAAACCTATTTTTTCTAGTAAGTAAAATGGCATAGACCATTAGAACTGGAAAAATGTAGTGCTGTCACTAATTTCCAAGCAAAAACATATTTAAATAATACTTTAGGTGGATGTGTCTAATTTACAAAACAATGCAAAGAAAGTATCTCCTAATTAAATTCAATCATTTGCAGGGAAGTACAAAATAAGGTAACAAGGTAGTTACTTTTCTATACTTTTTCAAATTGTTTTCAAAATCAAAACTTACCTTTTTTCTTTCTTTTTTCACAAATTTTACATAACAGGAGCAATGAGAGGCCAACAACAAATATTTTACCAATTAGTAAGTATCAGCAACTAATTTACCAATTAATAAGTATCAGCAATTAAATGTAGCTGGAAAGGACAGGAACATTGAAATTAGCATGTCCACCATCATTTCTACTTAATCTTTTCATATTACAGACTCATTTTTTAATAATTTTTTATTTATCCTGTCTTTCCTCCATTGTTCAGTACTAGCTATTCCTCACAAAAGGGTTTCATGAGAGAGACCAGAATAATAGTTCAAAATCTGTGAGGCTTTTGCTTCATATCTAAGTTTTTCAAATTCATAAAAACAATGTCAAGTAGTGGGGTGAAAGTGATCATAAATACCAAAATATTTTAAATTATACTGTCTAATGTCTTTAATTTACTTTGCAATACACAGCTGTTCATTACAGGCTAATTCCCCATATGTATATATCTATATAAATAATTTGCTGTAACAAATTTCCCAAGCCAAAGGGTTCTTTTTCACTGTTGTGGACATGCTGTTAAAAATTTCAGTGTCCATGTTTTGCAAAAACAGGTTATGGGACACTAGAGGTCAGCAATTTACAAGATAAACCATCGATCACATTATTAGCTTCAGGTAATGCTGCAATAAGCAGATAGATTGCTCAACAGTTTGTTAACATAAAACATACGGGGTTTAAAAATTTTAGAATACCTCTATATCTCTAAATCTTTGATTAATAATTAGTAGCTTTTCTATGGAACCAGATGGATTAGATAAGTACTTGCTATATACTGTTCTTCTGTAGACTGCAATAGTCTGCCTCTATTTATAAAGTGTGATTACATCAGATTTACTCCCCTTAGAGTAACGCCACTCTTTCTCAGAAAAAAGAAAGATAAATACAACAAAAATATTCACTAGATGCACTTATATTGGATGTAGCCACAGAGCAAACTTTTGTATATCAGAAAGAGAATATAGAATGTATATAAATTATGTCACTTCAGACAGAGATATTGGAGCATCCTTTATCATAATAATAAAGGTAACACAAAAAACGAGGCACCAAAAATTTACGTCTTCCAAGGGTCACAGTGACAGAAAAATCACCCAGAACCAGTGCTTCCTAAACAAAGCACCTCTCTATCAGGTAAAACTCCTGCTGATTCCTTACTTGTGAAAATAATCAGAGATGCAATTCTGCAGCACCTGGGACATGAAGAGCTGATAGTAAATGCTGCTCTGGTATTTTGGAAGCTGTTACTCTTTCTCTGCCACTACAGTTGTTTGTGTGTGCGTTCATGTCTGTGTACATGAAGACCTAAAATCTCTGACACAGGCAGGTATGCAAGCGCTCAGGCAACCCGCGGATGGCATTGACCTGATGTCTGCCCCAGGTCCCTTGCTGAAGAAGGACAGGGATGACAACAGGGAAACAGTTCCCTTGACTCCTGTTTTATATCACGAAACTTTGCACAGGTGAAGTTTGCAAACCTCATCATTGCAGAGCAAGTAACAAAAAAATTCTTTTCCTATTCCTCAGTTTATCCACCCATAAAATGGCACTGCTAGGACTGGCACAGAACCATTAACAAAGTATCTTTGAATCTCAAAATAAAAGTGTCACATAATTCCAAATTATTGTTACTCACATATACAGTATATATTAATTACAGCCTTTTTTGTCACTTTAGCTATAAACAGAATTGTTATTTGAAAGAAGTCATTCTTCCCCTGCTAAAAGTCACCACATCCAACTGAGAGACTTTTTAAGAAGGATAAGAAGCCAAGAAAATTCTTCAGCCTTTTAGATCTTACCTCAGAAATAAAAGCACCGAGACTTTTCACATGTTTTAGCTGCGGGGTGTCAGGTACAAATATGCACTTGCCTTTAGATTTTTTAAACTCTTCTTTATAGTGTATCTACAAAGAGGAGAAAAAAAGTTTAATTGTTCTTGAACACACACACACACACACAGAGAAAAACAAACAACAGCTATTTTTATTTAATTTTTTTAAATTATTATTATTTGATTTTATTCATGGATACTATCCTGGATGGCTTGCAAGTAGCTCCGGCTGGATCAAATTAAACCATAAAGGGAAACACCCAGTTCTCACACACAGTACCAGGACTATGTAAAAGTCACAGAATTCTTTAATAATAAAGATGAAAAAGATAGGATTTTTCTTCTACATCTACAGCACATTTTCACCACCGTTGCAGATGTTTTAGTATCTCTAAAGAAAGAACTGAATAACTGATCTCCTTGATCCTTGATCTCTAAGATAAAATTGTTAAACTAACTTCTAACACAGACATAGCAAGCACAGAATCTGTGTAACATCATCAAATGCTCCTTTCTGAATCCAAGAGTCCCACAAATAAATTCAGAAGGCCACTGCCAAACCGTTGCCTACAAAGCACCCAACAGTAATGACATGCAAGTAATAACAGAATTTAAGACCAAATAAATTTTAAATCGAGCCATTTTTAAATTGTGTATGCACAAAGGAAACAATTTCTTAAACAAAACACCATGACGTATTTTGCAAAAAAAATAGAAGCATAATTCTTTTTCAACAACCAACCTTTGTCTTACCATGGGCAAACAGTATGGGTAGGTATCACATGACTTGATGAATCAGTTACTATTTGTATTAGCGAGACTACAAGAAGGATAAAATCTATGGGCATGATTAATGTGTAGGCACCTCTATTATATCAGAACTTCATGAAGAAAGATGATGAATTATGATGAGATGGACTAAATAAGTTTTAAAGACAAACACTTTGTGTGGATAGCCTTAAATGTTTTTAGTGATATTTCTTTCTTTGTACATACAATATTTTAGATCAATGCAAATTTAATTATTTAGTACTAAGCTTTTTCATGGTTATTATCTACTACCATTTCTCTAACCCCATTTTCACATTCTGCATAACAGCAGCTTGCATTTATGCACTCTAGACTTGCTGACAAGCTCTGACAGAAGCAATATGATCTGCATCCGAGCATTACAGAAATATGCAGTCTTAATTTCCTCCCTCTCTGAATCCTTAATGGATATCACAAGTTCTAGTCTATACTTCTCTACAGGGACCTGGAAAATTCATGAGAAGGATGGCAGCTTAAACAAAATCAGCTCCTTTACTTTCTGATGCAAACTTTTTGTCCACTACAAAATGGATTAGATAATGCTGTATTCATCTCAAACTCATGACTACTTAATCCTCACACACGAAACAACTTTAATATTGAACTTATTCATATTTGGACTACTGAAAGAATCTACATCTCATTACCAAATCATATTGTCTGCCTTTGTGGACTACAGTCTATTCTAAATAAAAACTGTTTGGTGAACAATGGGTATAACATTACTGTGTCATGATTTTATTCAGGGACCACAAAGCCAGTGGTTCACGTAACCTGTGTGTGACACCGTACTCCAAGTTAATCACAGAGCAATATACAAAAAAAGTGCAGTTTTATGATCGACATGAGCAGGCACTGACTGTTCAACCTGCACACATGCATGGGAAATCTATGGAGCTGACTGTTTACTGGTTAGGTTTGATGGCATTCCCAGTAGAAACTCCTGTAAAGCTGTGACTCTGGTAGAGAAGACAGTGAGTCTTACTGCTCACAGCTTAGATAAATCACCCAGAGATATCGAAAGCTGACTGTAATTACATCCATTTTAATTACAGAACAATAATTACATTCAAAAATCAAACATAAAAGCTTCCTAAGGTGTATCTTAATTGGAGTGAATGACAGAACATGACCAGAAGAAACAATCAAAACTGTTCTGCTGTAGAAGTCATGCTTTCAAACTACCCAAAAACAGTAAAGGACTAGTGTCACCTCCTTACTCCTTTATTATTCACATTTATTACAGTAACCCACAGAGGCCACAAAATGCACACAAATGGACCATTTAGAAAGAACATATAACAAAATGTTTGTTCAAACTGTGATCCAACACACTCCATTTGGCTACAGAATTGTCCACATTGCTTGGAAAGAGAAAGATAGAAGATGAAATGGAACAAGTGTAATGAAGTCATGACTCCTGCAGTTAAAAACAAATTTATTGTAAATGATGCAACCAAGATTCTCAAGAGGTTGGCTACGACTGAACATAACCAATGGCTGGAAGAAATAGGCAGAGAAGTCAACATTCCTCTTCAAGGTTTGGAGTTAAACATTCAAATGTCTAAAATACTAAATAGGAAATTTTGCCTGCAAGTGACTTGCCCTTCATCACAAAATACACTGTTTAGATTGAGCAGATCTGGTAAACCTTGTGAAAAAACAAATAGGAAAAATTTGCAAAAGATGGCCTGGAGCCACTGCTCTTTCAATGTATTTTTGAAGTCCAATAGCTCCTTAAAGGTCCAGTTTCTCTCCTTATCCTTTTCTTCTCCCTGACTCATCATAAAACTGACTCTGACCAGCAGCACAGCTATCCAGTAAAAGTGGATTAAAATTCCTAGACAACCACCAAAACAGTAAGCTTCAAGCTGCATTTTTTTCTTAATAGAAGTTATATGGAAAGATCAGCTTTATAAAATAAGGGCATCCAACTTCTAAGCTGAAGCTTCCCAGTTTGCCAAGAAAATTCATCTCATCCATAGCCTGTTCCATCAGCCTTTTCAAAGGAGAAACACACAGGGAGACTGTGGGATAAAGGAAAGACTCCAATGGTAACAGCTTAATCCAAGCAGCAACCATTCCTTTGTATTCAGGGGCACATACTAATCTAACTTTAATATAAATAACCATGTCAACAGTCATCATGCCAAGATCCACCGTAGAACTGTCATGTCTCAAATACCCATTTAAGTTTGGAAAAACAACAAAACTTCTTATCCAGCTTTTATGCTAAAACAAAAGGGAACCTTTTTCCACTAAAGACTCACTTTCCAACCCTACATTAATTAATTTATAATCTCTCATAACACTAAGAACTGTGTTAAACTACAGATCCATCTAATACAAAATCCTCTCTCTGTGGTCACAGCAACCTAGAGAAAAGCACGAGAAAATAAATGGCAGGCATACAGTACTATTACTCTACAGTATTTTAGTAGTGTTCAGCAATTTGAACCTCAAAGTCCTCCTGACTTAGAGGTGTGGCTAGCAATGGTGAGTGCAGGGGAACAGCTGCACCCAGAATTAGGTGGTCAGAACCCTGTTGGTACGAGTGGAAAGGCACGCTGACTCTAGGTCTTTTTGGCCTTTATAACAGAGACATGCTAAAGCAAGGACAGCTAAATGGTAAGTAGTCTACTTTGTATATAATGGAAAAGAAGCACTGCTACCACACATGACCAAAACTGAGCAGAATCTTCAGCGGCAGAGTGTCTCCCATTCTACCGAAAAGGATTACGATAGTTTGGTCAAATATCATGTATAATAATTCCCGTCTCTGCTTATAACAGTATTGACAACATCACACCACATAATCAAAACAAATATGAAAATATGCCACAAGCAAATGGGCAGGCTCAATTTCAATATAGAAGAGAAAAGGCCTAGAAAGGAAGTTAATTCATATGAGTCAAACACATGGCAGTTTTGAAAACATCTGTGGAATAAAAGTGCATCATGGAGGGAGATTAAATGAAATGTCTGTTGAAACAATCCAGGGGGTATCACAGCCACAGAACAAACCTCAGATGAAACTGGGGATTTCCTCAAGAACAGGTGCACATAAACACAACTTCCCCTACATGCAGCTCAAGGCTGACAGCTGTGCATGCACTAAGGACTGCCATCATAACACTTTTTTAAAACCATATCGCCAAACTGAAGTCAGCTTGCAAAGAATACAGGACAAGCATAATGCAACCCCAGTATCTCAGGCATGTGCACTCCTGGCACTGCTTTCTGATGGAAGAGCTGTGCTGACAGCTCCACCATCAGAGAAGGGCAATCACCCAGTCTCGTGGTCAGCAAGGACACAGGCTGCTTTCCCAAGGTCATCTTAGGACCAAACTGCAAGTGCCGTAAAACCACCATACACATAAAATGTACAGATGTAGACCAATGATAAAACCACACAAACAGTAGTTTCTGCAAAGGCTCATGGTAAAAAGGATAAGGAATATATAAAAAGTTCTGAATGTCAATAAGTCAAAAATCAAAGGTAAGAATGCAAACTCCTGGCAGTTTATTGGTTTCCACAACAAAATGAGCAGGGTAAAGAATTTATCCCTCAGCACGAAGGACTTCACTGAACATATGAAATTCCATCATAGCAAAAAGTCTGGGGAACAACATTCATACTCTATACATGTGCATATTCCATTCAAGCCAATGATTTCATCAGAGGCTGAATAAGGCCCTAAAGTTGGATGCTATTTTTAAACACAGAGTCTTTTTTTTGAAATTAAATTGGTCCGAACCTTTATGTATTGTTCTTGCTTTGAAAGCATTTTGCCATTATGCTTGACATATCTCAAGGAAAATCTAACACAGTTGTAGGCTAAAGGTATCACAAGTTTACAGCAAAAACATCCCTGAACCATTATAAGCTTCAGAAATCCTGCTTGACTTAGTTATTCACCCTACCTCTCAAGGCCCTGCAGAAAATCCGAGAAAATACAGCCACTCCATTTATCAGTTAATTAACAACAACAGCCAACATTACTCCTAATGGGTACACAGCAGAGTAATAATCCCTTTTCAATTAAAGAAAATATTTCTTTAGCCCTTTTCAATAAGTTTTTGCCTTTAAGAACAGCAACCACATTTAGAAAATTTAGAAAGAAGCTGCATGGAAGCAGTAAATGTATTTTGGGTCAGATAAGTGCTCCAGGTCTATTTTCATTTTGGCCTTTACATGAGTTGACAGGCACTTAATGCACCATATGCCATTTTTTCACAAAGAAAGCATGTAGATAGCTATCAGTAAAAAATATTATTAATCTCTACTACTTCCTAAAGTGGATCGAGATTACAAGGGAGCCATCTTGGTAGCTTCTCTTAAGGATCTATCCAATTTTCAGCACTCTTTCTGTGACAATTGCAATAGACAATATATGGACAAAGAGGAAACTTCAACCTTGTCAAGTCACACTTTCAAGCCAGCCCTGTAACACTTACACATCCTGTTCTTCTGAGTTACCTGTTTTTTTCTGATACATAACCCCTAAAAATTTATACCTGAAGTGTAGATTCTGTATTCCCAGAAAATCAGCATAATAAATCTACATATAGATTACAACATAACATGAGCCTGATATCACTTTTCAGTTTCTTTAGAATATTCTAAACTCACTCTCTCCTCAGTAATATCTTGGATCTGAACTATGACGTTTATATAATGTCTATAACTGATAAACAGTTTTAAAAGTCTATAGTAACTAAGTCAAGAACAAGCGAGTTAAATAATTTTTGAAGATATTCTAGCATTTCAATGGATTTGTCCTATAAGCGTAGTCAATAACAATATGCTGAGCAGTAGCACTCAAAATTCATTTTTAACCTCCCTCCTTACAGCTATGTGTACTGAACCCAGTTCTATTCAAATCCATCAAACTGCACAGGACTAGGCTATAACCAGAAAAAACACTGCATTTTTCTGATGAAAGCAGCCAAGGTGTTCTCATGGCAGACGCCAGACACACATATTTTGAAACATTCTCCCTTCTAGGGCCTGTGCTTCATACCATCAAAGCGCTCTGAAAAGCTCATCCCTCTGCCACTGATACCTTAAGGTACTAGAGTAATCTGTCCTTTTCTATTACTTTATGTGCTTTTATATCTGAGCCTTGGAAGGGTACACGCACATATCTGAGAAAATATGTATCATAAATATAAACACACTTGAAAAAAGAAATTCAAATATAAGGATGTAAATAGTCACCGTCACTTACATCACTTATTAATTCACTGCATTTTCGGGCCAGTTCCATATTTCTGTCCTCAATAACAGGCTTGAGGAACACCTGTAAGAAAAAGGTAATCATTCCAGGTTTATCATCCTAAAGAGTAACAACAGAAGGAAATAAGTACTTTTAAAAGCTATTGAGGTTTAACTCACCTTTTCTTCTTCTTCCCCATTTTCATTTTCATCCTCCCTGAGATCCTGAATGACAGACACTCGCATTTTAATACTTTGCAGGAAACAACAATGAAAACTCTGAAAAGGTTCAGTGCTGGATGAAACAGCTCAGATCCTCCAGCATGCCTGGGTTTGTGTCCTCCACTGCATTTAATGCCACCACGGCTCCTTCCTTTTTTAGGCAGCACTTGACAGTCTTTATCTGAACAATTCAGTGTGTGTGAACTGAAAAGCATTGCAGATGGCCTTGCTAGCTATCAGTCACAGCAGAGCTAATGCTTTCTTACTGATAAAATATAATTAAATGACCTATCCCCATCAACTATTTTTTAAATTATTATGAACACAATTAAAATACTGTGATGCAGTTAATTTGCAACGTAAGTAACTTAGTAAAATTAACAGGATTAAAAGGGGAACATTGAGTCTAAGTTTACGGTAACACTGCCCAGTTCTAAGATTCCAGGCATCAATGATTCCAAAACGGTTATCACAAAACTTTGTTGGCCCAATAACAGAGCATTTTGATTTAAAAAAGCCATTTGCCAAAGCCATTTCTCATTTGCCAGTAGGTGTAGCTGCTAATATATTTTTCAGAATTACTTCTTTTCCACAGAGCTTATAAAATTCCTTAAATACTTTCCATATCATCTCAGATACAGTTCAAACCTGTGCATACATAGATACAGACAAGTCTGTATTACTTACAAGTATACGTGGCTATGTATTCACACAGACATGTACGTTCCTTCGCTGTTACAAACTGCCATGGTCTGCAGTCTCAAAACCAGCCTCTTTCCGTATGAAGTCACTGACTCCAGCTGCAATGAAACTGAAAGATACCCTTATGTCAACTGGTGCAGAGTATTTACTTCTGTAAAACAAGCAAGGAGGTATTACAGGACCGGTTTGAGGAACCAGCATTTTAAGATCATTTTTCTTTCCAAACTGTAGTTTGCGTATTTCTCATTTTGTAAAAGTCGTGATTTTGAACTTTATCTAGAAAAGTCATTCACTATACAGCTTTGCAATCAGGCAAAGATATGAAGAATGTGTGTTCCTTAAAAAAAAAAACTTCAAAGACTTTTAAGTACTTGTGCCCAAAAACAACATCCTTAGAGCTTATTTAAAAAGATACATTTCCTTAGAAAAAGAAACATTTCAAAGATGAGAAAAAATAAAACATTTGACACAGTTAAAGTCTGAAAATATGAAAAAAAAAAAGTATTAAGAACAAAGGCACAAACTGCTTTCAGCCTAAAACAAGAGACAGAATTCTTTATACATTAATGGCACAGAAAACTTCAAGACTTTCCATTCCACTCTCAAATATAAACTCCTAAAGTTCAGGTTTGGATTGGCACTGCCAAAGTTTAGGTTTAAACCTAGAAGTCTGGTTTGTATAGGTGAGAATTACCTGTGATTTATGCTGACTGCTTCTGGAGTTCAGGGTGGTTCATCCTGGTGAAAACAAATGGTTTAGTCTTATAAGATGCATATTCGCAGTAATAGGTTGTTTTTGAAGATTATGGCCATAACAAATATATTCCTAAACAACAGACTCATGTGATTTCACATGTTAAGGAGACAGAGCACCTACAAAAGTGCCAGACAAAAATGCAGCACTGAGGCTTCACTTTGGGATTTTTGTTATATATTCTTTCAGTGCAGTCAATTTCCCCTTTCTTCCTACTTTTAATAAATTTTTTAAGTGAAGACACTGAAAAATATTTAAGAGAGTAGAGAAAAGCTATTAGTAGCTACAAAGCTTGCTGAATATGGAGAAATCTTTTGCTATTTTTTGCACCAGAAAGCAATTATGGTCAAAATCACAAAGTCAAAACTGTTCATGTTTTGGGGGAAAAGGGAGGTGTTCAGTTTTTTAACCTGCTTACATTGTATCTCATGCATTTTCAGCAGCAGGACATACCAAAATTCATATATTAATTCTGGTTTCCCTGTATTGGTTTCTGCACAATAAAAATCTGCAAGATCACTTTTGGTCACTGAAGTGATCAGGCAGTTGGACTTCATGATCACTGTAGGTCCCTTCCAACTGAAATATTCTATTCCATTCCATTCTACTATCCTTAACTGCTTGGATACAATTCATTTTTTCCTCATTTTTGCATGATCTGGGTCAGGTATAATGACTGAGCATTCGAATGCCCTATGTCCCATGTAGCTTCCATAATACAAGGATTTCAAGACAGCTGCTCTAACTTGATTAATATGATCAATATAATCATATTAAAGAAAAATATATCACTATGCACAAAGTAAGGGGGAAATATCACAGAATCAACTAATTGTACACAAGTTATTCAAAATTCCACTTTTCACATAATAGATGCAGTAAGATACTATATAACACAGAAACCTGTCTCCCTTTTTTTCCCTCCTCTAAACCCTGAATACTATCAGATATAATTCACTGTGCAATAAAACAAGCCTGAAAATTTAATATATCCAGATATCATTCAGGGAAGAATTTGTTAGGACTATTTAAGAGTTGCATGGTTTAGAAGTGCATTATGATTCAATTAATAGCCTGCAGATCAAGAAGAATAATAGAAAGGCTCGGGTTTGAAGGCACTCTGAAGATAATCCAGTTCCAACCCACTGCCAAGGGCAAAGGTGCCCCTCACTAGATCAGGCTGCTCATCCAGCCTGGCCTTGAACACTTCCAGGCATGGGAAACAAGCTTTAGTTACTTCCATAAGAGGCAATAAATAATCTAGAATCAGCAGGAATGTTTGTGTACATTTACAACATTTTTTAAACTATGCTAAAAATACTAAATCTAATCTGACAAAGACCTAGTTAAAATGCTGAGCTTTACAGCCCCAAAACAATTATGAACTATGCTGTATTAAAGATTACTTTTCACCTGCAAATCCTCCATTTTTTACCAAATCTCCAAATTGACACTTCTGAACCATTTTCCACTAAGTATAATGGAATAATCCCTAGTCATTTGTTCTGGCATGAAACAGCACAGATTAAACAAAATCCAATTGTACAGAATTTTAAGAAAACACTGTAAAGGAGTGCTAAGCTGTGTATACACAATATCTAAATGCACAGAGGGCACAGCAGAATTAGAATTTCTTACTGCATTATAGATAACTTAATATGCATACAAAGAGGAAAAATGGCTTCTTCTGAGAAGTACCCAACTCATTCAAGTTTTGTAAGGAAATGCTGCATAGCTCCACATTTCTACTTCCCCCCACTCTGCATGGACTTTTGACATCTCAGTTCAGATTTAGCCTTAATAATGAGGTTATTTTGTTGAAGAAGATGAAACAACATTAAAATAACTGTACATTGCCTAAACTGTTCACAGAAGCACAGTACTTGCCATACACAACCTTCACTGTGTATGAACCTTTTATAAGAGAAGACAAGCATTCCAGAAGCAAACTATATGGTTTCATAGAATCAAAGAATCACAGAATTAACTGGGTTGGAAGAGACCTCCGAGATCATCAAGTCCAACCCTTGATCCAACCCCACTGTGATTACGAGATCATGGCACTCAGTGTCACATCCAGCCTTATCTTAAAAACCTCGAGGGACGGTGAATCCACCACCTCTCTGGGCAGGCCATTCCAATGCCTGATCACTCTCTCTGTAAAGAACTTCTTTCT
>JAYRBT010000082.1:18085099-18100895 GCA_036023395.1 Myiotriccus ornatus | reverse complement strand
CATGATGCTGTTCTCTGCAGAGCTGCAGATTCTGCTCTCTGCTCATACACATCGTGTCAGAGTGTTGAAAATGACACTCTGTGAAATATCTCACCTGAGCACGCAAATATTTTGTGAGAGCCATGATCTTCAGCTTCCTAATTTAAGAAAACAGTTTACCAAACTCTAGTTTAAAACACAACTGCAGAATAATATCAGAACTTAATATCAGAACTTTTACAATGATGAGCTGGTGGACCAGACTCAATAGGTTTTCTGAACAGTATTTGGATAACATCATAATGACATCAAGGCAGATGGAGATATCATATATCAGACTAGCAGCATTTAAAGTAACATTACAAGACTAAAACCTAAAAAGTGTATATTAGGTGCTCATGAACTTTGCTAGATAAAATTTTTTAAAATAAAAGTTGCTGGGTTTGACATTAAAGTTTTATATCATTTTTAGTCACTTTCAAAAAGAACACCACAAATTACCAGACATAAAACTGTTAACAGTCTTAAAGTAGGGAATGAATAATTACCATTTGGTCAAGCGAAGTCTACAGAAGTGACACCCCAATTTCTGGGACTCAGCTTTTAAGAAGCATAGGGTCACTACAAGGACAGAACCCCTGAATCTTAGAATTTTTTTTTTTTAAATCCTTAAAGAAAAAAAAAATGAAAAAAAAAAAAAGGTAAGTAAACCAGAGAAAATAAGTCTGTTCTCATTATAACGACCCTGAATGATATGATCTCTGTCTTGAGTCCAACAAATACTAAGATTTAACTTCATACACTTCAATTAGATTTTTCTTTGAAGGCATGCTTCTATCTGAACTGCAAACATTTTGCCTTTATCCCACTTTGACTTAATCCATGTACTGATAAAAGTTATAAAAGCAGGTAAGTGGGTTTGTTCATACGTAAAAAAATCGAAGAATTTGCATATTGTCAAATTTAATCAGTTTTGTTACATAAAATTTGGGTTCCTTCTACTTCCTGCACAAGTCTATCAGTCTTTGCTGCTTTGCTTTCATTTGAAATGCACTGAATTTCTGCTGTGATTTGTTTCTTCTAGTGTAAAATGACTTCCAGACAGTGCAAACACATGGACATTCTTCATAGATTTTATGTCCATTATAAATTATAATTAATGCTGCTGGAGACTCAAATTAATGATGTGGTTTAATTCACTACTATTCCCTTGTATTCTAGCCAAAAAAGAAAAGTGTTTAAAGATAAACATGCTCTGTGTTCTAAAAAGACCCAACAAAAGTTTTCTTCCCATGTAGATAGCCATTATCTTTTCATCAATAGGGACAACACAACTAATCCCAAAGGGTCTGGTTCTAACAAATAAGAATTATGTTTAACACCAAATATATGTGAAATTCTCAGCCATACACAATTCTCATCTATGAAAATGGTAGAATCCATAAACAGTCGAAAATATTACAGGGGTTCAGAACTTTCTGTTCCGCAAGATCTGTATTTTAGTCAAAACCATGAATATTTATTTGAACAATGCAAAGATGAGGTTAAAATATTTTAGCACAAATTCTTTACTCAGTTTAATGTCACTTGACCTCTTTTCCAGACTATGCTGAATTGAAATTCACTCTTTCATTAATTCATTATAAAATAATATTATCTGTGTAGAACAATTCTCATTATTTACAGGCTAATTTCACGCACACCCTGAAACAACTCACTCAGATCAGAACAACCTGAAAAACACAAGATTTTAGAAATCTGTTTAATATGAGTTAGTCAATTTACCTGAGTCGTTGGTACACGAAATGGCTGAAATCACTACCAAAATAATGCTTAATATCAGAACACCTCAAGGTGGGACCTTTTCAGGCATGCTGTAAAGAGAGACACAGTAGCTGATACATATTGATTACCAATGTAATCAATATAGGTACTCCAGAGCTAAAATGGAGCTGGGGAGAGCTGAGAAAAAAGGCTAAAGTTAACTGAACTTTAAAATCAATAAGGTATAAATAGAAGATGAGATCATTGGGTAAATTTTGGTCTAGAACTAAAATCCAGGTTTCCTTCTTTTACAACGTGTTATCCACAGTAGGGTTCAGTTTACTGCACTCTGAGTTGCAGATTGTACTTTGTCAAAAACAGTAAATGCACTGACTGGTATAGAAAAAAAATCTATTCATATATTCTTCATCCATGGGAAAAATAATTTGGAATAGAACCATGTTCCTCCATAACCTGTTATATACTGAAATATGCATTTGCCTTGATTTAAATCTAAACACAAAAAGACAAAAGGTTTTCATGTCTTTGCTCATTATGAAAGATAATATATAGTATTTGAGCCACATTATGCCAAATACTGTCTGCCAGTATTTAAGATTCGTAAAGATGCAGAAATCTCCTCACTTATGTCACACTTATTTGAAGAACCAAAGACAGTGTGTATCCTGATTTTAATCAGACATCCCTATATTTTTCCACATGGTGTCTCAGTTTCCCATCACTTCCTTTCAGGACACTCAGGTGTTCATTCAGTAAATATAAACAAAATGTTTTGTCTTTTTAAATAAATAAGAAACGTTAGTTCAAAACATAGCTGCATGAAGAATTTGTTCTGCATTTACCCTGGGCAGTCCAGTGGAATATGTGTTCAGAATGACGGACAGTGTTTGGAATAAAAAGAAAAATGGAGTGAGAGTTGACTTTAGTAAAGCTGTTTTGCTCTAAGTGAATAATAATGAATCCCACCCAGTCTTTCATCAAAAGTCATTCAGAATCCTATGCTATTGGAAAAATTGCTCCACTTGGAGAGACAAACATATGTCATTGCTGAATCAGAAGCTGGAAACACCTACAACAATACACGTTTTTGAAGCACATCTTTGTCTTCTGGGTGAATCTTTCATATGGTAAGCTTAAATGGCATGCCTTCCATGCCCCAGCTTATGATTTTGAAAATGTCTCTTTGTATCTCTATTCTTAAACTCAACCGGAGAAATACAAAATAAAGACATTTTAAGATTATTTTAAGAAAAATACAGTGGCTGGCAAACAAAATATTGCGTAAAAAGGAAGAATGCACAGATACAAAACCAAGAAAAGCAAATACTTCATAACCAGAGGCAGTCCTCAGCTCAGCCATACACTGTTTACAATTTTGTTTCAGTGTATTCTTTTCTTTCTTCCTTCCACACATTATTGTCAATAACTTCTATACTGTATACACTACTGGAAGAAATTTAACTTACATTTTCAAACATATTGTTACTCCACTGAATTTTTTAATTCCCAAATTAATCTACAATGACAGATTTTTCCTCTCAGGTGAAATGGTTTGTTCAATGCTGTATTTACATGAGGCAATGTATTTTGTGTATAGATGTTAATTCCTTTCAGTATTCTATCTGCCTTAGCTCCATATTCTTTCCAGATACAAAAACATTTTTGTGGGGAAGTGGCAAAAGGATGTTTATTTTTCCTACAGATAGCTGTAGCCATATGATTTCCTCCATACCACTGTGACTTCTCATTCTTTTTTCCAACATCCATTCACCAGCAGTGCTTGGCTGCACCAAGTCCCCACTATCGTTTCAAATTTATGTAAGAAACAAACAGAAGAAAAACCTGGCAGCACAGAACATTCATTCTTCTTCCAAAATCTAAAGCTGAACACATTTTTGAAAATAAGGCACTGCTGGATACTTTCAATAACATGCTGTTGTATTTGGATGGTGCAGTTAAAAATGTTTTTTACTTAAATCCTATAGTCAGATCTCATTTACTGAAGATTGCTGCCACAGTGTGTGCTTCGCACAGGACGTGGTATGAAAGCAATTCAAGATGTCACAGTGAATGTTACGCTTCCTCTGCCACTGCCCTCCCATCCTGTCTCCAGTCTCCGGATACCCTAAACAATTCTAAATTCCTCCTGGCCAGACCAAATGAACCTCCAGAACCACCAGCTTCACGCTTGCCTTCCCCAAGTGTGTTTGCTATTCCATACAAGCCCATTCTCAGACTATGTTACTGCAGCTCCACACAACAGTTAAGAAAAAATTGTGATGGGACCACCTACACAGAAAACACACTGTGCATCCCATGATACTGTGAAAATCAGAGCTGGTCTAACACATCACGATGGTAATATCATCAGCATGCTGTCTGCACTAATGCAGGGTTTCTATGACATGGAGATGAAGAGGGTGAATGGGAGGAAAAGTCAGCTCTCACAAAACTACCAAGATGAAGACAATCACAGTGAAAAACGATGTAATACTTTTCCAGTGCTCCCACAGGTTAACCACGTGTCTGCTCCTGCGTCATTCCCATTCCTCTCCCACTGCTATTCTCCTTTCACAGGTGCCACATGTGCAAGTCTCCTTATACTTGAGCTGCAGCACACTCCCTCTGGACATGTGGCAGTTTAACAACTTCAAGCTTTAAAATTTCTTTATATGGCAAATATGTTCCAGTGCAAAGTCAACCAGGGTAATTTAATTCCACTGGTTTCAGGTCAATGACCTTTTTCAGATGGGCCCTAACAAACAGATGGCTGGCATACAGTAAGACAACTACCCCTACAATGAATGTATGGCCATGACCAGAGCAGGCTATCTTATGGAAAACATACTCTATGGAGCTCAACTGAATTCCTACTTTTCTACTTCATAAAACAGAATCAGCACAACTGAGAAAGATATGAAGCAGTGAACATTCATTTTCAAATTAAATCAGTGGATGATTGCAAGCACACAAAAAGCAGATGTGTTTGATCTGGAGATCTCAACTTTACATTGTCACTCCTCAGACGAGAGCTCTACTTTTAGCACCAAAAAACCAAACAGAAACAAACAAACAAAAACAAAACAAACAAAAACAAACAAACGAAACATACTTCTCCAGAAAATTTACATATTTTGTAGAATTTAAACAGGTCTAGGTCACCTTTCAAATCAGTTCCTATGAAATCAATCATAAGAATTAAGAAAAAACAGTCTTCCAGGTAAGGAGTCAGAGGAACAATTACAGGCCCAAGCAAGAAGTTTATGGCAGATATATTTGATGTGCCAAGATGAGCCAAGATTTGCTAGAAGCTGGAATGAACTTTGTGTTTCACACTTAAAATTGAAGGTCAGACCTGTATGCACAATCATGGAGTGGAAAGACAAGCGTTGGACAATGAAAGTACAGCAAATACAGTAGTTAGGTTATTAGAAATATGAAATTATTACACATATAAACATTTGAATGTAATTTAGAGTTATAACACCCTAAATACGGTCTTTACTGAGGATTCAGAAAAACCCTGAAATTTGGCATTTCCTACCTAACCTTACAAATGTTTGTCAGTGCTCTCACAGTAATATTTTCTTCAATATTTTGTATATAGTTTTCTAGTTTATCTACCCAAAAGCTAAGAAAGCAAGAATTCCTGGACTGACATTCACACAGCCTCCACCCAGGATGCAACATTTAAACCCATCACACAGATCTCTGCCACCTGAGCTGACAAACTAAGGATAGACTGTCTTGTCCTTTGCCACACATCTCAATCTGCCAGTCCTACCAGGCTCTAAAAATAGCTCCCTGTCAAAGTTAACATTTATATTCTATCTTTCCCTAAACACTTATGGTTCTTTACAAACTGATAGTCCCAATTTCCTTGCCCAGGTTGTCCTAGTTTCCTCCATTTCCACCGAACAACAGCTAGTCCCAATTTCAACGCTCTTCTTTTTCAGCTTTCTTCAATCCTCTGTTTATGGTTTCCCACAGCTTTTTTCTGTCTCCTTTACACAGGAATGACCTGAAGGCAGTAGACTGTTGAGGCATTGATGGCACAGAATGGAGAAATTTCCTATTCCTTTTTCAGATATCTCAGCTTGGTCCAATATGCAGCAGTCCAACATCCAGCAGCAAACATGGAGGTAATCCTAAGTAGCTGGTAGATAGTAAATTCTAGCTATGCTACATTCTTAAAACAAATTAGACGCAGACCAACAGAAGAACACTCATCCATCATATAAATCTTCCTCCTCTCCTGCCTCATTATTTTTCTTTTTTTAACATCAAATGTAGCAGAAAAAATATTTAAGTTATTCAAAGAAAAAAATTAGATAAACTTTTAAAATATAACTAAAGTAACACAGATATTTTCCTTAGCTTTGGAAGAGCTGTTGCAGGATGACAACTGATATGGATGTTTTCAGTTTCAAGTAACAAAGTTAGGAAAAACCAAGCATTTAGAATAGCATTGGTCAAACAATGCAACAGAGCTGCAACAGGTCTAAAAGCAAAACCTGTGCCTACAGTTCATCTAAGAACTCCCTGACAACTATTGCTGAAAAGCTACTGTACTTGGTGGACAAACTCTCTACACAGAGAAAGAAGGAAAAGTTACCCGCAATGGAAACAGATAACTGTGACAGAACTAGGCTTAAGATGAGAAATTACAAACTACCAACAACTTTTGACATGGAAAAGGTACTGAGGGACCACTACTGCTTTCACCATTGCTGGGTTTAGAAGTAAACTTGGTTACCAGTGTTCTCAACAACCATACTAAACAAATTTTATGACTTTACATCTATTAAAACAAACCAATAAACAAATAAAATTAGTATATTTCTTCAGTTCTCACTGAGTTTCAGACACAATGACTATAGTCCAAACCAGTATATCCAACAGTAATATATGTTGTTCAGGCTGACCACTGTTTACAATGAAAATTAAATCTTGGGAAGTACTGTTACCTTGTTCAAGATCTTTTACTAAATCACACGAAATCCTGGGGATGGAAGCAAACCCTCTTATCACTGGGTATACCGATATATAATAAACAAGACTGACACTGTGATATAAGTGTATTTCGTTTATCCCACTGTACTCATAAACAGAAAGAACCCCAATTGTTAACACCATTCTTGTTCTCAATTTAAACTAAGAAAATTAAGATTGTACTTCTGGTCACATTTAGTGCTTCCTGGGTACATCCTATTACAATGCACAAATGCAGCATTAGGACAGCAATAGACCAGAGTAACATTAATCTAACCCAAGAGCTTTTTTCTTTTTTTGTCCTCCTCCAGCTCTCTTTCCCCACTTCCTCTCTGAATCATTAACTACTCTCCTTTTTCTTTTTGTCTATAAAAAATCAAGTCTGGAAGCTCTGAATCAGGAATGCTTCTATCTCACCAGATCACCACAGTACCTCTGGTTATGGTTAATCTTCTTACTTTGGCACTCCCAATTCTCTAATTATGTTGACATTCTTCTTAACTGATATCATACTATCTCGCTGAATTGCAGACTGTACTTTCAGATTTTCCTGAATCATTGCTGAGTGGCCCTGATGTGCTACAAGGTCTCCACTGTACTAGGTCCTAAGAGCTGCCAAAACTCCCTCCCCAAACAGCTTATATTCTCAATACAAGTTGATGTCAATATTTATTGAATCCTGAACTCCTCCACTTTTCTATTCTGTACTCTGTAATTGTATTGCACAATTTGGGTTCTGTTAAGAATAAACATGAACGTGTAATAATTCATTTACATTTCTATAGTATTCCTTATCATAGAATGCCAACTCTTGGACATGAATGGTGGCTTCCATTTCATACAGGGCTTTTTTCCTCATCTAGGAAGATTATGAATTATCCAAGACCACAGAAAAGTCCATGGAAGATCAGCAAACATATGCAAGTCCTTGAACATGGGGCTGCACATCCTCTTTATCAATTGTTTGGGTTTTTTACCAACACTATATGAAATTCAAAGTTACATCTGTATTCAAAGCATCTCAGAGCACAAAGTCCATCTGTATGCCTCCCATTACCTACGAGTTTGGGATTTTTTTTTAAATTTTTTTGTCCTGACTCCGCTTTGAATTCAAAACAAATTTTTCCCCACTTACTCTCCTTTCTAAACTTTTGTAAAACTTTCTAAACTTTTGTAAAGTCCATAGAAAGAAAAAAAAAAAAAAAAAGAATGGAATGAAATGACTGTGAGCTGACCTGCCCTTTCAGCATTTCAGTGGTGTCCTTGAAAAAACAACAAAGCAAAAAGAAGATACTCTTAACATACTAAGATCAGAACAAATCTCATGTCTCTGCTGACTGGGTTTCATCTTTTGAAACATTTTCCATACAATCAGGGACATATGAAACCAATTCCAATTCCTTCCTTCATAATTCCTAAACTACATTTTTTCCCCATGAGGTATATAAAAAAATCCATCTCCCAACTCAAACACAGAAATGTCACAAAAGTTAAAATACAAAATGAAGATTTGTAAACTGTGGGTTTCAAAAGTGCTGTTTAATTTCAGAAACAATCCTATCAGCAGTTTTGGACACACACAAGCAGGAGGGGCAGCTTATTAATATTCCACAGAACCAGTTATACATGAGTAAGCAGTATAGTCCTTCCCCTTAGTAAGGGAACCTGTTTCAAGCTTTTTCCAAGAAAAATAAATCTAGACTGTATAAAATATTCACCACTGCATGCTGATACTGGAATTCTGTATTGATCACTGTAATTTCTTTAAGGTATAATGCAGACTTACTTCCCCTCTAGGCATCTCTCTAAGGGAAGAGAGCCACTGGTAATGACATTTTCCATAGAAATGCCAATTGATGCCAAAATGACAATGAGTAAGTGACTACAGACTGCCAAACTCAACTGAAAGGTCACTCCTGCAAAAGATGTGCTCCATTTCATTCGTAATTCAAAAGATTAGAAAAACATGGTTAACGTGAACACTATTGAAAAGGCAAATATAAATTACACCCTGGGGTTTTTACATTTGAATTGGTTTAGATGCACCTTAAAATAATTGCTTTTCCTTCACTGTGCTGTTAAACAACGAAGTTTTGAAAAACTCTACAAGAACAATAGAAACTGCTTTAAACATGGGCTCGGGTAACAGCCGTGACAGACACTGTAAACATGCATTAATAAAATCAAAGAAATATTTATGTGAGGGCTGTTCTACTAAGTACTGAAACTTCAGCTGGTAATGGAAATTATATTACTACATTTTCTCAGTCTCCTGTCAACGTTCCTAATTGGAAGCAAAAATACTGTAATTCCTTAAAAGTGAAGTAAACACAGCACCAAAAGCCTCAGGGTTCCAGGCAAAGCTCTATTAAACTGGAGTTATGACTGAAAGTTTGTATCAGTAACTTAGGAGTTTTTTCACCAGTTCCAAAATAGACAAGGTTTGATTTCGCAGTCTTTTGTCCTTCAGACATACAGTCCCTGCCAGCTGTGACATCAGCTCTCCGAACACCTCCACACCATCCCCACACCTCTGGATCTAACTCAGCATTTCCCATATCCCATCCACAACATAAGCAACTACAGCCAGGGCTGTGCCAGGTTCACATTTCTCAGGCTGATTAGGAAAAAAAAAAAAAACAACATTAATAGTTCTAATATCCCAAAATACAGTAAAAACATACAATATTCAGAGTTGCAGTTAAAAGAAAGCAGTGCTTAAATCACAAATTTTAAACCAGGAGACCACTGTGATGAATATTCTTAAGTTTTAGCCTGTGAAAACTCATAAAATTTCATATAGTAATTCCTGCATCACAGTATATAGCATAAATACACAAGTGCATTTTTCTGTATTTACATCTGGAATTAAAAAGCTTTAATCTATCTTTATTTTGTTATCATTTAATAAATTTTGACCTGGCTGTGACACTGGCTAGACAGAATACTAGGGTTGAGGAATTTATATTCATTCTGTCCATTTCAATTACTATAGAGTTTTTCCTTGGGGGAAGAACAAGAGAAATTTACTTCTTGTGGCATGGTCCTCATATTTTCCAGCAATCTCAATCTACTTCCACTCATTTTCCAGTATTTACTTTGCAAAAAAATATTTCATAGAGAGGAAACTGAACGTATGGCTCTAATTCTGCTTGGAATTTCGTGTAACAAGTTTTCACATCCCTACGGATTTCCATTACTGTCAGTAGAGCACACTATATACATATATATTTTTATATAGAACTGTCTGCATCAGCAGAGCTCAAATTACCTTTAATTACAGGGAATTCTACCTCACCATAATCATATCAACAAGTACGGACAGGGAGCACAGCCCAAGCATCTTCAGAGTAACTTCAAATATATCACTAATTAGCTCCGTCTTTAGGATGCGACAAAAATACAATTTTCTCATAGGAATTGTACTGTTTTCATACTTTCCACGTTGTTTAATGAAGTCTTTACAGCTACAGTCCTCCAGTGAGCTCCACACAGGTAAAGATCTGCCTTTATGCAAAGTACTAAAGACTTCACAGTACGGGCAAAATTGCGCACTCACATGAATTTCCTCATAGGAGCAGCGCTTAACACTTCGATCAAAATTGTATGCAATGAGAGATGATAAATACAAATTGCCGATCTAATTTTAAGGAAAAAATAAGTGGCATTTACTAGAAATTGTCTCTATCATTTTGTAACAATCCAGAGACTGCACCATGCATAGAAACAGATCTGTTTTAAGCCTCATATGAGATTCATATTCTACTTAAATGACTAGCAGGTTATACATGATTCACGAAATAATGTTGCATTTTGTAACAGCTATGCACGAAACACCCCAAGTGCCAACCAGCAGGGTCTTTAGAGGCATCCTCTGACTGTGCAGAAAATAGAAGCCTGATGCCCTGTTCTGGTCCCAGCTCACGAGAAACAAATAACTCCAGGCCCTACCAGTGGAATTTAACTGATTTTTATTTATCTTTATGAGAGAATGTTTTACATTATGGACCAAACGCAATGGAAGTCTCAATGTTTGCCACTGATTCTATAAAAACATTGTCTTTATTGCTTTCTAAGGGAAAATATATATCCCTACGAGCAACTAAATTAGTAACAGAGGGTCAAAACAAGCATCTATTGTCATTGCAACATTTATAAGCATAATAAGCATCTCAGCAGACTCAGAAACCACTTCCTCTCTCTTCTTGGAGCACATTTTAATTGCACAAATTCAATACTTATGCATCAATTTATTTTGAATGCTAATCTTCTGAAAATCAGAGCTAGTACTACAAAAACTACATTTGATGAAAAAGTAATTTGCATGAAAAATGCCAAAAGGCATATATAAAATGGTATTTCATATACCAAAACAAAATTATGAAGCCTCTTCAAAATTAATTTCATCCATTATCTATATAAAACCAGACTATAATAGGACAATTTTTTTCTGTAGCAAAAGGCACTGAAATTGCAGCATAACTTCCATTTAATAAGTTCAATACAGATTTATTATTATCTCATACGTTGGCTTTGAATTAACCAATTAAACACTAAAGCTCTTCTTATTTTTATTTTTTATTATAACTGGCACCAAAACCAAGTGCAAGAAGGGACTGAGTAAATACAGTCTTTGCAAATTTTTTTGCATTTTAATTTTTACCACTTAAAGATATGGAAAAACATCTGCCCTCTATGTCTGTTGTCTTTTATCTCCCTTATTTTCCCCGTTCACGATAAAGAGGAAAAAAGAGGGACACTTTTGACTAAATTTTACTTTTTTTTTTTATAACTGCAGTTTTTAAAACTGAGGTAGAAAAATGGAAGTTCTTTCTGCGAACAGAATGGAACAATCCATATCCATTCCAATAAAAGTGAATAAAGGCATGTGACAGATGTGACACAAGGTAACATTTTAACATCCATCTTAACTTTTCTAGTAACTTTTCCCTTGCCATTGAGCAATCTGCAAATATTTGCAATTTTTTTCCTGAACATAACAAACTAGCAATTGTTTTGAAAATGTATTTGTATCTTCAAAGCCCTTGGAAATCCTTAATGACTTTGTTACAGAGGACAATTTTGTCCTGAGGGGCCTACCTCTGCTCTCCCCTATCCCAGTCTCCATTGCCTAAAGATTTCCATCCTCAGACACCTGTAGCCACAAGAAGTGGTTTCACTGATGTGCTGATCATCTCTCCTACAAAGCAGGTTCTCGGAAGCCATAAAGCCCTTTGATGTTACAGAAATGTCCAAAAATGAAATTTTTCTGTTATTTCGAAGTGTTCTCAGTGAGTGTATTGGAACACTCCAGCTACACACTGGGGCAGAATTTTGCCTAACTGAGAAGGGCAGGAGAAAGGCCACCAGAAAACTCTTATGGGTTCACAGCCCTTACAAACAGGATCCACTTTTACCCTATGTATAGGCCAACGAAAAAAGGACCAAACCATATTCCAAGAAAGTGTTCCACTTCTATAAATTTTGCTCTTTGCCACCCCTAATTCCTGGGAAGTGTAGGCAAGCCCCTCATGAATCTATCTGCTCTGTAACATGTTGACCATTTTTCTTGCCAAGAATATCCAAACTGCCACAAAAGATGAGCTTATGTCAGAGAAATATAATCATTACTTAGCTTTAGTAAAAACAAGCATGAGATTTTTTTTTTCTGACAACCCTCATGGGTAATTATCTTTAATCTTGAAAACATTCACTTTAATTTCTAACTTAAATTCATCTTTCAGACAGTAGATATTAGTTTTGCTTTCTTTAGCACATATAGTTTCTTCCTCCAAACAAATACTCTCTTTCTTCACAAGATCTTTCAAAATCATTAAATGAGTTCGATATTTTATTCCACAACAAAAAAAAGATTAGCCTCTCTAAGGACAAAAATCTTGCCTTAGATCAGTCCTTTTGCATTTCTCCAAACCTTCTCTAGTTTGTTGAGCTTTTCAAATGTATCCATCAGAACTGACACTGCTGCTTCTACAGAGGAATATTAATCCTAATAGAAAAAGAGAAAATGACATCTATAGGTTCATACCTGTAAGGACCGTGTAACTCTTCTGGTCCCTGCATAAGCAGCCGATACCCACCCTGCAGATCATTTTACTGTTTTCTCTACTGAAGCAGGTAAAGCCCAATTCATAATCAAGCATCACATTGTTACATTTTCTATTTCTTTGTTGATAGCTCTACTAACTTAAATGCTAAAACACTAAAAAGTATATTAAAAAGTAGAGGTAACAGTGAATGAGAAAAGTCTTATTTCACAATAAACTGCCTGCTTTGCTTATGTAAGAAAGTTAAAATAATAACACAACTACATAAGAATACATTACAGAGATATCAAGCTAATTTGAATCTGTTTATTTACAGTTTCTTTGCTTTGTTGATTAATTTATCATAGACAAGCTGAGAAGGAAGGCAATATTCCCTGATCTAAGGAATCGTACATAGCAAGTACATAGTAAGGGAATAATCTCAGGACAAAAGCAGACTACTCAGGACCTAAAGAAACATTAATGAACGTCAGGTATTTATGTATTCTGAAAGTAGTTCTGCAATGTTTACCATTCTTTACAACAGAATATGAATGATAAGCAACACGTTATAATCAACATGCATCCACTGGAATTTCATGAGTACTGATTAACAAATATAACAATTTCTTCACTTGCAACACAAAACATAATCAAATTTCAGCTCAGCTGCTATTACACTGGTCACAACCTTTACAATGTCTGTGAATATGTTACAAGTCAATCACAAGTCAAAAGAGGAAGCGATCTAAGGGCAAAAATATAGATAGATATAAGAGCAATTACTCTGAGCAGCAGTTGCTTTTTTTTTTTAATCAGATTCTACAGTTGCACCATTTTTACTGGGTTCTTTGAAAATGCGCAAACACACTGCATTTCTGGGACATCACAGACACTGTTTATCTGTGTGCAAGCCCTTCATACGTCACTTAACTTCTACACTGTCACCAGAATTTCAAAAGAGAAAGTCAATTCTTTATGCGCTGAAAGACCCAACAACAGTGAATGCAGGAAGACCTTATAAATAGCTTATATTTCTCCAGTTCTCTCTGGCCTTGCAGTCAGTAGAGATTACAAACCAATGAAGCAAAGCAAAGGCAATGGCAAGAGCAAGTTGGACAGCTTAGAGATGCCCTAGGGATACTGGGGATGCTCTGTGAAAACACAATCCTTCCTATTTACATAAGGATCATGTCCTGGTTTCAGCTGGAATAGAGTTAGTTTTCTTCTTAGTAGTTGGTACACTGCAGTGTTCTGGACTCAGTGTGAGAATAATGCTGCTAACACACTGATGGTTTGGTTGTTGCTAAGTAGTGCTCACCCCAAGTCAAGGATTTTCCAGTGTCTCATGCCCTGGCAGCAAGCAGGTGCACAAAAAGCTGGGAGGGAGCACAGCCAGAAATGGCCCAAGAGATATTCCATACCGTGGAACATCACATTCAGTCTATTAGCTGGGAGAAATTGGCTGGGAGGGGCTGATTGCTGCTCAGGGTATCAGTCAGCAGGTGGTGAGCAATTGCGTTGGGCATCCCTTGTTTTTCTTGGGGTTTATTTCTCTCATTTGTTGCTATTTTTTTTTCATTACAATAATTACCATTATTATTATTGTTGTTGTTGTCATTGCTATCATCTTTGTAGTTGTTTTTGTTATTTACTTTGTTTCAATTACTAAACTGTTCTTATCTCAGTCCGTAAGTTTTACTTTTTTCCTGATTCTGATTTTTCCTCCTATCCCACTGGTGGGGGGTGCACAGAACGAGTAGCTACGTGGTAGTTAGTCACCAACTGGAGTTAAATCATGACAAGAGTGACAACAAGGAAAGTTTGACTTCCTATATGCAAGCCACCATGAGCACATGAAGTAGGGATACATAAAAGCTTCGTAAAATGCAAAAAAACCCAACAAAATCACCACAGAATTGGGATGAAACACCAGAAGGATGCAATTCTAGCCTTCAGCAATCGCGAGCCTCACTTTCTCATACAGATGTACACTTCTGTTTGCTTGTACCTCTCTGCACAGCACAAGACTTCAACCTTGTTTTGTACTCCAAAACCCTTCACTGAACTCAAGTACATTAAAAAATTTCAGTCTCAGGATGGTAAGCAGTCTGACACAGAATGAGAAGACACAGCCACACTGCAGAAGAAGTAAGAAGGCTTCAAGTTCTTTCAAATACATGTGGGAGAAAACATCTCCAGGCCCCACACCCAGTTAGCCTGATGCTGAGATAAGCAAGACACAACAGGACTGCATTTTACAAAGTGTTTTGTGTAGTATCTAACAGCATTGATCCAGGCCATATAACCTCTAAATAAAAATATTAACAGCATTCAACTATCCCTAGGAAGCTACAATTTATTTAAATCCACAGCCACAACACCTTGTTATACCTCTGCCAGGACCACTGTCAAGTCCCAGCCTTATTGATATCTTTTCCTTGTGTAAATATTTCTATGCAGTACTAAAGCCATTTCTTTCTCACAGATGAATGAATAGCTGCCACTCTAACAGCTTAACATTATTTCTAGAATCTCCAGGATCACTTTTGTTGCCCTCCCTTGAACTCTACTCAGTTACTTCAAATCCACCTCACCATGGGGACACCATACTTAGTATCAGTCCTGATTCTGTACAGCCTCTGCTGAGTGGATCATGCTCCTTCTACCCAGCAGTGTTCTGACTGAACCTTCAAGGATATCACCTTGTTTGCCCCAGTGCTACAATGACAGAAGCAAGTAACTAGGATGACTTCTACATTTTTCTGGTTTTCAAATCCAACTCTCATCCTGTGATAACCAACATTCGCCTTTCAGGTCCATAAAGAGATTATTTTAAATCTGACTATTAAAAATAAGTGTGGGAGGAACATGACGTATAGGTGAGCAATTTATATTGTGTGTGGTACTTTTATAGATTTTTATAAACTTTTATATAGTTTTGTAGGTACTATAGGTTATAAGTGACAAGATGGCTGCGGGTCTCTTTGCTAGAA
>JAYRBT010000082.1:18027795-18079027 GCA_036023395.1 Myiotriccus ornatus | reverse complement strand
ATCAATGATAATAAGACTTTTAACAAGATCTTTTAAGTTTTATACTGTTTCACATACTCCCATCAAGAAAGGAAATAGAATTACTTGAATTTCTGCTGCAAGTTACAGGTTTGATAGTTGAAAAAAGATGTACTTGCACATCCAAATCAATCACAGAGTGGCTGCAGGCCAACAAAACAGCCCTAAAGAAAAGTAAATATAACCTTAATTAAAAAAGGTATTTTTAAAATCTCACAATAGCATGAAAAACACTGCCATCCTCTGTATTAGAAAAAAAAGTGAGGTCCTATCAGAACACACAAAGGCAGGACTTTGTGGAATAGTGAGACCTTTGCATAGGCACATAAAAGCTGCTTACTTTTTCAGCATCATACAACAAAAGTCTGATAATGACACCTTTCTCTGAACTTGTAACAGAGGCAGAAGTGCCATGCAGACAAACCCGCAGTGCTCACACACAAATAGACATAGCCCTGCCATAAAGAATTTTTCGTACAAATTGGATGAGGCTTTTAATCTGCAGACAGTGAAGTTACAAAACTGTCTTCAAAAAGAACAGGTTAAAGCTATGATTATATTAATATGGAGTTTGACAGTTTTTGAGAATTTTGTATGATATACTTGTCCACAAAAGAGAAGACTAAAACTGATGACTCGAGACACTCCTTCTTGTACTCTCCAATGTTCCCAAGTTACCACTTACAAAATTTACACACACAAATAACAACACCAGCAGCCACAATATTCAGCTGTTCTACCATTTTCATTATATCTTTAAAGAATTTTCCAAAGGCCTTCCGCAGCATTTTCCCCATTTTGTGGAATAGGAAACAGAAGTGAAGTAGGTTGCCACCGGCAACAAAGAATGCTATCAGCAAGGTCAGCAATAAAGAGCAGACCTCCCAAATCCAGGTGTAATGAGCTGTATTGCCCTGTCTTAGTACAAACCAGTGATGGTTGATCCATGCATTCAATCATGTCTAAGAGAAATTGTCTGACAATCAAGAAATACCTCAGGAAACTTCCACCTGCATAGACACTTAGGGTCAAAAATCTCAAGGCTTTCAAGATCAGGCTCAAAAACGTGCATGACAAGATTTTTGTGAGCAAATACCGATGACAGCTGAGGGCCTGACTCAGTGGCCCTAACAGTGAAATGTTCATAACTAGAGTGGGTCATTCAATAGGAGACACTTCCTAAATCCTTTTTCTTCTGTCCAGCCAGCCTTGAAAAACAGTAAGAAGCGGGACTGAGCAAATGGCCCTGTTTCTGCACAGTATACATCTGAGAACAGAAACCAAACACAGAGCAGAATACACACATGAATGAATGCCAAATCCACGGGATACATTTTAACAGCCAGCTTTATTAGTTTAACAGAGAAGGACTCTGTGCCTCAGTTCTCAACCCTCTCATCTTATTAGGAGTTCGTGTCAGAAAAGGTCGTGTTATATACAAATTGCTCACATGGAGCAGATTTCCTTGGATTGCCCATGTTACTCATGCTGTTCTGAGCCATAGGAGTATCTTTTCGTACAGACACAAGCCTTCCAGATAACTCCTAAGTCTCATTTATACCTGTGGGGTATACTCAATCCCCAAGTCTCATTTACACATATGGCATATATTTATACGCTGTTTCCAAAGAACAGCAACCAGCACAGCTAAAATTCTGGCTACTTGCCTTCCCTTCTGTATCTCACACACACAGAGGACTGTGTGCCTATGTTTTGCTGATCCAGACAGAAAAAAAATCATGGTAAAAATTCAAGTCTGCCATCTGACAGATGCAGTATGTCGTCCCCAAAAGTTCAGAGTCAGTGTATCAGATGCGACAGCTCTCACAGATATCTTAGTTATCTACTGTTAACAATTTCAGGCTCTATCAGTTGCAGCCTGGCTCACTGGTTATGCACCAAGCTTCCCTGTCAGGGGTCTCTGACCAGGCTAATTTTGCAGATGGCAATAACCACCTAATCAATCCATGTCTTTCTAAGTCCTAATGGAGCACCTGCACATCCAGACATGAATCTTCCTCCTGACATCCTCCACAAACATAAATTACAAGTTTAGTTCACACACTAGACAAGTCTCAGTGACCCCTTGACAGGGCATACAGAGGTCATGCAACAATCTGATTTTCAGCACCCACTATTTCCAGCCTTCCCCTTTCTGCATTTTAAAGCCTGGAGTTGCAGTCAGTATCACTCTCAGGTCTCACAGGAACACAGCTTCAAAGTGATCACTCCTTCCTAAGCCTGATAACCTAAGCAATGTTTCCATTAGGAAGTACTGCAGCATAACAGGAGCAGTTCTCTAGAATGAAACAGTTCTGAGAACATAAATTCCATATTTTACAGCAAAGGGGAGTAGATATGGTCTAGCTCTACTCTGGTCCAATGAACTGGATACAATTTGGTGATTGGACTGCGTAATTCGCTTTAGTTTCATCTGTAATGGATCTCCTTTGTATGCTCCAAGAGAGTCCTGCAACGCCAAGGAAGGTTGGTCAGATGATAAGGAGATTCATCTGAAAACCAGTAAAATGCTAGTGGGATCAAAGCCATCTTACTTTTGACTAATACCCTGTCTGTCAATTGCCATGGCCAAGCAAGAACACTTGCATGTACGTAAAGAATATCTGTGATACCTCAGTTACCTTTGCACCACGGCCACCTCTTCAAAAATCTGCCATTCAAGACTTAGACAGGCTTTGTGGTTTGGAGCAGAAATGCTGGGAAGACAATCCAATGTCATGAACGAAGCCTGTTGATATCAGAGCGGTCAAGAGTCAGGGGTGTAACTGATAATCCTTTTTAACTCTAACTCTGTACGTTCAAGCCAGCTGTGTAAAACCAAGGATGCAATGGGTTGGTCACTGCTTGGTAGGGCTGAGACACAGCTGTGACTAGAAACAGCACAAGGTTCTAAGCTCACTGATGGACTCACTGGTCTCACTGATGACACCACCATGGTTCGCCACTGCTCAGTAATGCATGCCAGTGCAAGGCACCTGTGAAACACAGTCTTCCCCTTGCTAAGATCCTTTCACTTTCCTGCTGTAAGCATCCCAGAGCCTTCCCAATTCTGGCACTGGATTTAGGTAACAACACTTAATACTTCCTGATAAATTTAACTTCCACAAGCTTGTCTTGTCTTTCTTTTAATGTATTTTATACTTCTAGACTTCCGTGGCTCCTATATTAATGAGTTTCACATTTTTGTTGTATGCCACATATTTGTTTTTCTTTTAAGTATGATGCCTGACAGCTACATCTCCTTCTCCTAATTCTTGCCTTATAAGAAACTGTACATAATCACATTCACTTCTGCAGCTGTATGCTACTTGTGACTTTATAAGCTTATTCTGCTTGATCTTTTTTTTTCCCCACTGACAGCTCAATCCTCATTTGTGTCTTCTCAGTATATTTTATATAAATTTTCAATATAAGCTGATCATTTAATCTCCAATCCCTCCATACTGTCAGAGCTTTCCATAACTTTTTGCCATCACCTTCATTGATAATTCTGCTTAATTTTCTATCATCACCAAGCTTTTTTGAGCCTTTTATCCAGCCCATTTCTGTTGAAAAGGAACCTGACTCAATTCAAGAGAGCAAGCCAGCTATTATCTGAGCCAGAAACACACAATGTACAGAAAGGAATGCTAAACAAAAGGCCATGCCAAACAAGTGACCTCATTCCATGCCTGCCTCCCTTGCCCTGGTCAAGTCTACAGCTTGCTGGCAGAGGCAAATAAAACCTTTGGCTCTTCCCCTTGTGCTCACAACACTTCAGCCAAGGGCAGCCCAGCTCACACAAGAGCGGGTTTCCCTGCCGAGCAGGTAAGAAAACATGAGAGATGAGATTGAGGCACCCTTCCAGATCCTCTGAATCCTTTATTTTCCATCAGTGGTGCCTGAGGGAACAGCACTACTGAGTGGCTCCAGCTCTGCAACAAAATGATAGCCAACCTCATTCAAGATAAAAGGTGACCAAGTGCCTTTGTCCCACTAAATGATAAGAGGAGGGAGCAGGATCTCTGCTCAGTATTGGCACACTGAGGCACAGCCTGGAGACACCCAGACCTTGCTCCAGTGAAGAATCTGGGTCTTGCCACAGTTTCCTCGTAAGAAAATCCTCTCCTTTTCCTTCAAAGACGAGGTCTGCTGTGCCAAAACCCACAGCAGCCACACTATCCTCCTCAGCTACTTCCCCACTCACTGTTCTGGAAACTGGGAACAGCTATCCTGTTACGCCAAACCCTACAAAAATCAGTTAACCCTGACAACATATGTTGCACGGTTTGGAGTATATTTCTCCTCCCGTGGAGAGAAAAGGGCTAGATGGGCCAAACTGGGTATGAGTTCACTTTACACCATCGTTCAGTAGTGAAAAAAGGAGGAAGGAGATATAAAGCAGGGGCACAGCAGGACTGAAGCTCAGAAAGGCTGAAAACAGCCAGCCTTGAAGCTCAAAAAACCCACTTCTCAAATGATATTTTCTTCAGACTAGACTTTCTCAAAGTCCAGTGGAGATTGACATTCAAACTCCTTATATTTGCTGCCTGTAGCCTGCTTAGTGAAATATTCAGTATCTGCCTCTTTACATACTGCCCTTCTGAGGGACTGAACAAGGTCACTAATTATGAATTGAGAAAGGACAGGAAAGAAAGAAATTCAAGGCAGATCTTGAAAAAGAAAAAAAAGAAAGGGAGAAAAAAAACCCACCACCCTTCAATTATCAATTAAAATATTATGGTTGCTAACAGTAAGACTATGTTGGTGTGAGCCAGAGAAAGAGCCAGAGGAAGAACCTTTCAAAAAAAGTACACAAATACTTCTGTAGCTAAGTCATTATATAATACCAAGAGTAGAAAGGGTTAGCAAGCAATACTAATCTGCTTTTTGGAGGAGTAAACACTTATCCTCTCAGACATTTGTACACACAAGTAGAAACGGCACATACAAACTTTTGCTACTTTCCTTCTTGTCTTAGGATGGTTAAAAATTTTAGTCATTCATTACACTTACTACAGTGCTGGCTTTGTCACAACTGATGTATCTACTGACAGCCTAAGGAAATCACAGACATATGTGTTAACATACAAAAAAAAAATGAGTGCCACAGAGGACAAGATACCCCTGTTGTCAAGGTCAATGAAGCCTGTGAGCATTACAGGGGTGAGACATTCAAATCTCCAGGGATCAAGATTAAAGATGATATTAGCAGAAGAAGCAGAGCATCTTGTTCTTCAGCAGGAGATTTAATGCTTAAGATGCTGCGCTAGCAACTGATGCACAGCCCAAAAACATCAGGTAAGACAGAACTAAAAGGTAAAATGGCAGGCAGGTAATAGACAGTATAGTAAACCAAGGAAATTAGAAATTAAATTTTCTTTGCAATCATTTAACTACTCAAAGATATCTGGAGGTGCTAACTCCCAGTTCTCAACTTTTTGGCTAATTAATTTTTTCCCATTTGAAAATCTTCATTTTAATTAGCTCCCAAGTTGAGCTGCTATGAAGAGGTTTTATTTTCGTTGTCTTTTTTCTATAAGTACAAAATAATGACTTCAAAAATATGCACTCATTAAAAATAATTAGTGATTTTGATATGGCTAAAATATGCAAGTGACACGGGAAAAATAAGTTGTTGGGGTTCTGTCATAATTTAGTCACTTAGTACCACAATAGAAAAAAAAGAAAAAAAAAAAGGCATATATTTAAATATCAGAAACCTTCCAAGTAGATTACATCTTGAAGTCACGAATGATTAAAAAGAAACTAGAGTTCTTTAGTCAGACAGTAGACAGGTTCTTACAACAGTTGCCACAAAACACTTTTCATAGTTGTCCTCATTACAGTTTGGAATTTTTCATTCCATAAACTGCAGCACAAAGAGCCAAGTGCAATACAGTTGATACTGCGGCAAAATGTGAAAATAGCATAACTGTCAATTTATTCCTCACATTTACATAGCTGGTTTAGCCTCCAATTAGGATGTTCAGCGTTGTAAATAAATACAGAAGTAAACTTTTATGTCAATTTGTGTCTGTAGAAAATGCATCTGTTGACAAGATGGCAATTACCATGGACGAAAAATGAAGTCCATGAAATGTTACGTTACATATTTGAAGATTATTTAGCAGGTTTTTTGAATTACTGATGCCTTTGATATAAGCCTTGCCTTGAAATATGAATGTTGCTATGACAAATAGAAAATGAAACGAGGGAGACAGAAATTTCCATCTTTTTCTTTTATATCTCCTAACTAGATAATTCTATTTTATTATTATTTTAACCAGGCAAAACCCAAGAAGCATTTTTCTAGACTGGATCGAACATCTTGCTCATTAAAAAATACATCAGTCTTTATTGAAGTGTGTCTCCTGTAAGGCAACTCATCAACCCAAATGCAGGTTTAATTAAATACAGGTTCAACTTAAAATTTACCAGTGCCAGTGACATCATTGTATACAATGCCTTGATTCTGGAGTTCAATGACACTGTTCTAATTAACACAAATACATGTTTTAGTTATTTCTCTGTAATTCTCAGCTTTGTTACTGTTTTCTGAAAAGAAGCATGATAGGACATCCCTATCAAACTATTCAGGTTATCACTTGATTCAATTCTACTTAAAGTGTACAGTTTTGCAACCGATTTACATTTAGCATTCATTTCTCATGCATGAGTTGACCCACTTACACATGCAGTAAATCCATGCCTTTGGGGATTTTTCTGGATGGTTTGCTTTATTTCCACCACATAACTCATTTTATTTTGTCAATACAGTGAGCAAGGTTACAGTCATCCTGTCAAATTTATTTATTTAAATTAGAATCAGAAAGACTATATTACTCCCTGTGGAACTTCACTGAAAATTTTTTGAAACTTTGAGGCGACATAACTTTTGTAACCATCTAATTTCAGATGAAAACAGTGATACAGAAAAAATAGGCCATAGTTACAGCAACTTTTTCTGTAAACTTATAAAAGACTTCAGAAATCCTAAAAAAATATAATCAACCACAGTAATATATATCATATTTTACATGCTTAAAAAAACTAAACAAAAGAGATTTTTCTAAGCAAGCCTATAGAATAAAGTCAGATGGAATAGGATCATTTAACAAGCAGCTATACAGGCATCACATCGGCTTGTTTTGACTACCAGAGATACACTTCCCCTAAAATATTTCCCCCTGCATCTCTGAGGACAGTTTCAGCTTCACATTTGAGAGGCTTCTTTGAGGTCACTTACCATCCTCACAGTGGGGCGGCTAAAAGGGAGCATTCCCCACACAGAAATCGTCCCAAGGTCACATGCCATTCAAGTCCAAATAGACTTGTGTCTGACAGACAAGCACCTCCATTCTATACAATTGCTAATGTGGTGTTTCCCTCTCACATTAGTAGCTCACCTGAACTTCAGTATACATTTGGGGTTAGTGTTTCAGTGGATTTACCCCAAAGGCCTATCTTAATTCACACATCTCATGTTATTGTGGGCAGTATGGGATATAATAGCCATTATAAATCCTTATTTTTAATGCTAACACTTTTTCCAAATGCAGTTGCCTCTCTCAGGCAGGGATTTGTTTTCCAGCTTCTTAATGACAAAATGCTTCTGTTCTTTCTAGTAAGGAGTTATGCACCTTTCCACCCATCTTACAAAAGAAGCAGCCTCACAACAACATCACTCTTTCTCCCACTCTGGACCAGGTAGTTGACCTTCAGCAGGTGAAGAATGTCACCTTGTTAGGGATATCTGTTTTACTATCCCCATAGAATACGGCCTAATACAACAGAGTTATACATTGATGCAAACTGAACATCCACGTGCTCGGCAGAACTTTTACCATAAAGTTACCTAAATTATTCGATTCCACCTGTACTGACAGGTTCAGACATAATGATTGTAATGACTATATAACATTCCAAATGGTATCCTTCAACTTGGCATTTCAGGGTCTAAAAATAATGTTTCTTATCACATATGGGAGCTATTGTCATGTGTACCACAAGGATTTAGAAAGAGAGACCAAGAAAGAGAATCTGAATAAAGTTATGGGGACAGAAAAAGTAATCAGTGCTGCCCCGATGAATCGTGACCACATTGTTCTGGATTCCCAGCAATCTTTTCCAGCTTCTCAAAAAATAGCTGTAAAATTCACTAGCAAAGGCTCTGCCTCCCTCTACATCTAATGGAAGGCTGACACAGAAGATAACGGTTTACTCTAGGTGCTACTTACTGCATTAACATAAATACTTTAATCTCTGTGCATTAGTTCATTTAAATAAGGTCTGCATAAAAGGGATCCCAATACCTCCCCATTTCTTAGGCAACTCTGACAACAATGTAAATGAAAGCCATTAAAGTGAGAAAGAAGCTTTAGAAAACCTCCATGAAGAAGTTACAGGTTCTTTCTAAAATATTTTATAGTGTGTGGAATATCATATCATACAGTAAATAAACAGTAAATGAAAGAAAATATTAGAAAACTGAATGTTTTGTGACTATTGTTCTACACAGGGATCACAGCAGGAAGAAGTGACAAAGCACCATGACATTTAATAACTTCAGACTTTTTATTGAAAGCATAGGTAAAGAATTAATATACATAGGGATTAATTTAACACTGTCTTTTTCTAACTTTGCATAATGCTTTGATAATGATCAGTAAAGATTTTTTTTTTTTAGTAGAATACACACTGAGGTGCGCATTCTCAAAGGTTTCGATTTTTAGCACAAGTTCTATCTAAATATTACTTACATTTCCACAGATTCATTTCTTAAGCATGAGTTCAGTCATTTTCACAAAATCACAGAACATGCCGAGTTGGAAGGGACCCACAAGGATCATTGAGTCCAACCCTTAGCCTTGCCCAGGACCATCCCCAAGAGTCACACCATGTGCTTGAGAATATAATCCAAATGCTTCTTGAACTCTGTCAGGCTTGGTGCTGTGACCACTTCCCAGGGGAGCCTGTTCCAGTGCCCAACCACCCTCTGGGGGAAGACCCTTTTTCTAATACCCATCCTAAACCTCCCCTGACACAACTTCAGGCCATTCCTCAGGTTCTGTCCCCGATCACCAAAGAGAAGAGATCAGTGCCTACCCCTCCTCCTCTCACAAGGAAGTTGTACAACGCAATGAGATCTCCCCTCAGTCTTCTCCAGGCTGAACAGACAAAGTGACCTCAGACGCTCCTCATATGGCTGCCCCTCAATTTCTGAAAGCTTAAAAAATATGAAAGCTATATAAAAATCTGCAAAAGCTACTCATGGTCATTGAAAAATAATGTGATTCTTTTGCTATGTCATTTCTAAAGCATTTATTAGGACTCTAAAGGCAGAATGACTTCTGCTTACTGAAAATGGGAAGTCAAAAAAACTTCAAAACAGAAATATTAGAAAGTCAAAGGACCTGGAGCTTCTCAGAATTTCCATTTGTATGTATCTATACAAAGCAAGCTTGGAAGATCAATCCACAAAAGGAACAAGGTTGGATGTGAATCTATGCATGTGTGTTCACTGCAAAGGAGAGCAATAGAAGCTCCACCTTCTTGAAGAGATACACTCGTATTAGCAATAGGAATTACATATTCAACCTCCTTCTTTCCATCCAGAAAAAAATGCTGTTGACGGCAACTGATACATGCTTAATCACATGAGTTATATGCAGCATATTTGAAGTGCAGCTGTGTGGAATTAAGCCTACAGCACACCAAATAATGAATAGCTCTTAGAGCTGTAGTTCATGTTAAAACTGTCAGAGGAATCAAGGGGAGCAGAAGGCAATCAGTACCATGGTGCATCCAGCCTAACCCACATGCCACAGACATGCAGCAATTCAGGCACTGGTCAGCAAGTGCTTTTCATCTATGTTAGTAGACACAATTGTCATACGTGACTAAATGCTTATTTTCCAAGTGGAAAACAACAACATGAAAGTCATGCTTAGGAATATAAGGACAGTTAAATAAAGTACGAATCACTTCAGAAGCAGTTAAAATCCCAGCATTGCCCAGAACAGCATAAATTCTTTTTGTGTGCAATTTAACATGCTTACCCAGTCTCTTCGTTGATGGTTGGTTTGATGGATGGTTGAAATGTAGACATTGATGTTGCTGTTATTTTTTCCTGTTCCCTATTCTTCTCCTTCAATTCAGTGGAGGAAAAAAAGCCACTGGAGACAAGTATCTGCAGGCTTTGCACTGCAAATCCTGCAAATGCAGCTCTGGGCCCTGTTAACATCTCCTCCTGCCAATTTTCCCTACAATCTGTTTTAGCAATTTAAGAGATCATTTTATGTTTGAGCAAGTAAACAGGTTGAACAGCTCTGCCAATAGCTTCCAAATAGGGAGCCATGGCTCATTGTCTGTTAGGAACAGTTTCTAATTTCAGATATGCAGATGTGCACAACTACAGTAGCAATATGTTCTGTGTTCTGCTTTAGTTGCTACTGAAGACATATTTTTATCACATCTGAGGTAGTATCCAATTCCTTATCATTTGTGTCTTTCTCCAGATAGCAGGTGTTTAGTTGATTCAAATTATGAGGGAAACCCTGCTCTCTGCTGCATCCCTGAAGCTCTATAAATTTGACTGGTGGTGGAATGCGACCCTTGATACTGAAAAAAAACCAAAACAAACCAACAACAATATCATTCACCATATTTCATTACAGACATTTAAAGACAATTAATAAACAGCTTTTCTCACTAAAATTCATGTGAAACGCTTTCAAAAAGGCTTCAAGATTTTCATGCTCTCTCTCTGCAGCCAATACAGGCTTCACTAATTTCAGTGAGGAGTTCAAGTCCTGATACAAGGGCAAGACACTCTCTTACCCCATAGGGGGGTGATTCAGTGACCTTCCCTTCCCTAACTCTACTGTCCTTTCTAACTTCTTCACCAAAGTAGGATATCTTGGAAAGGTGCTTTTTATATAAATATATATATATATAAATATGTTTATAAATATATATATATTATAAATACAGTTTTCATTTCATACACAATCCAAACTTACTGGAAAAATGAGTCACATACAAATAAATGAACTGTGTTACTTCATTTTGCTAGTTCTCAAAGGGAAGAAGGGCACAGATGTGCAGTGCTTCTTGCTTCTACATGATTTAAGTTCATAACAGCATTAATATGGAAGTGAGAAATGCCTTTACATGGGCTCTCAAAGCAATCAGGGCAACCACTGTGAAAGTTTCCATGCATCCTTTGAGCCAAACAATCAAGGGAGCAACTTCTACTATCCAAGCACTGGCCTTTATCTTAATGAAAGCTTCTCACTCCATCAATTTGTATGGACACCTGTTTTCTTTTATACTTTGCAGACATTTACCAGGAACAGATTTAAGAAAGAGCAGCTTATTTCACATAGGATAACACATGCTTCAACTCATATAGCTAGACATAAAATTGCAGTGGCAGTAAGCTGCGGTTCACTGCTGCAAACCACTGAAAGTGTTCCATTTCCCTAAAGAAAATATTATTATATTGAGTTCCTACTTCCTCATTTAGCCAGTGTCATGACAGGTCAATAATCTTTTGCCATCATCTTTAATTATTTTGTTCTTTTTGCTACCTTAACTTTTTCCTTGCAAAACCAGAGTGCAGTTAGCTTATTTGCAAAACCACCTATAGAAATACCCTCATTTTGAGAATATTTGCATTCATATTGAAAATCCTCTCAAAGTTCAAGAAGAACAAAACCCACTGCAAGGTCCTTTAACAAAATAGACACATTTCTCTGTGTGAAGAGTATACATTTTTTGTAGTGACTACATATTCAATGCTAAAAGCATGTTGTACCCCTTCAGAACTGGGCTTTTAATGATAAAAAAAGCCTGAGATACTGGGATACATTTTATTCTTTTCTAAGAAACTACATTCTGGTCCTAATACCTCCATTGTGACATAAAATAAATTCCATAACTTCAGTCTAAGTCTTCAGAGGTAGGGTTGATGGTGGTAAAATAGCAACCAAAATCCAACACCCTCTGTCAACCCACTCTCCTTCCACTCCTTCCATGATTTTTTTTTTCCTCACAAGGTTTATATTCATAGCATAAGAAATTCTTTAAAAGGTCAGAGCACTGTGCTAATATTCATGTATGATTCCAAACTTAATATCAGGACAAAAAAAGACAATTTAAAAAAATATTTATGCTACTTAACATCTGTTATAATTAGTTTTATTTTTTAATTTATCAAGAATATCTATACAGTTAACTATGCTCACTTACCCCTTCAATGAAGTTGTTACAATTTTGGTTCAAATAGGCTCTTTGAGAAGTATCTAACACTTCAAGGTGAAACCAAAACAAAACTGAAAATTGAATAGATATGTTAGCATTCTTCCATTTTTCTGTATATGAAAAAATTAATCTAGAATTATTAAAGTGCTTACCTTTCAGTGTCTTGAAACCTTAATCACATCCTTAGTCCATGACATATACTGCTTATCTGATAAATACAGAAACTACTCTGTGTGGAATGCCTTTCTATAATATAGCAGTTTTCTAATTAGATTCAAGTCGTGCCCTATGCAGAATTATTTTTCTAGGATATAATGTTATAAATGAATTTATTATTTAAGCATAAGCAGAAATTAAACGCAACTTCTTTTATCATGCACATTTTGAAATTCCATTTTACACTTCAAGATTAATTCTTTATAATAGAGTTCCTTACTTGGAATCTCTGTCAGCTACATACATAGAGAAAAGAAAACAACTCTGTATTGCTAAGATTGGATAGAACAAATCTAAATTGTTAAGACTGGGTGGTTAGAAATTAAGAGACAGGACTGGTACATGCAATCACTAAGGAAAAAAAAATGAAATAAAACCATTTTTCACATTTAAAAAAGCTGTTTCTGAGACTGAAAAGTCAGATAGGTATCTTTGGTTCAGGAACCAGACAGTATCATAAATTGTGCAGCAAAGTCTTCCACTAGAAGAGAAACCCCCTTGATCCATTTAAATCTTGAGATAGAAAGAAAGCTCTTTCCCATGGCACAGAACTACTTGCTTTTGACATCTCCTTTTCCCACAACAGAAAACACAGTGCTCTTTGAACAAGAGAGAGATAAAGAGCATGCAAGTGAGCTGTGTCATACTATTCTGTAGTCTGATGTTGAGGGTACTGGGCTTGGGAGATCCAACTAAATTCTGGCATGCCAATATGCAAAACTGAGCACCACAGGCCCGCTGCAGGCTACTCCTCTCAACCTCTTGTAACGGAGCAGACCCGTGTGAGGGATTAAGTATTCATCAGAGCATTGCTCGTTTCATCTCCTTGATGCGTTCCAGAGCTACCCCACGCAAAAGAATCACTCTTGCTTGAGGAAGCTATACAGGTCATGAGAGGACCTAATTTACATTCCTGGTCTGAATAAAAAATACAGCTGATTAAAACCAGGGACTTGCTGAAGTTTCCCAGATCCCAAATGGAAGTCTTAATGGCCATGCTTTTTGCCACTCTGTAGAATACATCTTGCTCTCTTACAAACCAGTAGTTTCAATTAACCCAGCATGAACGTAAGAGATGAGCTTTTGTTCTCATCTTATCTATGCCCAGGAGCATTTGTACATCTCTTAAATTAACTGTTCTCTCCATTGGCCAAGGCTCCAGGAAATGAGCCCAAATTTTTCACCTCTGGACATCAAAATCTTAACTAGTCAATACTTTGGGAAGAATGGTACATCTCCATTGCTGTGAAAAACTAATATTTTTCATTGACTTTTTTTTTCCAATAATACATCAACCTGAAAAAAGTTATTTCTTTCAAGTAAATAAATTTCATCATCTTCTTCTGATCATACTTACATTGGGTGTCTCTGAAGCCACGCTGTAGTGTTATTACCACAGAGAATGATTCAAAAATATTTTCACAAAATAATCCATTGGGGACAAGTTCTTGTAGAAGAAGAATGATCAGGAGGAAAGCCAAGACAAGTTAATAGTATTGATTCTGTATCATTTCTAGCTCACACTAGTTCTTACCTATTTCATATATATCATAACTTGCACTACATATCACCTAATATTCCTTCACGCAGTGAGTTAAACCTGTTATTAAGGAATACAATACAAACTAATAAATTCCCTAGGGAAAGTTATTCAGTAAATACATTTTTAAAAAAATTTAAAAAGAAAACAGTAAGTCAGAAAAAATCCCATTTTTAAAAATCCCATTCCTGTAAGCTAATGAAACACATTGTTTCACTGTTTGCCATTTCTTTCTCATCTTGCAGAACATTGTCTTGCGTGTATTTTCTTTTAAAACTCAGCATCAAAATTTTATCTGCTTCTAGAAAACTCCTTCTTGGCAGTTATGCTATTTTTTCCAGTTTTACAGTCCCTGCTAAAAAAGAGACAAAACTATATAACTTACATAATTTATATAGTTTATATGTAAATTAAAAGTTACAAAAGTATTCTTACTCGCTGGCAAATCTATTAGAAAAGGAAAATGTGTCAAATCATTTTAATGAAGAAAATACTTTGAGCATACTAGCTGAAAGCTGGAGAGGTGAACACACATTTCCAATGTGCTGTACAAGTCCATGGTACGCAGTTACACACACTTCAAAATCAGACATACACAAATCTATCAACAAAATCACATTCTTCACTCACACAGACTTCATCAGAAACACCAACAAACACACCTAGACACACTAGTTCTCCATCTACAATCACTTGAGGTAGCAGTCATACATTACTGATTTGCTCCTGTGTCCTTTTCAGTCTTTGTAACTCGGGCGTATCAGTCACAATACTGAACCCTCTTCCTTTGCTTTCTTCAAAGTCTCTTTTGTATTTTACCTACAGAATAGAAAATACAGAAGAACAGGGTTGTTTTCATTTTCCATAATGTGCCCCCAGCAATCTAGCAATTCTTTTTCACTGTAAATAAAGCACTTGTAGAAGGCTTTCAGCCTTTAAAGGAGAAGTCTGCCTTCATCCACTGACAGAGATAGGCAGCAACTGGACAGAATTCCCCAGTTGCCTGAGCAAGTGGGGGTGCCACGGGCTCACCTCCACACATACTGCAACTGTGGAAAGATCAGTCTGTGGTCATTTCATTCTCAGAGCAGTTACCACAGAACTATAGATGCCAGCACAGCATCAAGCAAGCACCTATACCCACACAAAAAAATTAGTTATAACTAAATTTGGAGGTCCTCTAATACACAGTTTCACATTTCACCCTCTCTTCATGATTACTCCACCAGTCTCTTTCCCTGTTGAAACATCAATTACACATTAAAAAATACTGCATAAAAAGAGTATTCAGAATATCATGAAGTCAAACATTGGTAAGTTAGGGAATGGCTGCCTGTACAGGCTTAAATTTTCCCTTTTGCACATACACATTCAGATATTGTCTTTAATCAGGTACTCATTCTTTGACATATCCTTTGACAAGACCTCCTGCTTTATTTTCTGCACAACAGAGATGATTCCATATGCGGTTGTGCCTTGTTTTCGGACCAGACTATTCAAATCCTACCATCAAGGCAGGAATATTGGCTTCATCAGGACCTTTTAATCAGGACCATTAATCAGTCTTCATAATGCACCCTGGAAAGTGGGAATGGCAATATCCACTCTTCTAGGACAACATGCAAACTGAGGTGAAATAAGCTTAATTCCCAAAAACATACAGGGGTCTCAGGGTGTTCACTGTCAGATTCCTAACAGCTGAATGTGTTCAAATTATGGACTTGGAGTTACAAATACCCAGTACTTCTGCAAATCAATCTTGGGGATCTCAGTTTCAACATAAAGAAACAAGATGAAATCTGCAAAATATTAAGTCACTGTTGAGCAACAGACAAAACTCTGCAGAGTCAGGACCCATCTCTCCCCAGATGGATTCATCTACCTTACCCATATAAACTTCCTTTTACTTCCTATGTCTCCTGCTTTATTCACTACATGTATCCGGATTTTGCAGCATCTGGGAGAGCACTAGTACAGACAAAGCAGGATTTTCCTTCACTCAACTGATAACCAGTAAACATCCAGCACACGTGCCAAGTTCGAGGTTGGCTTAGGTTTATTTCACAAGCAAGTACCTAATGTCACACACGGGAAGAAATACCTCTAGATCATGACCATTAAGTTTCAGAAGGCTACAGAATAGAGTTTGTCCTCCCCACCCTAAATCTCGATGAGTATGTTACTAACTTTTGTTTTTTTCTTTAAATGGCATTTTAGCATATATCACTGTATATACTTCGCACATAAACCATCACACAAATTCTTGAGACACTGCAATAAATGACCAGATCAGTGAACCATTTTTCCTGTGTTCCCCATTTAGAGCTAGCTGTAGATTTCACACAAGTATAATCTTTTCACACTACCCTGAGTCAAAGGAAACAGCACTTACACTGGGGCTTTTGAGAAAACCATGGGTTGATTGGCCCATGCCTTTCTGTTCATCTCCCCCAGGTTCAACCCCTCTGCACCTTTCCTTCCATTTGACCACTGTATTCAGGTATCACTTCATCTCCTGAATTTCTAAACTGCTCTAGTCCATCTCTCTTTGGCTTCTTGCTAAATCCCTTCACCAAGGCACTCCAATTTTCATTGTCTATTATCTTCCTTCTACCAAATGACTCTCCATCTTCCCACCAACCCTCAGAGGATTCCTTGAACATACTATTCCAGGCCTGCTGCTAAGAAAGAGGTCTTGGAAGTATCTGTAAACTTCGTTTATTTGAAGTCATACGAAACTTTATCAAAATTGGACAGACTTCCATGGCCAAGGACACATGCCTAACACAAAAGACTTCAATTTCAGGAAGCTTCAGCTCCTCAGCCCTAAATGCTAAGAAAACTGAGCTGTTAAACAATTTAACAAAAACAACAACAACAACAACACTTCTTGTTAATAATTCCAAGGGAACAAAAGTTTATTCTAGTCTCAGCCTTGGAAACTGCTAAGTATTTTGCATAAAAATTTCCCATTTGACCTGAAGCAGGCAGCTGACATGGAAATGCTCAGCCTTACTGTTTAAGGTTTACCAGAATTATGAGCAAGTGAACACTTACCATGAGAAATGGGCTTAGCCCTGCCTACAAGAGAGATTACCTATTCTTAGAAATAGCATTTCCTGCCATTAATTCCAAATGTTCTAGCCATTAACTTCAAATGACCTTTATTCATCTTACAAAGGAACAGAAGAAGAAGAAAGGGAGGGAACTAGATAGTTTTAACTTAATATTATTTTAATCCTTCAGTCAGATAAAAAGGGCTTCTACTCTCTATTAATAAATCACTTCACAGGAGTAAGGTTAACTATAGTTCTCAGAGTAGCTACTCTGAAACCATAAAAAAAATTATTTAAAACATCAGTTGAGTTAATATATGCATTATTGGATTTTGCCACCTAACTTCAAAATGTAGGTTTCAGTTATAAAAATCACAAAGAAACATAAGGTTTCATGAAGACAACCTCTCTGTCAAATGTAGCCCAGTAAAACTACTGGGCTACATTTATACTAACTACTGGTTAGAGCAAATTCAAAAGACAAAACACCTCAGTTTCCAGAAAATTAATCAAGCGAAATAATAAAGACATCATCAGTCATTTAGAACTTGGATCCAAACAAAACTCTTATTTAGTATCAAGAATTAATATGAATGAAGAGGGGACAAAACAACTGCTGATTAGCCTCCAGTTTCAGATAATTTAAAACTTCAAGTTTTGCTTGACCTGAAAACTTTTAGTAACTACAAAATCTGGGGTTACAATACAAATTCATTGCTTTAAACCAATTTACATTAGAAAAGAGTATTCTGTATAGGAGCTGTAAAAATCACTTTGAATTTTGTATCTGGAACAGTGCTTTGGCTACTGCTGAGCAGTGGTCACACAGAGTCATCCCCAACCTCACCCACAGACCAGTAGGCTGGGGGTTGGTGAGGGGCTGGGAGGTGACAGAGCCAGGACAGCCAACCCAAACTGACCAAAGGGATATTACATATCATAAAACACCATGCTCAATAGCAAAAGCAAAGGGGGAGAGTGGACTTCAGTGATTAAGGCATTTGTACCAGGGCCCTACTTCCCAGAAAGTGGTTGGACATTGCCTGCTGTTGGGAAGTAGAGTATAAATTTTGCTTTTGCTTTGCTTCTGTGTGCAGCTCTTGCATTTTTCACCACAAAAAAAAAAAAAAACAAAAAAAAAAAAACACCACAACAACAACAAAACACAAAAAGGTTTTGATTGTATTTTCTCCCTCCGTCCTGCTGAGGAGAGGGAGTAAGAGAGTGGCTTGGTGGGCATCTGGCGGTCAGCCATGGTCAACCCATCCCAAACAGGACCCCTTGAAATTTCGTTTTGAAATTGAAATGTCAATAACCCCTAATGACTGAATCATAAATGCAGTCATTTCCTACAAAGATGACTTTCAGCAGCTCCTCACCAAAATCCCAGCCAGCTGTTCATAATGCTTCCCTCTTGGCTCCAAAATTGAGTGCAGTCTCATAAATACAGAGCACCCTCAGTGGTGACTACCCTGAAAAATTGATCCTTTGAGAGACAATGTGTGGCATAAACATTAGAAATAAAACGGTAATAAATCACCATACATGAAAAAGTTTTGAGAGAAAATACTTCATGAGAAGTAATTCTGCACAGACCCGCAGTGAAAGGAGTAAGTGATCCAACAGATTTTTAACAAATCAAACTTCTCAGATTTGTGACATCAGCAAGAGATGTTACATCTCATGTCATCTCATTTAGAGACCCAAAGATAGGATTGTGTAAATCCATTCATGAGGTCAGCATGAAGAAGCCAGAAGGACCATCTTACACTGAAGGACAGAGGGTCATCTGTACCTAAAATATTACACTGAGAAAATGCTGCTTATTTTTTTCACAGGTACACTTGGTACTTGGCAGCAAAGCCATCTATTAGTAAAACAAGATTAATTTTTCCTGGGAAAAATACTCTGAAAATATAAATGGAGCCTAAAAGACTGGTTATACTCTTGGGGGTTTTGGCACTTACACTTAGTCCAGAGTCATTTGCAATGCCAGAAGTACATGTCAGTTGAACAAACGACACAGTAGCCCAAAAACCCCCAAAAAAAAAAGCAAGCAAAAATTCAGTATGGTGGATCCTCATACTCTTATCCACCCCATCCCTATCGAAAAGTTTCTCAGCTACTACAAAGCAAATATTAAATCACCAAAAGCTAAGGCAATGCTAAAGCTAGTTTCCTGTACAGTCCCTTCTCACTTCCCTGTACAGACCAGGTAGCTGTGTAGTTAAATCTCCTTCCTTATTTTGGCACATTGCATAGCCCCACAGACTGGCATCATCATGCCTCATGTCCAGCAAGGAAGGAATAAGCAGGGTAGAATGGGAAAATTAGACCCCTCACAACAACATTTGCCCTGAGACAAATCTTCATAGACCTACAGCCTTTACCACACCCTGAATATTTATGAATTTGTTTCAGTATGTTATGTTTGAGGCTTGCCCAAAGCCATCTGCTCCTTCTGTGCCCAGCACACACAACCACCTCCCAAAGGTCACCATCTGCTAATACACTGGTTTTCACAGACTGGCAAGAAATCTTCTCCCACAGTAGAGGTCCTAGAGGCACATCTTGGCAAAGATGCCTTTGTTTGGTTCTGCTTATTTCATTGAGCACATAGTGCATTGATTTTGCCTTGATTTATCTTACTTCTTACAAAATTAATGGCAAGACACAGAAAAATTTTACTTTGTAAATTAGGTTTTTATGAACATGACTGAAACAAATGTCTACAGGTAAACCAAATGTAAAGAACAATTCTAGCCTAAACTCAGTTAGACTTCTATTTAGTTGACTAATCCCTCTTATAAAGGATCCCAAATACTCTCCTATTTGACAAAAGGTAGGTTTCAGTCTTCATAGTATAGTTTGTCTCTTTGTATCCTAACACTGCCTATAGTTCAACATTCCATTAATCTCCTGCTTGTATTAGAGGTACATTTAAGTTCCATCTAAGACCCAACAACAGTTCCATCCAAGACCCAATCTGCTCAAGCATTGCTTCTCCTAATAGTGGTAAAACATGGTCTTCCCACTGTCACTCCATTAGAATTATTGCCCACAGTAAATCTAAACAGCTGTTTGGAATGCAGAAATGGAGAACAGCCCCTAGAGCAGACCAAACTGTCCTCAAAACTTGGAAGATATAAGTTGGACATTCCTTAGGGAATTCCTAAAAGGCCACTGATGAATGAGTTTTGCTGGAAAAAGGGACTGCAGGGTTACAGATTTCATCACCTTTCTCAGCTAAAACAAAATAAAAATCCCCCAAGACTGCATTTTGCAATTTTTTCAAATGGTCTCTAGACTGCACAAAGTCAAATTTTAGATCTTTTTTTCCTTTTAATATAGAAAAAAAAAAGCCATTTTCACATCTCTGAAGCATTCATCATAATAGTTGAAACTTTCTGAGAGAAGAAAGTTTCTTAATCAAAGATGATTTAAAGCTGAAAATGTCGATACTCTGACAATGCAAAACTTTTGAATCTATATGAAGTAAAAATTTTCAAGTGTCATCACTATCATTAAATATTATGTCTTTCTACATACATCATTCAAATACTGGGCAAGTCTGTTTGTGCTACCCTCTGAAGTACAACCTCAGCAAGTCTCTGACCATCTGCAAATCTCTGCACTATAATTTCCTGAAGACCTTTGCAGTTTTACCAGGGAACTAACTTCTAACAAACAAAAATCTTGGGATCCACATCAGAACAGTTAAAATGTTGGATGGGTGTAAATTAAAATGTATAAATAGTAACTCTGGAGATAATGTCTCTATAATGTGGTCTCTTTATACTGAAGATGACGTGAGTAGCTCACAGAAAATGTGTGGACAGAAGTGTTCCACACCCCAGGCCACGGAGGGACAGGAAATTGGAGGCAGTGAGAGATCAACAATTTCAGAACGAGAAAAATACGGAGTCCTCCACACAACAGCATGTGAACGTGCGGGATCCAAGTAAAATTAGGACTGAAGAGAGTGAGATCTGATACTGTTTCAACGGGCTTGTTGCCTAGGCTCCATTGAAACTAGTTGGGTGCTTCTGCTCAAGAAATTATTTTTATGCCACTAAGTATGCTCTCAGGTGCCTTACACCTTGTTTCGCTATTCAGCAAAGTGGAAGTCAGGGATACCCTTTTCTATTAAAATATAACACTAATGTTCTCCAAAGCTGATTTGCCCCCATTTCCACCAGTGACTATCATCCATTCAATTTGTGAAACAAACTTTGCATCCACATTTTAAGAAGCAGTAAACAAACTCCACGCAGAACTGCAGCTGAGGAGATATGAGGTGGTAACTTTCATGACGGAGACATACTGTCACATCTTCTGTCCACTCCCTATCACTTGGTATATGCTGTGTTTGAACTACTTTATCTCCATGGAACAGAAGTCTGGGGAGGTGAAGGATTTCTTACTCTACCACAACAGAAACAGAGCTGACTTTACCATATCTCATCTCCAGGCAGAAAATGAAATATTGATATATATAATCCAAATGCAGCCTGATAAATTACCACAAATTTTAATAATACCCTCAAAAATGAAACCAATGACAGCAAACTGCTCCAGAGATAATTATCAGACATAGAGGGGGTAAAAAAAAAAATAACCAACCCCACATTTTAATGTCGTATGTATAGATTTGCTAAATCCTGGAATATTGTTTTTATCTTCAGGGCCTGAACTAAACATACAGTCCCTGCCTTGCTGTTTTCATCACCGCTGAAATGAAATGGTCAGGCGATCACCAGGAAAACTATGAACTCATGAGCTGTGTGCTCTGAAGGAAGTATGCAGTAAATCACAAGCACACCTGAGCTTGCTATGCCTATGGTCCAAGGTGGACAGAAAATACGTAACTGCTGGTTGGTTAGGTCATCAACACGGAGCTAGCAAGCCCTGCTGAGAGGCAGGATGTGCTAGCTCGGGCTCAGCTCCATGCAAACCACGGTCATGCAGCCTGCAGTTGGCTCACAGTACTAGCAGAGCTCCAAGGCATCTGCACACTGGATAGCAAAACGATACAACACAAAAATGCACATCCACACGAAAGGCAGCAGCTACCACAGCAATTCGGGGAGAGGGGAGGAGGGAGGTGTAAAAAAGGAAACAGCAAACATTCCTTTCCCTGCAAAACCCCACCAAATAAAACCTTCTAATAAATCTTCCAAAAAACACCAGGGTCATATCAGTCCAAAGAGTGTAGAATATTCACACAAAAAATCAAGCCAAAAACGGAACTAAAAAATACAGCATGGCATGTAAAGAAGATCAACCACAGAAGGGATGTAAAGAAGACTGATTTCAGAAAATTGTAATACAGACCAAGGACACAAGTTGTAGTCATATGCTACAAAAGGTAACTAAAACAAACATTAATGGGCAAGAGAATCCAGAACATGACATGTAAAGAAAAAAAAAATACTGTAAAACTTTTCTGAACAACTGCCCAAAAAATTCGGGAATGTTCACTGCTGTAGCAAGAGAGAGAGGCTGAAATGAACCCAACTAAGAGCCACCAGAATGCAGCTCAGAGAAAAGTGCAGAGGAAAAGAAACCGAAAAAATCAAGATTTGAGCAATACAGATGTGCAGGCACACAGGAGTCATAGAAAAAAATGGGACACAGTGCAATTATACCCTCTGGCATCTGCTAACAGCTTAGCAAACTTGGGGTCTCTCTGTCACTCAGACACCATGCAGCTGGCACCTTATATACCGCTCACATGAGTAACTATCCTCTTGTCTCATTACCTTACAGCTCTTCTTGTCTATTTCCATGGTAAGGACAAGCCATTACTTATCTCAAGGAGTTAACAGATCATTTGGCTTTAGGTGTTCTTATGGAAGCTCCTTGCAAGTGTTTACTGTGCCACTTATTTCTAGAAAAAAATGATATATCAAGTGGGAGCCTGCAATGCAACCCTGGTTGCAAAATCCATGCCCATTGCACACAGCCTGTGCCGCCTTGGCCATATTAGTTGTAGATGTCCCATGTAGTCAGTTCTTTTGTCTCTGTAAAGCCAAGGGTAGGGGAGAGAGACTACCTATCTTTTCCCTTTAACTGTATACAAATTCTGAAATCCTTGAAATTTTTCTGCCTTCCAGTTATCTTTCTGCCTTTTCAAAAGTTGGAAGGAAAAAGGGGAAAAATAGGAAAATCTGTAAAATTAATTTCCGGCTAATACCTGCAGCTTGGCACCCAGAGATTAGTTTTAGTTAAAGTCTAGCGAGAACATGACATTAAACCCTTTTTTTTGAGTCTGTAGATTCTCCATTTTGTTCTTCATTTTAAAGTGAAAAGGAAATGAAGATGAATGCAAAATGACACATGTAAGAAAGGTAGTTTCAGACCAGAAAATACATAATGGACAGTTCAGCCTTGTATGTTAAAAATATACTTTCATTTTCAACTCTGAATGTCAGATATTCTTAAGAAATTTCATCTGCAGAGGGGAAAAATACAGAAAATACTTTGTCCCAACTAAAATTCCCAAAACTATCATAAGTGTCTGTAAAGAGAACTGAATCACTACAAATGTTAACCTTTGGAGAAGTCCATAAGGTGAATCACTCAGAGGGAATAATTTCTTAAACAATTCAGTATGTAGGCAACCATCTATAAATGCAAATCTAATGTTTACATCAGTCTCTCAAATATCATGGTATCAACAAGCAGAGAGAAACAGTTAGACACACAGAAAACTCATACAATTCCAAAACTGCAGCCACAGGAACTGAGATCAGAAGATGCCAAAGGCCACCTGTAGAATCAGTGTTGCAGCCTGGTTCTGACTTAGCAAACAGTGATGCTTGAATCATCTGAGTTTACAATTTCCAATATCTCCAAATCTTTTGCCTCTATAACAACTTGCACTGGTAAATCTACCTCATTCACAAAGAGGATGAAGGCTCATGATTCCAGAATCCCTGGCTTGAGTTCCCATTTCCCTGTGCTCATTGGGAATTGAACTCCAGTCCTGACACAACTCACGAGAGAAAGACATAAGTTGTCCTAGGCTCCTGACACTACAAGACCCAAGGGATACAAATGGAAAAATCTTAGCCACATACTCAAAGGTGAAAATCCTATAGTGAGAACATGGTAGCTTGGGGCTAGTTTTGCAGTGTTGATAGTAACAGGGAAATTAGGTCATTCCATTTGTTAGTTACCTAAGTAAAATGAGCAATAAAAATGTATCCATTTCCCTCATCCTGCCTCAGTCAAAAACATTTGCTGCTCACTCTCACTTTAACATCCTTAAATGGAGATCAGGCAATTAAATCATCCTCCAAGCCTGGCCTTCAATTTTGGGATCTTCTTTGGGAGCCTCAGTTAAAGCTTATTACAGTTATTAGGAAACTTCTAACTAAATTCAGTTTATCCTTTAATACCATTATCCCAGGGAACTCCTCAGATGGCAACAACTGGCCAGAAACAAAAAGCAGATGTCACTAGCACAGACATTGACACACAACCTCACTATCCAACTCATTTTTACAGTGAGTGGAGAGAAAAGGACACTTTTAGAGAACAATTCAGCTCATCTGAAGAAGATACTTAAAAAACTTATATTTAAAACACCTTGAAAATACCTTAAAATGTAAAAATGCAACTTAAAACTACTTAAAATATCTTTCCATATCTTGAGAAGATACCTAAAGACATCTTTAAAAAGATGACTAAAGCCAGATGAGATGAACTCTATCATGAGCTGCAACATGCCCCATCATTTTGTCTATACATCTCCTGTGATGCTACATTTTTGTGACTTACTTCATAATAAATTTGCCATAAGTTTCCTAAATCTTCAGAATTCTAGAGCTGCACACAGATGCCAGTAATGAGTTTGGTGTGGATCAGTTTTCAGCTGCATACAACAGTGGTTTTTAAATTGAGAGCTGAATCACCAGATTTTTTCAAACTATGCCTGTAGAGCAATATGAAAAACCCACCCAAAAGAGAGGTTATTTATGATGTGCAAAGGAACGAGAAGGGCAAGGTACCCTTTAAATACATCCATTATTCATTCCTACTGAATACACATGAATTCTGCTTCAAACAGCGAGGGATATGTTGTGAGAGATGCCCTTCTAATAAAAACAAGGCAGGAATGTTAGTACCAGAAGGTTCCCTGCAGGCTAAAAAGTGACAGTTGGCTGGGGTAGGATCAGAGAAAAAAAGCGGGGTGTAGCAGCAGGGCCTGCTTAGACAGGGAAAAAAAAAGTGTAAAGAAAAGGAAGGGTCTGCAAATTTGAGGAACTACTCCAGAAATTAAATGAAGGGAAAATAAAAAAAAAAAAAAAGCACCACAACTGTTTCAGAAAGGAAAGACCAGTCATCCCAAAGGAGCAGACAGGGGCTGTACTTCCCATTTCTTATCAGAGATGTTAGCTAACAATAATGAGTGAGCAGGAGGAGAGGGAGGGAAGAGAGAGAGAACAGTTGCAAATCACCCCAGCTGTAGAAACTGCTCCCTTTGTTAAATGGCCCTTAGTGACTGGAGAGAAGGTGAGAATTTAAAGAAGGGTCTTTGTTATTTAAATACTATCCCGTGCTACTTTTTCAAAACTTCCTTAGAAATGTATAGTGAGATCAATTATTTTTCAGTTCCAAGCACTAAAGGCCACAGGCTTGGGGTTTGGGGTTGGGTTTTTTTCTTTAGCAACGAGGGAAAACTAGGAGAGAGGTCATTGCCTCTTATAAAAAAGACAAATGACATTCCTGTATCTGAGACATCTTACCTTCTGATTGCTTTTAGAGTTTTGAAAACATCTACACAGATGAGTTTTATCACTACTAGCCTTCTATCATTAAAGCCTTCTACCTGTGAAACAAAGGAGACTGATTTCGGAAATTTTGTCATTACTTTCAATACTGTTTATTTTTCTTTCTTACCTCCAATAAGGAAGAACTTAGCCATCCTAATAGAACCTAATCTTTTTATTTTAGGGGAGCGAAAGTAGTAACCAAAAAAAGTCTGACAATAGTGATACAAACAGTATGTGACGTTTCTATGCAAGGAAATAGGAAGACTGCTACACAATTTCAAAAAAAAACCTCTGAAAGGTGCTAATTTTCTTGGATATGATGTGGTTTGGATACTTTTTAGAGATTTGTTTATCTAGAAGGAAAAAGTCTTCAGTCAGCATGCTATATCCCCTTTTTAGTATCTCCAGAAACATCCTACAGGTAAGATGCAACAGGGATTTTGGTCTGGCCTGTTTAATTCACCTGTGCAGGGAGGTATATTCTACAGAAAGCAAATACAGCTTCTGTGAGTAGTAATACAGCCAGCCTGCACAAATCAAACTGGCTGAATAAAAGATGTATTTAAATGCCCTGGAATGTTCATTAATTGCAGAGAATTTCATCCAAAGCCTACAGGACCATCATGCACTGGCATAATAAGAAAAGACAACTTTGGCAATTACACAATGTGTTTTCCAACATACTTATTTGAATTACAGAGATTAGATGCAAACTTCCCAGATTTCAAACAATGATATCCTTCTCCTTGACACTGTTTCACTAAGTTTGATTCTTGGGTCTCCTGTCAAATTCAATACATAGATTTTGAAAAATGGTAAATATTGCTAAATTAATTCTAATATAATATAGAAGTTGATAGACAAACATTGTCTCTTCAAAACAGAAAAACCAAAAGAAGTAACATCCTTGTCAGTCCATGTCTCGACCTCTGTAAAGCACATTTGAATCAATATGTCTTGTTGCTTAAACAGACCAGATAGGATTAACTTTGGGCAGGCATTTTAAGGGCATTATTTCCACCACATTGTTTTTACACTTTTTTTTTTCCCACTATTTTCCTATCACAAGGCTTAAACACATATTATAATTCCTGCCTGATGGAAAGATTATGAAGGAATATTTTCCATTTTCCAAAGCGTAAGAAGTTTTGAAGGGAGGTCACTCATATATTTTCCCTGAAAGATCTCCCACTGTTGAACTGGTTTGTGTGTGTTGTAATAGGACTGTGTCCAATCTACTGTAACCAGCAGAAATATGGACTTCTCAAAATCCAGCTTCAACTGCAGTCAGTGGTTGAAAGGGACCGTTCTGCTCAGTGGCTTGCAGCCATCTGGGGAGGTCATGTTAGCAGTGAGGCAATACTGGTAGAGGAACAGTGAAGTTCAAAACCTACCAAAGGAAGGATGTCTGCTTTTTCTGACATCTGCAGAACATGCTGGAAACAGGTACATAACGCAAGAGAGTGAGTAAAGACATAGAGACACCATATGCTCATCACAAGACAGAGGGCTCTGACAAGACAGTTCAATGCTGCCACAATCACTGTCAAATCACAGCAAGAGGAAAGGAATCGTAAGAAATGGGTAGATACAGGTATATTGTACACACAGCATTAGAGACAGCTATCTGTTACACTGCTGAATACCAAATTTATTATTGCTTTCATTTCCTCATCTGTTTACACCCTACTCCTGATTCTTAAAGATTCTTAAAGTATAAGTTCTTTTCCGGCAGATACAGTTTTTTTGTGTTGAATTTGTATTGGTCCTAGGAAAGTGCTCTAGGTCTAGAGCCATTAGATACTGCAGTAAGCTGGGTATTTGCTGAGAGCCAACATAGTGACAGCTGTTCTCTCTGCCAAAATTCAACCAGGGTATTCAGATGAACACCTATATTCACTGAGCCACAGCATCCAGGGGTTCACATCAGTGTTATTCAAGGCACTTGGAGTCTACAAACTCAGCAGTGTCCAGAAGATCAGCTATAAAAGCAGAGGAAGGAAAAAGATGCAGAGGACAGGCAGCAGCTAAGTGAGGAGTTACACTCCATTCCCCAACCCAGACCTGTGTCAGCATGGTGTGTTAACGCCACTTGTCTCAAAGATGTATCAATACTGACACAGGCACTGCCTATACCAGACTTTTGAAATGTGTGAGAAGCACAGATTCAAACAGTTCGTCTGTCACCGCACACATGGTGCAGCTCATATCAGCATACGGCACTGGCATGGGGAGCGGAGCGTGGTTGTAAGAAAAAATATTTTTGGTTAGCTTAGTCTAACTTCTGCCACTCTGAGCAAACTGTGCACTGTGTGTGCAGTACTGTATCCTCAGTCTATGATCATGTCAGTCCCAGCTCACACTGTCACTCTCCTGACAACAACGTTGGCACTCAAATCAAGAAGGCATCAGATAGCAAACTGTAGGCTGTCATATCCAAAACACCCTGCTCTTCAGGGGGGTTTTCCACTTGTTTGCTACACACTCCTAATAGCCCAAGGGCTGGGGAGAAGTTCTGGAGCACTCCCTGGCAGGGATTCTCCTTGCGATGGAGCTCCCTGTTCCACCCCAGCAGCGCTGGTGGCTGCAGGTGTGATGGAGAGAGCGGTGGTCAGGGTCAGGCCTTCAGCCTCAGAGGCTCCTCAGCAGAGCAAGGTCTGCAAACCACATGCCTGAGAGCCAGCAGTGTAGAACTCAAGTGGGAGACCCAAGTGGTACAATGAGAAGAGAGCACGAGAGAGAGCTACCAGAGAAAGAGGAGAACAGCAGAGAAGAGAATTGCAAAGATAAATTTTAGAAGATTTAGGATTTTTCTGGCTGCATGCACGCATTCTCGGAACCCTCAAGAAATCCTGGACCTATCTCAGTAATTTTTGAAAGAAAAATGGAGGGGAAAATATATTTGGCATTGCTAGAATACCAGGTGGCTTCACTGTTTGGCAACCATCTGGTCTCAGTTTTCTCTTTATTAGTAGCACCAGCAACAAATGAGACAGAAATAGGAAATGTTAACTATTAAAATAGACACAATTAGACAAATAAAAGCTATCAGCAACCAAAGGAAAGCCAGCAAATGGACAGTGTGAAACGCATGGCAAACCATTTTAATAAACAAATAAATAAAGGCATGGCCATCCTGAACTATAACTAAATAGCAGTTACTTTAATGCTTGTAATATTTCACATGAATATTTTTGCTAATGGTTTCTCATTGCCCTCCCCTCCAGTTCCTCCACATATCATATAGTAAAAGAGCAGCAGAAACAGCCAAAAATGTACAGATTACGAAGAAGGCAACTCGACACAGAAGATAAAAACTAGAGGAAAGAGGGAAACAGCAGTGGCACCAGAGCTGTAGATGACTACATAGGACCAATCCAAAGACCCAAATTTATTGATATGCAATTTAAAATTAAATTAAAAAGAAAGTGTATTTGAATTTCATTTTTGTCCAAGATAGTGGTCCCTGAACAAAGAAATTATGACTTCTCTAAAGTGTCATTGCTTTCAGATGGTGGTTATCATCCCAAATGAAGATCAGTTATTTAAAATACAAAGTGTATGCAAGGCTAATTTTTCAGATGTGGGTAGAGCAAAGACTACCTGCAGGTTCATTTGCCTCCATGAAAAACCTCGTTTGCTCACATGCGGTAGACAATTACATAAGGTTGCTTTTGGCCATTACCGATCTACTAATTTTGCAAGAAAAGTTTAAGACTTCGGCACAAAAGTGTTGGCTTTTTTATTTTAGAACTGAAATAAACTATCAAGTAGAAACAAAAGTAACAACTATAGCAAACAAATCTAACTTGAAAACTGGAGGTAATTCAGCAACCAGAGACGCTTCTGCCCTCTGCCACTTCGTGGTCTTACTCAAGCCATCAGAGAAAACAATAGATACAAACACAGTGAGAAGACTGAATATTCTAAAAAAATGCAACAACATCCCATAAATGCCAACATGTATAATGTAATCACTGCCATCAAAGAATAGCATCCATTTATCATGGTAAATGTGCAGAAATTTGTCATCACAATCACATTGTGCACTAAGAAGATTAAACATGACTCTGCCACGAGTTATTGATTTTTTTTAACTCTTCTGATTAACTTCTCCTTCTTTTCATCAGCACAGTATTGGGCAAACTTGCTTTGCCCATTTCCACCCGCCAGCTAAATTTCTGAAAATATTTTATCCTCTGAAATTATTAATTACTAGTGAATGCCAACTAGGCTGTTATTAGTTCATGCTAATAAGACGAGTCCTGCTGAATAGAGATCGAAGGGACACAGGCACAGAGTGAGAAAGAACCTCCAATAAACACCAGGAACCCTGAAAATACAGCAGCGCTGCCACTGGGCTGCATCCCCAAAGCATCCATGGGGAATCCAGTTCAAACCTGGTATTGAGGATGCTGCACTGGCATCCTTTAACAAAAGCACTAGGTGTTAATTAGAGCACCATAGTCTCAATACCCTATGTATTCTATTCAAATCATGACTACACTGTGGAAACACTGGTTAACAGAAGGTCTGTCTCTTCTCAACCACTCATCACTTTGCTAAGCGAGTAAAAACTTTAAAATTACAGCACAAAAAATATGTAACTAAGTGATGATGTAGACAGCTCAGAAAAAGAACTGAAAATTACCTGAGAGGATGCCGGTATAATTTTACACTTCAAACTAATCTATTAAATTTCATCTCCAATTCTATTACTCTTTAACAGTCAATATAAAATATACTCCAGTTTTAAGGGGAAAAATTAGACACCTATCTGTGTTGCCATAACTGTTACCAAGTACTTGAAGACTTAGAGTTAAAAGTCTTATCTAAATTGCATTTTGGCAAAGATTTATAGAGAGTCATTTTGGTAACATGGAAATAATTGATACATATCAAAGGTGGATTATTTTACAAAAACTGCCTATCCTACACATATCTTGCCTCTGTTCCCTTTGATGTGATAACCATTAAAAGACTGCATGTAAAAAAATTCTTTGCAAAGTGTTTTTAAAGTGGGGGTATGTCATTCTCTCAGAGCTATTCAAGCCTGACATTTTAAATGCTGAGAGTAGTATGTAAAGAAATCAGACAGGCTGAATTCCAGGAAAAAAAGGTTTGAGTTATTGCAAACATATTTGTTACCAAGATGCAGAGTGTTACTACTGTGTTTTGGCTTAGGAAAACCATCCTCAACTAGCTGAAAGTATTGCTTTAGCAGAAAGTATTCCTTTTTTAAAGTGTCAGTGGGTATTTATATCACAATTCATCATAATCACACAACAGTGTCTGTTTCTTTAAGAGTAAAATATATGAATTTCATTTTTCTTATATTTAACTATAAATCAACATAAAGCTGGCAATTTTGACTAGGAAGTCAGGACATCAGTTCAGCAGATATGGTAAACTGTTCATAATTTCTGTCATTAAGAGTAACATATATAGTAGTGACTGTCCACATAAACCATCACAGATGTCATAAACTAGGCTGAGTAACCAGCCTGGTAGGAGAACAGCTTTCTGTAACATTTCCCATATTTAAACCTTAAATTTAGAAACAAACAAATTCAAGAAAACTGTACCAGCTGGTGGAAGGAAAACACAAACAGATCATGTTCTGTTTTTATTTGGAATGGGAAGGTGGTGATCAAGCATTTTGTACTGTAGAGTTCTCCAAGTCCTTGCCTACTAATTAAATTCAGACACTGACCAGTGACACATTTCAGTTTGACCTTAGCCACCTAATGCTCTGAAAAGAATGTACAGGGAAAAAGGTCAAACAAATTCCAACTTACTTTTAAGTACAGCCTGAAATCCTCTGTGAACTCCACACCACATCTTGCTTCTTTAAAGTCAAAAAAGGCTCAGCAGAGCCCAGAGAAACACCATCTTTCCCATGAGCCTTTTTATGATTCCTTCAGCTCACACTAAAGAAATACCATGACTCCAGTAATTACATATGTATCTCTCAACCAAGAAAGACTAAGTAAGCAAAACAGGACACTCTACTTTCTCCTCAAGAAAAATGCAAAAATTACCCACGCACAGCATATATTATCTACTCCAAAGGGATATACAGCCCTTAAAGTTATTGCTGATTTTATTGAGAGTTCCATAACTAAATCCACACAAATGTGGTGTTTAGGTCAACCCGTTCCTTTTACCATAGTACGATGTAAGTGCCAGGTGCAATTCAAGCTGATTCAGCTGGAATGTCTGCCAGGAATTCAAGGGAGTGTACATGGCTACAGATGCTCAGCCACATTTTGAATGGATACAGTGTTTGCTTTTCACATGCTTAAGCTGCTCTGCCAGCCAGTCAAACAGAGGCAGTGCCCCAGTCCCAAACTCACGCTTCCTGCTTCAAAGCAAATACTGCCAGATGTGCTACCTCCATCCATACTGAGATGCACGGGAAGTCTAGATGAGGTTCTGAAAGGCTTCTCAGAACCCTGCTGAGCCATCAGTCACATTAGCTGACCCTCAATGTGGAGAAAGCAGAAGGCAGGAGTAGAGTTTGCCCCTGGATACCTTTTTGCAACACATTCTGAAATACCATCTACTTACTATTTTTAATTTGCTGAAAACAATACAGACACAGTGTAAAAGCCACACTTAAAATTCTTGTCATTCACTTCTCCATTTCAAAGTCCTAAATGTACAGGTTAGAAATGCATATGCAATGCTTGGTCTTCTCTTATCAAGTGGCAGAGAACACAGCTCATAGCCTTAACTAATTACAATTATAAATGATATTCACATTGCAAAACCTAACACTGCAAAGGGTTCAAAACCCTCCCCAATAAGCCAGAAACACTACGACGATTTTTAATACACATTAAGCCATAGACACTTGAGAAACTCTGTGAATAATTTAAGGTGGATTTAGCTCCATTGTAGCTATTTCTCCAACCTGTGTCACATTAGCATACAATTATCACACAATAATTAGCAAGAATACAGAACATCTTCTAAAAAGGTCTGTTTGCGGCAATCCTTCAAGGCCCATTTTTAAGATGTCTAAAAGTAAAAGTTTTTCTTCATAACCTCTTCTTTCTCCCACACTCTCCTGCTTTTTCTTCTCTTTTTCATCTCCCTTCCCCCCGTAACCCATCAGCAGAGATGGAATCTTTTTCTTTACGCTCATAATCAATCCTCCCAAGCTGAATTCCACTGCATCTTGACATAACAATCAATTACTTTCAACAACCGAAGGTTTCCAGAGAAAAAAAGAGTCCAATATAAAGCTTTCCTTATTTGTTTTACAAAAGCAAACATGAACCTTTGAACAAAATTTTAGGGATGAAATAGCTATGAGTTTGATAGATAACTATGTCATTTGAGTAGATGCAAAATTCTTTTTAGAAGAGATCAGAGAAAAAGTTAAAAGATTGAAAAGTGTGATAAGGGAGAAACATAAAATGAAGGGTGGATCATTAACAGAAGATTGTAGGAACAAAAGGAAACTGAAATAAAAATGAATAAGAGGCAGGAGAAAAAAAATTTAATAGGAAAAAAATAACAGAGACACTATGTTCAGAACCTTCATAGAATCATTCTCATTTATGAGTATCTTTTCTCTCGTCTAATTCACAACTCGGGCTTTGATTCCATGAGTCAACTCACCCCAAGACTGTAGAATAGAGAAAAGGGGATAATAATAGGGGCAATAATGTAATAGCAAATGTTTCAAAGAAGAAAGCAAGATCCCAAACCGATGGATTCACCCAAGCACTAATAAGTAGTATCCTGGCAAAAAATACTACTCATATATCCTGGTCTGTATATTTACCAGGAAGCTAAATCTGAAATCCCAAATAAGTGTATTTATAATGCCGAACAAGAAGACAGCATTGTGGGTTTCTCTTCCTATGTATTAGCAAAAACCCATCAATATGTTATTTCATAACTGCAAGACATTTTCTCACACACTTATTTTGTTATATCCTGAAACACAGGAGGTCAGTACTGCACTATCGTAAGAGTTTTCTGACATCAGCTGCCATAGAATTTGAAAAAAGTTTTCTTATTTTCAAACATATGGTCTGATATATTTCCCAGGAGGGAAGGAGGCAACAGTTAACCCTCTTCCTTGTTCTGTATTTCTATTTTGTAACTAAAACCATTTTTTAAAAAAAGAAGTTGCTTTAATCAGAGTGATTTTTTTTCTTTTCTTCCTTTCTGAAACGCTGCATCTTGAGCCTTATAGTTTTTAAGGGTTCCTTAAAACCATTGAACCACTATTGCGCTGCATCTGCATAATTCAGATGCCTTAATCCACTCTTCTTTTGATGAAGGAAAGAACCCTGATCTATTTTCCTGCTTCAGTTTATCTTTTAAAATACGACAAATGCTTAGAGCACATATTGTTTATGCAAACGTATGATTGTCATGGAATCACTTTGCCACAGCTTTTGCTTTTAGTTTCTCCTATTAACACGTGTAAAACCACGCTTTTACATATGTGCTACAATAAATGATCATCGTATTTTGAAGGAAAAAAATCAACACCAGGGAATTTTTCTACATGACACTCTCAGTGAACTCCAGTGAACTTCTCCTCCCACTCCTGACAGTATTTGTATGATGGTTTTTGTTGCATTCACAACCTGTGCCCTTTGAACAGTGCTATCTCGAACTGCAATCCAAAAATCAATATATATATATCAATACCAGGAACATAATTTTATTGCCTGATTTTATTGACTCTCGAAAATTCAAAACTAAATCTTTGTAAAGCATCATTTGAGCAATCTCCCTGCAAACTAATAACAAACAGCTCCAAAGATTTTACATAAACAGTAAAAGAAAAATATACACCTACAACATGAGTCCTAGGAGAGCTTGTATCCTATTTAAGCTTTTATCCTATTTTACAAGGCAGAAAAACCTTAGAAATTTAATGTTATTTAAATACCAATATATTTCAACCCAAAATGGCCTTGTCCTTAAGAATATCTGCTAAATACAAGAAATGCTTGCCTAAAACAGCTATAAAGTATCAAAAACTTCACCTTCATTTTTCAGCAGTGCTTACTGGATATTATTCTTCTAGTGTATTAAAAATAGGACGTCATCATTTTAGAGATCACAGAACTGATACATGAGAAACTAAGCACCATAGTTACTAGAATAATGAGGAATAGACCTTAAAAGATCTTGATTTATATTACTGTTTACTGAATTATATTTCCTTTTTAGTTGTAGAAATTTCATTTGTTTCAAAATCCCCTGGAATCTAAATAATGATATTTTATGTATTTATTATATTTCAGCTGTATTCAGAAAACTACTTTTTTTAAAAAATCACCAAGCCAACACTCCTTGGTTTCATGAGATTTTTCCAGCAGGAGAGATTTCACTTCTCTGGGGAACTTATTTCAGTGGTTAATTGTTTGCATGATTAAGATGTTTTTTCTCATACCCAAGACAGAACTTTCCTGAAGCAACTATTCCCACTGCCTCTTCTCCTATCACCATGTAACCTTGCAAAGAGAGAAACTGCACCTTGTCTGCAGCTATCTTTTGGACTGTGATTAAGTTTCCCCTTAGTCTTCTCTTCTCCAGGCTGAGTAAATCCAGTTCTATCAGTCCTACTTCAGACATCAAGTTTTCTTTCCCTTTTAAGATCTTTGTGACTGTACTGTGACTGGCTAGGATGTAGCTGTAGTGCTGTGTTTTAGATTTGTGATCAAAGCAACGCTGATAACACATTAATGTCTTAGCTGTTGTTGAACAGCATTTTCACAGCATCAAGGTCTTCAGTATTTTTCTACCTGCATCCTCAGTGAGTAGACTGAGGATGTGCAGCAGTTTGGAAAGGGACACAACCACGCAGTAATAGCAGAGTACTCATCTTAAGACATTAACTATCCCAAGCATAAAACCCAATTTTATGGAGAAAATGACACTGGCTTTTATGTATGAATGATCTTATTACTGGTTTTTTTACTTCTAATTAACCAAATCCACAGGTCAACTTGTATCAAAACTATGGAATGAGACCATTAAAATGGAGTTCTTTATGGAACTGGTTTGTATTTTTCTTTTATTTTTAAATTGCAACCTTAGGGCAGAACATGCCTTTCAAAAAGCTCTTACATGACTTAGAAGGCTAAGTCTCAAAAAGCAACTTAATCATTTGAATCTCTAGAAACAATTTAAATATTCAGGTGTTCTATTTGAAATTAAAATACATTGGGCTTAGGCACTTGGGGAAACTGACTGCAGAATGCAAAACTGCAATAAAATAAAAAGTTATGTTTCATTTCTCATAACTTTAAGGTTACCAAACATAATTTTTATTCCTATAGAAGTTCTTTCACCACCAAAAAGGACAAGCTGGTAGAATACAAGCAAGAAACACAATCTTTATTAGTTTGCCACTTTGTATTTTCCTACATTTACATCATATAAAATGAATAGCTTAAGGCATTTGGCTCCTGCAGCTTATGGGCAGTTCCCTATAACCAGGAGTCTGAACAGAGAAGTAAAAGGTCACGTAGGCTGAAAAGCAGGTCATCTTAGTAGACTGTCATAATCTTCCCATTAGGCCATAAACTGCAGACTTGGCTACTCTACATACAATGTTTCACCTTCCTATCTTCAAAAGTAATATAAAACAATGAAACAATGGCAGCTGCAACTAAGGAACAGGCGGCTAATAAACTTTCTTACAAGGTGGTCTCAACTGTTTCTCACCAAGTCTCAGATCAAGTGGATAAACATGAGGATAAATTACAGCTGAATATGAGAAGATTGACAATATTTGGAGTTCAGATGAGGGAGACCGAGATGGTACAGAAATCTCAAAACAGCCCTTTGCTTCTCAACGATCAGGTTTATATGTGACAACTCACTTTTGGCAACAGCAAGGAGTTATTCAGCATATGCTTACCAGGGATTTTAGGATTTTACTGAGATCTGAACAGTGATCATGCCAAAAGCGATGGGTAGTTAGTATAAAGGATGTGGGCAAGAAGGCAGCCTGCTTTCTAGGGACTACCCAAGCAACTCGAAGAGAAAAGTGTATGTCTGGGAAACACTGGGTTAACTTTGGCACTATAAATGGGATTGGAGGGAGAGCCATCTGAAAGAAAGATTAGGATTGAGATTGCAAGGCAGCCACACAAGGGAATCCTCAGCAAAACTACTTTTACAGAGAAAAAAAAAACGGGTATTTAAAAAAAACCCCACAGGAATTAGGAATCTTTCACTTGCACTGGATTTTCAGAAGGGCTGGGCTTTTTCCAGCTTTTTGGCCCCTTGCAACAGCTCAAAAGAATCAAAGCAAGATGTTGTGCTGGCTCCAGCAGCCATGGGGACAATTGCAACTCCCTCAAAAGAGGAGAAACTTAAGTTATGTTAGAATATAAGTAGATCTCTAAAGGTCTCCTTGAACTCTATTAGAAAGCAGGGGAATGGTATTCTAGACGCCTTACATGACTTTAGGCCTCAGTGTAGTACACACAGTTAACAAAGAGTAAACTTCAGCATAAGAAAGATTCTGTCCTCAATTAACATCATATTAACTTCCCCTGCATGTACTTGTGAGTTTTTGGCAGTGTAATATTAATGTGGCACTACTGCATAAGGTTCAGCACGTTACTCTATAGTTTGTAAGAACTGCTTGTTTTTATTTGCACTAATTCACAAAATTCAGTAATTAGCAATAGGCTGTTCCCAGCGTTAGTGCAAATTAGCAAGGTTCCACTTAATTTTCTCTAATTACTGGACTGAAAAGGATGATCATGTACATTGAGAGATAATTAGCTAAGTGGGTATTAACCGGGTTTTTTGTGTGTGAAAACCTCCAATCATTCAACTAGACACTGACTCGGGCATTTCCTTTTGAGATAGATGTTCCCAATGAACCCCATTAGCTCCCCAAAGCTGCACAGTAACAGCTGGAAATCAGTGCAGGCAACACTCAAAGAAAAATGGGCTCAAACACGAGCAGCTATTCCCTTCTGAATTGGACTGCCTCATACTAATTGAGAACAACTTCACTCGGCTGACAGAGCCTGTAGTTCCAACATGATAAAAATGATGTTCACAGTCCCCAGGAGGTACTGAGTAGAAGTCTGCCTTCATGCATAGGAAACATTAGCAATTGCATCAGTTGTGAAAAACAGCTGCCTGACCACCCCCTCCCAGACCAAAAAGACTCGACAAGGGCTGTCAGTTCAGGAGGAGTAAGAACAGCCACACAGTCAAATAGAAAATATTCACAAATGACCAGCACTGGACAAAGAGGTGTATGAGCAGGCAATGCTATGGTAACAGAAATCAGATTTAATTGAAAGCAAAGTAAGAAAGAACTAGGGCAATAACCTCTGTCCTTCAATAGCATACATTCCTACCGTAATTGAAATATACACAAAGCAAACACCCTTAAGTCATAATATGCTTCAGTCATTTATTTCCAAATCAGGGTCAGGACAGTAGCTAATATTTTTTTATTTCTGCTGCAAGAACATGTGCCTCAAAGAAGAAAAACCTGGTAATTAAAGAAAGATAGGACATAAAGCAATTGTAAGTCACATTTGTTTCTTATCTGCTCTTCCAAATAAAATATCAAGCAGGAAATACATTTTCCTAACTTTTCCTTTTTTAGGTGAAATATCTGTCTGTTCCCTTAGAGAGACATCACTGCTGTTGTAGCTCATTAAGAAGGTAGTAACAGCTACACTGTCATATACATAGTGAACATGAATCAGCCTGGTGAGCACAATGAACCTCGGCCATCAATTCAGTACAGAAACAGTTCGTAGATGAACAATTTACTGCTGTCATCTCAACTATTACATAAAGGAAATGGTCTACTTATTTGTAAAGCAACATTATTGATAAATGTCCAGTTTAACCCTGTGATTATATTTGCTAGCTTTTTTCCCCTCAAAGTGTGGAAATTCAGTATAAAGCTCCATTAACTTAATTTTTTTCTTTACAGTGCTAATATTTATCATGTAATAACCAACTGGCAAAACAGAGACCAGGTACTTGACTTCTTCAATACTGCATTTCTGAGAGACATGTAATAACATCAGCACACAACTGAAAAACAAAATGAAGAAGTTCCTACATGATATTTTGATTTCAGCCACTTAAATATGATTCCAAGTTGAGGCTTTGGCAGTCAATTTACTGACAGACACAAAGTCTGCATTGGTCCGTAGAGCCTCATGGAAAGAGATCCAAGACACCAAAGTACTGCTGTTTAACTGTCTTTGCAATACAAAACACTCAGCTGAATAAATTCACCTAGCTGAGGACTCATGCTGTAGCAGCAGCCACATTGCATCTAGCTCCCAAGCAGCTACAGATGACTACACCACACAGAGCAAGTTCCTGCTGTGGCTTTATACTGTCAGCTTGTTTCCTCAAAAGGATATTTTCCTTTAATTTCAGTAAAATTCCAAGTTCTAATTCCCATCATCAGTGATGCACCCAAAGTTTTGAAGCAGAGAGAAATTAATGAAAAATTAAAACCATGTTGTTTTAAAATAAAAAATGAGCTTCCTTCAGCATATGTTGGAAATCAATCTGACTATTACAGAAACACTACATTCTAGCCAAAAAACTTCTCTATTTTAACTGCATCAAAGGCAACATTTATAGATACTAAAAATAAACTTTCAAGTTTGTGATCTACAGAGTCAAAAAAAATTGCTAAGATATGCTAATTGATCTTATTTATTTTATATTGTAGCTACTAAAAGTTGAGAAAACTAAGTTTCATTTAATAATTTTATTTGCCAGTGAAGAAGTCCCCAAAGTACATAAACTCTTACCTAGCAAAACACAATTTTCTTGCAAGTAGACAGAAGTAATGAATCAGAAACACTTAAATGCTCCGGGAATTGATGCTTATGTTAAAGCACTAAACAATATAACAAAAAAAAAAAATTAGAAATATCTGTTAAGACCATGTAAAAACATCCACTCCTTAACTCTGTAGCAGCAGAGACTTCCCTCAGAAAGAGGAAGTATCCAGATTGCATATCTCTGCACATCTTGTGCTTCTATTTAAAATAAATACCTTCAATGTTTGTGGTCACCAGGAAGTTTCTTTCCATCCTTTCCGAACAGAAGGAAGCAGTAGAGGTAAAAAAGTTAACCAAAAGAGTTTTTGGAGAGCCCTGTCACCATGTTTCTCAGAACAAGAAGGTTCTATCTGCTGTTATAAAACAAGATGATCAGCATAATATTTCACACCTTGCTGGTTCAGGACAGTAGATGTGCTTTTCACTAGATTTCTGATGAGCCCTCTCTCTTTTTGGTCTTTTTTTTTACGTTTGACTCCAGTCCCCTGAAAAGCCAAATATGGTCTGTTTACCATGTCAGTCAGTATTCAAACACTGCCTGTTATGTAACAAGGCATCAGATTCTACCCTACTTTAGAAGTCTTTATCTGACATACTCATGACACTTTGTAATGGGCAGAAACAACCATTTTTAGGTACACTGTTCGTACAACCTATTTTAGCTGTTCTGATCCATCCAGACTGTATCACATCCCAGGTGACAGAAGAATACTACCCTAAGGCTTTAGTATCTACAAAAACAGAGGGTATTCTGAAAGTTTTCACTTACTAACAACCTACCATCAAAATACGTTTTTATAACTATAACTCATTTGAAGCACAGGGGTGATGGCTCTCTGGAGTCCTGCCCTCCACATCCCCACTCAGCGGCTGCTGATCCACTGAGCTCTGCCATCTCTGGTGTCGTGCACTGCTGACAGTTTTCCAGGGCAGTAGCTCCATTTTTCACTGGTATCACTCGTTTCAAATATTCCAATTCCTCCACGCTCAATACAGATCACAAGAATTTGTCGGGTTAGATCATAAAGCAGAATTAACGCGAAGTAAAAGTGAAGACCAAAAGCAAGAGCTGAGCTTAAGGATGTAAAATAGAATGAGAGATTGGAAAAAGACAGAACTAAACTGAAGGAGTTAAATTTAAAAGGATGGAAAAGGAAGAATAGCTTCTGTTGCAGAAGCTGGTGGAGACAGCAGCAGCAGTATCAAAAGACTCCAGTGTTCATTTTAGCCCATAAGGAGTGACCATGGACTCAGGCTGGTGGCAAAGGCCAGCATGTTCACAAGGCATAACTCTAACAAAGCAAGGGTATACAGGCCAGTGATGTACCAGAAAGCCACAACTCCAGTCAAATACACCATTATTTGATTTTTTTGATTCTTCTTTTATACACAGATCAAAGCCTTCCCTTTCGAACAAAACAAGCGACGTATCCCACTTCTCATTTATCTCAAATGCTGCTGCACTGTGTGGCCAGCCTGGCTCTGTGATGGGTGCTCGCATTCCAGCCTTATCACCTGAGCACTGGAGCATCCTGTCCTCAACACACTTATCTCTCTTACTCCCTTCTAAACAGGACTGAGCAACTTGGCCCATTCTTCTGATCATGTTTCCACATTTAAGTTTATATCAACAATTCATTTACTGATCATTATATTACACTATTAAAAAGTTATGTTGCAAAAATGAGCACAGCTCATATAAGCTTCATTCACATTTGCATCTCCTAAAGTTTAAAGCAATTTATCTACAGTTCCTGAAAAATTTTTAAACCAAGAAATTTATGCTTGATTTTATCCAGTAAAATTATTTTTATTCAAGTGAAATTCAACTATTTTAAATTCACAAGATATTAAAAAATAACATATTAAATGTAGATATATTTATAGAGAAATGTTTACCTTTTAAATAAAACTGAACTGAACTAGAAGTTTACATAAATACAAAATATTTAAAATTTGGTCACTGCTAGCAATAAGCAACAAGTCTTCTTTTCTGCCTTTTTTTTTTTTTTAATTAAAACAGCTTATGTATTTTGTCCTTCAAGATTTACAGTCTAGTAACCAACTGGAAAAAAAATAAAACTGTGCTCCAGGTAGATTCTAATGTCAAATTTTTGCTCCCAAAACAAAAAATGTTTCCACCCAATACGTTCAAAGCTCTAACATTTTGTGCAATTAAAGCATTTAGTGTTTTCTTCCACTTGCTTTATTTTGGGCAAGGTTAAACACTGTACTAATCCTGCTCTTTTTCCTTTCTCTTTTTTTCCTGATCCTTTCACTTGAAAGCCCATCAACATAATCTCCTGCAAGCATAGCGCTACCTGACAAACTATCACCCCGAACAGACCTCAATCCATCCTGCGAGGCAGCAGTTACAAGAAATCATTGAACTCTGAATGGTTGCTGCACCATCTCAGAATAAATCAGGAGGACAATATATTTCTTGGACCTAAAACAGCCCCATCAATAAGTAACCTAAGCATCAGGAAAATGACCAACTAAAATGCTGACGAACACTCATGGCCTTTTATTGGGGTCAAGGGGTAGGATTGCCCAGGATCCCTCCTGCCTTTCTTCTTCACCCAAATACTCTGAAAGGCCTAATACCATGCAATTTCAGATTCATGTGTTGCTTTGGCCTTGCACCACCAGGCAAGCCTTTCTCCTTCTCACAGGCACACTCTGCATATTACAAGCGCTCTTTGCACCAAGAGCTCAGGCTACAGACAGGTCAGAAACTATCAAGAACTGAAAAACAAACTCAAAGAGAGAGACAGGCAGAGAGAAACATCCTCAAAGCTTCAAAGTGCAAAAAATACCTCTTGTGGAGCAGACAAAGCTTTTCTGCAGCTATTCAAAACCCAAAAGCCAGCATACTACGTTTTGCTGGGAAACACCGGGAATGACAGAGATTTTGTTTATTCATTTTTTAATTTCTCTGCTAAGGCTAAAGCTGTTTTTGCCATTTCATTTGCTTAAGGCTTCTGCTTTGTAAGACTTTCAATTAAGAGAATGTGACACTCTCACCATGCTTGGATTTCTCCTATTAAGCAGATTTGCTGGTCATTTTGTTAAGGCCACCTCCAGAACAAATGCTGACCGAAAAAAGAATTAATAATGGATTTAAAGGATACTACTTAGTTGGCAACGCACACAATGGGAACAGATGTTTTACACAAAGCAAAAACATGCATCTGGATAGACCTTTCTGTTACACTCAGAAAAAAAAAAGCCAAAGAGGTAAAGAAATCCAGCCAATTTCAACTGTTATATAGACATCTTCAACAATTTAAAATTCTGTAGCAGATGCAAGTAACTGATAAACAAAATGCATACTTAAAAAAACTCTTTGAAAGCAGACTTACATCACAGGTAATCACACAGGAGAAGCCTGTAGGTAAATCAGTATTTTCATTTTTTTTCTCAACAGAGATCTAAAGACTGCATGCATTCTATGAAAAAAATAACTGCATCAAATAAAAACAAATATAATCATGCTCACGGAAATTCTGTTCTCTAATTCTACACTCCTTTCACATTACAAACATGTAACAAGTTTATTGGAAAAAATATTTAACTATCAGACAAATTAAAAATGGATCTGAGGCAATTTCGAGAGGTATGTTAGAGAAGGATTTGATCTCTCAATCTATTGGTAAACTTAAATATTTGTTAAAACTTTCAATTTGCTTTCTTCTTTGAAAGGGCACTATTGATATCTGACAATCAATACAACACTGTGGGCAGTCATCCCTCTGAAGAATCCCTTGAACAACAAAAACTGACACAGAATCATAGAATCACTGAGGTTGGAAAAGACCTCCAAGATCACGGAGTCCAACTGTTGACCGAGCACCACATCTACCAAACCACAGCACTAAACGCCACACCCAGTTGTTTTTTGAACACTTCCAGGGATGGTGATTCCACCATTTCCCTAGGCAGCCCATTCCAATGCTTAACCATCCTTTCAGTGACATATTGAGCTTGTAGCATCAGTAGGAAAAAAACCCTAATGTCTAAAGAGTAAAAGTGGTTCAGCCTTGTAGAATAAAAAAAAAAAAAGGGATAAGACCCAAATTAAAAATATTTTCAGAGAACCAATATAATTAGGAGAAATACAGTCATTTATTTTACTCTTTCAACATGTGAGGCCATGAGAATAAGGAAAAGAAAAAAATTAAGAGAAAAATTAACATTGCCTCTAGAAATTCTCTGTTCAGAACCTCTGAATTTCGTTTAAAAATTGCCATAGATGAACAAAAATTGGTTTCATTATAACAAGCTGGATGACTAGCTTCATTCCTTGGTAAGAAACAGGTCAGTACTTCTCAAAAGATATGAGCTTAAAAGGAGGAACTAAATGACAACCATTAATTGTCACAATATGAAATGCCAAATGGATTAATTCAATGCTTTGATGTACAAAGAATTCATTGTTATAATCTCACATTGGGGAAAAAAAAAAAAAGTTGAGCTGTTACTCTGGATGAAAGGACATTTAAGAAAAATACTCATATGCTACTTTCAAGTTATTAAATATGCCAGCCACTACAGTTTGGTGGAGGAAGAAGGAGATCATTTATCCCTGCCATTACACAAAAGGGAAGTCTAAGGCAAAGACTAAGAACTTCCTGGAGGAATACAATAGCACCATCAAGAAAATAAATTCTCCTAATTCAATGCATTGACTGAAACCATATTCCTGAAAATTTCATTTTTTATATCCCAGGTGAGTAAGTAAAGGCATGCTCCTTAACTATTCTTTGTTTTTATGATGGCATTGCCAATACTCCACACTGGATCAGACCAGTCGCCTATTGAGTCAAGTTTCTTCTTGCGGATCAGAGTAAGTACAAAGTGGTTTGAGAAAAAACGGCAGTGTCAGCAATAGGAAGCAGGAGGACATGGACCCCTTTTGATCAAATGTGGCAGTCTGAAAGATGCAGATCTGAAGTCCAGAAAGGAAAGCAAGAGTGATGTGATCTCATTTTCTGGCTTTGACAGATTTTCTCAGTACAAATACTCTGCTAAACAGGAGAGGGTAAGGCAATGAACTCGGTACTGACAACGATACTCTCAATACACCGCACTGCTGGGTGTGTACTGTACAACCATCCCCAAAGCAAGACCAGCTCAGTGTCTACTCCAGTGGAGGAAGCACTCCTGAAAGGACACCAAAGACATGCCTGCACTGGTTTTGCTCCTTTTGACCTGACCAGTCACCGCACACAGCCAAGAGGACACTGACCCCACAAACTCCCCACATGCCATCATGTTTCACAGAGGCTGTTTCACGCTTCAAAAATGCCACTCTGATGGGCTGGTATGCAGCCCTGACACCATATTAAACACTATGAACTGGAAAAAAATACATATCCATTATAGCGGGAGAAGCAGCACACAGTGTGGACATGAGCCACTACACACTATTTGTCTTTGGGATCAGGAACTTGTTCCTGGCCCTCTTGTACTCAAACAGTACAGATGTGTCCTCAGCACCTGATTGCCCTGGAAGATTCACTTATTAAGACAATTGTTCTGTTTTCAGTCTTTATTTTAAATTCTTTAAAACTTAATGCATTTTTCCTTCATGTAGGTTTATATGTTGTGCAGTAATGCAACAGAAACGTAACTAACAAGAATCACACCATCCAATTACCTACAACACAGAGCAACCATATAAAAAAATTCTAGTTCCAAAAATAAAAATCAGAAAGAAGCTCAAGGGAATCTGAAGAGAAACCTGGCATGAAAAAGAACATGCAAGTTCTCCATTCCTTCCTCAACCAGGAAAAAAAGGACACTTTTTTAAATATTATAATATTTTGTGAATATTAACATCATAGAAATTCTGATTTTTAAGTTATTATTTACATCATAGAAATTCTCGATTTTTAAGTTATTATTTTTATTAATTGTTCATCTAAAAAGTTATAGATAAGTATATAATATTGTTTATGCAGTTAAAAATTCCACAATTCAACTTACAAATAACAGCTATAAATTCTGTGGCTCTCTTTTGTCCCCTTGGTGTTATTTCTGATTGTACAAGTTAAAGTAGTCTGAATCACTTTTCATTTTATTGATTCTAAGATTTTCTGTTAAGGATGTCCTACTTGCTGTACACTGATTTAATGTTTTAAGAAAGTCTATAAAAATGGTTTTGCTCTGTAAGTACTCTGTTTAATAATCACAACCACTCTGCCCTCTTCCTACCACAAAAATTATCTACACTTCATGCAAATGTATTACCCCTTCACTTTTCGCAGTTAAACATCATGTGCATTTGAAATAGACATGTGAAAGAAAACATACTATTTTTTCCTCATCAACATATACTAGAAAAATTAATATTATTATATTAATATATTTTGCATCATACTTCTCAGTCTTAGCACTGGAAGAGATGATTTTTCCCCTGTGATTGTGCATTTTATAGTCCTCCTATTTTCTTAGCCAGCAGGAACCATTTGAGCTGCTTGCTTCCAAGACTGCAGATATTATTGTGCACCCTTAAGCGTCGTTCTCTTCCGGTTTTCCCCTATCAAATTACATCAGGTTTTCACTTTTTTATGCATATTAACAATAGGACAAGCACTACTCTCAAGAAAAAAAATGCTGGAATTTTGTGTCATCAAATCAACAATGAAAAGCTGAAGTTAGATAGCTTATTCCATAGATGCTCATCTGCAAGTATGTCTTTTCTTCTGAATGTTGCTTTGAAATGTGCTCCTTCCATCATCATCTTTGCAGGTTTTTTTCATATAAGTGAAGAAACAGTACAAAAAGAACAGTCTGAAGCAGTTGCTTTGCTCAGGCACTGAAACCTGTAATTTTGTCCCCAGATATAAATGCAGATATGCATATCATAGGTTCAGAAAAAAAGGAAAAGAAAGTACTGCTTTTATCTACACAGCTTAACTTACTGATTGTCAAGGTGTGATGTGATGCAAAAATAAAACATGGGGAAACACAGCCAACACCATAAGAAAAATAGTTCTTTTTATAAACAACTAAAACAAACAAACAAAAAAATACTATCCCAACCCCTTTATAAAAGTTATATTTCATACACTGGTCACTACATTACCATTAGAAGTTAGTTTAAATTCTCTTTAATTAATCAGATCAATTATATTAGATTAAAAAAAATAAAAATAAAAAAAATTAGGATATGCAGCCAGTACCAGGAATCAGATTTCACACTTAGTCATAAAAACTTAAAGTTAAATGAAACCGTTCTTCTATTTCAAAAAGTAGCCCATAATCATATCTTATATCCCAGTAGAAGATTTGTATTTCCATCTGTGAAATCAAAGAATTTTAGGGTGCTACAAATGTGTCAGTAACACACAAATGTATTCCACAGAGAAACTTCCCCTCTGCTGCACAATCTGTTTACCTACTATTATAGCACTACACGCTGTTTGCTGTCTTTGCTTCATGTTTTGGTGTCTCCTGACCACAGGGTTACAACATGTTTATCTCCACATGCTGGTTCAGCATCTATGACAGCAAAGAGTAGCAGATAGGAAAGGGAAAAAAGCATTATGTCACATCCTGAACCTTACCGCCTAAGTAATTGCAGAGTGGAAAAAAAAACAAAAACCCACAACCTGAAAGAGTGTAGATATATGGCACCACAGTAACACAGTCCAGTGGGGATAGGATGTAGGCAGAATCTCTCACATACTTGGCAAGGTAAAAATCAGAAGAGGTGACAATTGTTTCCCCAGAAGACTGAAATTCACTCTGTTTCATGCAGTCCTCCCAAGCCTTGTATTATTCACATCAAGAATTATTTTTATGCCTTTGACTCATGCAGATAAAACAAATTTTAATAGTCTTCAGAGGGGAAGAAGGAACAAACAAGGAGCAGAAAAAAAAATCACATTTAGTAGGTGAGCGTGATTTACAAAATGCTACTGTGAAGGGGCTTGCAGGGAAGCAGGGCAGAGCTTTCTACTGGCACTCTGGGTTTATTTTAATGCACAAACCTAATCAACTATTGCAGGACTCGTCACTCAAAAGTAATAGCAAGAAGATGCCTCAGAAGCCTGCATTCTTCTTTTCTCTCACCCCTCTCTTCAGACACTTACAGTGGATTGGGTTCAGATCCTCAGAACTGGAGAGAGGACTACATAAATAATCAGTGCCTGATAGCTATCTGGAAAAGTCCCATCTTTAAATTGTGGTCCAGGGTCTTCTTACAAAATCTTACAAAGTCACCCATAAAGCTATAACAAGGTCTTTCTGTTTGCTACCTCATATTTCTTCCTCCTTCTCTCAGCTGAAAGAGGGTAATTTTATCTCTGCCTCTAGATCCAAGGGCTGTTTTCTCCATGACTTCTCCAATGAGCTCACTCAGGGTACCCCACGAAATCCATCAAATGTCTGCTTTAGTAATCCTCCCAGTATTCTGTTCCCCTATAGCACAGTTGACCACAGCAGATTGCTCAGGATTGTGCCCAGTCCTCTTCTCAAAATCTCCAAGGATGGTCACTCCACAATCCCTCTGCGCAACCTCTGCCAGTATGCAGTCATCCTCACACTGGAAATGTCCTTCTCTAGGTATAAATGCAATGTTCTGTATTTCAGTTTACACCTGTCATCTCTTGCACTTTCACAGGGAACTGCTAAGCAGTCAGTCTCTTCTTCAACCTGAACAAAGAGGAGTATGGCCATCCTAGATGCAAACATCTGACCATAAGGATTTTTTTTTCCTTTACTGAGGTTTACTCTCTTCCAAATGCTCAATAATACCATGATTATTCTCGTGAAAGTTGGCAGATAAAGATACAAACACAAGCATTTCCTGGGAAAGTAAGAACTCTTAAAATGTAAGATTATTAGGATAATATCCTGATTCAGTTGGGTATGTCTCCTAAGAAATTATGGTACTTTTTAAAAATCAACATTTTATTAACTCTGTTTAACAAGAAAAAATGCAAGGATGTTTCTTTTTTCAGAAAAACATCCCATATACACTTTCAGTCATCCAAGTTTCTGTAAGGGAAGTACAAGAAAATCATTTTCTCCCATATGAAAAGAAGCACTAATAGTTTCCAGGGACAGCAGCCTCAGGATGTGTCACCAGAGACTAGGACAAGAAGGTAGAAGGACAATGCCCATGATTTTGTATCAAGTTCCTAAGACTTAACAGAAAGTACATTTCCTTAGAAAGTGCTGGAGTATGAGAGCACACCTTAAACATCAACCCTCCCTTTGATCTGACACTTCAATATTCTTCCTGCCAAGAACTGCTGCAGAACGTCTCTGTTTTTTTCTGCAAGTTCAACTGGAGTTGCTGCTTTTGATGTACACAGCATTGCCACAGGCGAGAACTAAAGGCCATGGAGCAATTTGCACTGTTCAAAAGTTAGAGATATCAGTAGCTAAGGTACCTGAAGGAAATTCCCAAGTAAACACAGCTGAGATGAGCATATCACTACTTTCTGTATTTGAGTTCATCTAGGAGAGGCAAGTGCATATAGAAATTATCCATTGTATGCTACGGAGTAAGAGAATGAACTAATACCCCACAAAGACCAGGATTTTTCATCACAGAGGCATAAAGAAAAATCTTGTTTGAGACACTGGATCTCTGTCTCTTTATTTAGATGATGGAAGACTTTAAAACGCATTTTTCTTCTGTCAGGAGACACACTGGTATGGGGAGTTCTCCCTAATGGAGACACCCTCTCCCAAAATGCATTTGTATCTCCTTCCAACTACAGAGCTGAATGAAAGAACATGGAAGCAACAGGCGAATGTGGGGAAAAGCTCTGAAATAATATAATAGAGGAAGGCCATTCTCTGGAAAGCTTTTAAATATTGTCCTTTGACTTCTTAACAACATAATTTTTCAAGTGTTCTATAAAGCTACGTACTTTCTATTGACTCATCCAGAAAATAATATTTTGGTTCTGTTTGTTTTGCTCTTGTCATGTTATGTCAATATGACGCCCTGGCACCTGATGCTGACCTTAATGGATTCTTGACAGAGGACCCAGCACTGCAACTTAAAGTGGTGTCAATTGCTGTTTAAATGAAAATAAAAAACAACAAATTTACAAAAATATTCGTCTTTTAGCTCATATAGTATTTAATGGTGTTTTCTTTGCCAATTCCTACTGCTTTGTTGAGCAAAATAAACAATAGTTCTAAAGCTACAGATTTTGAAAAACCACTTGGGAGTCCTGCAGTTAAACACAGGGTTGTGCCTCTTCAGAACGAAAACCATTAAAGATGTTTACTTAGAAACTAGGAAGCAGCTATTACTGTAGAAAAGCATTTATCCTTATTCAGAAGTTAACATAATTTTTTACATTACTTAACACAGAATTTGCTCAGTCCCAAAGTGTCAACTGCATCAGCAGGAGGCTCAAGTAGCTCTGATGAAGACTGAAAGGTAGTAATAATGTGACTCTATCCAGCCAAGTTTGGTTCCATGTGAAAGGCTTTTCTTGAACCATGTACACACTCTTTTCTATCACACAGCACTGAAACCTGAACAACACCAAATTATATCCTGTGTATTTGTTTCAGCTGGGAGGCTTCCAGCTTTCTCAGAAAAGATAGGACAATGGACTAGATGGCCAATAGGACTGATTCAGGATGGCAATTTCTCTGTCCTTATACTCTTCAAAGTATTACAGAAACTATTCAGAATTTACAGTTCTATTTTATGACAAGATTTAAATTGGATTAGGAAAAGTCTCTGGAATCTTTATTTCAGCACTGAAACAATTTACAGGCTAGGCTACTTAACACAGTCTAGATGTGAATCAACAACAAGGAAGTAAATGATCACCAAAAACATTATGGCCTTTCTTCCAAGTAGGCAATTTTTTACCCTCATAATTTAGAATTATATTCTAAGGATCTGCAAATCTTTTGCTGACTAATAATACTGAAAAAGGTACAGTGTACAAATTAAGGGTTTCTGTCCATTTCCAAGTTTTGAGTAGATCCTTATCTAACATTTTATGCCAGGGCATTGTGAATGGTTGCCGCAAGTTTATCCATAAATTAACTTCAAGTTTCCTGTTGATACTGCTTATCCAGTCCTAGAATTGAAGTTCTCAGTTTACAAATAGAGAACAAGACCAGAATAAGTTTCCTTATGCTTCCGAAGTACCATGGAAGCATGTTTTCAGATAGGTTAGGGAAAGCAATTTCTCCTATATCCTCTGGAAAGAAGAGTAAAATTTTATTATTCTCCTGAATCCCAACATTTTCTGTGAAACCACTAAAAATTAGTGGGCTCAAAAATTATATTCTTTTAAACAGACCTGTAAAAAAGTACAGTTTAGAAGTTCTTTTAACCTCACGACAGAATAGTAACTCTGGTACACAGAACCACTGACCTACAAGAAAATGAAGCAAACTCCACTCTAAAATGCACTGAAGTAAAGAGATACACAGTCCATGAACTGTCCTCTTTCTACGTGGCAGAATTTCAGCACGAAAGATTTTCTCTAAGTTTTATACTCAATAACTGTAATGGCAAAAGGTAAAGAA
>JAYRBT010000082.1:18002113-18012581 GCA_036023395.1 Myiotriccus ornatus | reverse complement strand
ATAGGGCTAACGAGCTCCATCTGCCCGGGGAGTGGCCCTGACCAGGAATCGAACCTGGGTCTCAGCGGTGACAGCGCCATGTCCTTAACCACTAGACCACCAGGGGCTCCCTATTCATTTTTATACCGATCTCTAAATTGCTAGTACAGATAAAACAAAGAAGTCTGAGCTGGAGTTCCTGTACCACTGGACTCCCAGCCCCTCTGCTCTCCAGGAAGAATCTTCAATAACTTCTGCTCTAACATTTTAACTATGAGAGTTCTTCTGTGCCCAGTCTTCCTTTGAGTATCTCCAAGGACAGACCCACTCCAGGCAACCTATGACAGCGTTCAATTACCCTCACACTGAAAAGTCAACCTCAGGTTCATCTATGTGGCCCTCTGCTTCACTCCAGTACGACCCAATACTCCACTCCAGATGTGTCCTATCAGGGCTGAGTAGAAGGAAAAGATCACCTCCTTTGAGTTGCTGGCAGCTCCCTTCATAGTGCAGCCCAGGCTGATGGGTTGTTTCTCCCTGGGGTCAGTATTAGACATTTACTTTTGCAGAGCTTTGTGATATTTCTGTCAGCCCACTTCTCCAGCCTGTCGAGGTTCCTCTGGGTGGCAGCACAGCCCCCTGGTGTATTGTCCCTCTTCCCAGTTTTCAGTCATCTGCAAACTTGCTCAGGGTTCACTCTGTCCCATCATCCTGGTCCTTTGTGAGGGCATTAAATTTTACTGGACCCAACATCGTATCTCAGGGTATATCACTAGTCACTGGATACTCGCAGGACTGTGTGCCACTGATCACAACCCTCTGCACATGGCAGTTTTCAATCCATCTCAGTGTCATTGATCAGCTCACACTTCATCACTTACTCTACGATGATGGTATGGGAAATCGTCAAAAGCCATGCTAAAGTTGAGATAAACATTTATACACAGGCAAACTTGGACTAGAAGTCTCTATATAAAACCAATCTTCCTTACAGAATGAAAACCATTAACATTGAATATTTTACATTAAGATTTCAAAAATAATCCTTTTTTTCTTCGTTTTTTTTTTCTTCCTTTTTTTTTTTTAATTTTTAGGGGCTAACTTTTAAAAAAAAAGGTAATGTTTTTCCTTTTTTTACCCTAATTGACTGTCATATACCCCTGAAGTTAAGAATTAATAAGTAATTCCCTTCTGTGTAATCCCCATGTCATCATCCATTGCAATTTTTTGAAAACCCCAAATAATCCAGAACTCCATTTGAGGGAAAGACTGACTCATTCTCAGTTTCCATCTGCTTATACAAATGTTCATGGTTTGATTTCACATGCGTGCTAATGACACAATGCACTTAAAAGCTACCAAGCTATACAATTTCCTCATATAAACAATAAATAAAATGGCAGAGATTAAAATAGTAATGACATGCTTTTCAGAGACAGTTGTAGGTACCTACCCTCCTATTCGCAATTCCTGGACTTTCTAAAATGTTGCCACCTTTCTGATGCCAGGGTAAAAACTGAAAATATGGTTTAAATTTTGTCTATTTTTCTATTAGTGGTTTAAATGAGAAAGAAAAAGACATACATTTAATATTTAAAGTCAAATTTTGTTATGGTTGTTAGTTTCTTGTCACTACTATTATTTACTTTAATGCTAAATTTTCTGCTACTGAGAAGTCTCATACACAAATCATGTAGCTTTTTTCTCTCCAAAGACAACAACTGACAAGTAAGGTAAATGAGGAAAGCACAGATGCAAATGCTCATAAACAAAGTAAAACCAGTAGTGGGATGAAGGCAAAATCTTTACAACGGCCAGCACTGCAGCTGACCAGGGAAACAAAACTCACTGTCTCAGTGCATTGCACTTCCTGTTCTTTCTTTTGTTATTGACCTCTTCTCAAATCTCTACCCTTAAAATTCTGCCTATTACTTCTTGGCTGAAAGCGTTGGGGAGGAAGCAAGAAATGAACAAGGATGCTGCATGCCAGAAAAGGGTTCTGTTTCCCACAATAACTCTTGCACAAAGGGCCAGCAGTGTGCGGTTCCCTCTATGTGGTGCTGCATACAACGACAGCCTTGCCTATGTCCCACCATAGGTTACTCCACCACCAGCCTGACAACAGTTGGAGGCTGAGAGAGACATACCACAGTGACATACTGATAGCTACTAGAGAGGCTCAGCCATCTGCCTCCTGCTACTTGCATGACAATGCAAGCTGCACTTTAAAACACCCTTGTTATGCTAGACAGCCTTAACCCTGTCTCTCTCTGCTCATGCCCTCCGTGGGCAACACAGCTTCCCTTTACACAGGAGGACGCCTGGGGCTGTATTAACAGGAACACTGCTAGCAGACTGAGGGAAGCAGTTATCCCCCTCTGTCTAGCATTCATTAGGCCACATCTACAAGCCTGCATCCAGCACTGGGTTTGCAATAACAGAAAGATCAATAAACCAGAGTGAGATCAATGAGAGATAACAAGATGGTCAGCTGGCTGGAGCACTTGTCCTGTGAGAACAGGCTAAGGGAACAGGGCTTGTTCAGCCTAGAGAAGAGATAGTTTCGAAGCAACCTAACAGCAGCCTTCCAACACAAGGAGTTGGAAAAGAGTTGGAAAAGAAAGAAAGAGAAATCCTGCAAGGAATATCAAGTATAGGGAGCCAGACTTTTCATAGTGGTGCTTTGTGGGAACACAATAGAAAATGGGCATAAATTGAAAAAAGGTGGGTTCAGGCTGGATATAAGAAGAAACTCTTTCATCATGAGGACAGACAACTAATGGAAAAGATTACCTAAAGAAATTACACAGGCTCCATCATTGGACATTTTAAGACCTGATTGGTCACAGCTGACTCTTCTTTGAGCAGGACCTCCTGAGATCCCCTCAGTCTGAATTATCATATGATCCTAACATAGCTGCCGTTCACATTTCTGAGGCTCTGTACAGATATCTTTGAACTGGAGTGGCTCTGACATAGTGGGGTCCATGCCAAGCAGAACTTTCAATCCTTTGTAAAATCCGAGTCTTATTTCGCTCTTGAATTAAGTGAAGACAGTGCATCTGTTACCATTATACCTCAGCACACTAGAAAAGGAAATATGTATCAGAATAGGAAATGTACTGTGCTGGTGCAGTAACCCTCAGCGGGGTTTTCCTTGAGTTTCATTAAAGTCAAAGACGGACATGCAACAACCAGGCTGAGCACAAAGAACTGGCTGCAGAAGTTGGGAGATGCCAAGACCCCAACTGTTTTATCATGAGGAAAGCAGTGAGAATTTATCCAGATATGTATTTATACATGAAGCACATGTACAACCAGGTGCTTCAAACCTCATGGGTAAAGTGAAGTTGAACAAAACAGATTTTGTGTAATGAAAAACAAGTTCAGTAAATATGCTAGAGAGTACTCATGCATAATGCACCAGTTCAGTAGTCCTCAGCAGGAATCTTGTCAGTGCACAGAAATGGGCCAGTAAAAAGCTGGACTGAGCACAAAACAGGGCACATAGGAAAAATTTACAAGGTTCTTTACCAAGTAAAAGCTATTTTTTCTGTCTTCTCAGGCTATAGTAACTAAATATTCCCACGTGTCACTATTACCCTGGTACTAAATAACCTACCTCATCCTTGTTCATAGCACAGTCCTTTCTACACTGCTGCTGCGTTAAACACATGCACACACAACTACTACAAAATACTCCACTGAGATCCCCATCAGTCCAAAAGCACTCAAGCCTCAACTGCCTTTGAAGGAAGCAAAGGTGACCCAGCAAAGCAGCAGCTCGTCCTGATGCACATGATCAGCAGGGGCTGTCACCAGAACAGAAAGACAGCGAACAACTGGGTCAGCAGATGTATGTGACCACAACACAGTTCCAAGTAGCTCTGAGAAACACTTCAATGGGAACGTAGTATAGCTTCCCACATGTTTGTGTCCTGCTAACAGTTGAACTTGGCTTAAGTAAGGGAAGGCCTCTTAAGACTTTTCACTGCAGTCCCGCTTGTAGATTACAGCGTAACGAAAGAACTCATAGTACCAAAGTCTAACAGCCTAAAACATCGGATATTTGCACAGCACCTTATTTATTCTCTGTGACACATAGCCAAGTTGCCAGCAAAGGGCAAAGTATTAGAAATAAGCAAAGACTAAAAGGTGACCAGTTAAAACACCTACTCATTTAATTGAAATACTTCTTCAGTTATATTCTGCCTTGAAAGTGGATCACAGGCCTGTTAAAATTAAGAGGAAATTTTCGTAACTTTGTATTTATTGACCTCTGTTGAGACAGAGAAAAAAGTGATGCCCAGAAATTAAAAGAAAACATCACTTTCAAATTTAAAACCTGTATACGTAGCCAGAACAGCAAATGCAAAATTATCTCCTGTCTTTGGTCACTGTTGCAACTGTAAGTTCCACCAATTACTTTTCTATTTATTTTTCCAGTGAGTCTGAGAGCATGGACCCAGTTAATGGAAGCAACTCAGAGATGCACACTCTTGCCAAATGTGACCTAATCCCTATTAGCCCTAGGTACAGGTTTTGAGTTAAAGCAGCTTTGTGCTCTCCATTTCCTTTCATTTAAGTAGATCAGTTCAATTTGAGCTTTGTCTGTTTTTAAAAAGATAGATTTCACTTAGATTAGAAAACCAACCTTTCACTGAGAGGCGGAACCACCTGAATTGAGAGCAGGCAGGGAAATACTGATGGGGAAAAGAAAAGTATGATAAAGTACTCGGTTGTATCTCAGGAAAAAAAAAAAGGGAGAGGCTGAGGAAAAGGAGGGTCTCAAAAATGTTTCATAACTGAGGGAAGTAGAAGAGAGCAGCTGGAGAATAGGGCATAAACTATTTTCTTTCCTGCCAATATGCTATTAGCTGACAGTACAGAAATAGAGGGAAAATGGGTCAACAATGTTAGATGAACAGAAACTCCACATTGCCATCTCCGTGCAGAAAAAAAAGGACAGGATGGTCTTTTAGAAACCCATACAATGAAATGCAAAGTACAAGAAAGTCTCTTATGCTTTCTATCATACAATCCGCCCTAGAATGTCAAGAAATCTGAACATAACTATCTATCCCTGTCACTGAGAAAGAGAATACACTTACAGATCAATGGGAGCCACTCCCTGATTTATGAATCTCATATCCCTCCTAATTCTTCTCATAAACATCATGAATCCATATGGTGTCCAAGTGTTACATTTTGTGTTTGATTTAGCTAAAAGATATTTAAAACAAACAAAACCAGACCCAAGACGTTTCTGTGCATTGAAGAGTTCCCCACTGACTCCTTCTTAGCTGAACCTCAGGAATGTAGTGTCCTTTATAATTCAAGTGCACTAAATCAGATCTAAAGAACTTCCCATTTAGAAGATAACATAGAAATAAGAGGGTTTTTATTAAAAGATTCTCAAATAAAATCATGTGTGGAATTGCAAACCTGCCCTATCTGCACTTTTTTAGTGACACATACCCTAAGCAAGGTGACTGTTCACTGCTCTGTAAAAGCTCCACCACCATTTTTAATTGTCTGGTTTTTTAACCACAGTTCACAGCTCTGAGTAAAGAGCCTGACATCTGCAGGTGAACAACAGCAAACCTGCAAAAGTCTGAAGCAGGAAAAGGCAACTTTATCAGCAGCACACCATGTCATCATAGCAATCTGTAACAAAAAAAGTGGGGAAGAAAATTAAGGAGGCAAGGGCAGACAGGCCAAGAGAATAAAATACAGACACACGCAAAGAGTGACATAAATATGAAGTGAAAAAGGAAAAAAGACAGCAAAGAACAAGTTAGTGAGGGGAAAAAAAGAATGTAGATGAAACTAAAAAGTGACATTTTATTGTGGTTTGGGCAAAATGACTCAGCATTCTGTGGGCCTACCAGTCAGAGCCTGAAAAAATTTTAACATCTCTCGAGGTATCGATTAGGGTAGAAATCACAACTACAGCAACTGCATGGCAGTGTAAATTACTCCCTCATGACTCCCTCACAGAAAGATTTGCAGGGAAGGAAACACGGAGGAGGGCACGATCATCATCTTTAACAAACAGCAGCACTGAAGCAGTAGCTAGGAGGAAGCGTGTCATTGTCAGCACGACTGTTGGCTGAGCACAAAAAGAAAAGGAAAGAGAGAAAGCTGTAATAAGAAAAATTGTCACAAGCTGATCTTCAGACAATAACACAGTGGGAGTCAGAATATCAGATATGGTTATGGACTAGTCATTCACTGGACAGGATCTAGACAGAAAGACAGTAAATTAATACACAGTGGTATTTTTTCTTTTAGACTATTACTTGGATAACAATGGATTGTCCTCTCTAAAATATGAGAAGCCAACCACAAATACAGTGATGTTCTGCCCCCACAGTAAACAGGGACTATCAGGTTGTTGCTGAGATGCAGCTTGGGCTCTCTTCTCCAGAGAAGGCATCACATAATAGGTCTATTGCCCGTAATGGGTATATTTAACTGCTCAGACATCACTATATGGAATAAATCACTACCACTTTTTAAGGTCAATTAAAACAAACAACTTACATTGCTGTAGCCCACAACCAACAGCTATGTAAAGTTTTCCTGACAGATTCCCAATGCTGATATCTAAACTAATCACCAATAGCTGTGTGCTTGAACAAGGACCACCTTAAAGCATATGCATTGCTTATGATCTCTTCAGAGAAAGCTTAATAGGCTTAATAGGCTAATGGTACAGTAAGCTATGTCAGTGGTCTAAAATAGGAATGGATAGTTGAGTTGTAAGGTGACAAAAATCAGGCTTTCCTCCAAAAAGGAACTAACAGATTGCAATTAGTTTGTCACAGTCAGGATGTAATTTAAATCAGCAATCTCATTTCAGTAACCACCAAGGCTGCCTCTAAACATCAATGGAGAAAGACGGGCACCTCTAAATGGTGACCCATCACATTCTCTAAGAGCTAAGGTACTCCAAGTAAAAAACAGATTCAGCAATGACCTTTGGAAACAGCGTTTACAAGACAAGGTTAAGTAAAGCCACAATCTCTCACCACTCTCTCCATGGGACCTTTCAGGAAGAGGATGGCTCATGCCAGCCAACGGATACCAGTCGGCTTTTTCAGAACTTCCCAGCAGACAGCACTGCTTACTGAGAATCATTTAATGCCACAAAACTGCAAAGTACTATCATGCCATCATTTATCCTACCAAATCTCTCTGCACATACCTTTTTCCTCTTTGAAGCCTGGAACTGAGGGCTACTATGAGTCCTTGGAAAACTATTTGTGGACAGAAATGGACATTTAGTTAATGAGATGATCTTCGTAAGCATTGAGAGCATAGTCAATAACTGTACTGCTAAAAGAAACCTGAAACTACTTTCATCCTGATCTTCACTACCTAGTCAGAGACATGGAAAATTACAGTTGAGAAAGAGTAGACCAAATATCCTTTATGCATTTCCACATGCATATGGGTTATTGAAGTACAGCAAGATGGAAGAGATTCTCCCAACCTCAGCCTACTCAAGATTCCTCTATTCCTAGGCACTAATGATATTTATACTTCACATGCAAAAAATATAGTAAATACTAAAAAATATTTATGTCTCAGGTTCACTCAGTAATTTTTGTTCAAGTGTGACAGTGAACTTTGGCGCATTGCTATTAAATGGAAATTAAAAAATGCATTAGGAAGTGAAAAATTTCTTTTTATAGCTGTTGACAGTCTAGTTGCAGAGCTATTACACACAGAGTAACTGGAAATATTACCGTTATTAGGAGCAGTGGTATTTTAAAATTGACTAATCTTGATTATATAAAATGCTAATGTTGTTCTATAAACTTCTCACAACAAAAATACCTCAAATCAAGAAGACCCAAAAAGGCATTAAATTGAGCACATCTTCCTAAAAACAATTGTTAGGTAACTAGAGAAAGGCACAGGATTTTGATTCATGGTCTTTAGTGCCACAAATACTTCAGTATTTGTAAATAATACAAATACTTGCAAGGTAGTATAAAACTGAGATTGTCAACTCAGATTTCTACATCGTGGAGAAAAAACAAGTAAGGTACTTGCTGTAACAAACTATTCCCGACCTTCACCAAAAAACAGGGGAAGGATGGCAATCTGGCACAAGTGGTCCTGGGAAACCCAACAGTTACTGATACTGAACGAGACAGTTATTAGTCTTGACACTCCTTCCTAAGCAATTGGATCTTATCACCTATGCTTGCTTTTTAACAGAAAATACTGCTGCACATTTTGGTTGCAAACTGAACCTGAAGAACGTCATAGAACATATGTTGCCTGATCTGGAAAAATCTACACCACTTTCTACGCATGGCAACATGACAGTCTCCATCAGCAAGAAAGCATCAAAGGCCTGCTGTGCGTGCAACAATATATCTATATTTCTTTTCTTGTATGACAGAATTCAGGTTTAAGATAAAAAATTTTAAAATTCTATATTTATACAGCTGTTTTTAGTAAATCAAAAGACTAATCAATGTTTTATCTTTTGTAACACTTCTGGCAAAAGTTCTCCAAATATTTATTTTTATACCAAATATAAGTGACTATAAAGCTATTCTTAAAACAAAAAAACAAACAAAAACAAACAAACAAAAAACAACCTGCAAAGAAACTTTTCGGGACAAAAATCTCTGAACTACTGGTCAGGGGGACCTAAACTAAAGATGTCTTTTGATTTGTGATTCTTTCTTACAGATAAAATAGAAAACTGCATTTCTGTATACCTTATTTTCCAAATGTTCTTCAATAACAAAACAAATCAAAAAAAACCCACTCTACTTGAAACAGATTACGATAGTAAAAAAAAAAAAAATCAACCAAAATGAAATACACTAATTAAAGCAGGCTTGAAAAATAATATCAACTCTTGAAAATAATTCTATTCTCATTTAGACACGAAAATAATTCAGGAGGTTTCATCTATTTGTTTTGCTTGATGGTTTTATATGTGATTTCAACTCCTAAAGTAAACTTGAAAGACAAGGGGGAAAAAAAAACTGTTCTGGTACTACCAGCACAGTAGGAACACAATTGTTAAAAAGAAAAGCTTTCTGTTCAATAAATAACTGGATTTGATATATTTTTCATACTCTAATATCAGACTAGCCCAGTGCTTTTGAAGGGGAAGAAGCTGATAGTAGAAAAGGACGAGCTGGTGAAAAATCTGCACCCGCAAATCATTATCTGGACCTGGGATAACAGGAAGAGTGACTGTTTTAAGCGCGCAAGTGAGAAGCCAGTTGAGGTGATTGATGCACGTGCGGCCTCCCAGGGAGTCAGCAAAGGTAGACTTTTGAAAGGAGCGTGGAGCAGGATGCTCAATTAGCAAAATTCCTCCTGGAAACAGGCTCAGTTTCTCAATCACAAATTCCTCTCCAATATCTCAGAATTCAGGGTCTTCCTCCTCACTAACCGCTGTCTTCATTCTCTTACCTCTCCTTACCATATATAATGAATTAGCTTTTGAATGATCTCAAGCAAGAAGGAGAAAAAAAAGTATGCCAGCAAGAAAAGGAAGGGAGGGAAAAAAACCAAACAAATGGTTAAATTTTTCTTTCATGTCAGGTTATCTGTAGTGCAGTAAAATATAAAATAGACATTTGAAAATGTAAAACCTGCACGGGAGAGAGATCATTAAAAATGCTGTCTAGACAGTATTTTTTAATTCTTAGAAAAGCACAGTTTCTTTTCAAAAGGATTTTAGTGCAAATCTGACTTTGATAAGCAGCATAGTCACTGGCTTTGTTTCCATACAAAAAAACAGCATCCTGAAACACGGGCTTTGAAGAAAGCTCAAGACATCACCTGGTTCATCTCTTGCTTCAGAAATACGACCACCCTGTTTCTGGGTGGGTGACAGGCCAAAATGACTGGGCATCTTGAGCTCCAGCTCCAGAAGAGGTCTGGAGGGACTGGGGAGAAGGCCCAGCATCGCATGGGTGAGAGCAGACTGCTCTCCTTGACAAAGATGGTCACTGAAATACAGGTATTGGTGTTGTGAGAGTTTGCAGCCAGCTGAAGAGTAAGGGGGAAAATGCAGGAGGGATTACTTTTTGTGTCAAACTGCACTGAAATTCTGCTGCACAGGGGGTTTCTGTGCTTCTGAAGCCAATATTCTGAGATTAGATGCTGTTGTCATCCTTTAAAATGCTCATTTCCCCAAGATGCAAGACTTCATGCTAGAGAGCAATAACTTACAATGCCCTCAGTCACTACTACCTCTAAACTCAAAGATTCCAAGAGCAAAATTCGGTCACCAAAATTGTCAATACAAATACTCACTGCCTCAAGCGGCAATGATATACTACAGTACAACGTAATGCTCTCTAATGCAATATATAATGAATGCAGCATTAAATCCTGGCATTAGTTTAATTCTTCCCATCACTTTGTGATAATGTTTCAATTTCTTTTACTGCTCTGCTATTCAAAGTGCTGGACGAGCATTACATTAACATTTGAGGAGAAG
>JAYRBT010000082.1:17984340-18002013 GCA_036023395.1 Myiotriccus ornatus | reverse complement strand
TGATAATGTTTCAATTTCTTTTACTGCTCTGCTATTCAAAGTGCTGGACGAGCATTACATTAACATTTGAGGAGAAGATCATCTATTAATACAACCATGGAAGGAACTTGAAACTATTTAGTGGCTTCCTTTCAGAACTGCTATAACAGTCCCTTAGAAGAGCAAAAGGTAGAAATTACACGGCTCCAGAGTGTTATATTTTTTTGAACTGGGCATGGGCTTACTTGCTCCCTGAGTTTCTTCCTGAGTTCCACCAAAGAACGAACACAACAGTGCTTTCCCACCTGTGTGGGGCCCTCTCTTCTGATCACACCTTTCCTGTCATGGCAGTCAGAATGTCTGAGACAGAACACACTTATGCCTTGTCCTCCACAGGATCATTGGCCTAAACAAAACTGAAGTACTCTCTCTGATAGAAACTGCTCTCTTCTGTGTTCATTTGACAGTGACCTTTCATGAACATGTGAATATGAATCCAGTGGGGTTTTTTACTATCATTAGTTTAAAAAATAGCTTGTTATTACCATTTTAAACTTCCCATAGATTCAAACTAATATGAGAATTTAACACAGAATCTAGACATACGCAAAATTACAAAAATTTTAATTAAAAAATTCAGTATTCTGGTTTGACAGATCTGTGCCTATTTCCACTCTCAGTCATTTCAATGAATCTAATTGATATCAGTCTTCCTGCTTCACAAAAAAAAAAAAAAAATCTTTTATTCAGGCTTTTACTCAGTTCAAGTATTATTATCTAGTTTTAACATATAGGAAACAGCACTGCCTGGGCAGCTGACAGGAACTTGGCCTTAGGAGTCCAGTTCTTAAAGCTCACTCTAGTGCACTGTATCAAAGACCAATTCTGATACCAGGGGCTAGGACAGCATCAAAAAACAATTTATGCTTTCAGGTTTTTAGGACTGAAGTTTGCTATATCCAGAACAGCTGTACTCTGGGAATTTATGTTAAAAAATCCTCTCCAAGATTACTGCTGTTCCAAAAGATCTGACCACTACTGAGGTTTCTCATACCAATGATGCAACTCCATGCCACAATTCTAGGAGTCTTTCGCCCCTGCAGGAAGAATGATGGTTTCGCTGTCTAAACTCTGCAGCACAACAGGGCAACTGTTCAGCACAGGGGAACTCTCCTTACTCCACGGAAACCAGTTCACGATTATGAAATCTACCACCCAAGTGGCTTTCATAGGCCCCGTTCTTTTAAAATACATATCAATCTCCCTTGTAGTGCTTTAAATAGTTCCCATGTAAAAATACTTTGACACGAGTCTAACTGGAAGCTCTCACCTTAAAAAAACTGAAGAGCTCCACATTGCACATACAATGCATCTTTATGAATACTTTTTACAGAGACTTCAAAAGTTTTGTGCAGGAAGTAGGAGATTTGATATTCATTTCCAGCCATTATTGTATCAGTTCTACTCCCTTCTTAAATTTAATTGCAATCTAACTGCGTAGCCTTTTTATAAAGTACCAAAAATTAACTTTCAATACTCATAAAAACCCAAGACATTTATCAGAAGTCTGTACATCTTTATCCTGTTTTGGAACCGTTTTAAGTTAGGCATTATCAGTATTATTCTATCGTATCTGCAGTAACCAAGTCCCTTTATAGCACAAATGAACTTCACTTTTCCTTAAGTTTGATTCACCAAATTAGGTAAGTGAATGCAGCACATACCAGAATAATCAATTTTAATTGAGAATTTTGTGCTACCTTAAATAGATAATAACAAAACCTAATAAAAGTAATTCAATATTGGAAAGATAATAGAAGGTACTGTAGTTCAGAGATATCTACCAACTCCATCAACACTAACTCTCCTACAAAACATGAGAACAGAAAAATAATGTAGTATTCTTACAAAATATGAATTACACACTGTGCAATACTTGAAGCTTCAAACTACCAAGAAAAGCCAACAGGCTGAAGGATTCAATATTTTATCCAACAAGACACTATCCCACATTTAGATAAGAAATATGCCACTTCTTCAAAGTCTCTTCCCCTCAGTCTGCAGTTAAAATGACTTTCCCCTAAGCATCCACCAGATATTTTGTCACAGATTTCAATCACAACTTATATTTCTCACTCAAAAAAAAAAAAATTCACATTGCAAGCATACAAGAATAATATATCAAAGGACAAACAAATACCTCCCCCATTCTATCATACCCTTCCCTACAAAGTGCTTCTCTGTTATGATAATCAGCACTAATATACCCAGAAGAATGCTGTAGCAGTGGCTAAGAAATATATTTATTTGTAGTATATGCTTTGCATTCACTACAAACGTCTTCACAAAAAGTTTATTCAACTATTTTTAAATTCACTGACAATCTCAATGCAACTATCCTTGTCAGATTATCTCTTTAGTCACTCATCCACTTATCTTGCACTTACTGGCCATAACAGCTGCCCATAACGACATTAGTGTGCAGAGGGATCGTGTTGCTGTAGAGGCAGCAGAAAGTTGTGGGCATTGCAATGAAATGCAATACCTAGACTTAAACTGAGAGAAGTCAGGCAAAGCTTCACCATCTCAGTCCTTTGCAATACACTACACTGTTACTGAAACAAAACCTGGTCAGTAATTAAGCCTCTCTGATTTGGCCACCTCACATTCTTAAATGTACTTTTGTGAACGGCCTTTCCTCACTCCAGAATTTAAAAGCCAAAACCAAAGCTAATGATTAACATGCTGACTAAATGAATGCTTAACACCACCAAGTTACAGAGTGCTGCAATGCTTTTTCTTTTCTCTCAACAACTGTATCAAGAATATTTATTCTTCAGTTGAATAACATTCACTAAGCACTTCATCAAACAAAGCCAACAACATTACAGCCCATTAATTTTCACTTTGGTCTAAAGCCAGAGCCAGTTAAAATACCTCACTATCTTTCATCCTGCAAGTAATCATGTTAATATGTGTCTCCCTTCCCCCAACCCAAACAGTACCACATACATACTTTGCATTGCTCCTTGGTAATATCTGTTACAAAAGACACATCAGCACTCTCCCCAAGAAGAGAATAAATTAGTCAAAAAACGCTCTGGAAATCTCAGAAACAAGGTCACAGCATCTTGTATAATAGTCTGAATTTTACCAAGGCCTTCATCAGCAATTAAGGAAAAGAACACAGACATTTCAGAAGATAGTTTTGAGATTAAGTTTTTTAGTGTAAGAGAAATCAAAGGAAAATCTGGCAATAAAAAGAGTTTAACAGAAAAGCGATGATGAAATGTGACCAAAAACAAGCATAGACCAGCCGACATTTGGGGATCTGTAGATACAACTTTGAACTTTGGAAGATAATAATGCATGCAGATATCCTGATATCCCAGAGGCAGTGAATTCAGACTTTGCTCTATCATATGGTTTTATTCGGGTAATCTCTAATCCATTCTTCCCCTCTTCTCTTTATATGCCTTTCTGGGAAACTCACACAAACCATCAGCTTAACTTAACCTTCCATCAAATTTGGTTGAAACAGAGCAAAAGCTTAAGAGTTGCTGAGAAAAGACCAGACAGACATACGGCATGTGCTCAGCATAACGAGGACAGCAGACTGCCCAACACTTAGTCTTTACTGTCATGATGTCAAGTTTTGCTGAAGACTTCTCTGAATGAGGTTTACAGACTTAGAGATTCACTTTCATCCCTTAAATTCAGGAGCTGTCTTTCACATGAAACAAAAATCTTTTTATGATTCACAATTAAACCTTGAACAATATAACGTAACAGTGGAGTGCTACAGGAGGGACTCAGACTCTCAGCTGCAGGGAAAAGCAGGCCAGGTAGGTAAAGCAGTCTTCCTAAAATCCTGCCTGCAAAAGTCACTGCAATTTATAGAAAAGTCCTTTACAGCACCTGGCAGCGTTCTGCTTCCTGCACAAACACATCTGACAGGAACGCTCCCCTAAGAAGGTCTTGTTGATGATTTCAGATGATAACTTGAGAAGAGTTAATTAAAATCACTATATTTACTATTATGCCAATGCAAAAAAATTAGAAATGTAACTTCCTATTTTAAAGATCTTTCAATACCTACAGAGAAAACTAGATTTTTAAAAATCTGCTATCATATATAGAGATATTTTATATACACTTATGTATATTTACTAGAGTTCTAGCATAAATCAAACAGATCAAAGAAAATACTGGAAGAATTTGCCATATAGTCAAGAACTTCTTTTATATTCAAAGTGTGGTTTCATCTGTACATCCTGCTGGTGAGATATACTTGATTATGTAACAGGCTTAAATGGAAATCATGGTAAACTGTTCACTTTGGTGCTCACAAAAAATAGATTAAACAAACTACAGCTTTTGATGTTTCTTTTTGGTATGACCCAAACACACTCCCCTTTCATAGCTGCATAATAATTTTTTCCCAGACATCTAATATACTAACTATTCTTTCCCTAGGAGTTGTTCTGGAGGGGAAATAAATTATTTTTGTAGCTCTTTGACAAGACAGTTGATTGTTGTGGCATGTTTACTCCCAACATGAACTCCAAAATGTCATATTGTGCCTCATTCAGCCTTGCTTGTTTAAAACCGTGCCAACATAACAACTTGCGTGCTTTCAGCAAACTGTTGTATTTCTCATGGCATCACTGCATGTGCACAGTCAAAAAAATTTTGCTTTTAAGTTGCTGACGTGATTCTGTTCTGCTTTGATTAATATATGCTTGATTACATGTAATCGAAAAGTTACATTAACTTGACAGAACAGCGAGATTTAGAGATACACTGTTCTGTATTCAAGATTATAAATTTTCACTCTTGAAAATAAAATTTCTCAATCCTATGTACAACATATACTTTTAGTAACAAAAAACGTTTTAAGCCATTTCTCAAAATACACAAATTAATGTATCTAAATTTAAATCAATGAAGGGGAGAAATTGTAAATCTCACTTCTGTAGTGACTTCCTCAATTGCTCTTTGTTCTCTAAGAAGCAAAAAACACCCTGTAGCATCCATGGAAGGCAGTCTTGCCTAGGGCACATGCAGAGGTGACCAAGAACAGGGAGACCTGAGCTCTCTCCCTGTCTACTTTCTATCCTCTCAAAACAAATGACAGTTCTTCACACCAGCCTTTCTGAATACCATTGATTAAAGCACAAGAAGAAAGAATTTAAAACTAGCCACTACAGAAAAAAAACAGACACAACTGGTTTTCTGTTAGCTGGGTTTGGAGAAAAAACCATGTCCTTTGAAGGAAACCTCAAAACTTATAAACACTTTGTTATTTCTATTTTCCTATTAGTGATTTACAGAGAGTTATCATCTGCATCTTACTACACCTCTTGCTATGAAAAGAGAAGGCCTGTCAATGATCACTACAAACTCACCACGAGTATTTTTAGTATCCATAACAAAACCTCAAAGAAAAAAAAAATCAGAATTATTTCACTGTTATTGTAAATAAAAGAAATTATGTTTCCTCTCTGAACTCTCCATGTAAAATACATAAATAATTAAGTATTTAAGGTTTTTTGGGTTTGCATAGTCAAGATAAGCAGCTGTGACTTTTTCTCAAGGGAAGGGTGCTTCCTTCCCAGCAAAACAATCCAGGTCATCTGTCACCATAATGGCATCAACTCCATGCAGCAGTAATTTATTTTTAAAGACTTACTAATTCAAATGCACTGTACTCTGCTTGTAAACTCTAGAAAAAAATTAGAATTTATTTTTGTGACTATTATCCTTTTTCAGGAATCCAAATCCCTGAAAGGCAGATTATACAACTCTGTCACATCTCTAGTTCTGGTTCTGACCCTTCTATCCAGACTTACTACTTCAGTGACATGCTGACAGTTGACAGCAATATCAAAGAATTCAGTAATTTTGGGATCCTGAAATACTTCAGTAATGACTCAGACTTTTTCTTTTGTTCTGCTGTCCTTTTTTTTTCCTATTAGAGCCTTTCCCTTCTGCCTCTCTATGCAGCTTTGATACCCTCCACAAAGAGCTGTCCCCTGGCTGCCCAGCACAGCTGTCCTACAGCCCCTGCACTTCTGTCCAGCCACCCTCTGGCTCCATCCCTTCCTGCTGGAGGATCTCTGGCACTCAGAAGATAGCAGAGAGGAGTTGCTGCAAAAGCCATGAAATGTAACTCTGAGGCTCAGCTTCAAGGCAGCACTTAATTGCAAGCAGAGTGCCACTGATTTCAAACACCGTGATTTTTTGCTGCTGCTGCTGCTGCCTCCCATATTTCAACACTTGGAGCGTGCAATTCTATTTGCATCTCTGCAAGGAGCAGACAAAAAGACCAACAATTGGCAATTACTTCAATGACACCTCACTTGTTTTATGTTAACATGGTTTGGCCACTAGAATATACAAACCAAAACTTCTCCTGTTACCATTTACCTTTTATCTGACAGCAGAGTTAAGAGATAAGGTAGGTGTTAAGCCATGAGTCACTCTGCTTGAACACAGAGCAAATATGCCTTAAAGTAAGCAGTTAAGAGTATGTCCGGGTCTAGTTACAGCCACAGTGTGAAAAAGAAGAGAAGAAAGGGACCGAAGAGGTGCATTAAAACTATTCTGATAATGTCATCCGACTTGAATCTCACACACACCGTGGAGCAATGCTCAGGAAGGGACTAAAATTGCTTTACCTCCCTTCATGAGCAAAACCATGTCTGGTGGGTCTAGATGAAAGATGGGTGACTTAAGGTCTTTGATCAGACATTACCTGTGACTTTATTTCATAAAATTCCTAGCAATATAATTTTCTTTTAACATTATTACTCCATAACACGATGGCATACTTATGTGTAATTCAACAGAAATCATCTAATAGCCTTTTCTTTTCCACCAACCCTGCTCTGCAGTGTAACTGTAGGTCTCTACCAGACTTATTTTACCTAGTTCCTCTGCAGGGTTAATTACCTTGGGCAGATCTTTGTGCTAACACAGCAGTAGTGCTTTTAGTACTTGAAGAAGCTTGTTTAGGGCTTCTTGAGTGCCTCTCTGCACTGTGCCTCAGGGACATATCCTGAGAGCTGCTTTCTTACAAGCACCTTGAAGCTGTGCACGAGCTACCTAAATGAAAACTGGTTGCCTAGATCCATCCTCTAGGCACTTTTAAAACACCAACTCTCAGATTTGTTTTACACCAAATAATAATGATAATAATGGTTCTCACTTCAGTGAGGTGTAAAATCCTTAAACAGCAGATGAGGAATCAAGGGAGGAAACAGCTGGAAAAGAGCAGCCCTAATACACAACCATTGAATCCTAGAAGAAAGTATAAAGATAACCTGGGACTAAATTCTCAAAAATCTCATATAGACCCCTAGCTCCATACTATTAATACAGAGTTAGTGCTGAAAAGGCTAGAGAAGAAATAACTAAATCTTGTGTAGGTGTTCTTCTTGTCATGGGAATCCCTACTGAGCTTCCATGTAGCATAACGTAGCAGTAAATCTGCAACAGAACATAAAGGAAGCCAGCTGTTGGATTTAACAAGTTATGAAACAAATAAATTTTAAAAAATACATCCACAACAGTTCATTCCAAAGACAAAACTTTAACTGAGGAAGCACCATATCACAGAGTACTGAAAACTAGGAATATATGACCAAAATCTCCCAAGTTCTTTACATATTCAACATTCTTTCCTCAAGCATCTGTTACAGGCCACAGTTACAAATAGATTATGCACTACATGGAGCTCTGGTTGACCCCATTTGGCTGTTTCCACGATCTTTACTCAACATTTAGTACAGGTTACTAGGGAAAGAGGAATCCCAGGTTACAACACACCCCCCTCTTTACACCCTGCAAGACCATAATCTTCAGGTCTTAAAAGCAGAGTTCGGTGAAATACAGGAGCCAACAAGAGGTGCTTGGAGGCATTCTTCCCATTTATAAATATATAAATTATATATATATTAAATATATATATAAAAATATATAAATATATCCATGTGGAAAGGATACACAGTACGAATACTCCTTGTAAGGTGAGAGATGAACAAAGAAAATATAGCTTGGACCTACACACAGCCCCTACTTTACTAACAGACAGCTAAGAGCACTGGTGTGGTTTAATAACTTAGCTTGGATACAGTTGCTGTTTCAATATAGTCTTCAGTTTCTATAAATTATTCATATAAGTATAATAGATATTTTCACACACTATTTCTCACGGATGTTCTTAATTTTGAGTGTAGCTCCCTTATGTAACTCCTTTGGCACAGAGCAATTTGAACTCTGTTCAGGTTCCTTTCTGGAAAGAGCACAAGAGGTAATCTTCATTCAGACAGAACAAAGCATACATCTTTCACTGTTGTGCAAAGCCAAGAAGGGAAACAGTTGTTTTCTTAGGATAAGACAAAGTAATATTGTACACAATACATATAGGGGCAGAGTCTCAGCTGGTTTGAGTTTGGTTGTTTACAACAACAGCAGAACAGTGTCAACTGAGACACACACGACATGCCACCAAGCATCTCTAGTGGAGGCAGCATGAAGAAACACCAGCAGTTCTTTTTTCCCCTCTGCCTTACAATTTCAAGTCAACAAATCAAAGCAATTATTTGCAGCTCTAAAGTCGGCTATACTTTGCACCTTTTGCAGAATTATGTCTCTTCTGAATGATGCAATTTCCTTCTTACTCCCTACAAACAGAGCACACCACTAGAATTATGCCTTCTGAAGCCTGTGAATGGAGCTCTTAAAGGAATGGCAATTTCAATCAATGGCTCAGCTTAACTATCAAAATTCAACTCTTCCTTTTTATTAACTGATGAAGTCAGATGTGTGGCTGCTCGAAGCAAACAGAATACAGTCTCCAAAATCAGCATGATGTTTTGGAATGTGAGCATATCTAATTCCTACAAGCAGGAAACAAGTCTGAGAATAAAATATCATTATATTAAAAAATATCTCAACAGCTACCAGAGGCCTCACTCCTGGAACATGCCAAGTACAATGAAGAGCCAAATGACAGGGTGGAACTCCAGACTCCTTATCAGCAAGATGTACAAAGGAGAGGAAATGGATCAAAAAGACCCTGAACCAGACAACAGCTTCCATTAGAAAAGAGGGCTGAAAAGCTTGAAACAGCAACAAGCAAAACTACCCAATTCCAGCTATAATAAATTCAATTCCAAAAGCCCTGCGTCCTGACAAAGGAACAGTAAACAGAGAAAGGATGATAGAGAGGCTAATTTCCACATTTAGACAATCATTTTAGTTGTCATTGTGAATGTGTATAAGGATCATAAGGATTCATTAGTCACAGAAGGCAGACATACTAGGGTCCAAGCATCAATATTCATCGCATAGTTGTTCAAGAAATGGGATTTCTCCTTGGAAATTTAACCATATTTCCTGTTCAAAGATATTTTGTTTAATGTTTTCATAATCTCCGATTAATAGCATGCCAGGGCACACACCAGAGATTTACACCTGCCTATGCAAGTCACTAATAATAACCCAGTATAAGATACTGACAACTGGAGTCAAAGTACAGAAGCAGACACTGACCTGTATTTAAATAGAATTTGACAAAATAGATTGAAAATTATCTGCACCTTAATTTAGATGAATGCTTTTGTATATTTACATCACCCAGCAAAGTGAATGAAAACTTCTAATAACTGTCTGGTATATACGTTTAGTATTATCAGTTATACTGTTATCAGTGTTAATGTGTCTTCTTGATAAACAAAGGCATTTACTGCTTGCTTTGTATTACAAAAAAATACACCATGTAGATATATTTAAGAATTACATTAGTTACAATACAAGTCAATTCAAATTACTAACACAGTTTAGTGTATTTCAGCAAAAGTGTTCACTTCTAATGCATACTACTGCTGTGCCAAGCTTGTTATAAATAAGCAGCAACATTCATCCCACCTACTACAAATTAAATGTGCTGTATGGAATGAATACCAATTAAATGTAGGGCTTCTCGTCTCTTTTTTCTAGGCAGCCTTTTTCTCTTATGCACTTTAAAATCTGCAACAGCAGGATAGCTTTCTCCTTTCTCAAAACTTTGATTTGAATTGCTTGTTCTCCCAGCCACAACATCATGCGAAAACTCTTTCCAGGCAGAGAGGTGCTATGAAGCCTAAGAGCTGCAGTTACTCTTGGTCTGGTTATTTAGCAGCAAAAATTAACCATCCCATATTAATGAACAGTCTCTCCTGTCCTACCACAAGAAAAATAAAGCCCTTGCTACTGTCGTTAAGAAAGTCATCAGTACCCCAAATAAATTATCAAATTCTTCAAACAAGTAGGAGAAAGAGGGTTATGCAGTGGTCCACTATTCATTAGCAGCATTGTTCAATGACATTAATTCCAATGACAGTGGCTTCAATTCGATGAGTGTGAGGAGAATCGTTGACTGATTTGTCCATCATAATGCTCGGAAAGGAAAGATTTGCTAATCAGCTTGAAACCAATCTGGTTTAACATTTGGCTGAGTCACTAGTTGCAGAAAAAGCTGCAGTCCCTCAACCCAGGAAAGACTTCACAACCATTTCCGTAAGCCTCTGTCAGAACAGCCAATACCTCTGACTGAACAAGGCAGTTAAATCTAAGGCAGACTGGTCACTTCCAGCTTAAGCTAACTATCCTAACAGGCCTTCATGATGTTACTATTTAAAAATCCAGGGCATAGACTCCCATGGCCAGCCTGGTAGCTGAGAATTAATTGGAAATTATATATTCAAAGTCCCATCTTTCCTCCCTCTGGGCATAGCTCAGCCACCCAGAAGAGGCAACGCAGACAACTCCGTGCTCCAATGCTCAGGAGCTCCACTTCATAGCAGCAAAACCCACCAGACACCAGTTCAGGCAGGTTGAGACCTCTTTTCTCCAGAGGAGAGTCAGAATTGAGCCACTGGATAACACTGAATGTGTTTCAGTGTTTACATCTACTTTTACGACTCCTTTGAGAAAACAGATGAAACAGACGCTGAGAAAATTTAACAGCTTTCGTCATTAAGCTTAACACTTCTCCTGTTAAAAAATTATTTGCACAGCTCTCAAACTAGCACAATGACAGAGAAGAGTTAGAAAGTGGACTGAATCCTAAACGCTGATTCAAGGAAGCATTTCCTTATGTCTGAATTATAAATTCATACATGTTTGTTTTTTCATGCTGCATGCCAACAAAACAATTCATGCTGGAAAGATAAAAGCAGTTCTGTCTTGAAAAGTCTATTGAGTGAAGAAAGATACTGAACTAATGTCTCTTTTTCTCATAGAGGCAGATACAAAGGAGTAACCTTGGTTTGTTGTTTTTCCAACTCTTTAAATAGCCTTCTCCGTCTCCTAGAAGTTCTCTTTCTTCTTTGGTACAATGTTAAGCCCAGTGGAAGTATTTGGAAGAACTCACGGCAGACAGCAGAGGTCTAATCTGTTATTAATATCAAGGATGGTTGAACACATATGGACAATATAAGAAATCATGAAGGACCATCCCTACAAGACCAAAGTAATAGCTGAGCAAAAGATTTAAGAGGAAACAAGAGCCAAGCTGCAGATATTTCCTCCAGCATCACACAAAGCTTGCATAGAGTACTAAACATTTACACTAATGAAAAGCAGAGACACACAAAGAGAAAAGCAGCACAGTCTGATTAACAAGAAAAGACACTAATCATCATCGGACTATCAGCATTCTACCAGTTAAACATTACCTTTCTGAGACGAATGCAAATTCATGCATCACAAGAAAATAAACTTTAACATTTAGAAAGCTGATAAAAGAAATGTGTAACTTAAACAAATAGAAAGGACACAAGAAATGACAGTAGGTAACAAATTCAGGACACTGAAGATACAGTTCAGGAATACTGTTCCGGTAGTACAAGTATGGTACATTTTAGGCCTTCCATTTTACAACCAATTCTGGCAGCACTTAAACACAAAAGCAAACCGACAGAAAACACAAGCCTCATTGATTTCCTTGCAAAACCATCTATAGTTACTTTAAATCATTCCCATGTCCCCAGTAATGAATACTGCAATTCATCAAAACTGTGAGAAGACTGTTCACAGGACAGTAACACCGAATATTTTTTAAAATCAGACACCTAGCCAAGCTATGAGTACAGAAAAAGACCCCACACCTCTCTCACCACTGTATAAACACTTTTCTGACTATGTTACAGCTTGGTAGCAGTCCTGAGAGATCCATCCAATACAGAATTGTAATCAAAAAGAAAAAGTGAATGTGTGGGCCTGCATTAATCCTTCTCTTTGTTACATACTGATGCTATTAATTTACCATTAGTTCTTAGATTAGAAACTTGAGACTTTATTTCATAAGTACAACTGGGAATTAGAAGAAACTGCAGATGGAATTAACTGGATTTGGAGGAGGAAAAGGAGGATTCTGTCTAACTTGACAGCTCAAAGCAGTTCCATCATCTCAGTGTTTTCTATTACAATCACTGCTATTACAGTATGCACATTTGGTCAAGCCAAGCCACAGTAAGAGAACACACAGTAATTAGAGCCCACGATCTGGCTAAATGTTAGTCCTTTATAGTCAGAATGTACTTCACCATAGCTGCTCTTGAGGTTAACCAGAAAATCCTGTTCATCTGCTCACTCCACACAGTATTTCCTAATGTGAAAACAATTCAGCAAGAACCAGAAGCAGTATGGTAGTTCAAAACCTGGTCACCAGGCGGTGGGGTGTCCAACACACGCATTCAAAAGAAAGAAAAGTTACTCACTGCTAACACAGCACATGCTTTCTGCAAGCAGGAAACAACTGAGAGGCACATTGAAATGAATAGCCAAAAAGGAGGGCCAAAAAGATCACAGTGAGAACAAATAGCTTTTATTTGATATTGCTTTGACTGAAGCATTATCACATGCATGTGAAGTTCTCTGGACCACTATCCCACTTGAATTTGGGGGAGGAACTACAAGCCACATACTCATCTCACCTGAAATTACAAATAATTTAATTAGGCCAAAAGTTTAGTGTCTTAATCATCTTAGGCCAATGCAAGAAACTAACACCAAGTTACCACCAAAAGATTGCATCCATCTCCACCTCTCCCCCACTATCCTGCTGTGTAATCCCCATGTCCTCCTAGTTCCCCTCTAGCACTGCCAATCACATGGCCCCATGAGCAGCAGTTCTAATCCCAAAAAGATTGTGAAAAACTGAGGCTTTCAATGGCAATTAAGTCTGAGTTCAACTTAAACTGATTACAAAGCAACGCCCAAACTAATGCCAGGACTACAGATTGTTTGCTCAATGATTACAGAACAAACAATGTACAGCTGAAAATTCTGACTTCGTATAATAAAAACTTTTTAAATACATGTATACATATCAATTTTTATAAACTTAGAAAAACAAGACAGCTTACCTCTAAATAGTCTAAAGATATAGATACTGTTGGGGAACTACTGTGAATAGATGCTTGTGGTCTGTGGTGTTTGACATCCACAAATGCTGATGTTGTATGGATAGTCATTATTATAGCTCAATTTCCTCACAATTACATGAGGAAAAACGGATTTTGTACAGTTAAACAGTAAGAGATTTAGTTATTACCTTTTTAAATAAGAGGTAAGGTGAGGCAGAAGGCTGCTAGAACAGAGTTTGCTAAAATGGAGCTCTCCTCCCTAACTCAAATATAAATAATAGGAAAATCAGTCCCCACAAAATGCTTATCTTCAGAGAACAGTGAAAGAAAGGAAGAGGCAGTGAAGACAACAAAATAGGAATTTCAAAATTTCTGAGATTGTAAAAGAGACAAAAATGGCTAGTTGTGACTATGAAAAAAGTGTAATTTCATTACTACAAAAAGAATATTTTAAAAAACAGTATTTAAAAGCTTCACACAATTTAGCCATCTTTTATGATCTTTGTAAAAGAATTATAACCATAGTTACTACAAAAAAGTCATATGAAAATGTTTTAATAGTTACTTCTATGAAGTAAGAAATCAGTAGTGTTACTCATGATCCGCAATGTTAAACTCATTCAGATATTGCATAAAAATACAACAATTATTCCATAATTATGTTCTTGCAAGTAAAAAAAAAATTTAAAAATCGGTAAGTAAATTGTACCCTCTCTCTGCTTTTAAAACAGAAAAAAGGAAAATTTGTTAGGATTACAGCTTGTATGTCTTAGGAGTAATGTTATTTTCATTCCCAATCTATTAACTTCCTTCACCAAAACTGAAGGCTGCAAAAATTGGCTTTTCATTTCAATGAGCCACTATCTTAAATACAACTTCTGAGCAAACTGCATATAAATATTTTTATTTTAAACAACACTACCTCACCTTCCCAGATCTGTAATTTTCTTTGATATAAAGCATTCTTAGACACCATCTTGCCTTAATTGCTGCATCACTAAGTACTCTGGAGAGATCTGGTTTAATCTTTCTCCCCTCAGAGATACCTAACTTTTCATGAAGTATTTCAATATTCATTGAGTCAGAGATCAACACAGTCAGAATGAGTCTATAGCGTCCTGTTTTAGACTTTTACCTGGGAGGTAGGAAAAAACCAAACCCCAAAAAAACACATAGTGATTAAGTATGAGAGCATGGCATCCCACAGCCTGCCTTACTGGTACCTAGAGCACACAAATAGTAATATATGGTAGCTCAGCTTGCTTTGAACCAGAAACCTGGTTCTCAAAATCCTTCCTGTCAGGAATGGAAATTGCTGGGAGCATAAGAAAGGACCATCACACCAACTCTGTTCAGCATCTAGCTTCCACAACTATTTTCATTCACTGACAGATAAAACTTGCAGATGTATTTCCTGGGGGTGAAGTAGGGGTGGATCTTTATTAGAAATTGCACCAAATCTTTTTTTGGTTTAAAATTCTATGGGCGTATCTGCACGGAGAAATTTGCGAACACTGAGCCAAATTGACCTCAAGTGTGAGTTCAAAATGCATTAGTTAAAACTTATTAAACCCCCATGTGGACATTTTCATTCGTAAGTAAAGTGGCCTAGTTTAATCTGATTTAATTATTATGTTACAAATTCACCCCCGTGTTAATTAACCTTCACTTTTCTGAGCATGCCCATACAGTCACTCTGCAAAGGGCTGTGAAACCCTTGCCTGTGAGCTGCTCTCCCGGGACAGGCACCGGGGTTTGCGCAAGCCGGAATCAGTGTGAGGGGATAGAATTGTGCCTGCACTGGGAGCTCATGCCTGACAGCAGAGGAGCTGGAAGTAGCAGGGAATTAGGATAGTTTTCAACTCAATGTGCAAGTCTTAACAAGCCTGGACAAGACTCACAGGAACAAATCTCCTGTAGAATAACTAGTGTGATGTAGTATCACACAGAGGAACAATTGTTAAGGATATGAAAAGCTATATTACTCGAATGCTCAAGGAGACTAATCTAAACAAGTATTGCTTTCATCTTACTCATTTCTTACACAAGATTCCAATTCATCATGCTCTTTTCTGCTAAGGTTTTTCTTATTTCCATTTGCACGTGTGGAGGATCAGGGAATTAAATTCAGGACCCATAACCAAATAAAGAATAAAACTGCAAATAACACTGGAATGTAAAAGCTAGTTCAAAGCCCCAGTAATCCTATTTTCTAGTCCTAGATTTTTAAATGCACTGGTACTACTCATACCAAGTTCATACTGAGTAGGCAAAAGGGTACTGAGAAAACAAGCCCACAAAATCTATTCAATTTATTATTTACTTATTCCTTTACAGCAGCATCTGTAGTACTGGCAACTTTAGTGTCTTAGGTAAAAAATTATTGCACAGTGTAAAGACAAGTGAGCTAAACTGGAATTCTTTCCCACATGTTAAGATGTTTGATGGTAAAACCAGGATCTTTCTGTCCTCTCTTTGCTTAGCTGCAAACAGCTCCTCTCTGCAGTGACACTAATTCACTACTCTGATGGTTGTCCTACGGCCTCTGTGAAAGAGTTGGTAGTTTCTGTTCCTACTGGGCAGGTATCCAAGCTGTAAAGCTACTGTTCGCTTGTCACTAATTGATACCCTTGGTAGTCCATTAAGGAAACTATGGAATGAATAAGCACCTCTCACTGGTAAAAATATGCTCAGGGTATGGTAAAAAGATTGTGGCGCACTGGCAAGAGAGCATGAGAAAGGCTTCGCTGCTACTCATGCTCCATCCATTCAGAAGATAAATAGAGGGCTTCATTCTTCAGATCTGTCACTTTGGCATCTTTCATAGCAATAAATTAGCATTTAAGAAAAGCTACAGGAAAATGAATTCTTCTTGATGGTGACAAAACCCGATTCTCACACATAAACATAACAAAGGACAATCACTTCATAAAATATTCTCTGGAAAATAATGTATTATTCATACACTGAATCATGCAAAATTTCTCTGACCTTTTGTGCTTGGCTTTTTCGGGATGTCATCAACTGTTTTATAACTTTCTTGGATTTTTCATTCTTTCAAACTCATCCAAATTAAGAAGTGACTTGATCCTGTATTTTAAATCATCACAAAACTATTCTACTAGAAATCTGAGAAGGAAGCAATGCTTAGCGTTCTCCAGTCTCTCCCAGTGTCTATTCATGAAAGATTTGCTAATTGTTAAACAATCCTCTAGTTTCATTTTTGGCTTTTTTTGCATAATGCGTTGTTAAATTACATTAACTTAATGAATAAGCATTTCAGAAGAGATACTTAATTTCCTTTGTAACCAATTCAAACAAGAAAGACAGCATTCTAATTTACAGCATCTTCAATCTCAAAAATTAATGCTCAATGCTAAACAGCTGGAAATAGTAATACTAAAACTGTGCCAAACACACAGAAACAACTCAAGCATTTAAACTGCAGCCATTACATTTGATACCGTGATGGCACATTCCTAATAGGCAATCAGGAGATCTCACCACTGCTGTCACTGAATACTCACACTGACCAGAATCTGCCCTAAAAGGAACATGCACAGTTTCCATCCGTTTTGTACACAATTTTTGTTAAATGTATAATGATAGAAGTTTGCATCTTTTCCCAAGACAAAATGCAGCAGCCAGTCTGGCCCATACATCCAGTCGCTATGCCAAGGCTTTAACGTTATCTCATGTGTGTGAAACCTTGTACTCTCCGACATTTGAAAATGAGAGTAGCTGGAAAATGGTCAAATGCAACTCAGTGAAATAACACCCTTCCAATTTCTTATTGATACCCCTGGTTGGTATCAAGCCATGAATTGTAGCAGTCACCATAAATCACAGCCATGCAGCAAGCAACGTTTAACACAAGTTTTCCAACAATACAGCTGATTACAATTACACACCGAATAATTTCTAAAGATTCACAGAAATAAGTTCTGAGGGTGACAGTCAAAAAGTTGTGAGAGTTCAAAGTCATAAGCATTCAAAGTGAATCTAAAAAAAGAAAAACGTCATCTATTTTTACAAGAAAAAAAAATGAAACAAAAGGAGCTTAGTTTTCGTTTCAATAAGAGTGGCTTAGAAACTTTTACAAATGCTCTGGCCCTGCTGAAATAATACATCCTATTGTCCCAACTGCTGAGCACCCAGCAGGGACAACAGCTTTTCAGCTTTTCTCATAGCAGGTCGGCTACAGACATGAATATTTTCTAAACTTTTACCATTCAAGGCAGTTCAGCAATTGCCAAGGCTTTCCAAGAACTTCCACTGC
>JAYRBT010000082.1:17871752-17984240 GCA_036023395.1 Myiotriccus ornatus | reverse complement strand
GCTTAGAAACTTTTACAAATGCTCTGGCCCTGCTGAAATAATACATCCTATTGTCCCAACTGCTGAGCACCCAGCAGTAAGCAACACCCAGCAGGGACAACAGCTTTTCAGCTTTTCTCATAGCAGGTCGGCTATAGACATGAATATTTTCTAAACTTTTACCATTCAAGGCAGTTCAGCAATTGCCAAGGCTTTCCAAGAACTTCCACTGCACATACAAGTATCTAACCCCACAATGCAAACATCACATTAAAAAATGGAGTTAACTGTTCTCTAGTCTGCACTTCTTTGTTTTGTCTTCTCCCCAGGTTGTGGTAGCCTTAATCTAGGATACTAGAGGGGAAAAAAGAAAATACTATTGCAGGTTCAAACTCAACTCAAAATCACTTTCAGAATGAGAACACTGAAAATCAAATGTAGAATTTCCCGACACTGAAGACAGACCTGTGCTTGCTACCACAACTGATACAGAAAAAAATAGTTTCTACCATCTTCCAAATAGCTGATGTTACCTTGGAGTACAACATCAAACTACAAAACAAAAAACTTTGAATGTCTTGTCTTATTTGAGTCAGTGCTGGAAAATTCTTACTACCTAGCGGGAATTCCCCTCTGTGTATGCACTTTTTTCCATTTATTATAAAGATAAATAAATAGGCCCTACATTTTACAGAGTCTTACATGCAGAATGAATTCTGCAGGACTTTATCCTACTACATCTGTTTTCCACCATTCCACAGTTATGTTCTGGTAGCAATACCAGCACAGTATTTCAGTTATTCTTCCAAGATGGACAGCTCCATCAGTCACAGAAATTATGCACATCTACATGTACTTGTACAGTGACATCTAAAGCTACACCTCAGCCCCTGTTTGAGCGTGACACGATGAAGAAACAGATCAGGCATACCCTGTGTAGGACTGTGAATATAATACTACTACAGCGTGTGGGAGGCAAACTATTTCACTGCAAGGAAAATCTGACAGTGGAAATTTCCATTCCTTGCATACTTTAAAGGTAAACTTGGATCTTATACATGAAAAGTATTCAAAACTGGAAAAAAATTCAATCTGTGTACCTTTACCAATAGAAAATAAAGTTAAATCAACACCTTGATTTTGCCTTAGGAATTAGTGAAACCCTTCATAATTCCTCAGTGTACACATCTTACAGTCAACACACACACAGAATACTGTGTGTTCGGCAAAAATGTGTACATCAACACAGCTAACTGTGGATCAAAAGAACCATTCTCACATATGTTGCAGCGTGACTCCATTTCTGCCCCATTTTTCACCTGTTTTTTCTCACATTTTACTCCTGGAAAGTCATCTCTAGCTTATTCTGTCTTGTCCTCTGATACACACACCTTGCTTCTGCATGTTTTAATGCCTACGGAGAATGTGTAGATGACCCTTCCTGTTTTTATCAGCTCCAACAGCTTCCACATGTTGACTTTTGTTGTCCTCCTCGGGTTTTAGTCTAGCCTTTCCCCAGAATCTCTGCACTAGTCTCCCCAAACTCAAAAGAGATGTTCTATTTTTCAGTAGGAATTACTGTTTGAAATAAACACAAATATTCAACCTTATGATCAACTGCTGATAATCTCTTGTCCACATCTAGTGAGAACCATTCAAACTGAAGTTGCTGTGAAGTTATTCTTATCTTGATACAGTCTGGAAGTCAAATACTACTTCATGCAGCACCCATGGACATCTCAGAGTTCAATAACAGCTATTGCACTTTAAGTGATTTAGGAAAATTCAGCTTGCAAAGCTTGAGGGAGGGGACTGGATGAGAACATACTGCTTGCTGCTATTAGCAGCAAGTTGAATGGAAAATGCTATTTATTAAAAAAATTCTAAACAACAAAAACAGCTTAAAATCAAAAGCCTTTCATTGCAAGGTGAATAATGCAGAAGTCATTATATTAGATGAAGAAAATGCTAATGAAATACTGGGAAAAAAAGAATCTGTTAAATGTTAAAATAAAATCTCAAAAAGTACTAAATTTGCTAAATCCTTGTCACCATCTTCTCTTTATATAACACCCACGGTGTGTCAGTACTTTGCAAGAAAAACTCAATTCTTGATACAGTTGTTTATAATCTATATAGACGACAACACAAGAAGAAGCAGTAATGAAGGTCAAAGCAGTTAGAAGATAGACTAAAGAGGGATGTTGCATTTGTGAGAGGTTAGGAGTGAGTCTTTGCTTACTTTTTGTATTTTCTGAGTCATTTTATTTCTTAGAGTAAGCCTTAATGAAGATGCCACAGAAAAGCCAGGATTTAAAGGTCCCTTTGAATGCTTGTTCACAAAGGAGGGATTTTGAATGAGAATGAAATCAAGACCTGAAAAAAAAAGGGTGGAATTGGAGGGAATGAAAAAGGAATTAATAGTTACATACCATCCAGTAGGTACAATTACAACCAGAGACAAAATAGTTCCTGGTCACATTTAAAAAGGTTGGAGAGAGGCAAGAGATGGACATATGTGCATCAAGTAAATAAAAGGTGCCAAACAAACCATCAAAGCCAAGATAACAGTTTCAAAACAGAAACGGAGACAAGGAGGACACTACTGGAGATGCAATGAATTAAATGCAGTAGGAAATTGTATCAAGCTGAGGGAGAAAGAAGAGGTATGAAAGTTACACACTGCAGTTTTGCTTACGAAGGACAGAAGATGGAAGCCAGTGACCCTCAAGGAAGAGAAGTACAAGAGCCTGGGGGAAAGAGGTGGACAGGTTTTGCTGTGCTTACATTTTGTTGGCAGAATGCCTGTGGAAAAGTCTAAGGTAAGGAGGGAAGCTCATCCATTAAACCCTTATGCACATCTAGCACATAAAGTGCCAAAACAAGATGAGATTACCCAGGGATGAGTTACCAAGTTAGACAAAGAAAGACCTGATGGAATTCTCTTTCCCCACATTATAAATTAAACACCATGTAAAGCACTAGAAGATACCATAAATGCTGGCAAAACCCATGCTCAAAACTCAAGGGGGCGGGGGGGTAGAGAACGAAAAAAAAAAAACGGGGAGAAAAAAACAAACACCATTGTGAAGTCTGAAGAAGAAAAGCATTTTCCATGTGTGTGACTAATGATTCTGATGTCATCAAAAATACCCAGGTACAACAAGTGTAAAAGGTCTCTTATATGTAGCCAGGTAAAAACTGTTGTTATCAAGTCTGAAGCGTAATTGCCAGGGAGTAAAGGAGACCCAAGAAAAGACTGTCTAACAGAGAATTTGCAATAATGTCAAGGATAAGAGAGTAGACAGCATTTGAAAGCAGCACAGAAGCATAAGGGAGACGGAAAGGGCATTGCAGCTGCTACGGAAACTGGAAAGAGAAAGGCAAAGTTGCCAACTCTCTGTTTCATCAAACCAACAAAATTCTGATAATAAACAAAACTCTTAACTGGTCTGTGTCTATACAGAAAAGGGCAGAAAGCAATTCCAGTGATACAGACTAATTCACTGCTGTCTTAAGAAGAAATAACTCCCTTTGAATTTAAGAGCGTAAAAACCCATACAGAACTTGCTCATTTTTTCTAATTCCCTTCTAATAAGCCATTTTATTGGGAACAGTATTCTGTATAGTTACTGCATAATTGTATTTAACTGTTTCTGAATATATTCTGAAAAGAACTGAATGAAAGAAAAACAATATAGAAATTCCATCATAATTGTTGTACCATCTTATTTCAGTATCATTTCACTTTGATAGGATTTTATTGCCAAACTTTCATCCCAAAAATGAAGACCTCCCTCTTCGAGCAGTTTCTGAATATCTGCTGATCTCTCTAATCACATCCCCTCTTGCATCCCGCAGTTTTCTTTATCCAGTTTTACTCCCTTCTTTTATTTTTCCCTTGGATCCTTGCTCGCTCAGAGCCTTGACACCCTTCCTTTATTTCTCATTCCTCCTCCGCAGTTTCTTTGCTTTCATTCTGCCTGCTGCCCTCTTTTCCAGCTATCTCGTAACTGTAAGAAATACTTAAATAGAAGATCTCACTTTGAAAACTTGTCTCCCCTGGCAGGCTCCAGGGGCTGGGGCGGCCGCTGCCGCTCAGGCGCGCGTTGCTAAGCAGCTCTTTAGCACCCTGTGCGAGGGACCGGGACTCAGCCCTGCCCCACGCTGCTGCTGCAGTGCCCTGGTCTGCAGGCAACGAGGGGCCTGCACACCTCTGCCACAGGAAGATCAAAGTCCTGGTCATTCCTGGAGGTGCGTGGGAGGACAGAGGCAAGAGCATATTGTATTTTTTTAAATAAAAATGTAAATAAGCTTTCCAAACAGTGCCCCTTCTGTAGTATTCCCACCTCCAGAGGACAAGTGATATTTTGAAGCTAAAGAGCTTTCAGAGAATTTTTTTTTGACAACATCAGAGAGAAATATCTTTAAAACCAAACGCAACAACCTCTCGTAACCAGCTCACCAAATCAGGCAGCCTCTCTGCTGTTTTCCAGCAGCATCTGACCTTTTTGTGTGTTTAAGCCCACAGCATACAGAGGCCCTGTATATTTTTGGACACTGGGCACAGTGTTGATGCTGTGCCAGCTGGGTAAAGCGAGATAATCACAGCCAGCCTAAGTGTGCTCACAACTGCTGCACATGCACAGGTAAACGGGAAGGCATTATCCTGCTGCAGGATCTCCACTGTGCTAGGATCAGGTGGTGTTACTATCAGTATCTCATCCAATCCTGAGATCTTCTCAAATCTCAAGTGTGACTGGATACCTGGATATTAAGACACGTACAGTATGAGAGCCATACCCCAGGTCCTGTGCCTCTTAAAACTGACTCTAGATGGCTTGTCATACTAATAACCACAAATACCAGGTACCAACCTAGTATCAATCCCAGATTAGCAGACATACATTTTGGAAAAGAGATAGGAGGATGAACACAGAGGTGGCAGTGTCTTCTCACTGAATGGCACATGCTACTCCCTCACTTCATCTCCCTAGCTGAGAGCACATTCAAAGATTCAGGTATCATTTTTTTTCTTTGGCTTCAGGTGGGTGACACGGAACTATTCAAGTCCTGAGGTGGACAAGCAGAAACTACTGGACTGGGAAGTGCAGTGCACACCTCAGGATTTCAAGGTCAGCCCCTCAGACTAAATGACAATTATGGAGCTTCCATCTCATTCTGGCACTCTCTGCACACCAAGTCACCAGAACACACACCACAGAGAATCACTGCTCTTAGTTCTTTAAACAAAAGAGAAAGGACAAGTACCTCATGCCTATTTCAAGTACAATTCTACAGTAAGAGGTGAAGCCAGAAATAAAGGTCTGATAACTACATTTCTGTCTTGCCCCAAGAGTAGCTAACCAGTCAGATGACGGCAAACCACAAACATGGAGAAGCAAAGACATCCTCCTCTTTAGCAGAAGAGGAAGCAACATTTTAAAATATACCTAAGATATTTCCAGTGGAGAAAATTCAAAGAGAATTAAGATGAGAGAGTTTTCGTGACAGTTGCAGGACTTTACTGAATTTAATGCAGATTTGCTAAGAGAAGTTTGGTTGACAAAAAATAATCTTTTCTTGATTTTTGTGCACAGTAATCAGCAAGATATGGGATCAATCTATCTACCACATAAGGAAGATCATCAAAGACTGTGTGCACATTTGTTCTGTGTATTAGGCAAAAGACAGTAATACACATGCATTATATGTTATCACACTAACATTTAATACATATATATGTATGTAAATTGATCTACGCAGTGAATCCAGAAGCTGCTTAAATGACTTCAGATTTTTCATACACTTCCAAATCTAAGATCAGTCTTGTGTGCTTTGCTGAACAACCTAAACTCCTCATCACACAACAGAGACAAGCTGTGCAAGTTACAAGGTTGGAATAGAGGCTGAACTGCACATTGAAGATATTATACCTGCTGTTACATTTGCAGTTATGAAAGTTTAAAGAATTAAAAAACATTTTCTCGCTTTGTTTCCCAAATTTTCATGCATACTTTACTGAACAGGGGTATCCAGGAATAAAGACAGAGTTTTCTTCCTCAGAAGCAGAGACTTTGCTGAAAGCATCTTGACATTTCATCTTATCCAGACAGTCTGATCTCTAATTACTCAGGATATGAAGTGAATTGTAATTCTCATCAGAAGGCTGCTGCTGAAACATTTAATCCTCCCAGCATTTTGGGCTGTTTCTCACTCGTGTTTGGAGGGGTTAATAGTTTTGAATACTAAACAGGAAGCTCATACAGTGCCAAATACAAATTTCAGGTGCTTCCTCTGCATATTTTACAAATTCCAAAATTTTGCAATAAAACTGTCCTCAAAATGTTCCAATTGTTCTTCAGTGAATGTATGTTTTAAACAGAAGACACGGGTGCCTAATAACTGAAGCAATGTTTCACACTATCTTGAAATAAAGCTATATGCATTTGAGTATACCCTTTATTTACTTTTTTTATATGTAGTAATAGCCCACCATATAATTTCAAAACACATTTGTAAGAAAAAATAGAATACAAATTAGTTCTTACATAGAGCTTCTCAAGAGCATAGCAAATAGTCACCTCATTCAACAGATTCAGAAAGCACTTAGGCGTCACGAAACAAATTGTCCCATGAACCAACAGAAGCAAGAAGACCTGCATGCAGAAATTGGGTCTCCTTGGATCCTGGCAGTTGTCTACCCACTGGACAGGAGCACCACCTGGGACAGCCGTGGTTTTCCTAATGCACTCTGATGCTACCATGACTACAGCCTGCTACTGCACTGGCACCACCCATCAGTGAGGATTGCAACTTCTGGTATCGGTTCCATTACCACATCCAATTAACGTGACAGAAAAATTCACGTAATCAGCTCACTACAGACAGTAAACAACTTGTTCTTCTTTGGGGATGCCTGTTTCAGTCACCTTAGGTGTATTCCACCTTTTAGATACTTTCTCCGAAGTTTTTGGAATCACATTTCCCATCAGCTCATTTTTGTCTATACAGCAATCAGGAAGAGAGCCTCTGGAAGTGACAAAAGACAGTGACAAAAGACAGAGACAAAAATGCAAGTCAGCAGTATAATCCTGTTGTTAAAATGTAAATGTCACTCTGAAAAATGACAAACAAGGAGGAATCCGTGGAAAGGATCGGGAACAGTAAGAGTTTCTGAAAGTACTAACAAGGACTAGAGGAATTTAGGTTTTTGCATTCTAAAAAGACAAAGTCTGAGGTGAGCTATGGGAACAGTGTTCCAATACATAACATGTTACAAAAAAAACAGAGGTAGCAATTTTCCACATCCACTAAGAAAGAAGAAAAATAATTAAGAAAAAGCTACAAAAAAAATTTTTTCAGAAAAACTATGAACTATAAGGACTCCAAGAAAACTAAATTTTAAGAACAGATTAGAAAAACATATTCAGCATAATTTAGATAAACACTATCCCACTGCAGTGCAAGATGGGCTAAAATGATATAAAGTTGGTTTCTGGTCCTTAGCTCTCCCATGCACTAAGTAAGACAAATGCATGCATTAGCTGTATTTTTATGAAAAGACATGCAGAACAATGAGAATAATTACATTGATTTGTCATTTAATTTTTATGAGTGTCTTCATAAATATTAATTTATTTCCACTTAGGGTAGATGAAATGACACTTCTCTACCTCTAGATATTATTACCATAATTCCTTATCAGTGTGTGCTGAGTACAGCTTCCTATCACAGACCTGCATTGGGCACATTCTTAGTCACTTATGCCAAAGAGATAAAGTAGCCTCAGACACAGGTACATCACTTCCTTGTGTGCTAATTATTACAGTAATTTGTGTCATACCTAGACTACTCCTATGAGCCAGCTAAAACAAGGACAAGTCTTTGACCTCCTTTCCTTTGTAAGAAGTAACATAAAGACACTAGAAAAACAGTAATCCCCATTTCTACAGAATTTCCCTTACCCAGCTGCTCACCCATAACCTTCCAACTCTCACCCCCTGGGTTTTTTGCCCCGCTGCCATTTAGAGCCCCTGCAGCAGTGCACTGGGAAAGGACTCAACACCACAGGGATGGGGCTTGCTCACTTTCATCATTCCCTAAAGGAACACCCACACATGAAGGACAGCATATATTTTTAGACAGACAGGATCTCATCATCAATAAGTAAACTTGGGGTTAGGGAGATGCTGTCTTCTGGTTTACATATTACTATATTAATTAACACAAAAAAAATTAACACTCAGTGCTAGTCAGACTAATATGACATTCAATGTCTAACCAGATTCACAATTTCTTCCACATATTTTATTTACAAAATATTAATATGGGATTGATATATTTTCACCAGACATCCCTGCTGGTCAAAAATCTAATCAATATCCAAAGTAAACAAACTTAAATGTCCAAAAATTATGAATTTTTACTATACATAATTTGTTCTATGAAAAAAGAAAATGCTAATTTTATGAAGTATACATCTTACATAATGTATTATAAAGACAGAACAAGAAGCATATTTATAGCTTCTCTTTCACTTCACAGATAATGTCAGAATAATATTTATGAGATTATAGGTACACTTATAAGTAGGCCAGAAATTTAATATTAAATGTCTATCTCATGGAAAATATAGATCTGCAAAAAGAATCCCTCAAAAAAGAACAATTAACAATAAATCAAATGGTATTTTTTCCTATTATTTAAATTACATAACAGTTTAAATACTAAATTCCTAAGAAACAAGGTTTTAAATAAAGAATTTTATCCCCTTCAGACAAAGAAAACAATTCTGTGGGTTCTCTCACTATGACAGATTATAGATTACTGTGCTCTCCAGCCTCGAGGTTTCTTCAGAAGTTTGTTAATCACTTGGTGATTGACAACAAAGATAGTCACAGACAACAGCCATACATGGGCCAACTGCTACCTTCTCTGTGAAATCTGGATCCAGGTCATCAGTTAGACAGACCATTAACAACAACTGCCAAACTGAAGCAAAAGGAACACTCTGTAATAGTGTTTCTTTTTTAGTAAGTGTTTCTTTCTTGGTAAGATACTGTATTCATATTGCAGATGAGTTGTACAGATGTAGGAGGAAATCTAAAGAGAATGCAGAAGGACCTGCACTTATAAAATATTAATAAAGGTTTTTTCCTACCTCAAAACAGTCATTGTTCACCTTTGTTAATCAAACAGGTGGGGGAAAATCATGTAGATAATAGGTATTTCATTCTTGCATTTTCAGAAGTTGTAGGAACACATCATCCAGCAGGCCCAGGCAAACACCTCGAAGGAGCAGCAGAAAGCAGCCCCCATGTTTCAACACAGCTGGGAAGCAAACACCTCAAAAGGCAGAACAAAGTGGTACTCGCTTGATGGAAACAGCATTAGCAGCTGAGTACACTGTCAGAAAGGCACGGTGATGCTTTGCTGGGGGCAGAAGTTCACCTGGATGAAACAGGGAGAATCCTGGCCCTTGCATAGGCAGAGTGTCAAAAACCACGGTTCCTTTTTCTATCTATTGTAAATCCAGGCACTGTAAGGCTTCGGCCACCACTTTATACCATGAGACGTGCGGTCAGAGGCACACGCTGGTGTTGCAGTCCTGACTAACGAGCGTGGTTAATGCCAACTACCACCTCCACAGAGCCTGGTAAATAAAAAACTCTCATGACTAACCAACAGACTGTTCTGAAAGTACTGCTTTCGTTGCCCTACAGAATTATCACCAACATCAGCAGTATTTCCTTGAACTTATAAATTAACAGAAAAGGCATATTTTAGTAGTATTCATTTAATAGTATTTGTATATGTGAAAAAGTTAAGAACAGATCTTTAGTACATAAATTTAAGAATTACTAGATACACAGTTCCATGCACATAGATCTTCTGTCCAAGAATTTATACATCTTCCTTTATATGTAAATAAAGATTTAATAAAAGACAGAGAAAACACACAGGAGATTATAAAACAAACAGAGAGCTTGGAGAGAGGAGATAAATTGCTGACTTGGATTTAACAAATTAATTTTTTTTTGTTTAATAAAGGACTATAAAAAGTATTTCCATACATTGAATACCAATTAATCAAATCACTCTGAAAGGGCAAAAGCACACTGGGGAAGAAAAAGAAAAAATAAACCATCAGTCTCTCACATCTTAAATAGAAGAGTATAGCCCTTCATTGTTGTCTGGCTGCAGGGGTGCCCCAAGTGAGTGAGATCCTATATCTCAGAAGAAAAAGGTCACTGCTCATTGGAGAGCCTATGATACAGTGTCATCATGTATTTCTGGATGTCATAAAGGCTTGTACCTCACTGTCCTCTGCACGTAGTCGCAAAGACCAATCCAATTCTGTGTAATTTTCTTTTAAAAGATGCATTTAGATATATATTCTTTAAAATAGTAGAGATGCTTATTGCTGGGTTAATTTAGATTTCCCATTAAGATTTGAAAAAGGCATATGACTAAATTCAGACTTTTTATAAACCTTTTAATTGGCTGTAAAACACAATTTTCCCCCCTCAGGTTATATAACCTATCTTTTAAAATGTGAATCTAATGTGTAACTCAAAATTTAAAAATCTGAGTTGATTAAACCCAGTATTGTCACTTTTAAGAGAGTTCATAACAAATTCTATCTCCATACACTCATCAATGCAAAATAAATTACGTTTGAATTTACCTAATTTTCCTCAAAACTACGCTTGAGGAATTCACAACTGCCCTTGGTTATTAGACCCCAAATGATATTGACATAAATTTCAGATCCATCATACAATCATTGAACAGCCCAGGCTGGAAGGGACCTCAAGAGACAATCCAGGTCAGCTTTTCATGGGACAGCGAGCCTAGGTGAGCTTACCCCGAGCTTGGGTGAGCTAGCACCCTGTCGAATTGCACTCTGAAGACCTCCAGTGATGGAGACTCTACCACATCCCTGGAGAGGATGTTCTTACTGTAAAAAAATTACTTCTTGTGTAAAGATAAAGGGTCTCACAATGCAACTTGTACCCTTGCCTTCTCCGTGTGGCTCCCTGAGAAGAGAGAGTTACTGTAAAAAAATTACTTCTTGTGTAAAGATAAAGGGTCTCACAATGCAACTTGTACCCTTGCCTTCTCCGTGTGGCTCCCTGAGAAGAGAGAGCCTCCTTCCTCTTTGCAGCTGCCCTTTAAGTACTGGAATACTCTGACAAGGCCTCCCTTGAGTCTTCTCCAGGAAGAAAAGATGTAAAACCTTCAGTCTTTCCTCTTAGGGCAGTTTCTCATGCCCTTTGATCATATTTGTGTCCCTCTTTTTGGACCTTCTCCAGTCTGTCCATACCTTTCTTGAACTGTGTGGATCAACCCTGAACACAGTGCTCCAGGTGCAGCCTGGAGATGAAAAAGGAGAGATCACCAAAAAGAGAAGAATAAGTATTTCTCTCCTTAAACTGTGAGATAAGTGTTTTGAGGTACAAAATGTTTGATTTTTTTTTCCCTGGTTTTTCTTTGTTTTTACATTAATGATGCAGATTTGAGTAACACAAGAACCTGAAGGCAGTGGTGCGGGGACAATGTCTGCAGTGAGGTGACAGGCAGAGCTCAAAAATAGGCATAAAAATGGAATGGAATAATTGAAATCTTTCCTCTCCCACAAGCTTGCTCGAGTGACAAGGAAATACCAAACGACTGAAAACCTGAGTTGGTACAAGCTCCAGAAAATTAAGATACTTGGTTCTGACAGCTGTTTGGGGATGGCCATTGTAAACTGGCTCTCTCACAGAATATTCACTTCATCAAAGGTAAGCCTCTGTGCCCAAGTAAATTCATGAAGATTAAGTTAACACAATTAATGATGAATAAAGTCTGTTTCAACTATCATAAAATGAGTCAGCTGAACTGAAATCTTAAAGCTTTTATTTATTTCTCCACCAACTACAAAAACAGGACTAGAACAATGATTTCAGCTTACGTATGTCCGTGTGGGATATGTTAAAGGTAGGCAAGACGAATGCCACCCACTGTTTTTCAGACAAGGGATACAACAGTAGTGAAACAACCATAAAAGGTCAAAAGCATTTGAAGGCAGAAAGGGAAACATTCAACTGAACTGAGCCATGAGGTGAATGGCACTTTTAAAATAACTGAGTTGAAGAAACTTTTTATGCTCTAAAACATATAGAACAAGAGATTAAATTCAGGCCTCATCTTACAAGACATTTAGTTTGGTTTATTTATAAATTTGTTAAATTCATTTGCATTTTTTCATGGGGCTGGGTCTATGATTAAAGTAGGCTCCAGGATTTTAATAACACTCCATCTGTGTCTCAGAGGTGCTTGCTTAATTTTTGCTTCCATAGGCATTTTAAACAATAAGCATGCTAGCATTAGAAATGTCTCAGTTTCTAAATTCCTCTGCAATAAATTGCAGCTGAGGTAAACAGAAATCTTGAGCCCTGTTTGCAAAGAAATAAAAGACCTTAAAGATTTCAGGAAACCTTAAAATACAGTAACTGCACGTACTTGAAGACATGGAACACTCAACAGCCAACACTTCTCTGGATACTTCCTTTAGCTGTCAAAAAAGATGTTTTACAAGTCTCATGATGCTTAATCTCTAACACACTTCTCTCTCCTGGGAACGTAAGTGTAACATCGTGCAAAAATGAACCATGAGCCTCTCTCTCTCTCTCTTACAGATTGTTCTTGATATATTCCTGATATCAATGCAAGTCTGAGAAAATAACTATGTCGGAATTGCAGTCCAGTGGAAGTTAATTGCTAAATCTCAGGATTTCAGATTCACCTACAAATTGTAAACAGTATTATTCAAAACTACCACCAAACCCCATACAATGGTGTGAGTCAGGTGTCAGGTGAGCTACATAAAACATCAACCCCTACAATGACACTCGCTGTAAGATACATAGTGAAGACAGAGGTTGTTAGAAGTGTACAGCTGGAATACACACCCACATGGTGTACTTGCTTTCCTTTTGACATCTTTAATTATAAGGATATTGTAGATAGATTATCATAAATCAACAAATCTGTTTTCCACAGCGTGTTACTAAGCAACTGTAACCAAGACCTTGTGTAAATGAGTTTAAAATTCCAAGGTAACGGTACTCTAAATACAACCTCACATCGAATAGCCAAAGAGAGTAGAATGTGTTCATATTGAAGGAAGAACAACTATTTAATTTTATGGTTGCTGAAATAGTTTAGATACATAGAAAACATAAATCTGTTTATATCAGTTGTAAGCATTTCCACCATAAAATGAATCCTGCAAAGGACTAATAATCATGGTATATTTTTCAGATAAAATAACTAGTTTTTCCAAATTAGTCTAATTGTTCATCATATGCATTTCCTTCTGCCACTTAATGGTATGCAAACTATACAAAAATTGACACTACTTTAAATAACCTACTAATAGTCATTATTAAAACTTTTAAGAGAAAATATCATACTCACATATACAGTGTGAAAGACTACTGTAATACAATGGTTAATTTTTTTTGTTGCACTTCCAATACAAAAAAACCTTTTTTTCCAGTCATAAATGTACAAGTCTGAGTACCTTTCTAATAACTGACAGCACTTGGCACGCATGTCCCCATCACTCCATCACTCAGATATTCTGTGGGCTTATCAAGTAATGTGAGGAAACTCCCAGTTCATACAGACTAACCAGAATACCTCTAAGCAAAAGAGACTGTGGTAAGCACATGAAATTTTTCTGCCTCTCTCAGTCCTGCCTTCCCTCAGAGTTTCAGAGTTCAAGTTACCAGACCTCATATTAAATGTGACTTAATATTTCAAAATGCAACCTAAATTTAAACACAGGATCACAGAATGGTTTGGGTTGGAAGGTACCTTATAGATCATCTGGTTACAACCCCCACCTGCCATGGATACCACCCACTACATCAGGTTGCTCAGGGCCCCATCCAACCTGGCCTGCAACACTTCCAGGGAGAGGACATCCACAACTTCTTTGGATAACCATTCCAGTGCCTCACCACCAGGAGCAATGAATTTCTTCCTAACATCTAATCAAAATCTCTCATCTTTTAGTTTAAAACCATTCCCTGTTGTCCTCTCACTATCTATCCGTGTAAAAAGTCAGTCTCACTCTTTTTTGTAAATCCCCTTTAAGTACTGGAAGGTCTCAATGAGGTTTCCCCAAAGCTTTCTGTTCCTCTGGCTGAATGGCCCCAACTCTCAGCCTGTCTTAATAGGAGGGTGCTCCAGCCCTCTAGTGATTTTCATGGCCTCCTCTGGACTAGTTCCAACAGGTCCATGTCTTTCTTGTGCTGGGGACCCCAGAGCTGGATGTAGCACTCCAGGTGTGGTCTCATGAGGGCAGAGGGGGAGAATCACCTCACCTGACCTGTTGGTCACTCCTATTTCGATGCAGCCCAGGATGTGGTCGGCTTTCTGGGCTGCAAGCACACACTGTCAGTTTTTGTTGAACTTCTCATCCACCAATGACCTTAATGAGTGTTTGTTCCAGTCTGTACTCATGTCTGGGACTGCCCTGACCCAGGTGCAACAGCTTCCTCTTGGCCTTGTTGAACTTCAGGAGGTTATCATGGGCCCACTTCTCAAGTTTGCCCAGGTCCCTCTGGATGGCATCCTGTCCTCCAGGAGTGTCAACTGTGCCTCTCAGCTTCATGTCTTCTGCAAACTTGCTGAGGGTGCACTTGATCTCACTGTCTAGGGACACTTGATTGGTCAGGTACAATCTGCCCTTAATAAAGCCACGGTGGCTGCCTCAGATCACTGCCTTGTCTTATATGTGCCTTAACATTGCTACCATAAAGATCTGCTCCACTGGCTGTGCGTTTCCTCCTTACTCCTCAGTGTGAGGAGCAGATCCTTGCTCAACCATGACTTTCCTCCTTGCCAGGCCCAGGCTCCTTGAGATCACGAATTCACCAGGGCATGGTTGCTACAGCCCAGGCTGCCTCCAATCTTAAACCAATCTTAAGGAAGACTGTTATTTTACTACTTCTGGCTCACAAGAGGTCTCTAGAACAAGAGCAGAAATCAGCTGCAAGGGAAACAGAACCTTCTTGGAGACAGTTCCTTGTTCAGTCCAGTTTTCAGGAACTCAGGGACATCACATGCCCTTTCTCCTCCAAGCACATGTTCCACTTATTTGACACTGCCTCCTTTTATGCATATATGCATCTTTGCAAAGAGTCTTATTTTCTTTAAATCTACAAAAACAAACAAACAAACAAAAAAAAAAACCAACACTGCATATACACACCACGTGCTGGGGAGAAGATGAGAGAACAAACATGTGACAGACATTAATCACGATGCTTAATGCACTCCTGGCAGGCTCTCTTGCTACCACAGCAAGGAGAATCATTTACAACCTGTGTGGATGGAGCAGAAGGGAAAACTCGCCAGTTTTATTCAAGCATGGCTTTTAAGTTCTTCTGCCTGTTTTAAACATTTAAAGAATATATAATATCTGTAGAGCCCTTTCCATTCTAGATTCTCCTGCAGTGCGAACTTGGTCCATACCCCAGCCTTTCTGGAATGTCACATTTCTGTACCTCCCCTCTTTCACCCAGAGTGCACTTTCATATACCACTGCTTTGTGCCAGTGGTACTGTGCAGAAAGTACTTCTCTCCTCACTGCCTTACATATTTCTTGTCTTACAGAAATGGTTGTAAGTCTCAATATTCTCTGTCAGTCAAAATATAAATTAATGACATAATCCACTACCCTAATGTGTACATCTTCTTGTAAGGTCAATAAAAGCTGCTCTGCTTACAGGGTAAATGAAATCAAACCACGGGACATTCCCCTGAGCATGTCTCTCCTGCTGGGAAAAGGGTGACAAATTGAAGAAAGTACAAAAGGCTGTATTTCTTGATTCCCTCCACTGAGAAAACAGAATGAAGAGTAGGTAGTGGTCTACTTCAATTATTTTTTTCTATTACTTTTCAGACACACCATTTATACTACTGTTTTCCTGTGATAAGAGAAGCTTAGGAGATACAAGAAACAATTCTAAGATGACTATTTGCAACCCCACCTAAAAAACACCTTTAACTTTTAAAAGGTCTCCCTCAGTGTAGTGCCTGAAAAACAAAGCCACCACTATACTACACTTCACAAGGTATTTTTGAGTATCTAATTCTTTCATACTTCATTCAACTTCCTACACTTAAGACAAGGCTGTTTCAGTTAATTGTCCTCACTTTCACTGGTCAGTTCTCAAAACAGCGTTCCAGGACATGAATTCCAGCCCCCCATCAGAGATATATACTGTTTTATAATACTTTGGCCCATCATCACTATATAAATAACATCCCCTGGGTAAAAAGTATTCAACTACAACAATAACAGGCACTCCACAAACAAATTATATAATTGAAGGCAATGTTCTTCAAGTGTTTCACTTTTAAAATGACAGTATAAATGACATTCTGATTCTGCAGGATCTTTTCCTTTTGTGTGTTCAGTGTATTCCTATTTTAAGGTCTGATTTTTCATGGGAAGAGCAAGTATTTTCTGCTTTTCACCTATCTCTATTGCAAGGCTAACAGAGATCAGATGAATTCCTATGCATCAACAGAATTGTTTATGAAGCCCTACTTAGCACAGCCTTCATGAAGATTGGGGCATACGGAAGAACTCTTTTCAGCTCAGATGTGTATTCTAACATTACCCACTGGTTTCATACCCAGCGTCTTCCACACACGAAAAGGTGTGATTAAGCTTCCCCTATTCAAAAATAATCCCATTGCTTCTTTTGGGAAATTGATAGTTCCTTGACTGTTTGTAGAGTTCTAAATGCTGAAGCTGAAGCTCTCCCAGTTCCTGCCCATCTACTACTTAATTTACTATGACCAAAGCTGATGATTTTTTAGTATAGTTGCTTGATAGCAGATAAGAAAATGGTGCCACGAAGGCTTCCAGTGCTGTTCATTTCTTTAAGGAAAATGCTACATTACTTTTTTTACTGTATTTTGCTTTAGAAAAATAATTTTTGAAAATTAACATAAGCATTCTCACAAGTCACACTACAACAGAAAAAAATCTGTTAGACAATTTACTGTTAAATTGTCTCACTAACCTTAACTGCCCAAAACAAAAGTTGCAAGCAATATGTGTACTGAAATGACCAATATGGTTCTTTCCAGAATAAACATGTTTCAAATAATATGCAATAAGGATGGGAAAAACAATACATTTTTTGTTGTTGTTTTTTAGCGTTTACAGGTGTATTTTTCAAATCTAGAATTTAAAAAAAATTGGTTCATGTGAAAGTAGGCATGCTTATAGTTGTGAGGAAAAGTAGAGGAATCATTTTAACCTTAATTTTCACAGTTGCTCTGTAGTTATGTTGCAAAGGAAGGTGTACAAAGACATTATGGGTCATGTTACTCTAAAAAAACAACAAAGTACCAAGGAGACAAATTTTAAATCTCCCTAACTATAAAACTTTAAATTAAAACTATCAGGATAGTAGTCAGAGCAGTATCTTTCTTTTTTGTTTTATATATGGGACAAAGAGACATAGATGTTCCCGGCAACATAATATAAATTTACACTAGTCTGTATCTTGGGTAAGATAAAACAACTGTGCAAATAAGAGAGTGCCTTTTCTCTTAAAAGTTTCTCTCAAAAACACTTAGCTGAAGAACCATCATTCATGGAAGAAAATGTGTTTCTTAGCAAATTTTAAATAACTTTATGCTTAAATTCCCTATTCTAGCAATATATTCATCACACATATGATTAAAGAAGACATCAAGTTCCAAATGTCACTTAGTTTATAAGACTAAGTTTTATTCTGCAACTTTGGTCTTTGCAAGACCAAAAACCGGCTGATACGCTACCAATTTTAGACCTTGAGACAAAACCTTCTAGAAAAATCATACAGGAACTACAAACCACAGAAGGTAAAGAATACAATTCAAAATAAGGTAGATCTATATTTAAATACTTTATAAGCACTTTAACAGTCTTGGGATTGTTTGGAGTTAACTAACTTTGCTTTCCATGGCAATATTCAATACACTTGTTGTGGATAGTCTAACACACTGATATATTAAAAAAGTAATCGTGACTGGACCCAAAAAGTTAATTGAAGTCTATATAAAAAAGAAACAACATAGTTGTTAATAAAGCTCTAATAAAATTAGAATAACATATGCCTAATAAGAAGAAAATAAAAAATGGAGACTGCAGCAGTTATGAAGTCTGTGTGTTAAAGTGCTCCACAAGGCCATCACCACTACAAGCTTCTTTTAAACTTCCTCCCACACCTCAGGAAGCAGCAGAACTTCTCACATCCAGTTGCATGAATACAAAAACCATTCTTAGTATCACATGTGATTGGGAAAGAAACATCCTTTTCTGAGAAGAATTGTGATCAAAATTTTCTTCAAAGAGAACATTTTCCCTTTAAATTACTATTCTTCACAAGTTATAGTAAAGAACCCCAACTATATTACAAATCCCTGTTCTTGAAAATAACATATTTTATCTCCTTCCACATTCATAGGTTCTTATTTGTAAATTGTCTTCATAACACTAAATGTAATGTACAACTATAACAAAATTAATATATGTAATAAATACAGACAATATTTTAATGTTTTCATAAAAGTTGTTTTGGCTAAATACACGTAAACAAAATAAGTTTAACTGACAAAACTGAACACTTTGTCCCTGAAAGCATTCTGATACTATAAAACCAACACAGATAAAATACTGAAATTCATGTAAAACATCTCCTAGTAAGAAATTGTTCCAATGAAAAAAATATATAACTGGCACAAAATTAAATACTATTAATTATTACTATAGAACTACTTACTAATCTACTAGACTATCCTGTTTAAGTATCTAAGTCTGTTACTGAACATCCAGCTCTCATTTCTTTGGTATAAGCTGTCACAGTTACTATTAACTGCATGCATTAGTGTCTCTTATCCCAGTTGTGAAGTACTGCCTTATTGTAGCAATCTTTCTGAAGATTCATCAAAGAGACCCTTAAACATTTACACACGATGCCCAAGATGTATACAAACAGTGCCACAAGGGAGACACACCTGTCTCTCACACCCTGGGCAGTGGTCACAGCACATCAGATGCTGAATTACTGACACACCAGAGGCCTGCAATGGAGAAACCTGCTGTGGAGATCTGACACGAAACAGCCCGGTGGCTTTGCCAATGCAGAAAGACAAACAGCAGAAGAAAACAAAAGGGTCTGTTCGCTCCCCAAACAGTCCATCGGAGCCTGTGTCTCCAAGCAGAACAGAAGTGAAAAAAGAAAGCTATGAAAAAAGAGGAGCTGCCATTCTCCTCTGGGTGAAATAAGTAATTAGATAAAAACAACCACTTTTACCCTGTTTCCTTTGACTTCTAAAAGCACATTACAATATCCTTCACATCCATACCCAGCCTGACAAGCTTAAATTTTTTAATATACTGCATACGCAGTATTATTCTGCACAGGAGTCATAATCTATCATTGCCTTTTAGGCAGTAAGAGAAACTCCTGCCGCTGACCCAAATGAGGTTTAAAACAGCAGTAGTAGCATGGTCATGAAAGTTAAGCATTTAATCAGTATAAGAAATTGAATGCTACTCTTTCAAGTCTCAGCTCCACAAAGACAAAAGTCACCCTGAAAGAAGGTCATTAACACAAAGAGGAATTAATACAAGGCTTGACCAGCTTGTATTCAGACTTCAGAATGTCTTTCCAAACTTCCTGAACTAACTAGCAGAGAAAGCCCTATTTAAAAGAATTATTAGGTTTTTCAATTTTCACAAAAATATCCTTAGGTACTGAAGCAGCTTAGTAGCCCACAGAACCAGATGATGTCTTACTTTTCAAGACAAACTCCAAAGGTAAATCTTTGCCTATGCTGAATTGCTCATAATTCATAAATGCAAAAGGTTAACAGTGTCCATTTAAATCATCGCTGCTCAGAAGAATATCCATCTTCATCTCAATGGGAAAAAAAAAGAAAGTTTACAATCTACCCTTGCTTGAATTAGACTATCAGAAAAACTAATCTTATGTGCTGTTCTCATTTTCACATGACTCTCACTTCACTTCTTAGTTTCCCCTCAAGCTTCTCACCTTCCTAGGGACATTAATTTGGTAGCCTAGCTCAGTGTACAGAAATATTATTCAGCAGGAATAAAATTGAGAAACAGTTTTTTCCAATTGTCATGATATTACTCATTAATTCATAACTTCATAACAATCACTTCACTGCAAGTTCCTCAAAGCAGGATGAAGTCTTCAGTACCTGCAGTGGCAATAAACCAAATCACATTCCATATAACAACAATATTCCCTATTCTGAATATTCATTTATCAGTAAAATAACAATAGAATTAATGGAACTCAGACTGAGCAAGTATTCTGTGGCTGCATGGAGAAGAATTTCATGGAGCATTCTGACCATTAACTCAATCGAAGCTCATCTACTTGGTCTTCCTTTTTCTTCCAGCTTCTTCCACTTTTGTTGATAAGGATTTCTAGCATTCCTGACACAACTATAATAGAAGCCACACAACAGTATAAATAGTGAGGTAGCCAGGAATGTCTGTTTAATCTTCCTTATGATCTTCAGATCAAAATAAGCCAAAAGCTCATGACATGATTCACCATGATAGCAGCTCATTACTAATCAAATACTCAAAAGTGGAATCATTTCAGAAATATAGTCTGCCATGGCTAAACTGAAAAGTTCAACAAACATTTTGATAAGTTATTTCTCTTTTCTGTCTTTCCTTGCTTTCTCTGCATGCATACTCTTTTTTCCTCTTGTAAGCAGACACATCATCAGTGTAAAGTTTCTCATCATTTATCTCATTTACTAGAGCTGTCAATTCATTTCATGTATTTCAGAAAATATTGTTCTTCTAAATAGATATATTTTGATACTTATTTTCTCTAGACTGGTTTTCTCTTTCTCCATTCCTCATAATGATTTTGTGCTGACACAACACTGTTTAAACAATTTATGTTAATAACTGCTGTAACAAACTTCATCTCTGTTTTCTGGTATCTTGAAAAATTCCTGTGAATTACTTCAAAATATAACTCTTAGACATTCCTATGTTATAGCAACATTTATATCAAATACATCTAGATAATATTTTTTGAACCAAGACTCTTCCAACAGGCATTCCTTTCTTTATTCAACCCCCCATCAATATGATTTTTCTACTACTCATCAAATACTAACATCAACAGAGGCACTAGCATCACTCCATCAAACACAAACAGCAGTTTCAGAAGAACAATCCCAAGTCTTCTAGGAAGCTTTGCTTTTTGACAGATACATATTTTCAGGCAGGTTCTTTAAAACGTGTACTGCCACCTCCCTTTCATCAACACACCAAGCATGCTGCAAGTTCTACTCGTTAATCATCTACACTGTTAATCATCTCCCAGTCAACCACTTACTGAGTACTTCTCCTGTTAGAAATCTTCATACTGGCCCCTTTTCTTTTTGTATTACTGGCAAATCCAGTCAGAAACCTCTTCCCTCTTGCATTTGCAGATTCACACAACCAATGCTATGCAACATGGGAATACCCTACTGTGTTGAATGTATGCCACTCCACACTGTTCAGCAAAAATAGTCCACGCTTTTTTATTTAGGCAATTTATTTCCTCTTACCGCTTTTCCCCTCCACAAACTTAGCCACTCACATTTTAGTTAAGTCTGAAATCAGCATCTTTTTTCTTTTAAATCTTTCCGTAAGTATTTCTATTTATAGTTTTCTTATTTCAAAAGGAATTGCATTACAAGTATTGAATTCTTCCAGAGTCAAAACTGGAACAGAACAAACAAAACCAGCTATTACCACTTAGTTTGCCAAGTTTAAAAAAAAAAAAAATACCTGAGGTATAATTAACTAAATTAAAATGCAGCACAACTTTATTTTTAAATCTGTGAAATTGGCATTACACCAATACACCTGTGTGAAAAATTCTGCCATTTAGAGAGGCAGAACATGATGGACTACCTCCAAACATTTGCTCTCCTAAAGGGGGGAAAAAAAACTAGTGTGAATTTTTGAAACTGTGAAGCATGGAGGAAACTTACCCAGTATCCATATAGACTTTAAGAAATCCTCCTTGAAGAGTAGCTATGCATTTCCCAGAAAAGCCTTTGCAATATACGCTTAAATGACTGCTGGCCAAATTACAATTAGTTTTTCATTTTTAAAACTAAGCTCTGTAGTCTACTCTCAAGTGTGACACTGATCACACATTTTTGTGCCCTTCCCATATTAAGATGTTATGGGATCAGCTACCATCACACAATTGCAGTACAGCCAAGAACAGGAGGATGGGAAACAGGAGAGACAAGGGGAGGAAGAAATATGAGAGACTAGAAATTCTGCACTACTCATCACCCAGACTTTTGCCCCTAATACAAATAAAAGTTACACATGCATCATAAAGAGAAAGCAAAGGAAAATAACTTGGTCAACTCTGATGCAACATCAACTCCAACATCATAAGACAGAGGAAGGCAAAGAGAGAAGAAATGGACTGAGCTGAAAATCAAGGAGAATTAACTGAAGATGTTTTTGTTTTTTAAAAAGCTGCAATGTGAGATGACATAACTGGAGGCAGCATGAACTGGTTGGTATCATTTATATTAAGGCAGACCAGTTAGTTATTCAACAAGTACTTCACTCACCTCTTCCTACAGCAGACTTCTCCCTTAGAGTCCTGCCTAATATCTCCTTTTCAAAGAACCTCAAACATCACACAGCCAAACACTGCCCTCAGTGTAACTTCTACAGTCTCTAAATTTAGGCTTCTATGAGCACCCCACAATATTCAAAATTACAAAAATAAGATTAATTGACCACTCAGCCAAGATTGTGCATTGTCTGGATAATTACTGTAAGCTTCCATTGACATTATACGTAAACAGAAAAACATGCTTCTTGACACTGAGCTGACAGACATGATGTGTCATTCTCTACTGGCATCACCGACTATGAAAATTCAAATTTATATGAAAGACTGTGACACAATTCTTTTTCTTCAAGCTTCATAAAGTATGTAGTCAGCAGGTTTATTTGCTACCAATGTTAGCAGAACTGCACAGAACTTCATAGTCACCCAGTGAAAATACTTTTCTTAAGTTCTTTGGCAAACGTGATGAGAATTTCTATTGTTTATAACATTTGAAACCCCAAACAGTTAAATCACAAAGCTATTATCTAAACATACCATCAAGATTTCACAGGCTTGCTACAACTGGTTATTACCTCTTCCAAAGCTCAAGCCATGCAATGCAAATAAGTAAATGATCCAGAATCACAAAATTCATCTGTTGTTCTGTTACCTAAATATTTTAATAAGTATAATGAAATAAACTTCATCAGTCTTCAGGACTGAGTACAGAAAGTAACAGCCAGTAAGAAAAATCAAGATTAACCTGAGCATCAACAGTTGCTAAAAGACTAGCAAGCAAAGAAAAACCCACCTACTGAAATTGTATGTCAGTAAACACAGTCCCCTGAGAATATATGTGCAGTATATTCTATGACTACAGGTGCTGAGGGTATGTACATGTTCTTCCTTGAAAAAACTATCTGCTGTCTACAATGACCAATGATCACACATTAAAAACACACATTTACTTGAGTGAATAACGTAAGTTGGCAACAGATCAGGATTCCACACAGCAAAGATTTCTGTGTTTAGTGCAGTCTTCAATAAAGTAAAATAAAATGTATTATATTAACTTGCATATTTTCTATTTACTTGTCCTAGCAACATCCTAAGTAATATTAAATTGTAACTGTCCCTTTGAAGCAACAACAGGGGCAACAACAATATTTTACCAAGAGATAAAATATTAAAATGTGAATTCCAAACACAGACCTTATACTCACATCAGGGACTACACATGACAGAACTGGCTTCATCCAGTGTCAGAGTTAACCTGCTCTGAGAGAAAAAGGTAACAACTTATCTCCCTTGGGGCAGTTTTTCTACTCCACTTGGACCAGCAGGGAAGCAGGTTGGCTGCACCTAAGCTGTAGGACTCCACGGTGCTCTCCACAGCTTGCAGTGATGCAAACCAAGGGACCTGTTGGAGCTCACAGAGTCCTCTCCCTGCACATCCACCATGCATGTAAGGTGTCCTATGCAGATCTTGACCAAACATGAAATCAGGGCATGGCCAATTGAACATGTATAGAACCTGAGAAATGGGGGGTTTTTACCATTAATCGGATGCAGTCACAGCAATAAAAAACAGCCCAGCTCTTCCAAGATCTGAGTGTCAGTGATGATTATTCTTCAGTAACGCCTTTGCAACTACCATCTGCCTCATGCACGGTATTCAGCAACTCTAACAAAGTGTTCTTGTGTGTCTTCTTGAAAGAGCTCAAAGATATGCATCAAACACCTTTCAGAGACTCAAATATTTTGCCTAAGAGGCTCCTTCAATTGTTCTAGTAAATAGGCTCAGCCTCATCCTACTTTCCTTTTCATTACTGGATACCAACAATACTAATTTGGGCTGAATACTCAACTAACCAAGTAAGACACTGTGGCACTGAGCAGCAGGAATGTACATTTCCTCTACTTGTAGCTGTCCCTTATATTTAAGCAGAGTTGGCGTAAATATCAATGATTACTCTATCTCACAATTTTATTTTATTTCTTACACAGAACTCAGTGCTTGATCTACCATAAATAGGTAGAGAAGATAAAGTGCTTCTCTCATTCATCACTGCTCCCTGCAGAAGGGAAGGCTGCATCAGACCACAGTGGTACACACTGCTCCCAGTACCCTTCCAGGCCTTCAGCTAGCAACCTGGGTGATGAAATGAAGATTACACTTATTAAATTTACAATGTGCTCACAGGCTTTCTGGTGGGAGGGTTGACAGGTTGATAGGAGGGGGCTGTAAGCACATTAGAGAACAAAATTAGAATACAAAATGAATTTGACAAATTGGAGAAGCAGCCTGGGGAAAAATGAAGATTTAGCTCAATGAGAACCAAGTGGAAGATTCTGTGCTTAACCAAGAACAATTAACTGCTCAGATAATGGATAATAACAACTGCTGAGGTTGCAATTCTGCATAAAAACAAAGCCCATAACAATCTAAATATGACTTAACAATAGTTTTTGTTTCACAAAAAAAAAAAAAAAAGGCAAAGACATGGACTCAGGAGAAAAAAAATCGATACATATATACAAACACACACTTCAAGTATAATGGAAGGTAAAGAAACAAGAACTAACAGAAAATGCAGTTCATGAGGATAGAGTTAGAGCTGTTTTGTTTAAAGAAAAGATTGCCGAGGAGAGACAAAGATTTTCAAATAGTGGGTGGGATGATGAACAAGAAATAATGGACTTAAAAGACATAGGTGTATTTGGCTCTGCAGGGAGATCCTTACCAGCTGTTTTTCTAGTGATTCTGTTATTTGCATTACTCATTTAATATTACATCCTAAGAGGAAAGTCTTCAATACATAAAGTTAATAAAGTGATAAAGTGCAAATCCTGCCGTCTAGGAAGGTTTGCAAGGGAATTTCTGGGTTGTTTCTTTTTTATAAGAATGAATGTTTTGAGTTGACCGATATAATAGCTTAATTTTTATCAAATCTAATGATCACAAAAAGCTGAAAAGACCAAAACAAGAAAAAAAAAAGAAGAAAGAAACCCCACATATAACTGGCTGCAAGGTTAACCACACCATAAAAAAATCTTCCTCCTCAACCTAAACTTAGTGTCATCCTTTTACACTAAATAAGTTGTTGTTCAGTAACAGTTGAAGATGAAGAATTTGAAAACAAAAGCCTGTTTACTTCATGCACTCTCTTTACTGCATCACTTACAAGTCACTCCATCAGATTTCAGGGCAATGGATTCCATTTAATGGCCACATTCATCCACTGATTAAAAGCAACTGCTTCCACTTTCCAGCCCATCTGACTATCCAGAAAGTTGAACCATGCCCTTACAATTTCAAAGCTGGTATAAAATAACTTGGATATTTTTATCCTTCTCCTATAGTAACATAAAACGTAAAGTCTGACTGAACTTGCACACTGGAACTGTAGTACAATTCTTCTAACAACATCACAATATTTCAAAAGTATTTGCATATCTATTTCCTACTGGCACAAGTTAAAAAGAAATTAAATCTAGAAAAAAATAAAGTGGTGATGATTTTTTCTTCATGTCAGTAATTCACACTACGACTGATGACAGTAGATTTAAATTTTAAATTATGTAATCATTCCATATGGTGAACATCATAAATAAAAACGTGAATGAAGCTACCCTGTATGCAGGCAATTAGCAAAATTTTAGATACTAAATATTTCAGAATAATTTATTGCAATAGTGAGGTTGTTTGCCTTTGGCAACAGGGTATATCATGTCTGCAGAAGCTTAAACTACTAGGTTTTGCAGAAATTAAAAAGTATGTCTCTGTTGGATGTGTTCACACATGCAGGAAGTCTGTTTGCATCAGCAGGTATAGCTAATGCAGAGAGCACATTCCAAAAATATGCATTTCAGCTTCTACATTTTGCATAAAAAGTAGTCTTGTGTTTTGCTCTAGTGAATCTGTCAGAAAAGTATTTAAATCATTATCCACAACAATAAGTGACCATATAATCATCCTACGTGATTCAATAATTTAACAAGCTTGAGAACTAGTACACAGATGGTTAGTTGCCAAAATGCCGTTCCTTTCCTTGCATCAACTTGGTTACTTGCAGCTGGAAAGAATCAGCTCTGATTTTGCAAATAATATAAATATCAACAACTTTTCTTCTTATAATTTCCAGATATATTAATCTAGAATTTAATAATTTCTATCTGCAGATACTAAAGTGAAATAGGGGGTCAGATTTACATCAAAGCCACTGTGACTTGATAAATCATCAGATTACCAAGGACATTTTAATTGTCTTAACCTTTATTTTACTACTTTTATGCACATTCAGAGAGACAAAGAAGAGCTACTTCACCTGCTTCAGGCAATGCATAGCACCTGGCTGAACTGCAAAACTTGTCCTTATGAAAAACTAACTACGGCTTCTCAAACTATTAAACAACTTCATGGTATTCCTCTCCCATTCAAATTAGTGTACACTTCTTCACTTTTATCTACAAATTACACTCTCATTGATGGATGGCCTCAACAAACAGTTTAACAGTAATTGCTCTTTGTCAAGTGCTTGTAGGTGTTTGTATGAGTAAATTTACGTATTTTTCTTCAGAGGTTTTATGATCAAGCAGCATTTAACATGAAAATGGATTTGCCTCTTACTAATGAAAACTGGATAAGACACATCATAATTTGAAATATTGTAATGGTGTCTGCCTTGCAAATTAGTAATTTTGAGATGCAAGAGGTCTTTGTCAAAATTTAAATCAACCGCATTTTGAAAACACAGTTTTCCAAAAGTATCCCTCCTTTGAAGAATATTAAAAATTATGGAAACCGTAAAGCACACATTGGTCTTCCCTTCATGGTTCCACAGAATACTTGAAATTATTTACATTTTTAAAGTTTCTCTTTTGTCTCTTCTTTAAGAAACAAAATCCCAGTTCTTTCACAGTTTTCCATTGTTTCTTCCCATTTCATACATCAGGTTTGAGAGACATTTCAAGGCTAGGGATTACTTTTTCAAGGATCACTGTTACAAAGCTCCTTAAAACAACTTTCAGAAGAATAGCACCTGAATGGTACGTGGTATGCATCATCCTTACTCCCCCTCATCCATCAACAGAAGGACAAACCACATGCCATAACTACACATACGAAAAACTCTCCTGCAACACAAGTTAAATATGCACAGCATGGAAACCTCAATGCATTAGCACGGAGGAGACTTTGTAAACATACAGTGTTATTAAGTAAATAAGTATCTATTTACATAGGAAAGATCAAACAACCAAAGTATCATCACTGAAATTTAACCACAAAAATATAGGTAAAAGGCACCTATCAGAGTTCTAATCACTGCACAGGATGCAAGCCTGTATGTCAACAAAAATCCATCACAAGTGGAGTTCCATCTAGGGCCAATACTCAAGGTTAGTCTCAACTTGTAGCACACCACCTGTTGAAGCAGGACTCCTCCTTCCTACACAGCGTTCTCTACAGCAGGTGACACTGGCAACAGACCACGCTTTGGTACAAGAGGTCTAATGTCACCCTCGCACACTGTAGAGTACTCCAAGGAAAGCTAGAAACGTACGTAACTCCATATGCTCCTAAAGCAATCTAAGTACAACTGTGCGCACTGAAACAGGTGTTTCAAGTTTTGGCAGCACAGCAGATTTATAACAAAACTCGTATTTTAGACACTGACTGGCTTAAGTTCTAGCCTGGAAAAAATAAACATATGCTGTTGAATTTTTGTGTTATGGCCAGCCATAGACTGTCTACTTCAACATCAAACAAATATTTTAAGATGAGTAGAGGAGAATGTTTCTGAAAAAAAATTACAACATGCCTATAGCTTCAAAACTCTCTTAAAATATGTTTTAAATAGGTAAAGGTGAAAATAATAACAACATACAAATAACATAGAAGATCAAACTTGATTCAAAACTTTGAGAAATTTCCTTCTAACAAAGCATATTATAACAGTTTCTAAAGATTAAAACTTAATATGAAATGCAATTAGCAAATCTTAGGAGCCTGGTACAAAGAACAATAAGCAACTTTTTTCTACATGTATCAAAATGCTCTTCTGCAGTATTTTCAAGCCAAATATCAAAGCACTCTTCAAAATCCACACAACAAAATCTAAAAGTTGAATGCAACATGATTATACTGGAGTATAATCAAACCAAAATTAATCTATTTTCTTTATCAAAATCCAAGAGACTAGAAAAATACAAAACAGCATGAAGCACTAGAAGCAAGGATTTTGTAAATATCTAGCTTGCAAATCTAAGATATGTGAACAACATTGCAGTTTCAAAAATAGGCTGCCACGATCTCTAACAGGATACTGTCTCTGGTAAACTACACAACCGAGATGCTCTTTGTTTTCTTAATACAAAATGCTGATCAGGTCCATAACCCTGAACAGAGAGCAGCATAATGGACAACTGTAATCCAGCGTGCCAATAATGAATGTAACAGGAGTCAGCACCAGATCCAACTCTTTCTGGGAGGAAAGGACCTGTATCCTGAGATCAGATATTAAAGCACTGTCTAAACACATCATAATTAAATATTTTCATCTTCTGTCACAAGTAGAATACTCCATCTGAAAAGATCCTAAACTGCTCTAGACTGCACTGCACTCTCTAGATTGAGTTTTTACAGCACGACAATACCTATTTGGCAATATCCACAGCCAGGTTTTCTTTTCATGCGCATTTCTGCAAGACTTGACATTTACAATACTTACGCATTGCAATAAGGTTTCTTTTCATATCCTTTGTAGTTATTCATGTTCAGAGCCATTTTGCAAACTTCACAGTGGAAACATCCTTTATGCCAGTACTGTAAATAAATGTAAAGTAGAATTACTTATGGTACTGATGTTTTGAAAGCTGTGTTAGGGTATGGTAAATGTAAAAACACAATTACATGCCAATATTTTAGCCATGCATCATAGGTTTCTGTTAACTAAATCAAAAGAATTACTTTCACACGAAGCCAAAGGTACTTCTGAAACACTCTCAGAAATGTAAATTCTCTGGTAAGGTAAATGCCAAGACCTCCGCATGCTGACCTTGCCAGGATTATTTTAAAGATAACTGAAGAAGGAGTTTGACGTTTTGCCTCATTAGAGAAGAAAACCTACACCGCTTGCTCAGGATGCAATACTACGCGAATAAAATCACTAACTAATGTGACGGCTGGCTTTTTGGTACGCCGCACAGATACTAAATTTAGCACATAATACGGCATTTTCCTCCGGTGGCTTCTACCGCCTCGCCTTGCCTTTCCGGGGACGTTAATTTGGCGCATCTGTCACAGCCTCGCTGTTGTTATTTACGGAGCGACCGCGCTCGGCGGTAACCAGCATCACCGGGGAGACCCCCGCGGGACGCGGCTGCCCCGGCCCCGCCGAGCCGGCCGTGGTGTGAGGGGCAGCCGCAGCCGCCCCAGCTCGGGGAGGCACCGACAACTACAGGGGGCCGCCCACAACTTCATCGCTCGGGGGCCGGGGGGACCGCGGGGCCCTCCGCCGGCCCCCGGCGCCCTCATTGCCGGGCGGGCACAGCTGGGGCGCCCCGGCCGCTGCGGGGCCCGCTCGCCCCACGCCAGCGCCGCGACACGGCGGCTGCCGCCCGCAGCGGGGGCAGCGCGGATGCCGCGGGGGCAGCGCGGATGCCGGCGTAGCGGCGGCCCCTCAGACGCTGCGCTTGCCACCTGCCGGCTCGCCCCGATGCCCCGCCGGCCCGGCCCTGCCCTGCCCGCCCCGCCGGAGCCGCGAGGAGCGGGGCGGGCACGCCCGGGAGGCGCCGTCCCCGCCCGCCAGCGCCCCAGCACCTTGTCCAGGCAGTTGACTTTCTCGGTGGGATAGACCACTTTGCCACACCGGGCGCACTGGGGGTTCATTTTGCGGCTCCTCTCGGGCGGCGGCTCCGGCGGGCGGCGGCGGCCGATGCTGCGGTGCGGCGGGCTGGGCTGGACGGGGCTGCGGGCGGCCGATCTATCATCCCCTGCCCTGGAGGGGACGCCGGGGGGTGCTCAGCGGCTGCGGACGAGCAAGGAGGTCATCGGCGGCGGCTGTGGAGGAAGCGGCGCTCCAGCTGACTGCGGCTCGGCAGCATGTGCGAGTGGGCGGGCGGGGAGCCGGTGCTGCTGCCGCCCCCGCCCGCTCGCCGCCCGCCCCCGCCGCCTCCCCCGTGTGCCTGCGCGCTCGGCTCCCCGCGCCGCGGGCTGCGTGACTCACGCCGAGCTCCGCGCTGCAGCCGCCAGCCAAGCCAAGCCCACCGGCGCGGCCCGCAGCGAGGGGAGGGCAGAAGGGGCGGGCGAGCTCCGCGCCGCAGCCGCCTCACGGGGGGCGAGGTGGCGGGGTCGGGGGACGCCGCTGCGGCCGCCTCCGGGTGCACCTGCCCGAGGCTCGCTGGGGCGGTGCCAGCCCCGAGTGTCGGCGAGAGGGAGGGAGGGAGAGGGGGAGCGCCGGTGCTGGCGGGGTCCGGGGAGCTCAGTCGCTCCCCGAAGTGAGGCCCGAGGCCCGGCCGTGCGCCCGCGGGCACTTGCCGGGCGCGGCCTCCCGCCGGTTCCAGTCGCAGCCCCGCGGACTCTTCAGCGAGTGCGGAACGTCTGTGCCGTCCCCCAGCTCTCTGTCCCGATGAGGTTTCGGGCGCGGTGATGCCGCCTTCCCCTGCCTGAGTCTCGCCGGGTCTCACCAGCGGTCCCGCGGGGGGACCGAGTCGCAGCTAGAATGGCAAATGACGCGTCTCGGACCAGGCTGTGGGCAGTCATTTCTGACTTGCTCTGCAGCGCTGTGGAGCGGCACAGCAAGCACTCATGCGTTTTAAATTCGCTGAGGACTTCTTTAACTACCTGGAATATAAACCATGCTGAGGAAAGCGCTTAAGCCAATGCAGCGCAGCCGTTTGTGAGGTTTTTTTCAGTATGCAGCTCTCCGTGTGGAGCACAGCAAGGACAAATTCTGCACATACTTGGGCGTTATTAAGTAATCAGAATGCAGTCGGCTAAACTGGAATACTTGGCTATAATTCTACCTTAGCAACCCAACTTTTATGCAGTGGCTGTTTAAAGGCGCAGGGAGAAACAGTAATTTCATTGAAATTAATAATATATGTGATTAAATGAAACACCTAATCAGGCTTTAAATATTACATGATGGAAGTTGTAAAGTTGTCTCTGCCTCATCTAGACTGAAATATCTGGCACCCAATGAAACTCAGTGTTGAGATGCTGGCTGTGCTGCAAGCAACAGGAAAGCAGATTTGCAGGCAGTCCTGAAATGCTTATTGTCTCCTGTGGCTGTCTCGTGCAGCAGCAAATAGACAAACTGCTGACCAGCTCCGTTTCCGTTCCTGCAATCTGCATTCTAGTCTGTTTCAGAGCCAGTGCTAACAATCTGCAGTTCTCAAAAATCCTGAAGCAGCTTTTTTCTTGTTATTGTAGTTAGGAACCAAATGAGCTTTGATATGGAATTTAAGATTTGTCTTCTCACTGTTCATCATTGGTAACAACATGCTAATTTTTCACAAATATCTGAAGGCCAATTTGGCCTCAAAGATTTCCCAGACAGAAATAGGTGCACAGGCACCCTGCAGTGCCAGTGCAGTGAGTCTCATCATCTGCTACCTCTGTGCTGTACAGATTATCTTACATTTTCTGTTGAGCAGTGTGACTGGCAGTGAACAATGGCTTTCATTCAAGGATCTCTGAATGCTAGGCATCTGAGTATGTTGATAAAGGAAACTCGAATACATAGTAACTCAGTGTTTTCTGAGGGAACTGTCGTTTCGGGACCCATCTAAGGTTCCATCTGAGTTGAATTAGGCCCAACACACAGGTAAGCAATCTCTGTCCTGCAAAGGTTACACAATATAGGGGAGCAGCAACTTGGTAGTAGGGACTGGGGTGGAGACTGATCTAAATTAGTCTCAAATAAAAGGCAGTGAATGTTACTTATATAGAAAAAAAAGATCTTTCTTAGCTGACTTAATCCTTTCTTAGATTCAAGATTCAACCTGAATGGCTTGTAGGTGAAAAGTCTCTGTAGCCTGTTAGAAATAACTAGAGGCGTACAGCTCACCCAAACAGCAAGTATGAAGTCTCTGAGATAGAGGCTTGGAAGTTCCAGATTATTAATATCACAATCAAAGCCTTCATGTGCAGACAAAAGTCATTTGGATATTATTCTTGGTCTCAATGAAATCCCTCACCTTATTCTTGAAGGGAGAACTTACATTAACCAAAATATCAACATTAAAAATGGAATAGTAAAATTAATAGGAATATCTGAATTGAATTTTTTGGCAGTATGAAAGCATTCCAATATTTCTCATTGTCTCAGGATCCTTTTATTAACTTTTATTACTTTTCTTCACAAGGGGGAGAAATTAGTGTCTGAGTCACAGTCTTCATTTCCACGGTACAGATCTCTTTCCTCATCAGCCACAACTTTTTTCTGCTGCTACTGTAGTGAAAAACAGGTTCTTTTGCTCTATACAAATCAGTGAGAGAGAAAAATCTACTTCACCCATGACTGTGAGAAAGCAGTGAAATGTCACTCATCAGCAGTCTTTCCTTTTTGTGAGTAGGTGATGATGCAATGGTAAAGTCCAGCAAAGCAAAATACAGCAACTCCCACTATGTCACTGACTAAGGGTGTAAACCAAAGGCTCTGAGGCACAGAAGGACAAAGACCTTGTGCTCCAATGAACTGCTGCTGCAAGCATGGAGCCTGTGGTAGGTGGTGGATCTCTAGATAGGTTCCAGAATTGATTCCCAACTGGTATGTACTGGCAAATTATAATTGGCATCCCAAGATTTTAGGCTATTATACTTCTCTCTTGTGGTGCATTTCATGGCTGTTTACCTAGCCTAGGTGATTGAAAAGTGTTTAGCTGAGCAATGCAGACTAGCAGCACTTGCAAAGAGAAGCCTACAGTGCCTACAGTGGTATCAGTGCAGAAGACTTTCTGGGTCAGCTTTGTTATAGCATTAGAAATATTGACTAGGTGAAATGGTGATTACTCATGTTACTATTTCTATGGGGTAATACACTCACCAATTGCATTTTATAATTGTTTATTTGAGAGGAAGGTTTTTAGTGCTCCTTTTAGTTTTTGTTGCTAAACATATAAATGTGTGCTGCAGAAACAAACAAACAAACAAAACATTATGGTGATAGGTGTTGTCACTGAATTTTACTTGAAACAGAAACATTTCAAAAAAATTGATACATTAGAAAGTTTACCTGTGTTTTTGGAGATGACTTGACAACATCTTGGAAGAAACAACCCATAGAGGCTTGTAGGGATCCCAGGTTTATATGTAGTTCTTCTAAAAGCTTTATTGGAACTTTCTCAGCTTTCTTTCCCACAAAATAGGGTCCTTATAACCCATCTCCCATGGATGGAGTTTAGACCTCTTGGAGTCACCAAATGAACTTTTCACACAAATTTCTGCAAATTGAGTTTGCTCATGAAGTTATGGTTGTAGAGGGCCCTTCTGAACAAAAGAGGAGTTCAAGTAAGCATAGTAATATATCTTCTTTTCATGGTAAAGAATGTGGCTTTCTTTTAATTCAGATACATATTTATTTATTTACATTTTGTGAAAAAAAAAAAAAAGTTGTATGTAGAACGCCCCCATTAACAGCTGATGCCCCACTTCCAGTGTCATTATTCAGTCATTTTTCTGGAATAAATATTACAATATGTACTTAGACCCTGATGGATTATTGTAAAAATATTGTTTGGTATGTTTCATACCCGATCTGTTCTTTAAACAAGTCGAAAAGGTGGAATAACTAACAAGTTAAGATAATGTATCAAAAATACTGGTTACTGCTGTAACCAACTCTTAACACTTGAGTAGGAGCTCCAGCAGATACTGGGCATTGTGTCATGTTTAAGTGGCAGGATGATCTCATGGTTGAGACACTGCATGGAGAATTGGCAGATGAAGCCACTAGGCACTAGTGCAATACAGATAAATAATACTGAGGGAGGTTTTGTGAAATTATGTGGCTGTCCTAAATTATGTAGGAAGGGAAAACAGTGAACCAAAATATTGGTTGGCACAGGAATTGGCGGTCAATTTTTGACCCTTACTATTTGAGCTTGGGTTTAATAACATGAAAGAAGAAACTTCATTGTTCCGTTTCAAATAGAAACAATGTAACTTTAATGTGACCTTGTTTACACCTACCCCGGATGCTGCTAGAAACACATGCTTTAAATACTGTGAAAGCATAATTTATACCTTCGTATGCAAGAGTCAGTGAAAGTGTGTTTTCAACTCCAGCTGTAGAAAAGCTTCCTACCAAAACTAAAACAAAACCAGCAATGGTCAGACTTTATTATTTTCTGCAATATGATCCAAAATCCGCTCCACAGTGGAGTCTCAATATCCATTTTCAAAATTACTCAATCTTTACCTACTCAGATTATTCTAATAGAGTAAGGAAATACTACAACAAAAATGAATAGTCAATCAGCAGCAGTGTTTTCTGCTCTTAGGATCTCCTTTCTTCACTCAAAAAGCACGCAAACTGCATCCCACAATAGTTATAGGCTTAACAAATATATGAAAAAATAATAATGAAGAGTCAGTGTGACTCATAGATCATGGAATATGTCGAGCTGGAAGGGACTCGTCAGGATCATTGAGTCCAAATCCTGCTCCTGTGCATGGCACCCCAAGAATCACATCATGTGCCTAAGAGGGTTGTCCAAACACTCTTGAATTCAAACACGCTTGGTGCTGTGGCCACTTCCCTGAGGAGCCTGTTCCAGTGCCCACCCACCCTCTGGAATTGTCTAGAAGAAGGAACTTTTATTTTCTTAATATTAATGTTGCACCAGAAATTACTATTACTTGCTGCATGGTGTCAGGATTTTGCCTTATTAATTGGATGTCCCACACTACCTGGATGATAATTACACTTCAAGTTATGATAAAAGCATAGTAAAAATGGGCCAGTTACTTCGATTATGCTTAACAGAAGGTTGCTACTTAGCTCATTTGGGTTTGTTTGACCTTAGAATAGCTGATTTATGAGCAAAAAGTAGATTGAAGACTTCATTCAGGTGCAAATCTTACTACCTTTGTGCATGTATGTGTGTCAGAAAAGCAGCTGGCATTAAGGAAGCATAAGCACTCTATATTTCAGGTACACAAAGCAGGTGGAGTTCTGTGGCTAGCAATACACAGGGAGTTTTAAGAACTTGGCAGGACATGCTTGAGTGTTAGCTGCTTTAGCAGTTATATCCAGAGATGGAGGCAAATGACCACAACTAGGAAGCTGTAACCATATATACAGTATTTTGTAAATTGTGTCTTCAGTGAGTCGGGAATACAGGAACAGTCAACCTGACTTAAGGTTCAGTAATGTGTTCTAACATCAGAGGCTGGGGTGCTGTGCACCCTTAACATTAAACTTGCATGTTTGAGAGGAATGAACAATGTAAACAGGTGCAGGCAGAGCACAGCAAGGGCTGTGTTCCTCACCACCAGAGCTACACTAGTCCCAGTGCCTTGGTTCAGCCACTCGTTCTATCATTTCATTTACAGACCAAAGTGAGGAACTCACAGAATCCAAACCAGTGTTTGAATAGAAAGGAGTCTTCAGTTTGGAAGCCTTCAATCAAATTACCACATTCAGTGACAGAGTTTAGAGTAAATATACATTATAAGTACTTCTTTTTAAATTCACTTCTCTCTGTTACGTTGTATTTTCTAACCCAGTTACAGCTCACAGGATGTTCTAGACACATAATTTTTGTTTGCTTTGTTGAGCAAAAGTGTAAAGATACTTGATTTTCCTTATGAAGATTAAATGGATTGAAAAGATTATTTGTTAATTGTGGATATTGTTTATTTGCCTATGTTTAGCCTGAGAACAAAACAGGAATGTAGAGATAGAGTTAGGGTCCTAAACTGAATTTTAAAACCTAATGAGAAGATTCTGGTAGGTTTGAATAAAAGGACAACAATGCTATTATTCATGCAACTACTTTCCCATTATTTCCAAAAATAGTAGTTGAGTAGCTTCCTGTCTAAATAAGCAGTTCACGTAGATGGAACTTGGGCTATAAAACTTTTTAAAATAAGGTTTCCTTTTTTTTAAGCTGAACAATATAGTGAAATACAGGAAGGGCTGGGCTGTGATTGGACCAGATTCTTGAAGTTAATGTTTTAAAAGGTTACGTGACCAGTTCAGAGTCACTAAGTACACTTACTCTGTAGATGGCCTGAAAGTGTTGCAGGGAATGTGCTCCCTCCATTGCCAAAAGAAATAGCCTCTTGCAATAAAGATACAGAATCATTAACAAGCTTAACTCTGAGCTTCAGAGGAATCTGTATTTCCAACCCTTCTAGAAAGATTTTTAAATTATGCCTTCACAGTGCAGACCTGACGAATCTCACACATCAAGGGGGAGTCTCACACATTTAGCTCCCAAACTCTCTCCCCTGCAGATCGACCTGTGTCACAGTAATTTACAACACTGTGCCATGGCTGCTCTCCCATTCTCCAGTCCCACATGCCAGGAACAGCTGGATGGCCCAGGCTGCAGTCTGCCACACAGCTGCAGCTTCTGTGGGGTATCAGGGAGCAAAAGAGGAGGAGGAGGATGCACAGTGCAGCATGGTTGCACCACTGAAAAGAACAATGGATTCCAGAGGAATTCCTGGAAATATTAGCAAAATCTCTTTCCAGAAAGTAGGAAGTAAAATCTCTTCATAGCTCAATGTTAAGATTTTTCCAATTTATGTTACTTTTTAAGTTTTCTGCTTTGAACACAGAGATTATGATCTCTAAGGCTATTGAATAAAGTATTGCAAACTTTTAAAATTATAATCTATAAATAAACAAATAGAAAAAAATGCAGTTCAGATATGTTACAGGCTCAGGTCAGCAAGACAGTGACTGGTGCTAGTCTTCTCCCAGCAACAACGTTGGCTTCTGCAGCACCATTCCTGGTTCCAAGCTTGCAAGAATATGCTAATAGAATTAAAAAAAAAGGGCTGAGGAAAATTCACCTTCATGAACATACATGAAGATAAACTGCTAAAAGCAAAACAAACAATACATTTAGCAAAGCCCATCTCACTTTGAGCTCAACTCAGACATTTAAGGATATGACTGAATTATGCCTTATACCTGAATTTTTAACAACAAATCTTCAAATGATTGAAAATTTGGGAACAATAGGCCATGGCAGAGGCTCAACCCTCACCCTCTCCACTGAATGTCTCTCTGGTGACCTGCTGGGCACCATTTATGGCTTGGTGCACTGCTGCTTTCATTGAAAAGTCATGAATAACAACTTAGGAGCAAAGTATCCTCTGTCCAACATCTTTTGTGGTGTATTTTCATAGGCTTCTTTACGGGGCACAGAACAATGTCTTATTTGAACTATCTTCCTAAATATAGAACTATCACATGGGATTATATGAGGCTTGGATGAGGAAATGTACAATTTCTGTTTATTTTAAATTTAATACAACTGCATTAGAAAATTAATAATCCATTGAAGTTTTTCAAACATCTTGACTGTTTTAATGGATAAGGTTGTGCTGTGAATAGAAATTGTGTTGTATATATAGGCACTTTATAAAATCTGTTTCATCTTTTTAGTCTGAACCTATTATTTTATTTCTTTCCTCTCTGCACTAGACAACATAGGAAATAGCAGACCCAATGCCACTGTCATGAACAAGATGTAAGTGCCATTCTTTGCATCAGCTTTCTACACTTGCTCATGAATAAAAAATCAGAAGACAAGAAACAAAACTGATTGTTCAGACAAAAATTTATCTGAGTAGTCTAGACCTTGAGTAAGACTCTCTGTAATGTTGCATTTTTTAGGAGAGCTTTTTTAGATATGATACAGAGGTATATACAAAACAAAGAGGAACTCTGAAATGGGACTGCTTAAATTCTTTTCCTTCCGCCTTTAGAATTACAGCTAGCACAATAACTTTAGACTCAGTAAGTAAATGGAGAGCAACATTTCACATAAATTAAATATTCTAACATGTAATTGAGGATTTTCAGTGTGAAGTTCTCATTTTTCCCTGACAGCTTTCTATAAATTATCTTAAATGTTATCTTAGAAAAAGCAATTATTATATGGAGCATTAAACAGAGCACAAATATTGGTACACTGCAGAGACACCAGTTAATTTTCCTTTGACTACTGAACCATAAATAAAGGAAAACAGCATAGTTAAATTGTCCTAAAGTTGCACAGGGGCAAGCAGTGATTGTGTTGCCATGTGAAGGATACTCTTTTGGGACTTGCCACAAAGGGAATTATTGTGAAGTTACGTTATACAGAATGTTTCATTCATTTCATTCACATTATGAAAATCCTGGTGATTCTGATGTATCCACCCCTTCCTTGCTGTAACCTGCAGACCAAATAGTCTGACTGTCCCTGTTGGCTTGACTGCAGAGTTTGGCACTCTGAAAGGCAGAAAAGTGGGATCTGTGACTCCACTGGATCAGAAAATATCATTCTGTGGGAAATTCTTCTTCTGCTGGCATATTTTGGAGGATCCCTGCACTGATCTTGAGTTTCTGGTTCCTGGTTTGAGGTTTCTGGATTCGCTTCAATGGGTCCATGTCCTTATGTTGGGTCCTCACAGCTGAATGCAATGCTCCAGGTGGGGTCTTACAAGCCCAGAGTGGAAGGGCTCCTTAGAAATGGGGCTGGAGAAGGATGCAATCCTTGCAGCCATCTAAGCCATGCTGAACTTGATTTTCTGCCTTCAGTCACTCTGCTAAGAGATAGCAGTAAATATTGCCAAATATCGGATAGGACTCTCAGTCTTTCTTTATGGAGAACCATAAATCAAAGGCAAATAAATGAGGCAAGACCTACCAGACCTTGCCTTCTCTTCTGCAAGTGCTGGTGGGATGGCTGCTGTGGCTTGGAATGTAGCTATAAAGGTTGAATGTATCTGAGGACACCAGCCCAAGGGGAAAGTCAACCATCAGAGGAAAGTCTTCAGACCAAAGAAATGTTGACATAGTTGGGTAGACAGCTGAGGTTTGATCCAACACATGTTGAAACCAACTGAAACACTCCCACTAACATTTGTGTGTGCTAGATTGAAGTTTAAAAACAATAGAACATTTAGTTTACACTAAGGAGGAGTTTCAGCATAAACAGAAAACAGTGTAGCTGGTTATGTGCTGGCACCACATACCACCTTTAAATGGCATGAACTCCTTTCACAAGACTGGTTGATGCAAGTGGACAGGAAGTTACTGAGATGATGTTTTGCATATCTATTATCTTTCTTTTCATTATAGTTAACTCTTATGAAAGAGACCCTGGAGGGACTGGTGGGGAAGGCAAAGCTCAAAGGCAGCGTTGGCTGCAGTGACCATAAAATGATGGAGTTCAAGACCCTCAGGACAGCAGGAAAGGTGCACAGAACTCACTACCCTGGACTTCAGGAGAGCTAACTTTGGCCTCTTCAGGGATCTCCTTGGTAAAATACCCTGGGATAAAGCCCTGGAGGGAAGAGGAGCCCAAGAAAACTGGTTGATATGCAAGGATCACCTCCTCCAAGCTCAGGAGTGATGCATCCCAGTAGAGGAAGTTTGGCAAAAATGCCAGGAGCTCATGGACAAAAACACAAAAACGAAGCTTACAGAGATTGGAAGCAGGGGCAGGTAGCCTGGAAGAAGTACAGAAAGATTGTCCAAAGAGCCACAGATCAGGTTAGGAAAGCTAAAGCCCTGATAAAATTAAACATGACCAGGGACATCAAGGACAACGACAGAAGCTTCTATAGGTACGCTGGTGATAAAAAGAAAACTAGGGGAAATGTGGGCCCTCTCTGGAAAGAAATGTTAGTCCTGGTAACCCAGAACATGGAGAAGGCTGAGGTACTCGATGACTTTTTTATCTCAGTCTTCACAAGCAAGTGCTCCAGCCACACTGCCTGAGTCACAGAAGGGAAAGGCAGGGATTGGGAGAATGTAGAACCACCCACTATAGGAGTAAATCAAGTTTGAGACCAACTACGGAACCTGAAGATGCACAAGTCCCTGGGACCTGATGGGGTGCATGCACAGGTCCTGAGGGAACCGATGGAGTGATTAGCTAAGCCACTATCCATCATATTTGAGAAGTTGTTGCAGTCTAGTGAAGTTCCCACTGACTAGAAAATGGAAAATATAACCCTCATTTTTTAAAAAGGGAAGAAAAGGAAGATTCAGGAATCTACAGGCCAGTCGATCTCAATACAGTGTATGGTAAGATCAGGGAATAGATTCTCCTAGAAGCTATGTTAAAGCACTCAGAAAAGAAGGAGACAGTGTAGCTTCACTAAGGGCAAATCATGCCTGACCAATCTGGTGGCCTTCTGTCATGGGGTTACCGTGATGGTGGATGAGGGAAGAGGGACTGACACCATCTACCTGGACTTATGCAGAGCATTTGCCACTGTCCTACATGATATCCTTGTCTCTAAACTGGAGAGACATGTATTTGACACGTGGACACTCAGTGAATGAGGAATTGCCTGGACTGGCACACTCAAAGAGCTGTGGTCAATGCCTCAGTGTCCAAGTGGAGACCAGGGACAAGTGTTCATCAGCACTTGGGATTTGAACCATCACTCTTTGACATCTTTGTTGGTGACATGAACAGTGGCATTGAGTGCACCCTCAGCAAGTTTGCCAATGACACTAAGCTGTGTGGTGTGGTTGACACACTGGAGGAAAGGGATGGCATGCAGAGGGACCTTGACAAGCCTGAGAGGTGAGCCTGTGCCCAACCTCATGAAGTTCAATGAAGTCAGGCATAAGAACCTGCAGCTTCTTTGGGGTGATCCCAAACACAAATACAGGCTGGATGGAGGCTGGATCGAGAGCAGCCCTGAGAAGAAGGACTTAAGAGTGTTGGTGGACGAGATGCTTGATATGACCCAGCAATGTGCTCTTGCAGCCCAGAAATTCAGCAGTATTCAGAGCTGCATCGAAAGAAACATGAGCTGCAGGTCAAGGGAGCCCCTTCACTCTGGGCTTTGTGAGACCCCACCTGGAGCATTGCACTCAGCTGTGAATGCAACAACAAAAGAAGGACATGGACCCACTGGAGCAAGTCCAGAGGAGGCCATGAAGATGACCAGAAGGATGGAGCACCTATCCTATGATGACAGTCTGAGAGAGTTGGGGCCTGGAAAAGACTGTGGGGAGGCCATAGAGCATCTCCCAGTGCCAAAAGGGGACCCATGAGAGAGCTGGAGAGAGACTTTTTACAAGGGCATGTAGTGATAGGACAAGGCAGAATGGCTTTATACTGAAAGAGAGTAGGTTTAGATGAGTATTAGGAAGAAATTCTTAACTGTGAGATGGTGATGCCCCATCCCTGAAAGTGTTCAAGGCCAGGTTGGATGGGACTTTGAGAAACTTGGTTTAGTGGAAGGTGTCCCCATCCATGTCAAGGAACTCGATGATCTTTATGGTCCCTTCCAACCCAAACCATTCTTGATTCTATGATTTCTGGGGGCCATTTCAGATACTATGATACTGAATTAAACTGTAGAACTGTTTATCCATAAGATCCTGATAAATAGATGTTAAACACTCCAATTCAGCTTTCAGAGAAGTTCTTAGTAAAAAAAAAGTTCTTCGTGGTTGCAGAAAACTTAATAGTGCAACACCCTGGAAATTGTACTGTGGGAAAACTTTCAAACAAAACACAGATAGTAATAAACTTCCCCAATTTGATCTTATCAAATTACTTAGAAACGAAAATGGCGACATGACATTTTCACTTCTTTGACACTATAAATACATGCCCCACCAATTATCATTCAGAAATGTTGCCTTGGTCCACATACTTAGGGCCACAACACCTGCTCTGTCTGGCTCTTCCTAAGTTAAGTAAAGGCACCTTTTGTAAACTTCTCTGGGTTGGCACTTGGCTAATTTCCTTTGCTCAGCATGTGTTCCAACTGGGTAAATATTGAGGTCAATATACAAGTATCATGCTGGACAACTGCTCTAGTTACAGTATGTCTACTCTCAATAAATCCAGTTAAATAAGGCAGGATTGCACTGCAGATCAAATGTTATATCTATTCAGAAAACTTTCCTAGTAAGTAAAACTGAAGTTGCCCCTGTGTGTATCTAAACTGGTGAGGCAGTAGGGCCAGCTCTAACATCGCAGTCATCTCTGCACCAAATCAGTCTCTTAGACCACATGATATTTTTAACTCATGCCTTTGAGCTCCCTCTCGTAACTTCTGAGTGCCTCTGCAGTGGGAGGGTGACTGGTATGATGGATCCAGCACATTACTTAATATTCTGCAGTCCTACTCAGTAAGAGATCACTACCCTATTTTTAGAAGAAAATATAAAAATACAATTCAACCGCAAGCATAATGAAAAGAAAAAAAAAAAATCAGGAAATCTGTACTCAAAAATGTGTTATATTTAGTTTGTTTTCAGTTCAAATATGCTCCTCTTACTAGGTTTACTTTTTCTAACACAACTCTCTGCAAAGTTCTTTATGGTCCTGGAAAGGAAAATAATATGCAAAACCATTAAGGAAAGAACTCAAGTTGCATGTGAGTTGCGGTTGTAACTATTAATCCACTCAACTAATGATAGATCAGCAAACCCACAAGCTGTCAGGTTTTCAAATTGTACCAAAATTTGTCAAGTGTATCCTCATAATTACGTGTAATAACTGTCATGTGAAAATTCTTTTTATTCTTTTTAGCCATTCTTACCAACTAACCTGTAAACTGTTCAACTGTAAGTCAAAACCTTCTGCTAGTCTATCAAACTGCCTGAAACATAAACCACAATTTCCTTTGGGCAACTTAATCCCAAAAATAATAATAATAATCATAATCAAAGGTAACTTACAAGCTAAAATATACATCAATATTGATAATAAAGAATAACAACAAAGTTCCAGCACAAAAGTATGTATGAAACTAAAATATGTTTGTTACAAAATAATGAGAACTAATTATAATGAAAACTCAGCTGATATCCAGCCCTCATGACTACAGCAGATTAAGAAATGTCTAAGCCTGGCAAGCTTTGGACTACGTTGTGTGGAAGTGGCTGTTCTTATAACACTGAAGAAAGATATTTTTTTCGCTCTCCTGTCAACAGAGATTTCTTGGTTTAAAACAGAAAAGGTCATAAACTTTTTAATTTTTTTATTCATTTATTAACTCCAAGTTAGGAGTTAAGCAGAACATATTCAAGTGGGGACAGTAAAACACTGGCATAAATCGTCGGGGAGAGGCGTGACAGAGATGCCATGTTTGCTGGCCATTAAGAATTGTTTAGCAAGTGCTAATATTAGCACACCTCATGTGAGAGTCTGAATGGGGTGATGCCCTGAGGTCCTTTCCAACCTAAATTGTTCTATGGTTTTAAATTTGTGTTGAGAAAAATACAGATAGTACTGATCCTGCCTTGAGACAAGAACTTGGGGCTGGTCAACCTTCTGAATTATGTGTCACCCCAATGATTTGATTAAGTGGTTTCTCCATGTTAATTATGTCTGAACATCCACCCAGCTTTACGTGGGAGGGATTTTCCTTTGCATTTCACGTGCCTTTCAGTTGCAGGTGAGCCGGCAAAGGGTCTAGACCATACCAGAGGAGAGCAAAGAGCCCCACCAGCAGGATGAGAGTCTGAGGGCACAGGAAAGAAAAAACGGCCAGCAGCAGGATCCTGTCTTGCAAAATTTACAGCGGCCTTTAACAATCAATCAGCTATTCTGACATTGAGAAAAGGCATTTATCAGGAAAAAGTGGTCTACATTGGAATGAAGATTGTATCTCTTATCTAATGAATTTACCAAAATATTGTCTTCTCTTCAGAAGACTTCATCTAATTATTTAAGATTACAACAGTATTTGGCTCTACTATATAAAAAGGGCAAGTGAAATTCAATCTAAATACTAGAAGAGCCGAAAATCCAACTGGTCTGTAAAAAGCTCATGAACAGGTTCAGCAAGATAGCTTCACAATTTTCCAAGTCACTGAAGCAGTGAAGATATCAGTTGTTTGAAGAGAGGACTAACTGGCTGCTGCCTTTTTTTTAATCCTGTATTTTGGTTTTGGGTTTTTTCAGCCGTAAGGAGGCATCGACAAAATTACTTAGGTGATTTTAAATGCGTATTTACATTTCTGAAAGCTTTAGTAAGTGTAAAGATACTTCTGAAATGCATGTCTTCCTGGAAAAGATGAAAACATTTTATTCAAAATGGAAAAAATACTTTAAATGTTATTCTTTCCATTTTTACTGTAATGGTCCATGTTTATAGTACTCCAGAAGCTTCCAAGGTTCAGTGAAGATAATGAATAACTACTTATAATTAAGGATCTCACGCACTTTTTTTCTGTGCACCATCCAACTTTGAAAATTGCAGGTTTCCTACTGCCCAGCATTGCGACTTTAGTGACAGATTGGAACACTATTACTTAACATCTCAAGGATGGTTAATATTTTTAATTGCTTTTTAACAGAAAACAGAAAGCATTTACCCAAAGGAAGTCCTGGTATAAGAGAATATTAATTGAGTATCCTCTCTATATCAGTGTGAATTGTAGTAATAGTATTACTCTGCATTGAAGGTCCGTTAATGGAGCTGGAATGAATTTATTTACCTCTCCCCTAAACAATGAGTGCTCTCTGCATAAGATGTCCTAAGTAACCTGAGAAAGACACATAAATTTAAGTATGCTAAGTACTTGGTTAGTAAAAAACGTGTGGCCATTAGGTTTTACTTACTGTTTGATATTGTTGTGCTATTTAAAGCTTTTTTCCTTAATAATTTAAAACACTGGTGAAAATCAAGTGAAAGCAAAGGAGGAAAAATTTTTCTTTTGTCTCCTGGAAAAAGCATTGGCTTCATCAGTTAGTGAAGATATTGGGGCAGTTTATCTAATAAGGAAATGCCTTTGTTTAAAATGCAACTAGTAGTGGTAGTAAACACTACAGACCAGTGTAGACAAATTATGGAAAGTGTGAAAAAAAAAAACTGACCCTCTTCTTTGATTGAACTAAGTTTGTTCTAAGAAAGTAATGATACAAAATTTGGTAAAGGGCTTTTTCACAGAAAAAAATTATAGTGGATGCAGAACCAATTTTTTATTCCAAGAATTTGAATTGATCGGCCTGTTATTTGTAATCTAGCAAACATATTTCTCCAGGGATGCAAAATTTCCATGGTACATACTACAATCAGAATGCTGGACTGACTTCTCAGACTATAGTGTGATATATTAGTTTCCACTGCCATAGACTCTCATAATTATTGGAAATATTTGAAAAAATAATGAGATTTAAATGTCTGCCTGTGTCTTTGAATAATTGCTAAAAATTATTATCTCCTGAATAAGTCTGTAAGAAAAATTATTATCCTTTTCTTAGTATTTTTTGACACCAGAAAATCAATCTATCTATAAGCCTGCAAAATCTGATTGATTTAGTGAAAGCTCTGTATCACTGAATGCTTCCATATAGACTGAATCAGACATTTGCTAAGAGGAACTGTCACGTACTGCACTGAATCTGTGTTGCAGAATTATCATCTTAACTGTGAATAAGACTGTCTTACTTACACAGTCAGTTGAAGTTGTCTGCAAGGGGTGGCTAAGCAGCAAAAATCACATTTTTGAGTCTGCATGTCGAGCTGAAGGTAAATTTGAAATATTCATTAAATCTCAGTAATCCTGAGGAGAAGCTTTTAGAATGATGGAAGAGGACTAGGAAGTTGTAACAGAACAAGATCTTTTCTGACTTGCTCTGTCTCAGCAGTCAGGACAGAAGAAGGATAGGCAAGGGTATACTAAGAAAGGAAAGGAATATGAAATCAAGGGTCTGAGAAGGCTGACAAAAGCCTGGTAGGGCTTAGATGGCTGAACATACTTGGGTGTTATGTTCATGTGTATCTGCAACCCTTCTGTTTTTTCTCTGTGAGTGAAATTTAGGTTAGAGGGAAGACAACACATGCTTACATAATAGTTCCGTGCTGAATCTCCACGTAAATAACTTATGCTACTGTACATTTTCTGAAGAGTGAAATATAAGCACAGATTTCCAAGGAGAGACTGGAAAAACCTTAGCCACTGGCTTTAGCTCCATTTCACCTACTCCATTGCAACACTGGTGGCTCCTACAGTGCTGACCAGTGCTGACCAGTGCTGCAGCTTCACCCGAACACTTACAGGGCCAGAGGGAAGCTACACTGTTGTGCTGCAGCCAATTTAATGTGCATGTTTGTGTTTTCTTTCCTCTCCTGACTATTAGCACCTCTTTCATGTGAACCAATACTGATGAAGTGCCTCGACACAGGGGCTGAGAGCACCCATTCCAGGCTGCATTTGCCTCTGATCAAAAGAGCACATCGTTTCACTAGGACGTTCTTGTGTGCTCAGCAAGGAGTGGGATGAGAGCTGGTGCTAGTTTCAGAGGACTGGGTGGAAAGTAATCCAAATGCTTAACTTCTTACAGCAGCTGTAGGCTTTCAGAATGTCACTGCTAATGCTTCTTCAATAACCATATAACTACAGACATCCAGCCAGTGATTCAGTGCCTATATCCTGCCCAGTCCTAACAAATCAGCAACGTGTCCTCCCAAGGGTTGGGTAAAGCTTTCTCATTAGCCAGAATGTGGAGAGGCAGGGTTGTTCATCAAGGCTTGATAAGATATTGTACTGGACATAAATACTACCACAGCAAGTTATAAAGTGTTTTTTAAAGAAGGCTTGGTTGGAGGAAAAAAAAAATCCTATTCCTAGACCAAAAGCTACAAGTATATCTTACTCTGGTCTCAAAAACTGTGCAGAGCAATCATAAATATGAACAGCACAAGAAAAGTTGTTCTTGAGCTCAGTAGCCAGCAATATTTGCCAATTGCTCATCACAGACATTAAGGGCTCATGGCTGTGCCCAGCTGCTTGAGCAGGCTGGATCACCTGATTCAAATGGAGACCCTGAAGAGTTCCCAGTTCTCCCCCAGAGATGGGCTGAGGAATTCAGGAAGCCAGATGACTTGAAGAGAAACACTGTGGTTGAATTCTGAGCCGATCTTCAGTGCAATAATGTTCTTAAAGTGCACAATCACAAAATGCATCACATCACAAGGAGAAAATGCTCACTTTTGTGACTGTACAAGCTATTTAGTGTTCCAGATTCTGTTTTATGAGTTTCCAGACAATTACAAAGTCAGAACACATTTAATTTCATAGACCCTTGGCAGTCTAAGGCAAAGAACAAGAAGCAGATAAAGGCACGAGAGAAATTTTAAAAAATCAGAATGAGAAGGTGTTGGTAACTGTGATAATTTACACACACACAGACTGACTACAGTTCTTAGATATTGCTGGAAAGGAAAGTTTTTAAAAGAAAAGTTGACCTTGAGAATAGCTATGTGAGCTTTGTTCCAGCAAAAGAGAAAGAACAAAGGAACTCTGTTCAAAAACCTAGCAAGTAGCCCACAAGGTCAGTAGATTGCTCAGGGGTGCATACGCAGTCTGGTAGAAATAGTAGCGTAGTGTAGGAGTAGACTGTGAAGAACCTGGAGAGCAAAGAGAAGTAGCTCATTATGTAGCTCACTAACCAACCACGACGTTTTGTCAAGATGGACCCTGCAATCCAGCAGTGAAAAGCTGTCCCAAATCCCAGAAACTGCGTAACTGGAGCACATTCTTTAAAGTGTGGGGTTTTCCTCATTGTAATGATTTGCTGGCAAATGTCTGATCAACTCTATCTAGAAGTTTTTTATTGAACCCGTGGAAAACGCTAATAAATTCATTAGAGTTTTTTCCAAAGCATTTCTTTGTTGCTTCAGCTGTGATCTGCTGAAAACCCCATGGATGCAGCAGAACCCATTACCTAATTCTAACAACTGGCTCAAAGTGAGTTTGTTTTTTTAACTGGTGTTCCCAACAAGAATCTAAAATTCCAATTTTTTTGTCTTGAAGTAAATGCAGAAGATTTTGCAAGTCTAATTTGGCTTCAGATGGAATCTCCAGTTCTCTGAATCTTGGGGATGTGCAGGTCATTACCCAGATGTGCAGGTCTCTCAGCAGCAGGCAGAGGGTATGGGAGATTCAGGGCTGAGGAATTCTCATCAAGCCATGGAAACGCTCCAGAAGCATGATAGCCCTCAGAAATTGCTTTGATAGTCTGTCCACAGAGGTGCTTCACAATTTTGTGGAGAGAGTTTCCCTCTGCTCCCACAGTATCAACTTTTTCACCTGATGAGGTCACTCACTATTCCCAGTGAAATTTTTCAGTGGGTTTTAACATTTACAAAGAAAGGTACTTAACAATCACATTTAAGGAAGCATATGCATCTTTTTTCTACATGGTGAGATACAGGATTTGTATTTCACTTGCAAATGTTGGTAACATTACCATGACCAGCAGAAAGAGAGAATTGTGATGATACAAAAGTCTAGAAAGGAACAGAAAAACATTTCTTTGAAATATGAAAGAAACTGGTTTTAAACAGAATCAATAGAAAATGAGATTAAGAATTTTAAAGATTTATTTCAAAAGTGCATAGTTTCTACCATGATAAATAATGCATCTAGTGAGAAAAAAAAAAGGCAAACCCAAGAGATTTCTTTTTTCATCAGTGTTACTCTGAATTGCTCTGACTGTGCAAAATAGCTTTAAGTGATGAAGTCTCGCTGAAGCAAGCAAATCACTGTGTGGCACACTTTAAAAATGCTAAGGACTAAATGTCCCCTTAGAATTTAAAGCAGGTGTCCGTACAGAGAAGCACAATATAGCAGAAAGTGGTGATCCAATTCCAAATCAGCAACCCTGCTTCCATATTCCTCCCACACATCCTACCCAAAACCAGGACACGAGGGAAAGCCAGCATTGGCCACCACTGCAGCCAGAGGACTGTATTCTTCACAGGGCTCCTAAAACAGCTTCTGTCCCTGCCCTCGTCTCAGTACAATCCCATTCCCATTCGATGCAGGGAGCCAGCAGAAGGCTGTCACAAAGGGACTGGGAATACTGCATATACCACCTCTGTTCACTGGGCATTTGGTTGGGTTGTGGCAGTTTATTTTCGTTCACAGAATAATAAACATCAAAATCATAAGAAAGGACAGCACCCCTGCAACATGAGACAATTGCTTATAGATAATCCACAGCTGGGAAAAACCTAAAAAATAGTTGAAATTAAAGCTAATTTCTTTTCTTAACAAGAAAACCTTTTTCTGAAGTAACATGATAGTGTCTTCTTTATTAAAACTCCAGACACTGCAATCCAGAGACTGTAAGATTGCAACAATTTCAATTTGATTTAGTTTTAAATTTGTAATGAATTTCTAGTCCTCTATGTTGAGTATTTGTGTTACACAGATTCCAAAAACAGGAAGTAAAACTAAGCAATTTTTTGTATTTCCTGCGTATTTGTTCATGCTCTGATTCATGCCTTGGGAATACTAAGAATTCTGCAATACAGGGTAGCATCTAGGTGAATTACATAAATACAATAGAAAAACTTTGAACCAAGTATAAAACAGTCTTTCTTATTCAAATGAACCCTAGTTCTAAATTTGCTTATTTCCACAGAATCTGCTTCTTTTCCAAAATTTATGTTTTCAGATCCTGACAAGGATGTCCTTGCAGGCAGGCAGTACAGCAGAAGGATCTAGGAGCCCATGCCTCTGGTTACACTTTATGGTATATTTTTTTTCTTCTAAGAATTTGTAATTGATCATCAAAATGAATGTGATAAAAGTAAGTGTTATGATACCATTACACTGGGTTTATTATAAAGTGTGAGTTCAACCTCACACATTGTGTCCCAGTTTAGCTTCAATACGAAATTTTCAGCTTCAGGACTTCATAGATAACAAGATTAACACGTATTAATCCCTTAATCCTTTCTCTAATTGTTATGAAATCTAGAGTAATCAACAACTTCAGTCATTCCTAACCAGATTTTTTGTCAGATATCTGTTTTTATCATCTATGCCTGCATTTGTAGGTATAAACACTGCGAAGTGTGATAAAGCCCAGGTGAATATTACCATTACATAAGTGCAGTGTACGCATCAGTATAAATCTTTTTTCTGAAACAATTTACTATGAGGAGAAATTGCTTTGTTCAAGAAGAGTCAGGGAAAAAAAATTCTAAACTGACTTATAACAAGGTTTTCCAGATACATCCATTTTTTAATGGGCTTCCTCTTGGTGCTGTTTCTGGTGGTGTTTCAATACTCTCCTAAGCCTCAGAGCTTGATTTTGTAACTCTGGATGGTTTACTACAGCTTTTTAATTGCTAGATAAGGCAAAAGTGGATAACAGCTATTTACCCTTGAATAAAATGTTTGCACTACCTAAATGCCCAAGGAGAAAACTTAATCTAGATTTGGAGATTCTACAGAATTTGACAGAATATTCTGAGTTGGAAGGGACCCACAAGGATCATCAAATCCAACTCTTAAGTGAATGGCCTATACAGGGATTGAACCCACAATCTTGGTATTATTAACACCATGCTCTAACCGAGCTAATCTTGGGGTCTACAATTGGAAGTATAATTAAAGTTTTTTAGGAGGAATATAAATACTTTGAATGTTGATGCTTCTTTGTCTTGGGAGGGTAAAACAGCCTAGGAATTTACTGTTATTCCCACTCACAAGAAAATTATTAAACTAAACTAAAATTCTTAAATGTTGCACAGTGTTACACTGAAATTTTAATGCATGTTTAAAAAAAAAGTGCCCAGCACTGTCAATCACAGCACGAGAACTAAAGATGTACAGAGAAGCCATTCCTAAAATAGGTGCTTGAATTTTAGATTTCAGGGAACAAACTTCGGAGTCTGTACCGAACACGGGATGCAAGATTGATCAGGGTAGTGGAGAAGTAACAAGTGTACTCATCACAACATAGAGCAGCTTTACCTGGGCAAGCCCATTCAGAGAGGAAAAGCAAAGCTGCAAAGAACTCTAAGGGGGATGATTTGGTATAGTTAGTTTTGCTACCCCAGCAGGTTTGGTTCAAAGGCAGCTGTTACATCTCTGCATGGTATTGCCATGTACACTGCTCTTAAATCATTAGGCACAGCGTCAGCTGATGAGTTCAGGCTCAGAAAAGAGGAAGTGTGGTCTGTTTTCTGCTCTAGAGGGTCATAAACCAGCTGGGGGTAATGAGGGAGGCAGGAGGCTTGGAGGTCTGAAAATGTGTGATGAATCCTTTTTTGGGACCTATCTTGGGTCTGTACTGTACCTTCAATATCTGTCCGTAGCAGTGTGGATAAATGGCACAGTGCCAAACACTGAGGTTGGTTTTAATATGCTGTTCAGCTCACTCCTCTTTCAAAATGGCCCTTTGAGTGCCAAAATGCATTAGAAAGCATTTTTTTTATCCAGGTCACAGTGATTGAGTAAATTCCTGTTTAATTATTAAGGAAGATGATGAATTCATTATAGGATACTATAAATTATTACAACACAAGGAGCATATAAGAAGCAGCCCAGACTTACAAGAAGTGAGTCAACTGATATTGAGTAGAATGGAAAAGGTAAGATAGACAGCAAAGACAAAACTTATGAAAATTGCAAGTTTTGTTAGACTCAGTTCTGGGGTTTTTGGATATTGAATCATTTTGTGATAAGCAACCTGCCTATGATCTAAGCATATGAAAGATAAGCAATTGTCAATTTTTGCAGTGGCTAATTGCTTACAAGGAAAACAGTGTGACAATTCAAACACAAATGTATTATCTGAAACAATTATGTTACAAGAAAATGTTAAGCCAGTAACTACCTTACATAAATGCAGTATTGACAGAATACCCCATAGACAGTGGTTCTTGAGGTGGGTTTCTTCTAGACTATTTCTTACCAAATCTTAACAGTGAAGATCAGAGTTTTGACTTGTTCCTAAGTGCCAGTGCAAAATTCAATGTATACTTCTTAAAAATCAGGTAGCAGACTGGGTTTAAGGGATGTTTCTTAGATCAGTGGCACACAATATGTGAATGTCAACGAAATTATTGTATGAGTTTCTATTTGTCCATTACTACTTTTCTAAATAAATAGTGAGAGGAGAAAACACCTTTCTCACCAGCAGTCCTAAACAAGAGCAATACCTGTACAACCAATAGCTGTGGCCTGTCTGCCAGTCTTGGAGATTTACTGCCAAGATTAATAAAGCTGTGATGTCTTCTGCAGCCATGGCAGTTCTATACCAAGTTTGACTTTACAAATCTTTTTCATTTACTGTAAGATTCTCTTATATTTAGAATATTTTACTCTAAAGCAACATGCATGCCTGTCCCTGAAGTCAGTAGAAACCTTAATTTTTGTCTTCAAATTTGTTCCCACTGCTGTCCTCACCAAAGCCAGAACAGTCATAAAGACTCAGAGTTTTGCCCAGACACTGACTTTCATAGCTTTGAGACTTCTTTGTTTCCTGTCAGAATTGATTTCAGTTAGCCAAGGTCAAAAAGTTACTGGAGGGAAATTATAGAAAGATTGATGGACAGACTGACAGCGCACTCACATCAGTCTCACTTCCTTGGGAAACCAAGGTAAACAGGAACAGATTCATAACCTACAGTTATAGGCACTCTCATCCTACATGCGTGTATCATTACTGTTCCCTGCCTCCACTCATCTCTCTGACTGATGCTCATATAATGAGGAAGTCATTTGATATTTTTATCCCTTATCTTTTAATCAGTAGAGCATATTTCTTTCCAGTGATCCACCCAATGCCAGCAATTAAAACAGAGTTGCTTGTTTCCTCCAGGCCTTTCTTACCCTACTCACATTTCTTTGTGCCAAATGTAAAATCTCCATCACAGGATAAGAACGTTACTGGTTTGACACCACAAATGGGTAAAATGAGCTGAAAGACTGTAGATACAACCTGGTTTAGAGCTGGGATTTCAAGTGAATAGCTCCTGCATTGCAAAAGAGTGTTTTGCTCTACAGCACACTGACTGTCTGCCAAAGCTGCCACGCAGCGATCACTGCCCCTGCACAATGACTACCACTCCGTCCTGATGCACATACCTTATCTGGAGGGTGCATGTGTCCAAGGAGCTTGGCCTTGCTCTCCCCCCCTGCTTCCAGAGGGACCATCTGTTCTTGGTGCCTCTTTGCTTCATGCTTTCACAGGTTCAGTCCAAGACATGATTTTTCATCTTTACGTATTGTTTTTGACACACTGCCATTGTTTTGTTCACTATGCAACTAAAAAAAAAAAAAAAGTCATTTCCTTCCTATCAGGCTAATCTCTCAATAAAATCAGAATGGAAATTCATAGGACAAAGGGAGTGCACTTCTCTAGTCACAGGACTTTCTCCCTCTCAAACTTCTAAGGACTTCTACAAACCAAAATAGTTCATAAATATTCTTTAAATCAAGAAAATAGGCAATCTAAACAGAGGGAGAGCTCCTCTTAGACCAGTAATCATATTCACAGGAGATTCAACTTGATTTCTTGGAAAGATTTCACCTGCAGCCACCATCTGGCTCACTGAGACAGTGCTGAAGAGTTTCCCCAGTAAATCCCATTAATCCTATCAAGTAGCACGGGATGATTTGAGGACCTCTTTCTTTTCTCCTCCTCTTTGCAGTGATCCTGAAGGCTGACTGCATTACACAGAATTTGTAATGTCTCCTTTCAGCTGCTGGATCTATTACAGGGTGCAGTTGCCTAGCTGTTAAAAATTGTCACATACTGATATCAAGGAGGTTTACTGTTTTATAAATCTGATTTCTTCTTTTCCTTCACTACTTACATTTTTTAAAGACTGGGGGAGAGAAACATAGACTTTAAAATTTTAGCTCTCATTCTACAGTTACAATTTTTTACCTTAAAATAATACTGGGGAAAACAGGTTTTGTCTTTTATTTTCACTTTTCATTAAATGATCAACCAGGTTTAGCATTTATTTTGTATTATTATTATTTTATTTATTTATCTTAATAATATTAATAAATCCTTTTACATTAGTGAGAGTTAAAGGCTGATGTGGAATGTGCTACTGAGGTTGACACTTCTCCTTGTGTAGGGCAGGACAGTCCTTTCACAGCATGCCTGATTTCCTCTGGCTCCACCTCAGCAGTGCATTCAAGATTGCTGTGAACTCCAAGGCCAGAGTCCAGAGAGACTCACATCACATTTACCCCAATTTAATTTCTGTGGCTACAGAGAGTCTGTTTTTTGTTTTCTTCACTACACAAGAGCAGAATTATATCCCTGGTCTCCTGGGAGTGCTCTTCCATGTCTTTCCTCTGGGCAGATGCTATTAGGCACTCCTGCAATTGTTTGTTGCATAAATACCAATGGCTCAAACAACCTTCCAGTGTCTTGCAGAAAGGAGTGTGCACTGACTTATTATCTAAACTATGGAAATGGTCCTTTGAGGTTGTCTGTCTGGTGGGCATACCTGTCCGTGGCTCATACATCGAAAATCCTTTGCTTCCTAAGTCTCTTCTAATCTGCAATGAATTTGTTATGATTGCTACAAAGAATCAGCATTTTTTAATGTAACCATGCTCCTCAACTTGCTCTTGCCAGTGTGCAAAACCATCTTCTTTCATTCACTTTTTGCAGATGTTTGTTTATCCCTTCCACAGACACACACGCTGGTAAGGTGTGTGTGTATCTGTGTGCATACATGAGTTTGGATCTGATTTTAGCTTTCGCCTGTTCCCAGAATAGGAGCAACTTCTCTACAAGAAAAGCAAATTCTTACTTCAACATGGGATAAAAGGCAACCTACAAGGCACCACTCGAGTGAATTGCTTTTTCATGTAATTCTGCATTTTAAATAAAGGAGCAGTCTAAAGGCCTTCCTGTAATGGAAGGTTTCCCCAGCTTACATAATAGCTCACGCAGACAGACAGTCCTTCAGGGACTGCAACTGCAATTCAGAAAGAACTAGTCCAGTCAAAAAAACACCATCCAGAATAATAAACTAACAGCCCCTGGATCCTGTATCCAAAGGAGCCCCCACCAGCTGCTTTTCCTTTTTTTTCCCCCCAAGGATGCTCCCAACTGTAAAGTAAAATCAGAGCACAAAGGGAAAGAAATAGGACTGACTTTGTCTTATTAACATGGCACGCATGTGGCTGGCATTTGCAGAAACCTGCTATGAGCAACTCTAAACTCTACAAATAAGTGTCACTATGGAAACTAATCAAATGAGCAGAAGTATGAGAGAGACCGCCCCAAGAAAATGTCTTAGAGGGATAAATATTACTACAAACAAATTCTTTAGCTTAAAGGGCCCCACTGAAAAGGTTGAAGGAGCGAGCCAGGTGTCTCAGGACTCTGGAACAAGTTCTTGACGTTTTCTCATCAGGTCGGTGGCATCCGGGAGCATTGTGAATCTGCAAACGGAAAACAGAGTCTGTTTCATTCCTGTGCGCCCTGGAGCTCTTGGCTCAGAGGAAAACCTTGCTTATATCCTCCAGGAGGATGGCTTCTTGGCAGAGAGATCAGTCCCTGACAGCTCATAAGGATCAGGATAAATAGCTGGGGAAAACTCAAATTCAAATCAGAATTAAATGTTTTGAATATACTAAGCTTTTTAGACTAGAAGCCAAAAATATGGTTTATTTCAAATAAGTAGAAAAGTTACAATACTTTTCTTCTGCAGAATATCTCAGCCACTTCTCTAAAGAAAATACCACCTTCATTATCTTTTCTGCAGTTAACATAACAAACTGTGTGTGCACACCTCGTGTTTAGTGTAAAATAATGTTATTTAGTGTAAAATAGTGTTATTTGTAAAATAATGTATAAGAAAAGTTGTAGTTGTTCAACAGCAAATAGAAGCAGTCATAGGTCCTATTGGCCCAGGGCATATGTCCTTATATTCAAATATATCCCATGCCATATTGAACTTTGTTGCAAAATTGTGTTGCATTATAAAAAGTAAGCCTTTTGAAGAAAAGAAACCAAATCCAGAGTTTGTGTGCAAGCCAGTGAATGTGTTTATCCAGGCTCGGGGTAAAGCAGAAAAGTAAACATGCAGTCTCCTGACTTTGATCAAGCAGCACCTTCAGGCAGCTATGACCTACTGCTCCTCAGATCACAGCAGTGGTCTTTAAAGCAGAACATCCAGCAAGTTTTGGAGGGAACAGAAGGATAATGAGTGGCTGAGTCTGATCAGTCAACATCAGTTGACTTAAGACTGAAAATGAGATATAATGTAATTTTGTTTAACACTATCAATATCTACCTCTCTATTTTGCCCTTTCAGTAATAAATGGTATTTCAAATACCTATCCACGTTTACTACTTACTTTAGATAAGTTTGGCTGTAAGTCACCAACAGGAGATGTGTAACTGAATATTTGGCCCTTGGAACCATTGTGACAGGGCACAGAATGCAGAAATAATCGGTGGCAGTGCTTTTCTGTCGATGATGGGCCAGCTCAGGGAAATTCAAATATTCATAGGAGTGTTTATAAACCTTTTAAAGCTGCATTTTTAAAAGGTTTATAAACTATTTGGTTTCCAGTAAAATGAAGTGGAGGGAATGATGTGTGAATTTTAAGAGATTTAATCAGAGAGGTGATTAAGATAACAGACAGACTAATTCACAGGCATATCTTGTGAATAAAAAAAGGCTGCTCAGTGGGCAGTGATCGTTGGTAACTGCTGATCATTCTTTTCTAGATCTGGCTCTCCTAGTCTCTTGGTAAATATGAGGCACGGCATAGAGAGCCTGTGCAAGCTTTATTATGCCACTGTCTTTACTGTCAAAAGCAAATCTCTTGCTGACTGCTTGAATCAAGTATGACTAATACAGGCCCCCAGCTATTGGGGGAGAGAAACTGCAACGGCACTAAAGTTGAAAGATCTGATGTTTGTTCACACATATATTTAGCAGTGATATTAATTCTCTTTTAAGTGAAATAGATATTTCTGTATCACTTTTTTTCCACCCAATGCTTTGTAGAAGTAGAGGTCAAGAAGAAAGCTTTCCTTTAAAGTGCTCTGCTCTTGCTGCTAGTCATAGAATCATAGAATGGCCTGGGTTGGAAAGGACTTTAAGCGTCATCTAGTTCTACCTCCTCTGCTATGGGCAAGGACAGCTTCCACTAGACCAGCTTGCTCAGAGCTCCATTCAACCTGGCCTTGAACACTTCCAGGGATGGAACATCCACAGCTTCTCTGGGCAACCTGTTCCAGCAGCTCACCACGCTCACAGTAAAGAGTTTCTTTCTAACATCTACTCTAAACCTGCTTTCTTTCAGTCTGAAGCTATTCCCCCTTGTCCTGTCACTGCATGCTCTTAAAAAAAGTCTCTCTTGTAGGCTCCCTTCAGGTACCGGAAGGCTGCACTTAGGTCATCCCTAAGCCTTCTTTTTTCCAGGCCGAACAATCCCAATTCTCTCAGCCTTTCCTTATCGTCAATGTAACCTATCAGATGTTTGCTCTCAAGCTGTGGCAGAGAGTGCTGTGTCCCACTGGAGGTGGAAGAGCAGTGAGTGGTTGTCTAGTCCCAGGCACTGCTGTGCACTGAGGGATGGAGAACGATGGGGCTAATCCAGAAATAGTTTTTCCTGTAACCCAGCCTCTTCTCCCCTGCCTTGAATGAATACTGTGAGGACGAAGTAGACTTAAGCTGGCTCGCATGGAATGAGAGGGACACAGGGCCTCCCTACAAGATCAGTCTTGCAATTAAATGTCTTCCTGTGACTCACAAAAGTGAGTTGTGCTGTCAGTGCCATACAAAGTAACCCCATTGCACAGGAGAACTCAAGAAACTTCTAGTGCCAAGACAGATAATTTAAAACGAATAGTTTCTATAACTAGAAAAATCATCCATGTTCAGTTCTTTAGCATTTTATCAGTTCCTTTATTTTTTAATAACACAGATAATGGAACTATCAGTCCATTTTGAAGGCCCACCCTTCCCCCAGCTTTGACTTCTTGGTGTTGAATATAAGCGAAGAGTTTTCTGCACTTTATAAAAGCACTGAATGCATTTGCATATCCAGTAATGTGCGTATTATTTTTAAAGTGAAATATTATATTGATGGTAAATGTAGGTGGAAAGCAGAATAAAGTATCAACTGCTTGATAGAGACAGCATGTAAGAAGCCAGCTTGTGTAACAGAACTTCTTTGTGATTTTTTTTTTAAGGGTCTTGTTCCCTTCAGTTTCCATACAGCAGAAGAACAATTAATTAGGTTACTCAGAAAAAAAAAAAAAAAAAAGTAAAACCAAACAAGCTCTTGTAAATTGTCACACAAATAAGGCACGTCACAGACTGAGAGGTGCATCTGAGAACCTGAACTCTGCTGGTGGGAAGAGAGAAACTTTGCTCCTGCGAGGGCGAGAGTGGCGGGTTCCGCTGCCCAGGGGTGCCATCTGCCGGAGGCAGCGGGTAGGACCGGCTTCCCGCGGGAACGGCCGGCTATTCCAACGGGCTGCCCTTGGACAGGAGTCTCCCACTGCCACCGCAGGTAGGACCTTCCGCTGCTGAACTTGTGTTACAGGAATAAGCAAAAAATATTGTTGGAGTATTCCTCTGGCACCTCTCTGCTTTGTTGTCAAGTTCATACGGGTGCTATGATGTATCAGAGAGTAATAGAATCACAGAATAATTTGGGTTGCAAGGAACTATAAAGATCATCTCGTTCCAACCCCCCCAGCCATGGGCAGGGACATCTTTCACTAGAGCGGGTTGCTCAAAGAAAGCCCCGTCCAACCTAGCCTTGAACACTTCCAGGGATGGGGCATCTACAGCTTGTCTAGGCAACCTGTTCCAGTGCCTCTCCACCCTCACAGTAAGGAATTTATTCTTAGTATCTAATCTAAACCTACCCTCTTTCATTTTAAAGACATTCTGCCTTGTCCCATCACTTCACTCAAATATGTAACTTGCCTGCTCTTTACAGCCTTGCTCTTCCCTTTGGCCAATCTCCCTCAAGGTGCCCGTCCGTCGCTGTGGGGACTGTCGGCTCTCCGGGGCCCAGACTGCCCTGCAGTTCATTTCTTGCTCATCTATACCCAACATCAGGCTCAAACACCTTCTGGCCAGCCACGAGACTCACAGGCTCCTTTCTGGAGCAGAGAAGACAGTTAGCACTGACTGATGTTCCAGCTGTACTTTGCAGGATCCCGTGCATCCAATGGTTTGAAACACTCCAAATGATGAACTGGCTTCAATCGTGACCCCAACTTCCCCTTACAAGTATTTGATTATACTCATTATGCTGTCACATGTTAGTTATTACCTTTTATTGTAAGCCCATCGTATATTTCTCAACTGCTTAATTACTTTATCCAGACACTAAGTGTATAATCACATTCCAGTTGTTAGCACTGCACATGCAGTTGATGCCTAAGCCATGTTTTTTCTTTGAGGGCTATATTTGGATGTTTCCCAAGCCTCACTCACTCCTTTTATATCCTGGCCACAGCTGACTGAGTGTAGATCATACTCAGTAAGTAGCTATCTACTTCTGTCAGTCATTCAAGAATGCCATGGAAGAAAAGAAATGCTTACAATCCAAAAGCTATGACAAACATAAAAATATTGAGATATGGAATTTCTTATCGTATTTTTCTTTTATCTCATTGTTTTCGCCTGGACTGTAGTCACTTTTGTAACACGGGATCTTGGACAGAGGAGGAGGTCAGAGGGAAATACAGGGAAACAGAAGGGGCATAACTCTGCTGCCTTCCCCACCTTGCAAGTGCTACTGGAGGAGTCCATAGGTGAGCAATTGTAGGACACTCTCCCAGACACTGAGGTCACAGGATTGTGGCATAATTTAGACTGGAGAAAACCTTGAGATGTCTTCAGTCTTCAGTCCAACACCCTGCTCAAAGAGGAGACAAACCCAGCAGGCTAGGTTGCTCAGGGATTTATCCAGTGGAGTCTGGGGAAGCTGCTCCAATGCTTAGTTATCCTCACAAGGAATATCTTATTTATATCCAATTTACACAAACTATGTCTCTGTGGGCAGACCAAAGGCTGCACACAGCCTCTTCCTCAAACATGAGCCATGACCCAAAAGCCATCTAGATAGGTCAGGGATACTTTGATAACAATTAACTGCTGGGTCCTGCTGCAACTATCAGCTTAGCTGGTTAGACCATAGTACTGATAACACCAAGAATGTGGGTTTGATCCCTGTATGGGTCATTTCCTTAAGAGCTGGACTTGATGATCCTTGTGGGTGTCTTCCAGCTACTACACCAGTCTGGCACTGGGTCAGGCTTCGGTCCACCTACCAGTGGAGACATGTCCTGAGCAGCACAGCAGGGCTGCCAGTTTGGGTGCCCGACAGCCCACTCTGTCATTACAGTTGCCATCAAGTGCTGCAGGGCTTCCTCCCCTCTCGGACAGCCAGGCTGTCAGCAGGGTGAATGACATCAAAGCAATCTAAATCAACAGGAAGGAACGCTCCTGTATCTTAATTCGTTGTGTAGCTTAGCCGTTCTCTCAAAGAATACTGACTTTCACTGTTTCGTGAAATACTGATTTGCAACAGATTATAGCTTCCATACTACAACTGATATTCCTCTAATTCAGGATAAACTATACCTTATGTATATTTACTTCAGAAATCATCCTTTCATTCATCTAAATACAGCAAGAGTACTCACTTTTCAGCAGTGCAGTTTTTGATCTCACAAGAGTTTTTTATATCTAACAGGAATGATCAAGGGTACAGGAAACTTACATGGAAACGGCAAAAATTTCCAAAGAATTTTTCTTTGGAAATATCCTACAAAGAGAATAAAAAAGAGAGAACATAAAAGATGTACATTCTGAAGAGTAGCACAGAGATGGGATTTTTGGTCTATCCATCAAACACAACAATAAAGGAACATTTGATGGGATGATGAGATACTGCAAAGCAATAAAATACATTCCTATTAAACAATGTATATAATTAAGCTGCATAACTTGCTACCATGGGAGATTAATGAAGGAAGAGTATTATGAAATTCTGACAGGAGCACTTAAGCACTTTCTGTTCGTATTCAGATTTCTTGCATGAGAAAATGGACTTACTGAATAACAGGGCTACTAAATAAATATCCCTTTTTACTGGCCCTGTGGACCTCCAGTGTGTACTTGTGGCTGTGTTTAGCTTACAGTGGTGGACAAGCAAGCAAATAGGGCCTGAACACCTATGGAGGTGGATAGGAAGAACTGGAAAATAGCACTGTATGAATCACACATGCAATTCAACTGATAACCTATGGTCAGCTTAAATCTGAAAAGGCACAGGAGCTGCAGAATGGCTTTAGAGTTAAATGCAAAGGAACAGAAGCATAGGAAAAACTAACGAATATTGGGACTGTTTGCCTGAGAGAGGGAACGGGAGAGAAATGAAAAATGCACAGGGGAAGAAAGCATAATTCTTTCAGTACAAGAGCAAAGAGACAGCCAGTGACAGCAACAAACATGGATCTGATGAAAGAAAACACTTCTTTACTCAGAAAACTATTGTGTATTACTATTTGCGGAATTCATTCACGAGAGCAGGTAAAGTGCTCAGGAGAACTAAAAAAAATGCTTAGGAGTACTGCATGTATTCAGTAGGAATCATTCAGAAATCAGAAGGAAAAGACTTTATTTAAAAGAATAACACTATAAACCCTTGCTCTTCAGGGAATGAGATAGATGAGGTTCTACAGGGAACTGAAAGGTAACTGTGCAGCCTCTAGTTCTTTCTCTGAAGCTGGCCTCATATGACATTAAACTGGGACGGATGAACCTTTAATGTAGCTGTCACAGGCAGGAAATAAATATCAGGAACATATTTACCTTGGGAAAAGGAAATGGAAACAGAGAAGAGTGAAAAAAAGAAAAAGCAGAAAGAATACAAGAATAGCAATAAATGATAGACCACACAGAAAAAACAAATAATAATACTGAGAAATTAACCTCGGTGTTTTACTGGTCAATGTGTCACTGGGCTGCTAAAATGAGAGACATGGGGGTGCACATGGCATGATCAAATTTTCAGGCTGTGATTTGCTACGTCACAGAAATAAAGGATGAATGGTCACTTTTGGAAAATACTAAGACATATTCAAGCACCCTTAAAGCCACTTGTAGACAATGTGTATGTACCAAAAAAAAATATTAGCACCTTTTGCCGTGGCCTAGCCAGTACCTTGTTTCAGCCTTGTAGTGACTCACTGTAGTGTAAGAAAATAATATAGTTTTCTCTATGGGGAAATCTTGTCATTAAGCAGGAAAATTAAAGAAAAAAAGCTTCCCCAGCCAGGTTTTTAAGTGGATACATTAAGATTTTAAAAAAGGAATCTGAATTCAGAACACTCACAGGGAATAAAAGCATCTCACCATAATTACAAATGAAAGAACCAGGTGTCAAGACATAATAAACAAATGGGAGGACAGAGTGAGCCATCTGCTTCATCAAAGAAAAAATTCATACCCGGCAAGACTACAAAACATAAACACTAGGTGATAAGAGAAAAGTTTTGGTTTTTCAAGGTCTCGAAGGTAGAAAATGCACTGGGTAGTGATAGAGTTTGTGCCGGCCAGATAATGACAAGATCAATCCAGCCAGAGCTGCTGGCTCTTCCCAACTCATGACCTTCAGATAGAGTATGTTACACTGGGAACAAGAGTCAGACCATAACTGAGTAATCCATGAGGTCCTCAATCCCAGCAGCCCTTCCCCGGGAGCATGGGGAGTGAATACCCCTGCCAGAGTGCATGGGAACACTCCCTAGAGTGAGGTCTGTTCATGCAATTTGGGCTGGGAAAGCTAGCAGGAATGGGAAAAGCAGGCCTGGAATCATCTAACAGCAGAGTCGTAAAAGAGGAGAGGAGTCATGCTGGGAGAGGAGGCAGGCTGCTGGCAGATGGGCTGTGTCCAGCCACAACAGCGCAAGGTGGATGGGCGGCGAGGCAGGACACCGGCACAGAGGGTGGTCAAGCTGGTGGCTGGTGGAGGTGACCAGAATAAGCAGAGAGTACAGACAGCATGTGTATGTGAGGCTGTACAGGTGAAGATGAGCATAATTTATGGAGGCACTTTACTTCAGAAAGAAATTTGGAAAGATTGAGAAATCTGCGTAACAACTTAATAATCGTTAGACTTTTTGTCTCGTAAATTCATCATCTCGCACTGTCTTGGTCAGGCCATGCCTACAGATAGAATGTCTCTTCCCCAGCTAGTTAGACACGGTCAGCTGTATGTCAGGAGACTGCCCAGTGTATGTTGGGTATTGCTGTGCTATAAATAGTATGAAATCCCAGAGGTAAATATGGAAAATACCACTAACTGCATTAAAGGGAGAGGATGTCAGGTGTACTAGATTAATTCACTACAACTATACAAAGGATTAGAAACAAGTTGGTCAGTGCAGTTCCTCGACAAGTGATTGAATGCAGGGCCAGACAAAGCTAACAGTGCTTATATTTAACCTACTAATGCTTACTTACTAATACGACATCGTGTGCACCGCAGGTGACCCCAAGCAGTTTAATCAGAACTTAAGCTCTCTTTTAAGGATAAAAGGGAAAATCCAGCCCTCACAGTTGCAAGAAGAGCTTCCTGAATGAGAACTACTGTAGTTATATCGAAGATCTGCTTAATTTTACTGTCATCTAGCAATAAAAAATGCAAAGAAGAAAAAATAAAAAACCTAAAAAAAATTATCCTCTTACTTGTTTCTATAATTTTCCTAGATAAATTTCCACACTGTGTCATCACACAGTCACCAGCTTGGCAGACACATGACATTATACTGAGAAGATGTTCTATTTGCTGGGGATGTCAAATGACACAGACAGTTCAAACATGCCATAAGGACAAGATCATGAATTCTCTTAATAGTCTTCTGGCAAACAGACCATACAAGCACTGGGTAAGGAGTTAATACACGGTGATTAACTGAAAGCTGGTTTTCACAACTCCCCATTAAGAACAGTAGATTATATCATAAGTATTTTCTTCAACTGTGCACCAAAGAGGGTAACAATTTGTCTGGTCATGAGTGAGATTTTTGAATTGCTTTGCGTTTCCAAGGCTGCCACATGAAGCTGTAATATATGTCAAAGTGATACTTGTATGAGATTTGTGTGCTTCTGGAATGCAACAGTACACTAGGGGAGATTTCCTGCTGCATCCAAAATTAAACTGGCGCTTATGTTTAAGTAACTGAATCTTGTCCTCAGTATGGGTTATATATGTGATTAGATGTGGATAATTCAGTCCTGTTTACCTCTGAGTGCTCTAGTTCTGGAACATCCTTTTGGAGCAGAAGGTACTTGTTCTCCCAAGGGCAAGCTCACTCTGGTTTCTGTAAAAATATTACAATATTGATCACTCCTCTGTGCATATGCAATCTGACACCATAAATCTCTTATAGTCAAGGGTCTTTCAAAGGAATAGAAACATTCTGTATTTTTCCATCCAGGGTATACTTTTTTGTATTTACCAACACTGAAGTTAATTCACCTTCTTTTTGATTTTCTCTAGCTGGTTTAAATCTTAGTCAACTTCCCTTACAATTTTTTTTTCACAGTAGCTAATCTACATGGGTAACTTTGTCTTCAAATTCCTCTTTCTCCCTTTGTATCTGTTCTTTCCAGATTACAAACAAATACATGAAACAGCAGATGGGTTTGCATGGCATCTAAAAGATTCTGTTGTTAATCTTACCGTGCTGGGGGTTGGGTTTTCGTTGCACTCATTGGTTATTGTCAACTGGCCAATATAACTGTTGGATGTGTTATGAAATACAGGAAATCCTGATGTAAAAAAGTTCATCAAAGTAATCTTATGTCACGGTATGGATTCTGAACACTTGTATTTCCATTTTGGGCATTGCTGGACTTAATGAGCCCTTCTTAGTACCATTCAATCCCAGAGAAAAGATTCAGAAAACTAGGGAGGGAGCAGAGCTGGCTCTGTCTGCATTCAGCTCTCTCCTTGCTTCCCCAGGGCCAGGGAAGCAGGAGGTGTGGGTTCCCCAGCTACCCCAGCACTGCTGCCAATGCTCTCTGCCTTGTCCCTTGGTGCAGCTGCTCAGACCGTGCTGGACAGGGCTGCAGCACTGGTCCCAGCCCAACCCTCACCTTCACCCGCTTTCCTTCTCGAAAAAAGGACAGTATAATCTGACCAGATTTGTTTCTGCCCTGCCCTCCTTTACCCTTCAGCCAAAATGCAGCTATGTGCCACTTTGTGTGACTTGCCTCAAACCCTGGGATTATGGACAAGAGTTAAAAGATTCTTTTAGTAGTTTCTTTTAATAGTTGTCCCTTTGTTCCCCAGTTCATTGTGTCCCAGCATGGCTCACCAGGAGGTGCCTGCAGGGACAGCAGGGAGCTTACTGCTGAGATTGAAACTATTCCATTGAGGTCTTCAATTCCATTTCCATTCAATCACCACAGCTGACTAATCCAATACCAGAACTTCATATGCATATTTATTATTGCCAAAAGCATCAGACTATTGCCCTGTCTGGCAACTATTTACTTTATTTAGGTTTTATTCACTAGCAGTTGGAAATTTGGCAACGATCTCACCGCGACTGGTTCCAAGGGGCTATTTAAATACAGGCAAGTACTAAGGAAAATTAGACCTAGATTTTTCTTTTCTTTTCTTAAATAACCACTTAAGACAGACTCATAAGAAATCATCTAAAGTCACAGAAGTTGAGGTAAATAATGTAGTTTCAAAAAAACATGTGAATCATCAAGTTAAAAATAATGTTAACACGAAGAATTAAACTATTATATTTGTTTCTGTTATTTCAATATGTACATCAAGTTAATTAATTCTGCAAGGGGTAACACTTTCAATCATCACTTTAGTATGACTATCAACTTGTAAAGAGTTTTTAAATGGTGTCAAGTGAATTTGAAAATATTACTACATTACACTGTGACACCGGAATTTTTTGTGCATCCCCTGAATATGGACTGCACTGTTCTCCAAGCATGGTACAAGCATGAGGAGGGAGTGAAAAGTTTTGTTTTGTTTCATTGTCATTTAAATTGCTACATAACATCAGAGAAGTGATTTAGAATAGTTCTTTTTTTGCAAATTTAATGCTGAACATATAGTTTTTTACTACATTACAAACCAGACCACATGTAGAATCCTGCTCATGAGTTTGGTTGTTTAACATTTCACAGGGACTGAGGGACAGAGTTAACACTTCTGCCCTTTCAGACTACTGAGAAAAATGTGTGCGGTTTCACCAAATACTCAGGCATTTTGAATGCCTGATTCAAAACAATGCACAGAAGGCAAACAACAGTAAAATAACATTAGAAAACATGAAATAAAAAGTGGCTAGACTATAAAGAGGACTGAACAATGTGGTGTTAGAAATTTCTTAAAATGGTAACTAATTTAGCCTTCTATCATATCAGAAATTTTAAGCAGTAGATAGTATAATTGTGTAAAGAAAAAAGTTGGAGCTTGGTATGCACATACATCTTTATTACAATCTTAAAGTTCATTGTCTGGAGAAAGCTCCTGTAAGAAATGAGTAACAACACCAGAAAGAAGCCTTTCATCTGTAAATTTAAAGAGATTCTAGATTAAAAACCCTATGGTGTTACGAAGATTTACTGTCGGAAATAGCATAGTCACACTGTCACTACGGACAGTCGGCTGAATCCTGTTGACTGCAGCCCCTGCTACATCCACTGAAGTCAGAGGTTTCAAATCAAAGGACAAATTTTAGCCAGGATCTTTTAATCACCCACCCTGACAGCGTGGCAAGCGGGAGTTTGTGCTTGCTGTTTTGCCCATCCTGCTTTGCTTTGCTTTATGGATTCAGAAGCCATGTTGATATTACAAAAGGACTGTAAATCTCCTCTTAAAATCTGATTGACATTGCTGGAATGAGGAATTTATTCTGACTGGTGAGAGGTAATTGGGTATATTCCAGTAGTTTGCATTCAGATGCAAGGAAAAGAGGAGATTAAGTAGATTAACCTCAGTCATCTGGGAGATGACATTTCTTGCTGTGTTTGAAGTATTTTGTGAAGGAAAGATGGCACTGATTTTGAAGTTTATATTAATCAAATCTCTTTGATTGTGTTTGATGCAGCAGCTGCAGGGACACACCCTTGCTCTTTGAAAGCCTTGAGCTGCAAGGGCCAGGATTTAGAGGAGACCAGCTACAGCTCAGAAGTGTCAACTTCAGCCTCCAGGGGGAAGGAAAGCACTTGTCTAATTTCTCCTCTTATCTTCTTAAATTTGTGTTAGAATTGGAAGCAAAGATGGGTGATTATATCCTGATAACAAAGCTCTGACTGAGAGCTGGGTTTCTGCACCAAATCAAACTTGAAAATTAGCAGAAGATGATTACATAGCAAAAATGTTGTCTTTCTTTCTTTCTTTTCTTTCTTTTTTCTTTCTTTTCTTTCTTTCTGCCTTTATTTTTCTCTTTCTCTCTTTCTTTCTTTCTTTCTCTCTTTCACTCTCTCTCTTTCTCTCTTTCTTTCTTGTTATAGAAGAAATTGTAGATGCAATCTCTCATTTGCAAGGTCTTCCCAACCTGAATTTCCAACACTGAAATTTTATAAATAAAGTGACTACACTGACACAAATTTCTTTTGTCATTTCAGTTCATCACATTGAAGCGGTATTGGGCCAAAACCCTGAAAATATTTTAAATGTGTTTCATCTGCTTCAGTCCTGCAGGTACTTTTGGCTGTGTTTGGTTTTGTGTTTGTGAGTAGTCCTGAGGTGAAGTGAAAGCTCTGAAGATCTGAATTAAAGAGCATCTGTTTGAATATCACCAAAGGTGAACAGTGACAACAAAGCAAAACTGAAACCCCTTAACTCTACACCAGAAGCAAAGATTTCTCTTTAATCAGGTGCATGAATGATTTTCATTTCTATGAAAAACCCTTTTCAATAATTGGATTCACTGGAAACCATTTGTGTGTATACCCTGTTAAGAGTTTACAAGCTGACCTGACTACCAAAGCCTTACCTAGAGAGGCAAGAGGCTGAAGACACTTCTCTTCACCCTCACAGCCCCAGTCCTGCCTGCTGGGAAGGGTACAGAGTGCCTTGAGTTTCACCCCATCACACCTAAAGGAGTTGCTGGTGGACTTCAGCCTCCATCCGTCCCCAAATGCAGGACCAGAGGCCTTTTCCAGATGGAGCCCTCCACAAGCACAGTCCCACCTGGCTCATCCCAGCTGGACTGCTGCTTTTGCTTGGAGGGGAAGAAATCTCCAAAAGGGACAAAGCAGGTGACACATCTTCCCAGCCACGCTAAAGAGTAGTGGTGGTTCCCCATGTTTGCTATAACTCTTAGGTTCATGGCTATTACAGGGGGACCTCGGGTGTGATCTGAGCAAACCTTGGAATGCAGCCAGCACTGCAGAGATAACTCTGAGTGAATGTTGTGTTTTCATTTTATTTTCTTAAAGAAAATCAAAGCCCATAAAAGGATAAGTTTTGACCTGTTGTTATTTGCTTCAGCAAGGACTAAAAGGGATAAGGCAACTACCTGCTGACAGGCTTTGACTACATTTAATTGCTAAAAATCAGACTGTGAGTGACTTGAAGTGATAGGCAAGTACTTACTGAAACTATTCAGATCAGTAACTTTTCCAGCGAGAGCAAACCAAGGAGGGCAACCAAACATTTATTGAGGATGAACCACTAATGAATCAACACTTACCTATCAAAATATATTTAATCACAATTTTAACTGTTCTATTCCCAAAGAATTACTTAGTGTCTTAAAAGGTGCTGAATTTCTTTCTGTCTCTTCTGATAAGCCATCACCCCTAGGAAATCTTCTATTTCCACTTATTTCACTCTTCAGCCACAAGTCAATCACAATATGCTGTACAAGGCATCAAATATTAACTGAAAGGAGCAATATTACTGTAAATGGCTAGAAGGCACTGCTACAACAAATATCAAATTTTATTTAACCAGCATATGACAGTTAAATGTTGGGAGAAATCCTGCAAGTTTGGAATTCAAATTCAGCCTTCAAAAAAAGCTGCTCTCTGACTGAAACAATTACCTGGAATAGATTCTGGCTACAGATATAGGCACTATATCTACTTTTGAAGTATGGAAAAACAAATGTAAATATTACTGATTGTTTAATGTCACAAACACATAGGAGTTTAGGTACCATATTTGATCAGTGATTAATAGCCATTGTCTCAGAATATATCTCAGTCTGTTTTGCATGGCGTCACCAAAAGTGATTTTTTACACCGTTTTCACAAAGAATGAGATTGCCTAAGGCAGAAACACTGCATCAGCCACGATAAAACACTGCCCAAACTTCTGTGAAATTTACTTGGGAATAAGCAGTTGTAGCTGTAGCTGAGTCCCAGCTCAGTCTTCAGTTTTAACAGAACTGCATCAGTTTTCAGACAGCAGTAAAGCCTTGCATCCTTACCTGAGCACTGGCTCCTTCACCTCCTCTAACTGAAATACTGCCAAAACCTTAATTCTCTCCACTGCTTTCCTTTACACTATTCCTTTCCCTGGCAAATAAGGAAGCAGCAAAGGATTAGTAAAACATCTTCAGCAACACAAAAGAACAGGCAGCACTTCCCCTCATAAAAACCCAGTCCAGAGGATGATACAGCATCTTTTAGACACATGACAAACTTCTACAGTTGTACTTACCCAGGCTGTTACTACTGCATGCTCTAACATTTCAGCATTTCTGGGACAAAACAGATGCACTTGCAATGTCCCCAGTATCACCTGCAGCCTCTGAGCAGTCCCTGAGCAGCCCCTGGGAGCCCAGCCCCACTCCACAGCTCTCACAGATGCAGCAGGGTACAAGCAGCATTCAGAGACCATTTCTACGATAAAGAACAAGCAGGAAATATGGATGAAAATAGCAGTAGTGACACAGGTCTGCTAAAATGTGACAGCTTTACTATCTTTCTGTCACTTAAGCTTTTAGCCTCTGCTCAAAAGAGAAGGTAAAAGAAGCAGCAGCAATTAGAAAAATAGTCACAGGAATGACCAGAACCCTGTCAGACTTGGCTGAGTAAACACAGGCCATTAAAAAAACAGGCTAAGAGTTAAATCTAGCCTCCCCAAAACCAAAGTGGTACACTGAATACATCCACTTTCCAGAGAACCATAGCATCATTCAGGTGGGCAAAACTTTTGAGATCAAGTCCAGCTGTTAACCTAACACTGCCATATTCACCACTAAACCATGTCTCTAAGTGCCACATCTACACTTTTTACTACCTCTTTTAAATCTCTCCAGGAATGGTGACTCAACCATTTCCCTGAACAGCCCATTCCAGGGCTGGATAGCCCTTTCAGTGAAGAGATTTTTCCAAATACCCAATCTAAACCTCCCCCGGGAAAAATTGAAGCCATTTCCTCTTGTCCTATCACTTGTTACTTGGAAGAAGAGGCCAACCCACACCTCGCTACAATCTCCTTTGGGATAGCTGTAGAGAACTGTAATATCTCCCTTGAGTCTCCTTTTCTCCAGGTTGCTCCCAGCTCCCTCAGCTGCTCCTCATCAGACTTGTGTTAAAGACCCTTCACCAACTTTGTTGCCCTTCTCTGGACACGTCCCAACATCTCAATGTGTCTCCTGTAGTCAGGGGCCCAAAAGCAAATGCAGTGCCCAGTACAGAGGGATGATCGCTGCCCTGGTGCTGCTGGCCACACTATTGTTGATGTACCATTTACCTACTTACAATAATGCAGCTTTATACCGGCAATTATTAAAAGGCTGGCTCTGCCCTGCAGCCGGTTCCTCCAGCTCTGAGCTCTGCTGAAGCCCTGCCCTCTACCTGCAGGTGCAGTGAGGACCCCCAGCTCGACACCTCATGCCTGGGCCAAGTTTAGCCCTCACTGACTGTTTACCTGTTACCTGTTAGTGTGTCTGACACTTTAACTTCTGCAGGTGTTCTTACAAATTTTTAAGAACTTCTGTATTAAGATTATTCTCCTTCCGCTGAAAGATTATATTATTTATGTATATTTTCCATGTGATATTAATTTAATTTTTTCTTCTTTCTTAGTCTACTGTTAACTGTCCTGGTAAAGTTCTCTCCAGATCAGTCATTTGGAATACTCAGTGTTTTCTTTCCTGAAACGTATTCCACAAACTTTTTGATCAGTGAATCATTATGAGGAGCAACAGTAGGAAGGTATGGACAGAATAAGGGAGAATTACAGGATAAACTGATCGTTCTACCTGAGTGAAGGTGGTCTTGGCACCTTCTATTACAAGATTCTGGTTTTGCTTGAACTTCCTGGCTAAAATTTTCATTCAGAGGGTCTGCCTCCACTTGACTTACTTGAAAACTTCAGGGAAAACAGCTCAGCCATATAAAAAGACAAAAGTAATGGAGAAGACTGATCCAAAAATCTGGATCTGCTTCAGAAGTGTCTTTGTAGTTCTGGTTAAAGAACTAGGCATTTGTAAAGGTAGTTATCTCACTGTCCAGGCTTTGTTTCTTGTTATTCTGGGAAGGGGCAGAAGTGAGGAAAACACTGGAATTGTGCTGTTCAAAATAAAAACCTGAAGTTCATAATTTGTTAGAAATAATAACTAAATTCTGTATTTGCAGTAAAGATTGTCTGGGTTTTTGAATGGAGTACTCAAGTGGTTTGGGAGAGAGTCAAGGGGCAGTGGAGCCAGGCAGGGGCAGAGTGCACTGAGTCCCGTGGTGAGGGGGCTGTACACTGCAGCGAGGAGCTGGGCAGGGGCAGAAGTCCTGGGCTGGGGTATGGCCCACAGGCAGTGGTGGCCCCGACCAACTCAGCAAGATGCCCAGGATAAAGAGCCCTAGAGAGGACTTTGGGAAAGGGACAGGGAGCCTGGCACTGAAGTAGAGGTTCAGAGGGGTGAAATAGGTCTGAGACAGGTTGAAGAAAGCAAAGCTCAAGAAAAAGGCTTTCAAGCAACAGCAAGGCACCCTGGGCTGCCATTCCCACTCACGCAGCTCTGGGAGCTCCTGCCACATCACAACATCTCCAGGACAAGGAAGACCAGAGCCTGCTGCAGCGACCAGTTATTCCGTTACATCCACCAGCAGTGATGTGGGCGGTAAATCTACAGGTTTTGACCCCACTGGTGACTTGCAAGAAGAGGGAATTGGGACTGTGGTTAAGACAGTTGAGTGTTGCCTTTCAATTCCAGCCCCACTTCTGCCGCAGACTTCTTCGAGAGCTCACCAAAAGTGAAGAGTTCACACCCTGTCACCAACTGTAAGTTCCTCTTTTCTGGCAGGAACCCATGCCCTGGGGCTGGGGAACTCACAGGGGTCCTGAACTCTCCCACCCTCAGTCAAAGTCAATCCAAGCTGGCCTCTGAACATAAAATTTATCTATACTCTGGATTCTCTGAAAGTCCAGGTTCTGGAATCCCAGAAAGGTACCCTTGGTTTCTATAATGCTGTTCCTGAGCTGCAGCTCTCCAACACTGAGGTATAAATAATAAAAACAAAATCACACATTTGTGTGACGTAAAGACAAATCATTTATAAAACACTGACCCTGAGATAGAGTGTCTCAGCCAAGACAGGGACACTGGTTTTTTATTTAGATGGCTTTAAATGCACTAAATTATATATGGCAAACAGTGAGTGATGAGTAATTAAAGTACAGCTTAAGTCTTCATTCTCTGAGGGAAAGCTCTTCTTTCTGCTGGAAAACAGATTAGGTTTTCTTAGATTAAAAAAGCTGATGTCACTGAACAATCAATGTCCTCTGCAATTTTGCTGCTTCTCCTTCTAAGTTTAAATCTTTACTGAAGAGGGAGGCAGAGTTCTCCTTTTCCAGGAAGGGTTACACAGCATTAAATTCCAGAGCAATTACATATAAAACTGACAAAGAGCTGATATTAGTATACAGTTAATTTTAGAGAGATTACCATTGATTACATTCAATAAACACATGCATGTCAAATACTAGAAACCAACATCAGACATATCCAGGATACTACTGACAATTTTAAAATAAAACTGATCTTGTATTCATAGACTCCTCTCCTCCCCTTTCCATTAGTACCTACACTAAATTTCAAGAGTTAAATGTATCATTTCCATTTCCACACTCCACTGCTTAGAGAAGTACCTACAAAATACAGCAGCACTCACTTAAATACACAAGAATCACAGTCTTTATTCTCAAATGGGTATGTGTTACATGCTGGAGCATACAGTTAAGATTAAGAAATCCTCCAAAATGAAAAAAGAAAAAAAAAAATCAGAACCCTGTCAGCAAACAACAAATTCAGACTTCTTCACCATTTGTGGGACCAGTCCTTGGATTAGCACTGACTCATCCTCAGTTGCTGGAAAAAACAGATGTAGTTCAAAGAAGTCTTTCAAAGTGACGGAGGCGTTGGTGCCTGGCCAGGCCAGCCTGCAGCCTGCATCAATCAGCCAAGGGGTCTCCAGCACTATCCTCCCTATTCCTCCTGCTCTGAGCAGCATACGGAGTAGGATAGGACCTGCCAGGCAGGCAGCTCACAGGAGACAGCTGAGGGTGGCGTCTCAGCATCCCTGCCCCATCCAAGCCACCTCTCTTGTCCCTGCTCTTCTTCTGGTGGTGTGAAAGCTGCATGCTGAGCGAGGGGCTGCCCCTGAAAAACACGAGGGCATGAGGTGCCATAAGGTGGTTTCATGGAATTCCAAAACTTAGATCTTAACAGTGTTCCTTACACCTGGTGGGTTTTAAACCAGAGGGGGGAAAAAAAAAAAAAAAAAGGAAAAAAAAGATTTATTGTATTAATATTGTCTAGCATTGGGCTGTCCTTGAAAATCAGAGAAAGGGTTGCCTATGGATAGTGCACTGGGTTTAACCCCTGACATCCAGCTTTAATGCCATCTTTGCTACAGAAGTCCGTGGTGTATGAGTCCTGGGAGTGTTGATCAGCAGTAAGTCAACTTACTCACAGCAGTAAGTCATCTGTTGGGGTCAAGTGAGATTGTCAGGTAGCAGTATACAGCTTTATGTTACATATACATAAGTATATATGTAAATCAAGCATATCTGGCTCAGTCTTTGCATGGATTTCCCATCCTTCTATCCTGTTTTAAGAAATCTAATTCCTTCTAAGTGGAGTGGCTCTACCTCCCCATTCAGAGGAGTTGTGTGTCTTCATTAAAACACATATGAAAGTGAAGGAGAAGCTTTGTCTGTACAATACCCCTACAAAGTATTCAATATATACTGTTGTCATTAAAAAAAAAAAAAAGGTTGAATGGGGATCTTGAATAAAATTCAGTAAAATCAGATTTTCGTAGTTGTCATTTTCTAATTTAAAATTCAAATAACAACAACAATATAAAGTGCCCCACTGGACTAGGTTATATGATTATTCCATTTCTTCCATTTGTGAATACTAATAAACTTATTCCAAAGTCTCTTGGTGGCGATTGCTACAGTTTTCTCTTGCCAAGACTTACACAGAATGAAAGTACTCCCAGGATTTTGCAAAAGAAACATTTGGTACAAGTCCGGGTTATCACTGCACAGAGAAATTCTCAAGGCTTCATTCAGTTCTTATGGTAAAATTACATTACTAAACATTCAAGGGAAGCAATTGAAGTGGGATGCTTACTCTTTTCTTTTTATAAAGTTAATATGCTTCCTTCTTACTGTTCATACTCTTTCGACAAGTCCCAAAGCAAAGATACCAACATATGAAATGATTCAACAGGAACAAACAGAATTTCTTGCTCCTCTTGCAACACAGTCATTGTTAATAGTTTGGATCATTGTAGGCCAAATTTAACAAAATAGCAGTGCCTGAAAAATAAAGTATTATATTTCCAGTATTAGTCACTTTCTCTATTGATCTTCTACTACTGCAACAGAGCAGCCTTATACAGGAAGCAGAGCAAGCATTTGTCAATAGCTCAATCACAGTGATGCTAAAGAAAATCTTACAGCGAAAAGAAATTAATGTTCATTTTTGGGTTTTCTGCAGAATTATGTGTCATTTTCAATTAAGTTTCAAGTGGAGTCTGTTTTGAGAAAGCCTTCGTATGAATTCCCCTAGCAAAAAACACCCTTGCTTTTAGCAAAAGACATGTGAACTATTGCACCACTCATACTGTGTTCATAAAAGTGTTAATTGGGCTTTGAAGTTGATTCTTTTATAAAGCACAATAACATGAGAAACAAACACTCAACTGAGACAAGGCTCTTTTATTTTTTCATCCCTTTTCTTCTTCCCACAAATATCTTTTTCAGGGTGGACCCTGTACATCCATTCTCCCAAAACAAGATTTCCTGTCACACAGCTGTGTTCACTAGAGCCATCAAAGGAGTTAATAGATTATTAATAGCAGTTAAAGGTTATTATTTGCAATACCCCATCCCAGAATGAAATCCCATAAGGAATATGAATTCCCATTGGATGTATTTCATGTAAATATCTTGAAGAAATGCAGTTATGCCTTATTCTGCAAGACCAACCAGACCACTCCTTTCCTAGAGAGACTTCTGCTAAAACAATAGCAAGCTTGCTTTTCTGTGCCTAGTGATAAATCTGAGAACTAAGGATGTATTACGCATATTGAATAGATCCTTAGGGCATACAAAAGACTTATATTAAAGCCAACTCCTAAATATTCAGGAGTCACTCTAGATTTTCAGGACAGCATGAGTAAAGAATACAGACAGCAAGAAAATTCAGGTTTAACCCCTTCCAGAATGGTTTTTTGGGATTTTTCCCTAAATTTCTTCACTGCTGTACAAATTCTGCACATCTGCACCATCATAGACTTGCAGTCCACAGGGCTCTGTGCTCGGGAAGAGCTGCATTCCTCCACAAGCCCTTGCAAAATCCATGCCAGCAGTCATTCATCATTTGCATTCATCACCTTGATTAAATACCTATGTGGATGCATGTTCTCTGATTCACATAGTGCTACATTTTGGGGTGGAGCTGAGTCTTGCGACAATCCTTCAGCAACGTTTTTTCTTAGGTCTGAGTGTGTTTCAGGATAGGGATCCACATGGAAGTTCAGAAATACAGATACAGTTAGTCTGAAGCTGTAATATTTCATCCCACTTTTTCACAGTGCACACACGTCTCTGGAGTGCTGTGGTAGACACTGATACCCAACCCACTGCTTCAGGTAAAACAAAACTCTCGCTTCCAAAAAAAACAGAGGACTAAGCAGCCAAAATTACTTAAAAATATACTCCCGGGTAAAACAGTTCATATGTTTCTATGAATCGTTGGCTGTATTTCTTTTTAATGTACAGAAATCCATTCCCCTACAGAGACTCTGTTCCTAAGGTTGTTTTATTGTAAGAATTTAACTTATAATAAAGGTAAATGCATATCCTTTTTCATATGCTTGTTTCATTTTTCCCAGATGAGGCTTTTAAACACGCTACAATTAGCAAAAAGTTCTAGTTCTTAGATATTTACTTGTTTCCACATTACATGGTTACATTATTGAAATATGAAAGTCCAGAAAACCTTCTGCTTTGTCTCTGAAGTCTCTTAACCTTCACTTGATGTTGGTTTGTAGTAGAAGGCATTGAATGAAAATGGAAAATGGAAAATGCTGCATCCTTATGCTACTGTTAACCTGAAGGAATAATTACTATGTTAACATCAAAGGTTCATCAAACATTTTAAACCTGTGCAATGACCACATAGATTGCTGAGGATCAGAGATGTTTACATGTTGCTTACTGTGGAATAACAAATAATGAGTTAATGAACTAACTGTTCTAATGCCATTGGGATAAAACACCGAAACACAGCTAGGTGCTAAGGGTAGGCAAATTCTTTGCTTCTACAGGCTTTACTTAGTTCCTGAACCAGTTTTACATTCAAGCTTTTATAGCTAACTTTCAGTTTTTTAGGGAATTTTGCCAACGAGCAATTCAGATTTGTTAAATTGCAATACTCACTTGTACACAAGTAAAACGAAGGTCATAGAATCTTTTAGTTTGTTTTTTGCAGCATCCTGAGAAACCCAATGTGAATGGTGATAAGCAATGCAAGTGATATTAATTCAGAGTTTCCCCTTTAAAAAAGGAAACGGGTCAAAGGATATACCCTCTAGGGTATGTGCTGGGATTACACACCTGTGATTAATCTAACAAACTGCTGGAGATGTGATTGTTTCTTCATAGAACTGCAGCTGAAACAACAGTTCTTTGGCAGTAAAATAAATGTAACCCCTTGTGGTGCCCCTAGACATACAAGATAATTACAACAAAGTACCTTCATAGGAAGTTAGGACACTCCTGCTGCATCATTAAAATAAACGGACCTGCGATAACTGATGCAGCCTTGGAAGTGCCACAGAGGAGCATGGTACTCAAGAGATGAAAGAGATCTGGTCTCCTCCCGGAATGTGCATGTGACTTCCATTAGCTTTAGTGGAAGCTGAGATTTCTAGTCCAAATCTAGCAAGAATAAGAGACAGGTTTTATCCCTGTGAAGTCAGCTGCAGTTTTGCCATGGAGTTCAGTGGGGCAAGACATCTGAAGTAAAACTTAATTATCCCAAGGCTTTTCAAGGCCACTCTGTGCTTCACAGTGGAGCCTGCTGCAGAGAGGTTTAAGCTCTCCTCAACCAAGCTAGCTGCAGGAGCTGAAGCAGCAGAGGTGCCTCTCCCGACCACTGTACTCAGGACAGCCATTGCCTGGGAAGAGGCAGCTCTTGTCGTGCTGACAAGGCATGCTGGGCCAGGGCTCCTGCCAAACCCCCACAGTGCTGTGCCACGTCACAGTGCTGCACTAGAGGTGGCCTGAGGACCAACATGCTGGGCACCAGAGGAATTTTCCAGGTGTTTTCCCAACATTAAATAAAGTCAAAACACCATAAAGGAGAAATGGTGCTGTGATTATGCAACTGTATCAATTAAAGGAAGTCAGCATGTATTAGTATCAAATAATTCAAGGCTGTGGTTTTCACAGCTTGGGTGATGACTTACAGGCCAAAGTAAGTGAAAAGAAGAAAGGGCTCCCAATGACTTAGTGTCCAGCACCAATCCTATTCTGATCCGTATGCAACATATCCATTTTCATTATAAACATCTCAACAACAGGTTTTCAACAGTAGTAATTTCCAAGTTGTCACACAACCAAACAGATCTATGCATCAGAATGCAGTTCTTGGAGATGTTCAGTGGTTTATTTCATCAAATTTTCATAGCTATATCTCATAATAATGCTCAAATTGCTCTACTTCCCCAGCACACATACTTAGTTACTTGTAGACAAGGAAGAGTTTTCTAAAGCTCTGCCCTGAAAACTTGCTTCTCACTTCCGGGGAGATTTTAAGTCAATGTGTACACAGCTCTCTGTCGATATCCAAGACATTGCAGGGTTGCAAGGATTGCTAACAGACTGCATTGCAATCATGCTGGAGTACCAGATACCACATGTGACAGTCAGTATAGATAGGGTCATTAGGAGAGATAATTTATGTTATGTTTATCATCATTTAGTGGGAAATAAAATATGTTGAGGCTGCTTTCCTTCATTATTTTTTTTCTGGGCTAGTAAGCCCAGCAGTGTCAATTTATTTGACTCCTACCTCTTCATCCTTTTCAGCTGAGTAGGTGTGCAGATAATGCTGTAAATCTAAAGGAAAGCCTTAGCCTTCAGAATAGACAATTTTTTTTCTCTGGAAACAGGAAAAGGCGATGGAGTAGTATGTACATGAAAGTTGTCTTCACCACTTGAAGAATGAAAAATGTGATTTTTATTTTTTAAAAACGGTAAAACTGCACAGGCATAAATTCTGCCTAGGTAAATGTTTATGTAGGAAAGTTTACCATGTTACAGAATCCCGTTCTAAAACAACTAGGGCAGTATGATGCTTTAATGTAACTTCTGGCACAGTAAATTTGTCAGTATAAGTGGGGCCCTGAGCTGCACGAACACACCAAGTTGTCTGTCTTGAGCCAGTGGAAAAAGGGTCTAATAGCCAGGCTACAAGGAAACAAGTGCCAGGTTCCAACTTATTTAGAAACACAATGAGAGCATGTGGGATTAGCTTTTAGGGCAAGAGTAAATAGACATTCCAGGAATATCACTCCATTTTATTCCTGCTAACTGATTGTGTACCTCTTGGCTAGGAGCAGATTTGATTCACCATGACGGGAATCAAATGTTGTGGATAAGAAGCAAAAGGCAGATAAAAGAAGAACTTTGTTCTTAGATATTCTTCTACTCCACCACTAAAAAAATACATGTCATCTAAATACTTCCCTACTGCAAAATTGGCAAGTAAACCCAGAATTTGAAGTTGGTTAGGAGGCTAATAGCTGAAGAAAATCTTATAATAAAATTTAATCTTTTTTCAATGCGTACCACATATATGAACAAAATAAACACTAGAAATTTAGAAGTCTCCTAAAAGAATAAAGGAACTGAAAATAATTTAAAAATTCCTAATGTTGTTAAGAACTGATGCTTTATATAAGATTACAAATAATAGAAGTGAAAACAACTTTTTTCCCTTTATGAAGTCCAGTGCTGGACTGGAAATTCTGAATTTTGTAAATGAGCTTGAGGAAAGACAATTCTTCATCTCTATTTTCTATAAATTTTATAGTCATTCTTGTCACGATCCTCATATCGATATTCAATACAATCATTCCTAGCATAACCAGTTAACTGACTACATGATTATCATATTATCTTAGTGAATTTTTCTTTTGAAATAAATGCCAATTAACCTAAGGTAACCTGAAGCCGAAATGAAGTAACTCCACCTTAATAGTTTTCACGAAAGAATAATTATCATGTAAGATCATTTTTTAAATTCAGCAAATTCCCTATTTACAGTAATAGTCCTTAAATATGAAACTTTTTTTATTTACTGATGTGAAAGAATGCTTCTATAAGAAAATTGATGCTTTTAGTTTTAATCACGTTAACCAAAGCCGCCTTAGCCATTTCTGTGTAAAGACTCGCTGCCCAGTTGTTAGATTCTATGAAATACCCTTCCCTGCCAGGCTGTGCAGATTAACAGGACTCTACAAGCTCTATTTTATAGCTGTACTCTCAGTAAATACCTTACAGATGTTTTCAGCTGGAGACTATCTTCTGTCTTTCTGAGTCTGCATCGTTCCTTGGATTTATTTCTACCTGTCTGCATAATTCAAAGTTCACATCAAACAAATGGTTATGAGCTTCTCCTCAGCTCTCTGGTCTTCAGCACAGACTGAGTCGCAGTCTGAGCTGAGTCCCTCCTTTCATCGATGCCTATGCCCGGTTTTGTCAAAAAAGGAAGAGCTTTTGGCCAGATCTTCACTTCTGGTATCTCATATGGTTCCCAGAATTAGACTCTGCTCTTAGCAAACATCACACCTCTGCGGCTGGGGCACAGTTAACCAAGCCAGGCTCTCACCATCCCTAACTGGACAACCTCAGGTAACCTGTGTTTATTTCCCTACCCAAACATTCAGAAGTTTCTCCTTTGTATCTCTGTTCCTCAGCAAGGAAAAGGGTTTTGACCAATGTCACGTCCATTCCCAGGAGTATTTTAGGTTCTTGTTTGGGGTTGTCTCTGGTTACTGTCCCCTAGTAAGGAGTGTTTTGGTTAACTTAATTGAACCCTGACTGAAAATATTAATTTCAGTCAATATGTTACTCACTTCAGTAATTTCATTGCGCATTAAAAGTGCAATTATGCTCAACATAATACTTGTTCCAAAGTCATGAACGAAACATTAGGTGGGGGTAGAAAATCTCCAGTAAAAACTGGATGTTGCTTCATAAAGATATTTCTGTCAAAAGCTGGAGTCACCCTCTAGTTCAAGTCTCCAGCAGAATGGATATTCCAAACACCAAAGCTAATCAGAAGATAACAGGTTCAGCCTGCAGTGTCCACCTGGCCCAAGCAAATTCAGTCTTGCAGTGAGATTTTGTTACCAAAAACTGGTTTCCCTTGTTTTATTTTACTGCTCTGGGAAGATATCAAGAGTAAGTCATCTGAAGAGTATGATGGGAAACTTGTGTGAGTCTTGCCATGTTAAGGCACAGTGGCAGCCTCTGGGGTCATGTTACTGCTACTGACTGAGAAGATGAACTCTCTGAAATACTTAGCATTGCCTACCAGCTCTTCTTCACAAAATAATTGCCCACACAGGGCTGTGCTTTTCCCACCAAACTCTGTCCTGCTTGGGAAGGGCACCACCATGTAAGGCTGCCCTTTAGGTAAACACTCTGAAAAGATGAGGCTTACTGTCACCCTCCTCTACTGTCAGAAATATGATTTCTAATCACATACATGAGTTTCAGGGGTTTGAGATGTTCTCCCTGCATAGGATTTGTAGTGGGAAGTGGGAAGAGAGACTAGTGTACAGTATTTCTACAGAGCATCTGCACACTATGGCTTTGTTTTACAAACCACGTTTGACCAGGTTTTCAGTTTCAGAATAAGACAAAAATCCCACTCTGAGACTCTTCTTCCCCATCTCCTTATGAAGAAGCCTGTTTCAAAGCTAGAAGCTCATTTACTATTAAAAAGGAGTTCCAGTGTGGCTTAAGCCATTTCCCCTTAACAGATGAATGATTCTGGCTGATGTTTTCCAAACTAACACAGCACAACCCAGGGTCACTCTAAGGGAAATTTCAATCTAAGCAGATAACAGATGGCAGAGTTATAAACAATTGAAAACCATCTCTTTTAGTAGAAACTTACAGGAGACCTCAATAAGAGGTCGTGCTAACATGTCTGCTCATAAAACTTAACTTTTACGTGGCATATTCTTATTTCAAAGTGGACATATGAATAGTTATCATAAAATTGTGTACTTTCATAACTTTATGGTTTTCATCGCCTATTTCAATAGCTCTGAAATAGTCCATGCTACACTTTCATATGGTATGAGCTTATGAAAATAGTGATAGAATCTCATACTATAAATCATTTGCAAAGGAAAGGAAGATTATTGTGGGGTTTTTTTTAAGAAAAGAGTCTATAGATGTGCATACTCATTTAGGTTATTTAAGTATATATAAATATTTGTATTGGCCTTTGGTATTAAAATATTTGAGCATTACTTAAAACATAAAAATACAGTGATAGGGGGAATTCAAGAGGGCACCTTTCAGGGAAACACTGCCAAGGGCATGCTGCAGCTGTGGAGGACAGGAGAAGTGAGTACTAGAGTCCCAAGCAGAGAAATTACACATGCACAAGGTAACCCCACAACTACCTGTGAGTATGAGCCAGAGCTGTGGTTCCAGGCACAGCCACTCACTTGCCTTGAAAATACCAGAAAGGTCACATTCTGTGCCCTTTTGATATGAGGCATCATTTTTGGTCATAGGCCTAGGACAGGTTGATAGGTCTCAGGATGCTCATGCTATGGCCAAGTGTGGGTCCATGCTAGACAATAACCTGGGGTGCTGCAGCCACCCCAATCTCAGCGTGTGATGTCCATTTTTCTGCTAGTGACAAGGAGCTTATTTCTGGCAAGTGAGGTTCTGCCACGCAAACAGCAAAGGACTGAGGAACGAGAAGCTTCCAAAGCCCTAAAACGTATTTTTGTAAAAAAGACAGGATTTTGTTTAACTTCTCTGAATTGTGGCTTATTGCCCACCAAACAAAATGTTAACAAGATAAACTTGTAATTTAAATTACTAGTACTTCCAGGATACTTAGAAATGTATATTCTTTTCATCTAGCCTGATGATTAAAAATGCCTTTGGGATCATGCCTAGAATAATGTTTCACAGTAAGGAGGCCAATAAAGAGTCTTTTGCTAAAAACTTGGATCAGATACACTGTTACTGTTCCCACCTCTTAATCAATTAAAAATATATATCATAACAGCACATGCCTTGTAAGAAGGAAAACACAGAAGTTATTCTCCTCTCTGAGAACACACGTAACTATGGGACGTATATATGTACACCAAAAGAAAAATATCTTCCAGAATATGAAGGATTTGTGTGTATCTGTAAGTTATTACATGGTTAGGTGCAGGTTGGCCTTTCGCCACACTAGACTCAATGCACCCAGTTTTGCCTGGTCTTGGAAGCTGAACAGTCCCTGGTCTGCCTGGCATTTCATGGGGAGACCATCTGGGAATTCAGTGTGCCATGAACACAAGCCAAGGAGTCACAAGGTGGTGAATATTAGGCCATAGAAACTGGATGAGTGGAAAGATTTCATTAAGTTCCCTCAGTGCTGGTGAACCAATGAATGGGAATTTCACCATTGCTCTTGAGCCTCTTCCTCCCTTCCCCCCAAAGGAAATATTCACATATTCACATAATTCTGATGGAAAGGATGGTGAAGCATCCAAAGGGAAGAATACAATGCAAAAGTATCTATAAATGTGGCACAAAATTAGAAATAAAGTGAAGAAAATCTTAGTGATGTAAGTGGTTTTTGAATACTCAGATTCAAGTGGATGAAATCTGTTTGCAGAAATCTGAATTTATTTTTTTTTAATCACTCACCTGAATCTAATGGGAGACACTTTCTTTAACAAAGCAAACAAAAAACCCTATGGCTGAGCACACTGAATCTGTATGCTTGTAAGCACTGTGGTGCCAAAACAAAACAGAAAGGTACTTTTGATTTGCAAGCACATATACATGTATGTTGTGTATATATATATACATGTATACTGTACATAGCAGGGGTGCTTTTGACATTCAAAACACTTAGCATTATGCTCTTCTTCTAATTGTGAGATCTAACTAATGCCTGAGGCTATTGCACAAAGCACTGAAGAAATCTAAAAACCAGTGTGAGCTTTAGCAGGAAGACAGGAGGAGGGAACTCCAGCAAGTCCCTTTCCTTGAGATTTGACCACAAGGAACAAGACATCCTCAAGACATAAGACATGCTCTTGGCTATTGTCAGATCTTTTGATCACTTGAATTTTTTCTGCATTTCTCTCTCTTCGTCCTACCAAGAACTGAAGAGTATTTAAACCACAAACTGCTAGTGAAATACAATTAGAGAATTATTATTGGTACTTACACAGAAAACATTTGATAACTTAATGATTCCTAGAGTTTATTTTACTTAAACTTGAGGAACTTACATGTCATTATTTTTTTTAAAGAAAAAAAAATTAAAAGTTTAATGTCATGGGTATACGCATGACAAAATAACAAAGAGAACTTACTGAGAAAAGATGTTTTGTAAATAAAACAAGTAATTGATGGCAAATTGCTGGTTGTCATCATCAGACTAATTGTTCTTCCCTGGGCTGCCAGCATCTATAAAATTATTCCACCATACATATACCCAGAAATGGAAGGTGAAAAGCTGCCTGAACTACTGATACAGCAACACCACTGAAATCAAAGGTCCCATCTCTCCTCCCAGCATTACGGTATAACTCCTTGGTTACAGCTATGCAAAGTGAACACGTGGGTAACTAAATCAGAATAGCAGCATTTGACAACAATTTACAGGGGTGTAAAATTTCTGTGCTGTGTTCTAGGCAACAAAGAACCACAGGAACTATAATCCGTTATCTGAAACTTCACTATCTGCAAACGCAGACAGATACAAGCAAATCCTTCACTGCAAACAGCAACGGGCTTGCTGTCATTAATCACTACAAGGAGACTATTGAAGACAGACTCTGGGATGGATTTCAGTGGCAGCCTGTAACTTTACTAGCTTAACATATCCAAGCGTTTAAGTGGATCCAGTGTAGGAGTTAAGGGACTCCCACCATACAAATCATAATTCACGGCTGACTATCCTACCTACAGAAACCAGTTTCAGACATCTGACATCTTCTCACCTTAAAGAGAAAGATCGGAGCATGGAGTGGGAATCTCAACTTGCAGAGGTGCCGGGTCTCCTTTTTCATCAGTTTACCAGCAAAACCCCAGCTTTTCACTTCTGTTAGATCATACTGCAAACTCATATCCATGCTGCATACCAGCTTTGAGTTTCCAAGTAATTATTACACTAAATATTACAAAGGTATAAAATGTACTTAATATTTATACCCATATCCTCTGCCATATTTGTTGTCATAATGACGTATGAGTGGAAAAACAGACAAATAAGACATAAAAATACCTGTCCCTCCTCAGTTTTCTCCTAATAGGAAAATATGTTATTCTGACAAAAGAAAAAGCAACCTATTAAATCTGAAAACATGGTTCCTAGATTATAACAACAGGTCAAGAATTTGTCAGTGACAGAGGGAGAGCAAGGTGCTACCATCTCCTGGCCCAGCCAGCCAGAGAAAAAGCCAGTGGAAAAAGGAGGAAAAACCCTTTTGCTGTCCTGTCCTGCCTTCAGCAACCTGTTCACAGCCTGGCAGCTCACCAAGGCTCTGACTACAGTTCTCATTTCTTCACTGGACAAAACCACAGTGTAACATGTTTATTAGGCATGAAACAAGGAAACAATCTCTTTCTCGGAATTAACAGAATTTGACAGTAAATAAATCTCGTTGAATAGAATTTAAATGATAGCTAAGGCAAAGAGCTTTGGAAAGCTGGAAAAAAATGGGTAAAGGGAAGAACAAATACAAAAGTATTTTTGGACTCATGAGCTGTGAGAAATACACTGGAAAGGTTTTGTGACCTGGTTGAGGATACACCTTCCATTTCCCTGTTACTGGTCAACAGACTAGGTATATGCGTTTCAACATCGTGATGTGATCTGGAGTAATGCAGGCTCCCAAACAAGCCATAGTCACAGTATATCCAGGAGGTTTCATAGTGGACTGAGTGGACCACAAAGTCATCCACTAATCCGCAGATTGCATTTTCACACAGAAAAGACAATAAACATATTCTCTTATTCACAAAGAGAAAGAGTCAGACAAACTGAAAAAACAGTGGAATTTTAAAGACATGTCATGTGGATTTGGACCACTGGCCAAAGACTGTACCTGAGGGCCCAAATGCGAGTACTGCCAGCATCCCCTCTGCAGAGCTGGAAGAGCGGGAGCTGAAGGGCTGGAAACACAGAACAGGACTGTAAACTCATTGAAGGTTTGTCTTGGCATTTGTTTTTACAGGTTTACAGATGTAACGAATGTTCTGTTTAAAATATCCACCCAGCTGCTTTTTATCACCTTCAGACAATTCAGCGCACACCAGCGTCCTTCCCTCCGAGACAGCCGGAGACAACCCGGGGCTCGGCCCTGCCAGGTGACAAAGAGCGGCCGAGGGGCAGCAGAGAGCAGCGCCCCTGGGCCGCACCGAGGCGGAGAGGGGTCGGCAGGAGAGGGCTTGGCCCAGCGCCCCCAGGGTGGCAGGAGACCCCCCCAGGGGAGAGCCCTGCGTGCCGAGGGGTCTGCATCACCCCTGCCAGAGGAGCGCTGGGGGCCAGGGCAGCGCCCAGAGCAGGTCGCTGCCAGCTTGGCGCTTGGCAGGAGAGAGGTGCCGGCCTCTGCACTCCGAGAACGCGGGGCCCGACTCAGCCCAGCAAGGATCCTGCTGCAACAAGAGGCTGCTGGACGGGGGCAGAGCTGGCTGAACCAGCCGGGATAAGTTCCCAGATCTTGGATTGCTGCAGCCACTGACACCCAGCAGAGAGGAGCAGGGAGCAGCAAGGGTGCTTGCCAGGGGCTGCCTCTCTACACCGAGCTGAGCCCGTGTGCTTTCCCTCAGAAAAGAAACCAGCCTGGACTCCCTGTGCCTTGGCATAAGCAAAGCAGGCTGCAAAATCCCTGGACATTTTGCAAGTCTTCAGCAGTTTAGTGCGTTGGCAATTGCCTGCTTTCCACAGCCACAGATCCTTGTCCAGGTTACTGCTGGGGAATTAGAAGTGTAAAAACAGAAATGCAGTTACTTTCGGGAGATTTGCAGCTAATTCCCTGTGAGAGGAGGGCTCCTTTGTCAAACCTTTATGCACTTGAAGAAATAGTGGCTAGCGGAGCAATTACCCCCCTTGAGAAGGCAGTGGGCCAGAAGCTCCGAGCTACAGTGGATAAAAGAAATTTTTCTTCCACTGGGTCCTAGGCCAGGTTATGCCCACAGGCCATGCTAGGCAGGCAACAGCTCTAAGCACGAGCTGTCCATAAGAAAAGCTGCTGGTAGACAAGGGCCACTGCCAGCAATTGCTAATGTGATCCATGTAAAGAGCTGTGCAAGCACCTTTGGCCTTGAGGACACCAGTAGCCAGCACACCACAGTGATGGCTCAGACATCTGAAGTTACTCCAGTTCTCAGACAAACTGACATGCTGGAAGGAAACCAAGAGTGGACTACACAGATTAAAATAATGTCTATTGCTGAACACCTGCTGCAGGCAACAGCGGAAATCCAGCTTTTTCTGAGAATGGTGATATCCGGGTTCTTGTGCCAAACAAGATTGCTGCTCAGGAGAAGAATGTTACAGGCTGAAGCAAGGAATGAGCTGTGCACAGTAGCCATCACTAAGGGTACACAGCTAGAGAAAAATCAGAGGGAGACAGCATCTCAAAACCTCTGACAGCAACAGAGGTGAAAGGTGGTGAGGCAGCCTGGCCAGTACAAGCTGGGGATCGACTTAACAGCAGCCTTAGTGGAAGGCAGTGAAAGGAAGCAATTAGCACAGCTACAGTAAGGCAGCACCAGTGCATCCTCCAGGATGAAATGGGAGCTTGTCAAGATACGATCAAGTGCAACATCAGATTGCACTTCAAGGAGTGCTCCTGGTGGGCAGTTTCCAGTTTTGAATTTTCCATTTTTGAATAGCAGGTAATAGTGAAGCTAAGTAACATTCTGGAGGTTAGCCTGACTGGATAACATGCCTAACCTTGGACATCCTTACCTGCACACCCTCAAAAGCCGAAAAGTGACATAAAAACATTCATTGTTTTTATGATTTCTATGACGTCACACTTTTAGATGAGACATAGTGCACAGGCAGGTCAAACACAGGGATAAAATATTAGGAGCAAGACATTTCAGCAGTTTTAATTTGGATAATCTCAGGTGAGGATGGAATCAAAGGGCCAAGGAAATAAACTGCATCTTTGGATCGCTTCAGCCCTTCAGTGTCTTCTAAACCTGGAACAAATCAGGCACAATTTAGAGGTGCTGAAGGATCTACAGAGCTTCTTAAATTAAAGAACTACTGAGATTTTAGTTCAGTTCAAAGTGTTGTTTCTGAGTACTGAAGAAGCCTTCACATATTTCATTAGACACATCAAGAGTGGCAACGATTTTTAAGCTTTTAAGGATTTAAACCTCAAGAAACAAATAGCAACCTGTAAGGAGCTGCATCCTGAGATAAACATCAGTGAGAACAGGCTAAGAGTTTCAGAGCACCGCTAGAAAGCGTACAAAACAAAAAAGATACCAGCAAAACCACAGGCTATCTGCACAGAAGACACCATATCTACAAAACTTTTGAGCACATAATCAGAACCGGCAGCATCATCTCACTGTTTAAGAAACCAATATTTCAGACAAAGGAAGAAGAAAAGCTGATGAAAACAAATGAACGGTTTCTGAGCCATATTTTGTTCAGGTTTTCAAAACCAGCCCTCAGTCTGTGGGAGCTTGCAATGCCCCAGAATCTCCTGGTGAGATCCAAAACTGATGAGGCTGGTAGGTGCTCTTTGATGAGTTTCACACAGGTTAAATGAGGGTTGCTACAGAACTGAAGAGTTCAATTGTTGTGGAAGTCCTGAAATCCTCTCATTTACATTTACTCAATAAGGAATTCAGGGTACACAGGCTCACAACAGCCTGTAGCAACTCCTTATCAAGCACAGCCTAGCAAGACATCCATGGAGATGGATTCACAAACCAGCCAGACAAACATTCTCAGCTCAAGAGAAAACAAAAGGAAACTGCGACTGCTGTTTGAAGGGCACAAGTGAGCACGGGCTGCCTCTGGCCTCCCCACACCAGACAAGACTGACCTGAGGATCCTATTTACTTCTCATGTACAACAATGTCTATCAAAGCAGACCCCAGTACAAATATAGTACAAGAGAGTAACCACCCGGAGTTCATACAATTAATTTCAAGGACTTAAAAGTCTGGAAATCACCACTTTCTCATGTATGACATATCTGAAAATAGGTAACAGCAAAGCTGCTGAAGCATGAATAGGAGATTGAGACTGTTACAGAAACACTGATGAAATCCATGGTGCTGTGGTTCAGCCCATGGTGCCACTTCTGTGCTGATCAGTATGAAAGGAACTTCACCATTATTGTTATATCTTCCCCACTCAGACTTCTTTCTTTTTAGAAGAAAGCACAACTTGTATCTGACACAATTAGGGTCTATTCTGCTTTGATATGTTTAATTTATGTATTTGCAGGCAATAATGGAGCAGAAATACACAGAATACGTATTTTTAATTTTAGACAAAACCTGACAAGGTTGTATAATAAGAAAATCTGGGGAGTAATTTGTCTCTGTAACCTAATTTGTGCAAGCTTCAGCCAAGGACGTTTATCATTTGCTTTCCACCTCCTCCAGGAAACAGGCAGGGGAAAGCAGAGCAATAAGTAACGCCTTGCAGAGCACTGCCATCGGTTAGGCAGGAAGAGGCATCCTTCCTTCCTCTTTAGGGCAACATAAACTGCTCCACTTTAGCGGGCATTTTTTTGTTTTGCTGAATGCTGATCTCCTTGATACAACATTAAGATAAGGACCAAGACGAACCAAAAATTACAAGACAGCAACAAACAAAAGACAACGAAGAGAGACAACAGCTCTGACAGATCCAGTTCATTTACTGATGCCTATCTCCATTACGGTCACAGGACACTCAGTTTCAATAGCATCAAAAATTGATTTAAAAAGAAACCAACATTTTCTGCAAGAAAAAAAAAATCTTTTACCCTGTAACACGCATGGCCATCAGGCTACTGCTGCTAAACAATTTTGAAAATTTGTTATTAATTACCACAAGAAAAGAATTTAAGCAGAACTTTTATGAGAAATCTGTAAAAACAGTTTGAGTGACCAAAGGTTGCATCATAACGGAACACAGAAGGGGGACAAAGAGGGAAGACAGTACAGGAAATGTCACTCTGGCATTTCCTAATTCCTGAGCACTTGACTTTACAGCCTCCACTTATTTTTGTACATACTTTCCTAAAGGAAATTTCCTTCATGAAAAGGACAGGCAGCATCCCACAACCCCTCTTCCCTCAGCCCACCTGGCCCAAAAACACAGGATGCTCTGGGATACTGTCCCAGCCCCTCCAAGGCTGGGAAGAACAAGCACTCCAATCAGGTCAAATCCTTGGGAGACTGGAGCACAAAAGCCCAAACGCACACGAGTTGTAACTGCCCTGAGGATCACAGCTCAAACAAACTCCCACACATTTTCCCAGGAGCAGCTAGAAGTGTCTTTCCAAACTTGTTCTCCCAAATGCTGGATCACGACACTGCTACAGAAAACACTAGGGCTTTTCTGTAAGGTTTGGAATTAGCTTGTTTGTTTGTTAACATGAGCCAAACAAACAAATTCCTCACTCTTCAGAGAAATCTGAAGTCTTTCAGCTAAAGTTTTCCATTGCAAGATCTGCCTCAGGTTAAATATTTCTTTGGAAAGTTTCAGTCCCAGTAGTTAAAGTTTGGCTGAGGTATAAGTATGGCCACATAATAGAAAGAGTCAGAAAGCCTTAGTTATAGGCAATAAGACTAGGCACTAAAACACACAAAACCACCCATATATATCCGGCAAACTTTCTCAAATTACAGGAAGATACACAGCTAATGACTGAATTTCCCAATAAATATATGATGTCGAAGACTTACTCATGGGAGTAGCTTCTGTAGTATTGCTCATGTCTGTGCAGAGTCAGTATATCTAAGTCAAAAGAAACTTTCTTTCAGAGCAGGCTAACTCTCAGGGGAAAAGGAAGTGTTGTGCCTATTTATCTGTTTAATACAGTGAGGTTATTTGATATGTGAGACTGCACAAAAGTGGCAGAACATCATCACATACTATCATTTCATTTTGAAAGGGGAGGGGATTTTTCTCATTTTTTTCACTCTTCTGCATATATAAATTATATATTTGTCAGAATAACAAGGTGTAAATAAATCTATGCTTTGCTGCTGGCTCTGTTCTGGTTAGTAATGCCAAAACTGCAACCAGCAATAAGACACGAACTCACACAAAGCACCCACACAACAGGCTGAAGCTGAACCTCCAGCTTGTGTCTGCTGTGGCTGTATCCTGCACCCATCGGCTTTCCAGTGACAACTTGAGCCCCACTGGAAACCAGCATTTTTTCTTCCCATGACACCAAGGCATATGCATGGATTTTTTTGCTCTTCCCCTGCTCAACAGGAAACCGCTGTTGACACTTCCACTACATTCCTTCACATACATTACTCCTCCTTACTCATCTGGGATAATTCCAAGGCAATATGGCATACAAAGTCAGGAGACAACTGCAGAGATGGATTATCACAAGGAATTGCATCTAATAACCTCTGGGATAAAATCGTGTGGCTTTGCACACAACTCCACAGTTCCTTAAATCAGCCTTATCTGCTGTACTGGCGATGGAACAGTCCTACTGTGAAACAACACTATTTCAGCTTTATGTGCTTATCATCCTTGTTGTTCTCAAATTGACCTAGACAGGTAAGTATTACAGCTCAACTTGTAGATGGATTTTCATGCAGATCCCACTGTGATCAAGTACAGTCAGTTTGATTTTCAACCCTGTCAGATGAAAACTTACAGCCCACCTTGAAACAAAGATGAATGGGACTATCTTTGATGTTGCAAGCCCAGTAGGAGGGAAAGTAGATAAAAGGTGTTTGTATGCCATTTTCTGCCATTAAAATAATACACAGTGTAAAGTCAAAGTAAGCACTTCAGTTTTAGTAAAATTAGCAATTACCTGCAGATATCTGACAGGCAAAAATAGACCTCTTGCAAAAAGAGCACAGAAAGAGTCTTCCCTATTTGCTTCTCTAAAAGAAATCAGTCCAGCGGTGAATTCTCACATGTAGACACAGACAGTAATAAAATCAGTCCTTTGACATGACAGAAGTGGTAATGATTTTAAAATTACTACGAAGCCCACAAGCAGCAAACACCTGGTCAGTTGAGCCTTGGAATTTATACAATTACATTAAAATATTGGTAAACTAAGTAAGTGGTTACCTTAATACTTGTGCTGCAAAACGCTATGCTTTATAAAATACTTTTAGAATATTAGGGAATTTACAATATCTTCAACTTGCTTGCAAAACATTTTTTAATTTTAGTGAAAGAAAAGACTCAGAACCAGAAAAGCTCCTTTTCTCAGTCCTGTGGCTTTGTGCTACAATTTGACCAAAATACAAAGCTACGAACATTCCAGTCAGTCACGTTCTCAACAAAAATGGTGGTGACAAACCAAAAATAACTGAGCTTGCACATTTCAACCGAAGGCCAGGCCAAGACACCCCTGTGTGAGCAGCTGTAGCACCCCCTGCACAGGGGGCTGAAGGAAATCCGAGAAGATGACAGAGGGGAGCAGAGGGGGTGCCTAGCCCCAGCCTTACACCGGGAACCTTCTCCACACCGAAGATAACGCTGTTATCCTGGATGGGACCCGCGCGCTTCGTCCTGTAACTCAAGCTGTGGTGGCCGGCTGAAGTTTCGGGTTTCAGATCTTGCTAACGAGGAATGCTGCTGCTGTCGCTGGGAATTCCACATTGAGGGGGGTGGAGAGAGAGGCTGTTTTCACCTTTAGAAAACCCAGCTTACAACGAAAGGTACCAGAGAGTTAAGATACTGTCATACAGCTGCTTCTCTGATTTTCATTTAGTTGCTTTTGTGTGCACACTATAAGACAGTCTTTAATTGAATAATCACGTATCACAATCGGGATTTGCTGGATTGTTAGGATTTTTTTTTTCTTTTTCCACAAGGCTTGAATCTGTAGTCAAGAAACAGCTACAAACATAAAGTATTAATTAGGTTTGTGTAATGAATTATTTTAGGGAAATATTTATCTCATCGAGACTCAGTATTAAATTTTGCTGTGGATAGGTAACTCCCAATTTTCTGTCATCCTTAGTTTCCCAAAAGGAGTTTTCTGGACTCCTGGAGAATACCAGAACCCGGGTATTACTGGTTATTCGCTGCATTCATGACACTGGACGTGTGGAAAAGTGGAGGGTGGGTTTGGGGAGGGTCCGCAGAAAAGAGCAAGGGGGAGAGCGAGTAGGGGGCAGCTGACCTGCACCAGCTCCTGCGGGAGAGCCAAACAACTGCGCCCAAGCAGCCCTTCGGGAGGTCGGGCTGCTCAGGAACAGGCGAGGATGGGGCAGAATGTTCTCTCCCGTGTGTTTTTAAGCACTTGGGTCAAACCGACGGCGCGGTCCCCGCAGAGGAAGGAGACGCTCCTGAGCGGCCGCAGCCGCTCCGGCCTTTGGACCCGATGGTTGCGGTTCGCGCCCGGCTTTCCTCGGGAAATAGGACAAGCGCCCCCGCGCCCCGCGCCGCTTCCCCCCGGCTCCCACGCGTGGACCGCTCCATCCTCGGAAAACGGTACCCGCGACCTAAAGACACGATGTTCCTGCAAGGGACGGGGGAAAAACCAGGGCTGGGCTCCCTGGGACAGGGGTAGGCGGTGCCGCCGCCCCGAGAGGGGCTGAGCAGGGGCCGTGAGGGCCGGGGAAAGAGCTGCCACAGCAGGCGGGCTCATAAGGACCCTGAGTTGGAGAGGGAACACGTGTGAAAGGGGTCCTGATGGGATAACTTGTGCTCCCGAAGGACGGCTACAGGACCGTGTCCCTGCCTGCTTTGTGCCCGTGTACTCCGGGAAGCCGGGACACGGGAGTCTCAGCATTCCTCCGGAGCATCCCTTAGGAGCGCCGGGCTCCCTCGCAGCCCGGGGAGACCCCTGCCTGCCAGGGAAACTCCCAAATCTCTTGTAGGCCCTTCCCTTAAGGCATGGTTCATTAATGCACAAAGTAACACCAAACAAAGCTTTTTTCTCTGACCAAACAGTCGACACAGCCAGTGGGCTTTCCCTTTTCACCCTTCTCTGCTTAGAAAAAGGCCACGCTCCTTCTTCTGCACCCACCCCCTGGGAAGGGGCTGGGAGGCAGGCAGCTTAACCCTTCCCTGCCTCCTCCGCCCCTGGAAACTTTATTAAAATACCAGGGCCTCTAATTGCCCAGCTGAGTTATACCGCTGAATGAGGAAAGTAAATTATCCACTCATTGGGGAAGGGTTTTATACTGAGATGCAGATGGTAAATTCTTGCTCTGAGTTTGTTGTGTTGGTCTGTATTTATTGGTAACTTGACTATATAAACTATGTAACTATATAAATGCACATTGTTAATACCTGAGAGGTCTCATAATATAACGGGACTCACACTTTGCACACTTCTGACTACTATTATTTACAGAATCCTACAAAAAGACATTTGGAAAACCAACCACATTTTCCCGGTACTACTTACTTTTGTCCTGAGAACCAAGGAAAAAAATTCAGTGGCAGCTACGTTAGTTAAAACCAAAGAATAACTGGTTAAGTGTAGCTCTCCCCCTTTGCAGCTAATAGAGTTAGACATTCATGTAAACAGCTGTGAATCTTACTGTGGGGCTGCTTTCATGGGGAAAAAAAAAGGGTTACAAGAAGACAGGAAAAAAAGGCTGTCCAAAGTAAACCAAAAGAAATGCACTTTTTTTTCCTGTAGTGCTTAAAGATCAGAATGTTTCATTTTGTTAAAAAAAGGAGACGTCATTTGCAGAGATGTCACAGGCCAAGATGTGATCTGTGAGCTGTGAGGTAGCATTTTAAAACAGAAGATGCCATCAACATCTGTGTATTTTCCAGGTACTGGCACTCAAATTTCACAAGGTGGTTTTCTTTTCAGTACAAAGTGCAGCAAAATGAGGGTATTTTCCCTCTCTTTAAAATACCTGGGTTTTAACAGTTTATAGAGCACTAGGGTTTTTTTAAAGTCTAATTGATATTTAGATTGACCAAGAGCTGTCTGGAGATGTATCCATTGACATTTTTGTTTCACTAGGCTGAAAAAGGGTTAAAAGTAACTATAGTCTCACAGTCAACAGAAAGCTATTGAAATGTTTGATTATCCCTGCAGCAAAGGAAAGAGAATAGTAATACAACAGCAACCTCTCTTGGGGCAAAGTCAAGATTTAATAACCTAGGACCAAAGCAATTGTTCAAATCAAGCAAAAGGAAGTTCAAAATATTTTCAAGTACAATCTGTTTCATTGTGTTTATTTTGATCAAGATACCCTCAGATAAATAGTCCTCTTCCATGGAAGACAATAGAAATGTCACCACTGACTCCAGGGAGATCAGAATTGATGCCTGGACATCATGCGGGAACGTTAATTTAATATTCTGCAAAACAGTGCAGTTAAAGAGTCAATATTTGCTGTCCATTCTCTCCATGTTTTGCCAGACTTCTTTATTATTATTATTTATTCAGTCTCCTCGAATTCAGTGACGAACAAGACCCAGCAGATCAAGCAATCAGTCTTCCCTTGAACGCAATATTTCTTCGTGGTTTTTTTACTGATGCCTCATAAGTGCAGTTTTTAAATGTCCCAGGTGATAAGGGCTACTTAAAGAGCCTTGCTGCATGTTGTAATGGATCTCTGACTATGATCAAATCCTGCTGTTTCTTGCTATGCAGGAAGTCTTTCCAAATTAGTCTAACACCAGGGCCGAGCACTGTGACTAATAGGCATAACTGCACTGTTCAGGCTATCTGCAAGGCAGGTTCAGCAGGGAAAATATCAGCAATGAGAACGTGCTTGTTATTCCATGGAGTAAGGGGCAAACTCTTAGAGAAGCAAAACAAAAACAAAAAACAAAAACAAAACAAACAAACAAACAACAAAAAATACAAGGTAATGGATTTGAGAGTTTAAACCTGACGCATAAATAATTATGCAAAGATGCTTTACTCCAGAGGTACTTTGTCAGTAGCAACTACAGATAGACTGAAGGAAAATAAAAAACTACTCAACAGCAGCCTCAGGATACCTGCGCTTCTTGCTTCACATGCTTCTTGACCTGTCACTAAGTTTGGACTAAGGAGAAGAAGAAATTGTGGTCCTCAGTGTTAAATTCTGTGAATCCACAAAAACACATTTTATTTAAGATTGGCCATTAGATTTCACCCATTTCACCCAGTGTTGTGTCTACTAACTCACGTCTGACAAAACCATAATTTCCAGGAAGGCTTAAAACCAGCAATAACAATGACTTAGCCGCTTTGCTGGGCAGCATCCTATGAATGTGTACTTCCTTCAGACATGAATTTGCCTTGCTCTAGTTTCCAGCTATTTGTTCAGGCTATTTCTTTCCCCACTAGTTTAAAGAGAGCTTCTGCACCTCATGTTTCCAGCTCTTGAGGGTATTTCCTGTTATAATCCAGTCCCTTAAAAAAGAGTATGCTCCAAGACCATCTTGTACAACACTTTCGGGTATCAAACCATAAGGGTGGGAGGGTAGGGTCTCTTTTCCATGTTCTTCAAAATTTCAATACCCTTAAAAAAATAAAAAAAAAAAAGAGAGTACAACACGACATCGTTATCATGCCTGGCTATAAAACTGAGGGAATGGCTTGTAAGGAAAAGGATAGGAGTAAAAGTATAAACTGGGTTGTTGTGAGAGAAAGATTACAGAAGGCTGAAGATTAAGTTTTATTTTCTTGGGTGCTCACACAGAATTTCCTGTTTGTATAAATACCTGTTTGTATAAATACCTGTTTGTATAAATATTGCTGTAAAGCTTTCTCTTTTTCTTCCTAACACTGGCTGTTGGCCTTCAAGTTGTACAGAAAACAAAATGTTCTTAAAGAACAGAGGAAACATTTGAAGTTTCTTTGCAAGAAAGTCAGGAGTGCCCTGTCCTTTAGTGAGACCTAAAAGAAACCTATTGCAGACCCTTCTTTGTGATGCCTTGTTGATGGTGGGTTGGAGAGCTGAACCCTGAAGACCAGCCTGTTTGGGCAGCCGTGGACAAAGCTCTGCCCAGGGAAGTTTCAAGGACCAGAAAGATCCCCAGGACTGGAGGGGTCCCAAGGGCCTCCAGGAGTTCCTCGAGGTCCTGATGTCAGGAGCTATGGGTTAATCTGTCCAGCAGCCCCCAAGGGATTGTAGCTCAGTAGAGGAATCCTTGGATATTGCTCCTGAAAAATTAATGTAAACCTCCTTCCCAGTTTAATCCAGGCACTGGTTGGCAAAGTGGGGCTCTTATTCAGATTTCACTGTTGGGAAACTATTAATCTCTACAGTCACGTCCATTTACTGAGACACTTGTTTTAGCCCCGGACAAAGAATGTGTTTGATAAAATGAGGGCAATATCTTTTTCGTTTATAGAGGCAATTAGCTACACACTCTCTGTTGTCAGAGCGACACAGCATCAATCACGGGTAGAGATCGGTTTCTTTAAAAGTTAAATTCCCTGCTGTTGGCCCTGCCAGTGTTAGTCACATGCTTTATGTTTACTTTGGGGAGGAAAATGTGTTTCATTCTGTCAAGGGGAACAAAATGCTTTGGATGAGGGCTTCTTTGTCAAGGGAAAACAGAATATTCTGATGCGTTAGATGAAAAGGGGAGATAAGGTACCTGATTTGCTGCTGCCGCTTTAATAGCGGTTATTATGGGTTATTGTGACACGGTCCGCTGAAGTCTATGGGATTGTTGCTTGCTCATGGCACAGCTTGCCCCTTCAGGATTTTACAGCCACCCGCTCCAACATTAGATTGATCAATAAAAAGCCGTGTACTATTTTTTATTCACTTGTGTATGAACCCTGGGGCAAAACACCACTTCCCCCCTTCGGCATTTGGGTCTCTTGGATGATTTCTCGGGGTGCAGATTTTTGTTTATTTTTCTCAGTGAAAGCCTACCAGCAAGCTAAACACATTAGTGCCAAATTTTGGGGATCATCTCCGTCCAGGAGAACCCCAGCGCTAATTTCTTGGCTAATCCGCATAAACTTCAAGAGCAAAAAAAAAAAAAAAAAAGGCAAACAAAAAATCATGCGGCCAAGCGCGGAGGACCTGGCACTCCCTCCCTCCCCTTGTTTCAGAGCTCGGCTGGGCTGTAGCGCCCAGAAGAGCCGGCGGGGCAGGTCGTGGCCACGCAGCGCCAGCCGCCCTCCCTCAGCTCCTCCGCGCGGGGCGCGGGGCGGGAGGCTCGGGAAATCGGTTTGATTTTGAAAACATTTCGCTGTCATTTCGGCCGGCTCGCCGTAGGCTCGGGCTCACCAGGCACCGTGAGGGCCCGGCCGCTGCGCGGTGGGGCCGCCCCGCCGCTACGGCCGTGCGCGGGTCTCACAAATCACCCCCTAAAAACACGAGAGGAAAACCTCGTCGTGCCTAATGGACTGTGTGGAATAGCTCTAGTGCAGATTTGTCTTCATTAGTTTCCACCACCACCAGCCCCCCAAAAAACCCATCCCCCTGTCTGGAAACCTGAGTAGTTCAGCCCTGAATTTTCAGCGCAAGGACCGCATCCCCCCGCAGCCGAGAGCCATCCCCGGGCACCGCTCCTGTCTTTTCGGCTTCGTTTCGGACTATAGAAGAGGTGCTGATGGGGGTGGCCCTTGCGAGGCTTGCCGGTGTCCCTCGTCCCGCCGCCGCGCCCCCGAAGCCGGAGCGGAGTTGGGCGGCCCGTTCGGCCCCGCCGCGGGCATCGCGCCCGCGGATCGTCGGGGGCTCAGCGCCGGCACCTCCATGGGAAGACCGTCAGGGCTGTCACCGCGCCTTCTCGGTAACCCCGGGAGCCAGAATAATATAGTTGCTCCGTGAAGCTGATGGGTGAGGAGAGGACCACGGAGAAGTGAGCACGACGGCTCCTCCATCCCCTGTAGCCCCCGGTATGGCGCGACGGGATCGCACGGCCTTTCTGGGGAGCTGCAAAAGACCGTGTAGGAGAATTGTCCCCCTTAGCCTTTTTTAAAACTTTTTTTTAAAATATATTTTTTTCTTAATTAACATTGTTTGTTTGGCTCTAGGGACAGGTGTCTCAGGGCAGGGAGAGGATACTCCGCTTCAACAACCTGCCGGGAACGTCCCGTCCGGCACCCACAGAGAGCTCAGACCGCGGCCCCGGCGCCCCGAAATGGAGCTGCCGCCGTGCCCGTGGGCGCGGAGGGAATAGGGGGCCTAGGGAGAGCATCTACCCTGGCAGCCGGGGACCCCTTGCTAAAACTGCTCGGGGCTGGCGGGAGCTTGGTGCCTGGGGCAGGACCACTTGAATGGGTTCTATTATTATTTTCCTTCTTTTTTTTTTTTTTTTCTCCTCACCCGCACTCGGGGTCAGTGCTCCAGGGCGGCCGGGGAACCCAGAGCAGCCGCCGGTCCCGGAGGATGATGCGCTGGGGCGGGGTCTGATCGTACCCCGGGAGGAGCGGGATCTCCCTGCCAGGAAGCAAAGCACGAAGCGGCGCGGACTGTGGGCCGAGGTTCGGCCCGTCATCAGCGCCGCCGCCATCGGAGGGGCCTGTTCGGCCCGGGCAGCTCCACCGGCACTTCTCCCGAGGATATCCTCGCCGCAGACGTAACGGTGGCTGCCCCGGCACCGCTGCCCCCGATAACCGCTCAGCGCGGTACGGGATAATCACGGCCGCGAGAGCACTGCGCGCTTCACGCGGATGCGGTGCGAACACTGGGATGCCTCCACGGGAGAGCGGGGACCAAGGACTGAGACGGCGGCAGCTCCGCCAGTATTTCAGGACGCGTCCGTCGTCCTCCCCGTCGGTGCGGACGGGGCTTACCGCGCGGAGGGGCCGCCGCCGCCGCCCCGGCCGTTCCACCTTAAGAGCTCCGGCCCCTTTAAGGGGCGGGGCTGCCGCCGAGGCGCCGCCGCGCCGCCGCCGCCCTGCAGGGGGCGCTGCCGGCCCGTGTTTGGCGGGGCTGAGGCCCGGCCGCGGCGGGGAGGACCCTCACGGCCCCTCACGGCCCCTCACGGCCCCTCTCGGCCCCTCTCGGCCCCTCTCGGCCCCTCTCGGCCCCCCGGCCCCTCGGCCCGGCCCGCCCGGCGCCCCCTGGGCCGCCCCCCGCCGCCGCCTTTGTTCCCCCGGCGGCCGGGGACGCTGCGCTGCACCGGCAGCTCCCGCGGGGCCCCCGCGCAGGTGCGGGGCCGCCTCCCGGCCGAGCGGAGCGGAGCGGAGCGGGGCGCGCCCCCGCAGCCCCCGGTGTGTCCCCGCCGTGCCCGGGGATGCTCAGGCGGGCGGGAGCGCCGCGGGTTTCGCCTTTCCCGGCCGGTCCGCGGCAACGCGCGGGGCTCGGCCGGGCCGGGCTGCGGGTCCGCGGTGCCCCCCGGGCGGTCCGCTCCGCTCCTCCCTCCCGGGGGAACCGCAGAAGGACACGGGATAAGCGCGGAGGTTCCCCTCGCTCCGGCTCGGCGCTGCACGTTACCGGCGCCCTGCCTTTGTTCGGAATTCCCGATCAGTTCAGTCGCCTCTCTCTCGTAATTCGAAATGCAATTAGACTGATTTTTTCTTAAGAGCCTAAATAAATTAAAATAATCTTAATTTTAATGTGACGTGACACCTATATTTTTCCCGAGAATAATAAAAATAAAGCAGTCATTAATTAAAGCCAAGATGTCTCCGTATAAAGATGATATCTGGATACGCGGAGGCTGCGAGTCACTGGCCGTATTAATAAATGTGTAATTGAACATTTAGATAATCATCGGGTTTGCTTCTGTGTCTGTGTTTTAACCTGAAAGCACTAAATTCATTTGGCTGGATTGCCAGGGTCCTAATTATTTGTATTTCTGGTCGCCGAATAAATAAACCCGTCCTTGTTCCTATTGTGCAAAGCAATGACTCCTCGGCAATCCTCAGCTTTGATAAGTGATCGAGAATTTGATAAGAGGGCAACCTCCCCTTGCAGCCACATTCAGAATGGCATCGGTTAACTGCCTTATCCTGTTTCGGAACCCCGTGAGTATTTATTTTCCGAAGGATAGGAAGGAGCCAGCTCTTTGTAAGGCACGCTGGCCCTGTGCTGGACTCAGGGACTGTGTTTTCGGTGTCAGGATACGGAGATGGGTTTGAAGATGGTTAAATCACGACGGCCACCGACTCCGGCTGGGGCTGCTCCGCCGGGGAAGGTCGGTCACCGTCTCTCAGGGACTTTACCCTACTCTGTCACATACCCTATCTACTTTGTTTTTCCCCTCACAATTTTGTGAGAAATGGACTTAGTTCAGAGACAGCCGCCCTTCCAAACAGACTCCCACAGCACCCCTCATGATTGCCTCTCCTGACTCTCCAGGCTGGTTTGAACACATTTTCCCTCACCATTTTACTTGCCCCTTTTTCTTTTTCCTCAAGCTTATTTGTACTTTTCCTGAGAATTTGAGATACAAAACGCAAAGGAGCATGGAATCATATCTAATTAGTTATTCATATCAATCTGTCAAATATCCTTCTTATTAAGTTATTCCTGCACCGTGCGCCTATTCTCACCTCGGCTCAACGCAAGATCTGCAGGTCCCAGAAATACCTATTTTCACGTATTCGCTGTTCTGTCAGCGGCAAGATTTTTAGCTTGTAAAGTTAATTTTCTCCTCTTAAATGCTGCCTAAAATCTTAACGCTATTTCTTACTCTATTTGGGGGCTTTGAGCAATTAAAGGGGCATAAAGGAGTAATTTCTTCCCTCTCTCTTTCTTTTTTCTTAGAATTGGTATTTTCCCACTATAATTTAGAATGAAATGGGATTTTTAAAAGATCCAGAGTTCTAATCTCGGTTGATGTTTTGGTGTATTCACGGTAATGAGTCCTATTCCCTCGGGTCATGAAGCCCCCAAATGTCAATCAACCAAACTGATTCAGAAATGCCATTGTTCGACTCCCACGTCACTCGCCTTCCTCTCATTTTACTTAACAATACCGGAGTTCTCTGATCACTCATTCGGAATATGGGCATTATCTGTGGAAAATGCACAAAGTGTCTTGATCTTTGGTTGGCAGATACTGCTGGAGGGTTTCCGCCGAGCAGACGGTGCGTGTTTATACTTCTGCACCCTGGACTTTATTACAGCTCGGAGAAGCCAATGAATATCCTGAAAGCAAACCGTGCCATAAATCCGTCAAAAATTAATTTGTCTGAGGAGATGTTACATTTCTATTTCCGCGCCCAGAGTCGGCCCCGGCACGGGCTGCGGTCCCGTTCCGCACTCCGCGCTCCGCGCATTCCCCTCCGGAGCAGGCTCCGTACCCCCGCCGCGGGGCCGGGCGTCCCGCCGCTCCGGACACGCGTGGGAGCTGCCCTCCAGCCCACCGCACGGCAGCACAGAGCTCATGGACATCGGGAAGGGACTTCTGAGGTCGCGTGCCCCCGCGGGGAACGCCGTCCGTCTCTCGAATGAGGGTGAAACAACCTTCCCCCGGAGCAAGGCGTGGAAATGCCCAATTTCGGACGCTCCGGGCAGTGCGTGGCGACATCCCCCACGCCACCTCCCGCCAGCCCCCGGCGCCCCCACCGGCCGGCGGAGCTGAGGTCCCTCCTAAGAAGGGAGACGAAAGCGTTGCTTTTGCGGATCTCCCAGTTCTCGATCCCTACGGTGCGGCCCCGGGAGGCGATGGACGAGGAGGGCAGCGAGCCCTGCCCGGAGCCTCGCAGCGAGCCCACGGAGGAGAATTAGTGCTATCCCTCACCCAGCCCGAGCAGGGCTCGCCGCTGGCTGCCAGGCGTGAACGTCGTCTTCATTCAAAATTAGTGGCATAAGCTCCCCAGCCCCCAACCTCAGCATTTAAAGTGCCTTTTGTCTCTTCATTTCACTTAAGCAAGGTTTTTGTTGCCGGTTGCCAAGTTCTATTAATGCAGAATTTAATCGGGAAACGCTTTTCCCTGGTCCCAGCAAGATGGGAACAGCAGATTCTGAGGCCTGAGACGGTACAAAACAGATCCCTCGGTGATTACTGCTAATACCCTACAGTTTAATGTTGTCTTTAGTAAAAAACATTTATGTGGCAGCAACTTTTTGCGCTCAAAAGAAAAACTGGTCCTTTATGTTTTTTCTCTCGAGCACGCAGCAATCACGCCCGACACTGGAATACGAAACCGAAAAGGTTTTCTCTAAAGAGAAGGGCCTTAATTACTAGATTCCGTGTACAACTAATCCAAAGGCACACTTAAAAGGAAATTTAATAGCGCCAGTTTCTATTTCACTCTGTCTCGCATGTGTCCTCTGGCTGGATGCTCCCAACCCGCCTCTCCCAGCGCGGAGCCTGAGGACTTCCCTCTCCATTTTGTTCGGGATCTGTTGGCTTTTCTCAATATCCCCTTCTCCCTGCAGTGGGAATAAATGGAAAGCCTTCCTCGGGATTAAACCCTTAGATTTTCCTCTTTGCTAACCAGTAAAGAGGGAGAGAGGGAAGAGAGGAAATGAAATTGTTATGGAGATTACAGTGTATGTCACCGGCTCTTTGGCCAGTCCTCGGGTTTTGTCGCTGAACGGTTAAGTGCAAACTTGTATTTCCCTTCACAAGAATGGACAATTTTTCTCGCTTGTTTGCAGTTTTCCAAAGTTCTACACACAAATCAGTGAACCTTAAGAGACCCTTTCACTCTTTTATTGTGAATATTTGTCAGTGCTCGGGGGCAGTGATTGCAGTGACAGGTGAATCCAGGGGCCCAGCGATGGCATCCCTACTTCATAGGTTTGGGAATGTAAAAGACTACCGGCCCTTTCACTCGGGACGTGGCAGTCAACAGGTTCGCATTTTCTGGGCTGTAATTCCTCTTCCCTGGAGCCAAGCGGGAGCGGAGCGAACCCGAGCCCCCGGCCGCTGCTATGCCAAGCCTCAGACCCGGCCTACGGCCAACAGCCTTGTGCCGGGCGGCCACCCCGGCATCCCAGGGGAATAGGGGGAGGGAGGTGGCCCAGAGGGTGCGGGAGGACCCCTGACCGGCAGCCCCGCACGACGCCCAGCCACCTTCTCTCCCTACTCCAGCGCCCAGGAGGGCTCCCGCGGGCTTTCGCTCCTCCTCTGCCCCCTCTTTAATTTTCATTCCGCCTTTTAATTATTAATTAAAGCTGAGAAGGGCTGTGGCTGGGGGCGGAGGGGAAGGTATGCGGAAAGAAAGGGAAGAGAGAGCTGGGGGCAGCGGTGGGAGCGGAGGGTGGTGGGGGCGCAGCTTTGTGTGCCGCTTTAATTGGCCTGGCCACGGAGGGTCTGCCGGGGGGCCGCCCGGTACCGCTCCCCTCCCGCTGCCCGCCCCATCCCTGCCCGTCCCGGGGTCCCGGCTGCAGGACCCCCTCGCCACCCCCCGCCAGGCACCCCGGTGCTCAGCCCTGCCGCGGGTGGCAGCCGCTGCCGGGGGGCCGCTCCTGTCCCGCGCACCGGAGCCGGGCTTGATATTTAATCCGGCTCTCTTCGGACAAAGACCCATCTTTTTACCACGGAGAAACGCCACTGAGATGCGGCTAACCTCTAGAGTTATATCCCAAACCACGACCCAAGATCTTGAAAGATGCTTGCCCGGCCCTTCTCTAACCTGAACAAAAAGGATGCGGAAAAAAGAAATCGCTTTATTTTTCGCACAACAAAGAATTCCTAATCATTTCATCTTGGGGGTGAATTTTTATTCCCGTCTCCACTCAGGGTATTGAAATCGATCGCTGCAATATTTAATATATTACTGTCTTAGAGTCCTCTCTCTGTAAGGCTGGGTTTATTTCTTGTCTAACTACGTCCCCTCCTATAATAGCTCATTCTGTACATCTGTCTGGGTGTAAAATAATCATAGTCTTTATTAAATACACAGTCATTAAAGGCTGCGGTCAGTTTTCTAATTATCTGGAAAAGCAAACGAGGGGTAAATAAAGGCATATTAACTGAATAATCTCCCAATAAATTCACAGGCACTTGAACAACAAACTCAACAAATATCTGAAGGTATAACTAAAACATTGGAACTATTTCTTAATTATGTGAGGTTTATATAATGTACCCTTCATTTTTTGTTTAACTTTCCTATAGTGACCTGTCCCATAACCTTGTAATCCACTGTGGGATATTTCTTTGTGGCCTCTTTCCTTTTGTTATGCCCCCACAGGTTTCCAGCTTAGATGCCTTTTTTTTTTTTTTCTCTTGGTAAATGCGTCTTTAAAAAATATTTGACCTGTTTGACTTAGAGACGTGCATAGACATCTGTGGATTGGGTTAGGCTTAGCGTTTCTACGTGATTTCATGATCTTCGTAAAGCACCACCTGAAAATTAAAAATAATAGTTCTTCGACGTTGGGGAAAATTGCTGCATTAGCAGCGTTTGCAAATGTCGATGACTCTTGAGTACGAATTGATTTTCTTTTTTTCAATACACAGAAATATATAGTTTAATGATTTCTTTGGGAGCACATCCTCGTTTATAGCAAATGTCCCGGCACAACCGAGTTTTTGCCACCCCGGTTTGCTGCGACTGGATGTCGCTGGACAGCCCTTGGGAAAACCAGGGAGTACACCAAAGGATTTGAGGCACCTTGATAGAAAGTGTGGGATAGAGAGTGGGCTCGGGAGATTTGCTTTTCCCGCTTCCCTGGGAGCGAGAGAGGCTCCTGGAAATGCTGTCATCCCAGCCGGAGCTCGGCGGAACCAGGTTCCAGCCCTTTACCACAGAACAGCTCTTTTCGCCAGGAGCTAGCGGGTTCTTTCAGGCTGTTGTTTCAGGCTGAGCTTTGCAGGTACTAGCGAGAGAAGGCATTGCAAAACAGAGATAAACATGGAGTAAGGGCGCTGCGGCTTCTCCACGTCCGTCAGTGGAGAGAGAGCGAGTCCTGATGAACTCGGTGATGCCTGCGAGGAAACCATGAGCACCTTTGCAGGCAGAGCCAGTTAGTCTCATTGGAAACCCCTTTTTCTTTCAGAACCCAAGAGTTCCTCGTCAGAAACCTTCGGCTGGTAGAGAGGCAGAAATGTTAATCGCTATCATGCTTATGCAGAGCTATTAACGCTACTGGTTCTTAACTTTCTCAGCGAAGACAAATTCACCATATGTCGATGTGTAAACACTATGGAATAAAATTAAAACCAGTTCTGTGCAGTTGTCACTGTGCTTGATTCTAATACAAACTATCAGATGTTTATGTAGTTCGTCTTTCTAAATGATCAGACGCCATCGGCGTTGCTAAACCAAATACAAGCAGTAAATTCTGCATGGAGGGCTGCTCGGACTCGCAGGTTTTGTGAAGCCGAAGCAGCTCACACGAAGCCTCAGCAAAATCATCCTGCACTTTTGTGCCGGCGTTGCGGCTGGGAGCCGCTGAACTCTCAGTTACCCTCCGGAGCTTTTTCCTAAACCCGGTGTCATCCTTCTTCTGCGGGAAACGGGAGGAACAAATGCAGCAGCACGGCAGGAGCTGGCAGAGGAGCCGGGCTCCGGGCTGGAGCATTCCCGGGAAGCCCCACCGCATCTGTGCGCGCGTGTTTACAGAGGGGAGGGAGGGAGGCAGAAAGGCCTCGGGAAAGCCAGGAGACCCTTTTAAGTCCGCTGATGAGGAATTGCTGCCGAGTATACTCCTCTTTGCCCCACGAGCAATGCAAACACGTACATAAAGATTTCCAACTTTCAGGTGTGTTTTAAAAAGTTCACCTACTTTCAAGCCTATTTCAGAAGCTCGGTTTTCCGGGACGGAACAAACACCGCCAAGTGCTCTGGGTGGAGGGCAAGAGATATCAGCGATTATCTGGAGAGCCTTTCTATTTATCGTCCTCTACGCAGCTAGATAGGGAAATACGAATGTTCACGGACTTGATGGATGGCAGGGCTTGTGTAGAATGGCTACATTTTACAGGCCCCTTTACGGGAGAAGAATACAGAAATCATAATGGAATTAATGAGATTTTACTAGCAAAATTTGTAAACCCCAGGTAACCATTTATAAACTTCCTCTAAAATGTAAGAGAGACTGCAAGACGGGGAGATCTGACATTATTTTATATGGCGTATTAAACACCATTCTCTCTTTTCTCCTACCACATCATTTAACATGAACATCTTTTTCCCTCCGGCGAACTTAGCCAGATTTTGAAGGGGACGATTATGTCATAGTGGGAAACAACCTGAAAATCTTTCTGCTTATAATGTGCTACTTCAAAAATTAACGGAAGACACAGTAAAGTTTTTCAAATGGTCTGGAAAACTGTACACGGAATGGCACGTTATTGCTATTTACTCTTACCAAAATGTCACGTCCACGAAAATGGAAATGAGCATTTCCAGAAGAGAACAAACCCTTTTCTTTCTTTCCTTTAAAAAATGTATTTATTTACTTATTTATTTTCCCCATGCACTTTACTAGATAATAATTCTAGCTTTGTTATTGTCTCGGGCAGCTTACCCCCGAATCTCGGGAACACAAAAGCATCGCGAGTAAATATAAAACATATGTTCGCACAGGTTATGTGGCAGCTTTAACACTCGCAGCCCCATTCACACGCATCTCCACAAACGCACAAAGACCCTGGAAATCCCAGTAAACACACTGCTCCCGGGACAGCCAGGCGGGAGGTGGTCCAGGAGAGCGGGGGGCTTTGCTCCGGGAGCAACAACAACCTACAACAAACAACCGGGAGGTCGCGGAGGGTGTGTCCGGGACCGAGCCGTGCCTCGGCAGGCGAGGAGATGCTGGTCGGCCCCACCGCTCCGCCGGGCGCTGCTGGTGCGGCGGCCCCGCGCTTCACCATCACCAGAGGCTTTTCCAAGGCTCAGTTTGTTTGTTAGTTTATTTATTTTTGCCCGGGAAGGTAGAGAAAGGAGAATGACAGGATGAAATATAATACAGAGATGTGAAGTGACCCGAGTGGCAGCTGAAGGCGAGGGTTTAGCCGGGACGTGTTTCCCAGCTAAACTCTCCGCTGCTCTTTGGGGAAAACCAAATGCAGGTTGATGGAAACATCCTGTTTTGAGGGAAATGGACTATACAGCCCTATCTAGCAGCTCCGACACTACTTATCTAGCCTGGAAGAGGGCTGCGAGCACAAGTCCCGGAGAAGAGGGAGCCGTGCATCTGACACGATTGCAATTCAATCCCGATCCTGAAAGGCAGTTTGGAAAATCGCTGCGTTCCGAGGGGCAGGGCCGGGCTGCGGCGACCCCTCCGCGGCTCGTCCCGCCGAGTTACCCGCGGCCTCCTCTGCCTGCAGCAGGGGCAGAGCCCAGAGCCGGAGAGGGGAAGGCAACAGATGTGGGCTGTTCAGAAATCCGTGGAACAAGTGCTCTAAACCCAGGGGGATTTCTCCTAATAGCGAAATCAGAGGGGGAGAGATTTCAGGAAAGAGAATAGCTCAATATAAGTTTCTAGAGTAGAATTTACATTTCATCGTGATTTGTATTTTACAATATGCAGGCGCGTGCACGCGGGAGAGGTTTGGGTGCCAGCGGCGAGGAAGTCCCCGCGCCCTGGTCCCTCTGACCGCCGGGAGCAGCGGCGGGACTCTTCCCGCAGAGAGGAAAGAGGGGGCATGGTGTGGAGTCTGGGGCAGCTCATTGCGACACCCCTATTCCCATGCCCTCCCCCACCCCTCCGGGACGGGGAAGAAGTGGCTGAAGGTGCTGGCTCCTGTTTATTTGTCTAAGGGGAAAACGTCGGCGTGGGAGGCCCAGGGCCGCGCTGGAGCCCCCCTCGCCGTGCGGACGTGCCGTTCGGCGGGCAGGGGCAGCGGGGCTGCGGCCGGGGCGGTGCGGGCGGGCGGACAGGGGCACCCGGGGCAGCGCGGCCGTGAACAAAGGCGGGGAGCGGCTCTTGCACGTGGGCGCTGCCGCGCCGGGGCCGGTAGGCCGGGCCGTGCCGCTGCTCCCCGGACTCCCGGGCCGGGACAGGGGGTCACCCCGGGCCGGGGGCCCGGCGCTTTTCCCGCCGAGGGACGAGGCTTCAGCAGGGCCTGTCTGCAGGCTGTCCGTGTCCGGCCCCGCTGCCCAAAGGTCACCGCGGCTGGTCCAGCTTCTCGCTACGGGCCACATTAGCAGAGCGGCCATTTACTGCCCCGGGATTGCAGCGCGGCCCGGGTTAGCCCATAAAGCCATTCACACTCAACAATGGGGATTTTCTCAACAATTAACAAGAAACAACATAATAAATCCATTTACAAAGCCCTCGCTATTTACTATAAATTAGCCACTCTTTAAGAGACCGGTGCGTAATTTCACACGCTTTACAGCCCCGGCTGCATTTTAGACGCAAGAGCCAACAGCCCTACTGGACTTTCTGCCCTGACCTCACCCCCGTCCCCTCCCGGGCTGGCTCCGCGGGGGCGGAGGGCGTAGGGCCGGTCCCGGAGCCCCGGGCCTCCCCCGGCCGCTCCCTGGCCCCGAGCCCGGCATCTGCCCAGAGGGCCCCGCGCAACCACCGCGGGCTTCCCCCCGGCTCGTCCTCGGCTCGGAGCGAGCAGGGCGAGAGGCGGCAGGGCCGCGCCACGGGAGAGCACGGGAAGATGGACGCCCCGGCGGAGGAGCCGGAGGGGGGTGCGAGGTGGGAGCCACGGCCCCGCTTTGAAGTGCGGGAACCCCCGGAGACCGCCGCGCCGCCCCCGCCGCCCGCGGCACCCTGGCCGGGAGCACGGGAGCCGGGCCAGGGAGCCGGGCCGGGAGAGGGGGAGCCGGGCTAGGCAGCCCGGGAGGCTCCGCGGTGCAGGGCAAGATGGCGGCCCGAGGCGCGGTGTGCCCCGGGCCCGCCGCGCAGGGGCCGCCCCGCCGCTCGGGGGCCCCGGCTGCGCTCCCGCCTTTGTTTGATTTCACTCTCCCCCGCCCCCCCCCCTGTTTTTTTTTTTTTTTTTTAAATTTTAATTTCCAGGCAGCGGCAGCGCGCCGCACGGAGCGGGAGCGGGGCCGGCGGCGCTCCCTCCGTCCTCCCCCCCTGTTTACAAACACAGCTGTTGCCGTGTATTTGCAATGCTAAGGGTAAAGCCACCAGCAGCGAGGAGCAAACGAGAGATGGTGCGGGAGAGGGGTCCTCGGCATCTGGAAAGGACAGGGCGCCTTGTTTTTGAAACTGTCAATTCCCTCAACCCCTATTGTGAGCGCCTCATGCAAAACATCTCGGGCCTTTTAAAGCGGGGGCTTGTGAGGCCGCCTCGGAGAGAAAGGGAGACGGGGAGAGAGAGGGGCCTAGGGCACGGGAAATAATTATATCAGCGCAGTGAAAAAATGCAACGTGTAAGGCCTAAACCCGGCTCGCTGTCCCTTCCCGAAAGGTTTTCGGGCAGGCCGGAGCTGTTAGACCGCGGCTTGCAGGGCCATGTACCAGGGGAATGGGTAATGTCTGCAAGCGTGACTTCAGCAACACAGATCCCAGTGCTTCCCTCCTGATTTTGTTAGCCAGGGCTTTTCATTTTCAGGCACTCGTCCTCCTTTTGTACCTCCAAGCTGACCAAATAGATTCCAGGATGAACCATTACATATTCTTTCCAGCAATCCTCTTAACCATAAAAACCACAATTAACAAGGTTATCTGTGTTTCATGTTCTCCAACATACTGCATATGTAGAATATTTTCCTGCAGATTACCACCGTGTGTCAAAAATGCCACTTTTTTTACCCTTTTCTGTCTCAACCACTCACATGTGTGAACAGTGACAAACATAAACATGATAGCATTGCTCTCATTTCTGCAGAAACTTTAATTTATTGGCAACTAAATCTGTTAGAGGTAAAGAGATCAGAGACCATGTAAAAAATCACCATGTGAATTGATTAAACAGCAAACTTCATAAAACAGCTACCACTATTTTGCATTATTGCTAGTAGTGGCATTTTAAAACAGTCAGTAAAGAGATTATCCCACTGTATCAAGTAAGTGTAGCTTATATAACAATTGGTTCCTAAAGTAAATTGCTGTAAACGGCAAGTTACATCTTTTAAGGCAATATACCTCTTGCTGAAGGCATTACACGTGTTCCCTTTTTAATGCTCTAGAGAATTAAACAGAGTCCAAAACTTTCTTTGTCGTCCATCTGGCAGCAGAAATCTTCCCAATAAATTTACCGGTGAACTCTACTTGTGGCAAATACCTATGCAGTATAGTCCATAAAGTACACACACTTCCCTCAACTGCTTTTTCCTCTAGAAAATTCTGTTGACTTGTGTGTCCAGGAATTGGGAAATGGTAGCGATTCACTACTAATATATTTTAAGTTTTATCTCCTGTAAACATTGCAGGAAAATGGTAGCCTAGCTCCCTTGGAAACCCTTGGGTTTTCCTTATTATTAGAACTTACCTTTATGGGAGAAAATTGGTCATTTTTACGTAACTCAGTGATAAGACTTCACATGATTAAGGCTGAAATGATAATGAACTCTGATCGTAATAATAATTACAATGTCATCAGAAACAGTTATCAAACTATCAGAACTGGAGAGAATACCCTTTTTTCAACCCCCCCCCCTTTTTTTTTTTTTCCCCTAGTGAGTTATTGTACCTGGCTAATTTCTCCAGTGGCAGTAAAAACACGAATGTCCCTGTTAGTGGCTTGCACTAAACTGAGGTGTGCACGTGTGAAAATTATTTGGCTGTTTAACTCCTTGCCGTTTGCTGCTGCCTGGGCAAAGGAGAGCCAAGTGGAGCAGCCTGCTGGGGATGCCCGGGGGTGCCTGGAGCTCCCGGGCCGCTGGCAGGGCTGGGCGCCATATTTCACGTCCTCAACTCTGCAGAGCCTATTTGGTATAAATTTATGCTTATTCCTCCCTCTCCCACCACCACCTCCTCCCAACCCCCCCGGATTATTTCGGGAACCTGAAAAGGCACCTCTGTAATTTACAATTCCTGGCCAAATCAGCATATCTCTAATTGGAAGTAAACAGGGTCAGGGGACAGAGTTACTTTGAAAGTGATACGTTGTTTAATTGACAAGGCGAAATTTTAGGTTTCAAGTTTGCATATTGCACTTTTGTAGCTTTTGGCTCTTTTTTTTCCCTTTCCTTTTTTTTTTTTTTTTTTTTTTTTGTCAAGTGAATACCTTTGTAAAGCAGACACGGTTT
>JAYRBT010000082.1:17850829-17867522 GCA_036023395.1 Myiotriccus ornatus | reverse complement strand
GGGCGGGCGGCGGGGGCGCAGGGGCGCGCAGCCGCCCGCCGCCGGCGCAGTTTCATAGTTTACGGGGAGTTTGCAAGGCGCCCGAGCGATTTCTGGATAGCTGTGGCCAGTGTATTTACTAAAAATGTGAGGTAGATGAGCGGCCGGTAGCAAGGCTGTGTCCCCCGGGCGCAGAGCTTTCCTCCGGACGGGCAGCAGCGGCCGGGGAGAGTCGCTCAGACCCAGCCAAAGTTTGTTCTCCTTCCAGAAGCCGGTGAAGGGGTCGGCGGGAGCGAGCTCCGGCCGGAGGTCGGCGGCAGACAGAGCCCGGCTTAGTTTCCTCCGTTTCGTCTTAAGTACCCGTTCGGTTTTGCAGGATGTGTACAGGGCTTCCACGTCCTCTCTGGAGATCAGGGTGCATTTGGCGGCGTGGAAAGCGATGGAGTTGATGGCTTTGAGTTTCCTCAACTCCTCCAAGTCGCAGTGATGCTTTTTTACTTTTAAATGATCCATTCGCTTGTGCACGGTAGTTCGCGGGATGTTTTTGAGCAGGTCTGTAAAAACCTGGGAGAGTGCAAACATTTGCTTTCCTTTAATGATGAGGTAGCCGAGCCTCACGCCATCCACCTCTTCAAAACCCGACTTCAGGTCTCCCATTTCGTGAATTAAATTATTCCCAGCATTTGCAGAGAGAGAGAGAGATGAAAAAAAAAACAAAAAAAAAAAAAAGAAAAAGCCACACACACACAATCCTCAGCCAGATGCTGTATTTGTCTCAAGGCATCCTGCTAATAAAATATAACAAAGGCTGTTATTCCTGGTGAATGAAGTGCCAAACTTTAGACAAAATTAAAAAAAATAAATTAAAAAATACCGTGAGGCTACAATCAATATATAATCTTGAAAATCAGGTTTGCCAAAGTGTTTCTCTAAGTTGCTTCTGAAGATCAGTACCTGTTCCCTTTCATTCCCTGCTTTTCCACTGGAAACTATGATAATGGAATGTGAAGGGAGGAAGAGAAAAGAAATGCAGCTGCTATTCCCGCCGCTGCTTTAGCTACAAATAAAATGACAGAGTGAAGTGAGCTCGTCCGGAGACACCTTCATCAATTAATTCCCCTAAAGCCAACGCTGATTGGACACTCCTGACAGGTGATGCAATAAAAATTGATATTCCACCCCTTCCCCCAAAAAATCTCCCACTAATTAGCATACCCTTATACTGCCACCTCCCCTCCCAAAGTAAATAATACAGTTAGTATATAAATCTTTCTATTAAACAATCCGAGCTCAAACATACTCAGCCCTCTCAGACTTCCTCGTCGCTAGCTTCCGAGGAAGGATTTGTATGCTTTTCCCCCCTATCGTTCCGTATATTTTCAGCCTGTTTTGGACAAACGTTGCTCTTTTATGCATGCCGTGAATTTAAAGGACGTAAGTCTGATCGTAACGATGGAAAATCCTTCGGTAACGTCGCCGCTTTAAACTAGCGTTTTATTCTCCATTGTGTGGAAAATGAAGCTTAGAGAAAACGTGCAGAACAGCCTGGTATTTCCCCTTCTGAGGCTCCAAAGTTAAATGTTCGGTTGCTAACGAGAGGGAATACTTACATTTTCGAGTTTCTCTTGATTTTCCTCTTCTGCTTAATTAGCTTTTTACAGCCAGGGACTAAGGTTATTTTTGCTGTGTGAGTATCACGGGTTCCTGCACCGTGATACTGTAACACTTTTAACTGAAATTCTGCCTGTAATATTGCGGGAGGGGGGAGGAGGACGTGAGCTCACGTCAGACCCATAACAAAGCATAGATAAGCCAGAAATGTATACACTTTTCACGATTAACCGTACTGGATCACGAGCTGGAATGTCCTATAGTCCCAGAGCCCACGTCAGGATTCCTGCGTGCTGATTGCTTCCAGCAGAGAAAGGAGAATGTAAAATATCCAAGGTGCTTCCAAGAGCCTTTACGTAATAACAAAAAAGTGCTGGCACACACAATGTACGATATTGCATCGGGCTAGGATGCTTCTGGCTTGCAGTTTGCATATTCCGCTCGGAGTAGCCCTGCCGAAGCTTTTTGATGTTCCATTTATAGCAGCCCCTTAAAATCAATTGGAAGAAGCAGCACGAATGTTTAACCTCTTCTTAGGAACGTTAAATTATTCGACTGTCAGCAACGGGGATTTCGCAAATGTTGCGATAGCTGCGTGCCTCTCCCTTGTCACGTTAACGTGATGCTTGCGGTTTGCACGTTAGGCGCTGCGAAAAAAAAAATCACCAATCTTTGCCGTGCATCCAGTGTTCCGCTGGATACAAACACCAGCACTTTTATGTATCACTGCACATCCAGAATTAGACACATCCGCGAGATTAATGAGACATCTCATATTGCTGTGACTTGGCAAAAAAATCGACGGAGAAAAAAAAATTAAAAATCTTCAATCCCAAACGTCAATATCCACTCCGCATGTTGGCAATATGGTGCGTGGAGTTCGTGTTACCCCGTCAGGTACAGCTAAAAGAAAGCGCATAATCACTCTGTGAAAAAGCAGTTTTGCATGCCAAGGCAAAATGCAGGCGAGCCCCCGGTTTCACAGGAATTCGAGAGAGAAGTGGGAATTTGGAGAAGTGCATCCGGGAATGGAGGAAGTCTATTCAAGAGAGCCTCTAACTCGGAGGGCTGAGATTTGAAAAGTCAGCCCTGGACTACTGTTGCTCTCAGCGCAGATGTAATCGCCGCTGTTCAACTTAATCCATGTGTGTGCGAACCGCGATGCCTAGTTCTTCCCTTTGAAACCTAGGGATAGTATTCCCATCCGAGAAAGCAGAGCTACAGCAAATTACATTTTGTTCCTCGAATTAGAAAAGGATCATTGAGTGGATCTCGTGATATTTCAGCCTTTAAACGTAACCGAGAGGCAGCAGTGAACAATGCCTCGGCACAGCTCAGACCATCCGCGGAGTTCGCCTTCTCTCTCCTCGCATCTGGATCCCCCAGCCTTGCCTTTCTCTTGCTCGCTCGTGTGAGAGGCACCCTCGTATATGCTGAGGCTGAAAGCAAAGTTTCGAGAGAAAACAGCTGCTGGCGCTAAAAAGAAATCATCGTGGTCTTTCTAGAGCTAGAGACAATAAGGTCGTTTAAAAATTCCTCCTGATGTACTTATATGCTGCCAACACCCCCACCCCCTCCCCACTGCTCTCCTCCCCCTGCTTTAAGGTTAAGGCTATGGAGTCAACAGTAAAGGAACTGTAAACTCCGATAAAGCTGTTCAGAAGACGCTACCAAAAACCCCGATGGGATGAAAACTCCTTTATTTGTCAGGTAGTTCAGCTGGGTCAGATTCCCGTGTAAATCCACGCGTGCGTTCGCACGCAGGAAGCCACGGGCACCCAGACCTGCACCCACGCGCTGCCGGTGACAACCAGGCAGTGGGATTCGGCAACTGTTTTAAAAATGCCTTTTTTTTTTTCCTTTAATTCCGGCGCTACCAAACGTTTAAAACTAGTGGCGGCTCCTCGGCAAACCTCGGGCTCCCCCGAAAGGTGCGGCCATGAGCACCGGGGCCGAAGCAGCGCCAGATGTCGGCAGGGAGAAACACACCAGAAGACTTGGGAAATGTCAGGCGCCCAACCTACACATCCCCACCGTATACTTACACACACTTTCGGTTGCATGTCTTTCTCCGCATCTCACACAGAGAGCTTTGTTTCTTTACTTCTCCATCGTTTGGTTTGTTTTGGTTCTTTTTGTGTGTGTGTGTGTGCGCTTTCCCTTGGCCATCAGCACACATTGTATATCCGGGGTCGTCTTCAAGCGGGCAGGGGGAGATCCTGATAAAGAGCCGTCAGAGGCCTCTTGCACACGCACACGCACATTAAAGGCAGGGGACTTGAAAATGGATTTGCACGCACACAGGGGATTGCAATCAATAGCCACCAACATTTATGGTTTAGATTGTTAATGTGAAAGCTGGTCAAAAGAATGAAAATGAAAAATTAAAGCTGTCTGGTGTCAATTACATGAAAAGTTATGCCACAATTTACTTGCTGGGATGTATGCCTGCGTGTTCGTGTGTCCATGTGCATGTGTGTGCAGACCCAGATGTACATGTAGCTATTTCTCAAAAGCAAGGGAGTTTCTTCGTTAATTTTGTGGACTGTGTCACCCTCTCTGGTGATCAAAGATGAACATGATTAAAGGGATGGATGTTTGTCTCACATTTCTTAAGATAAGGAGGCCCAGAGATGCCCGGTTTTGCCGAATACATGCACATGCAACTACAGAGAGTTGTGTGTATGGGCGCACACACACACAGAGGCGATCAATCAAACGTGCTCCTTTTCACATTGAGTAGCGTGCAATCTGCGATCTACACTCTACAGCCAGTAGTATTTCAGTCTTGAAACTGTCTGGCCGAAGGATAAACCTCATTACAAAAGAAAGAGCAAAATAATATTCATAAAACTTTGCTGCAGACCTATTCCCATTTGTTGGAAATCATACACTTTGATTTTTTGTAAACTTGTGTTAAAATCTATATGCTCACAGGGAAGCACTTAGCCATGTCATTCCAGAAAGAAAATGTGTGCAACATTTAGAATACTCCTTTTACGTGATGTTTTGATTTATTTTCATAGTATGATTATGTTTAAATACCAGTGCAATTCCATCTGACCTCTTCCTTCTGCAATGTAGTAATGCACACACCATTTACAGGCTTTTAAACGTTTCGTTGGGAAATGCAACAGCGACGTCCACCACCAGTTGTACTAATAGGGAGAATTCTTTTGAAAATCTTCAGGAAAACCTAAGAGGTCATATGTATTTTAACACTAGGATTGCCACATTATTGGAATATTATTATTATTTATTATTATTTGTTAATGCTGGACCATGTTTTCAGGTACTGACAAGCATTAAATAAACCTTTTGCTTTCATGACGCTGGGCAGAAATACATATTTCACATGAGAACTTGATTTCTAACACTACACCCTGCTTCTAGATACTGCTGGGCATATTTTTCTCAAGGAGGACACAGATAGAGAGCAGCTAGAGGCTATCACAAAGAATCCAGTAACGTAAATATAATAGGGTCAAAGAACAATATAATAGGATCCTTCTGCTATTTTAAAGTCAGCCAAATGTGACTGTAGTACCTAAAATTTGCCGTAAATTCTACTCTGACAATGTATCAGAATGTATAACTAAATCTCCTAAATGTGTGGCACAAAGAAATACCAGCCACCAGTCCAAAAAAAAAATCATAATCTGGCTACACTCTTATGCCTAGGAATTTCAGGGTTGTTTTTTTCCTTTCCTTTCCTTTTATTTTTTTCTTTTCTTTTTTTTTTTTTGTTTGTTGGTAAATAAAGACAACAACGCAGGGTTCTACTAAGTGCTTTTTAAGTTGGTGTGTGTGGTTTTTTTTTTTTTGTTTGTTTTGTTTTTTTTTTTTTTGTGGGGGCTGGAATGTTTCTTGCACACTAGAATTTTGTGCAATTTATAATCACCACGAGCTAAGACTATTTCTTGAGTTTAATACTCATGGTAGTTTTAAAATACTTTTTAGCAGGAGTTTCTGGACACATACTACATGCCATGTTGTTTACTGACCCATAATCAAAATGCAGTGACCTTCTACCCTTTTTTTGCCCCTTGACCCATGCTGAATTCAATGCAGCCTTTATAAATTTGCAAATCCTTGGACGTAAAGGGGATTTGGTGAGGCTTTGTTCTGAAAGGATCCTAAAAGTTTGCATTTTTAATTAGACAAAGGTAAAGCAACAAACACTGGGAAATAAGATCCTCTCCTGCACATAGGTGATCCCTCTTAATTTCTACTCTGGGAAACTACATCTTAAAAAATGTAGCCTGCAAACTGAAAAGCAGTTGAAAATGAAGGCGATCAGGAGGTTATGAATTGCACCAAATTAGCAATGTGGTACAAATCACTTTCATGACGTAAGGGATGGCCAGGCCACAATCTTCCGGCGCTCCCCATCTCCAAGGACTGCGTGGATCTTGGAGACCCAGGGAGAGGGGAGAGCCAGCGATTTGATCTGGAGCTACAGGCGCATTCCCTTATCTCCTTTGCTATCAGTCAGTTTAAAGGACACCGTAATTATGAGGGTGATAAAACAATGCCCGCTTATGTGTGCTGAATAAATAAAGAATGTTTACAGCCCCAGAATGTTTCAATTCCAATTAAATGCTATCAAAGAAAAGCCCCTCTCCCTCCCTCTCCCCTCCCTCCTTCTTCCCCACGACTCCCTATTTACCTTGTTGGTTGTAATATGGCCCTATGAAATAAACCGGCCTTCCAGTTTGCCATTAAGGCCACATCAGGAGGAGGGGGAGGAGGAGCAGGAAGAGAAGGAGGGGGTGTGAGACAACACGCACTCCCAGTCCCACAATTACTTGGGTCGCCTGCATATTCTTTTTTTTTTTTTTAAATTTATTTTACTTTACTATTATTTGTTTATTTTTCAGTTGGAAAAGGGGTGATGATGCAGGGGGAAAAGGCACTTAAGGATCCTGCTCCAACCACTGACTGAGGGAGTTGGGCTGAATTAATCCGGTGCCCCTGGGCACTGGAGGAGAGGGCTGTGTCCACCCCCTCATGGCTGCCACCCCGCTGGGGCCTCGGGGAACGGGGTCTCCCCACCACTCCTCTTCCCTCTGTGGTGGGGAGCCTTGGAAACAGGAGCCTGGAAATGCTTCCCGCTCACTAAGACACAAGGATCATTTCAAATATTCATTGTATCAGCAAATCTCATCATAATCAGATTAAAGCAAGGTTTAGGGGGGGACTGCCTGTGTTTCTGGGTGCGAAACACCGACTGGACTACAAAGAAAGCAGAAAACTGGTTTATCTCCTCCTGGCTTGGTTGCACAGGAGAAAAATGAAAAGCAGTAATTTTTGCAAGAAAAGGACACTTTAAAAAGCTGTGATTCTCCCCATTCCACTCTGTGTAGCATGTTCCTCTCAGAGTTTTTTTCCCTTCAAACTTTATGCTTAATATTTCTATATGATGCTCTTATTTATTTGTTCGTTTTAAACTCCAGACAGAGACTATTTCTGCCGTGGAATATACTGAGGTAGATTTTCTTCATGGCAATTTGCTTTTAGCTTATCTCAGCCGAGGGAACAGCTTTTCTACATTCAAGCTTTAAAATGTATATTTCCCTGAGTTGTCTGGGGTGAGATGTTTATATCCATTTTGTGGAAGTGAGTGAAGAACTGAGTGGATTTTCAGGTCTGCTCGATAGATGCAGGCCCTTTTCCTTTTGAAAGTTTAGACCTCCAATACCCTCAATTCTACTGGCAGAATTAGGATGGACTTGGAGGGTCCTAAACGTGACCATTCACTAAGGCGGGGGGCTTGCAACAACGTGCTCGGCAACTTAATCTTACGCTAAAAAGAGCAGAGAGCGTAAAAGAATGGAATACAAACTCTCCCGACATTTGTAGACGCTTCCAAAGTGGACCGTGCATTTTAAGGCTGATGGGAACGTGTGTGTTTTGGAGCGAAAAGAAGGTAAGTGTTTATCCTTGTATCCGCCAGTTCGGGTAGAAACAATGAAAGAACAAAGGGAACCACTTCTCCGTGTGAACATTTCACATTTTCCTCCTCCGTTTGAGCCTCGCTGCGAGGGGCTGGCGGGGGGGGGACCGGCTTCAACTTTACCTTCGGCGGTGGGACGGGGGTGCGGGGGACGGAGAGAAAGTTGCGGGGCGGTTCGAGTCACCGCCCGTTCGCCGCTGGAGCCTGCCGCGGGCAGGGGCCGTAGATTTCATGGCTGTGGACTCGCCGGAGATCCCCCGCGAGCCGGCGGGAGCGGGATCGGGATCGGGGCCGGGACCTTTGTGTGCGGGGTCTGCCCGGCCCCGCGCTGCCGGCGAGCACGGAGCTCCCCGGTGACTGCCGGGCGGCGGCAGAGGAAGCAGAGGTTAGGAGCTGGGGGTGGGGGGAGGGGATGGGAGTGGGGAGGGGGAGAAAAAAACCCCTCGAATTATTTGCAAATCCCATAAATCGCGTGGAAGCGCGGTGGGGGAGGGGCTGGGGGCGAGCAAACCCCGCGCGGACCGTTACAAAGGGCGGCGGCGGCCCGGGACACACGGACGGACGGACGGACACGGGCACGCACACACGCGCTCGGTGTTCGCAGCTGCGGAGGGCGGCCCGGCCCCGGCCCCGGCCCCGGCCCGCCGGGAAGGACCGGCCCGGCCCGGCCCGGCCCGGCCGCCATTGGCGCGGGCACTCCGGGCCGCTGACCTTTCACCCCCCGCCCCCGCCCGCCGCTTCCTCTGCCGCCCCGACACCTTCCTTCCCACAGTGCCCCGCGCCGGCCGCGCTCGTGCCGCGCTCGAGCCTCCTGCCGCCTCACCACCCCCCCATCCCCCTCTCGGCATCCCGGGAAAACCCGGGAGCGGCGGCGCCTCCCTCGGGAAGCGCCGCGGCGGGATCGGGGTGTCCCTGTGGCGGCGGCGGTAACGGCCGGCCGGGGGCGGGGCAGAGGCGGGCCCGGCCGCGTTCGAACGGGAGCGCCGGCGGAGCCACGCGCGCGGCGCGGGTGCCGGGGAAGGGACCGGCGGGAATCCCGTCAGCTGCCGGGGGGAGGACCTCGGCCACAGCATGCGGGGGGAGCCTCCTTGGCTGTGGCGGGGGCGGTGGGGCAGGAAGGGGGTCTGAAGTCCCTGCCTGCCTGGGTGCTGTGGGAGCTGGGGCGCTGGGAAGAGGATTTGCCTGTTGAATTTCATCGCTGGTAGACGTTAATCTCGTGCTTTAAAGTACCTTGTCAGTGGCTTTAAGGAAATCAAACGTGACATTAATCAAATCACACAAATGTAAACATTTATAAGTTAAATCCTAATATTATGCAATTATTTAAATCGAGACATGGTTTTTCTTCAGTGTCGCGTTGTAGCTCCTGCTCCCTTCCTCGCATGCCTTGAGTTTTCCGCTGGATCCCGGCTGTGTTGGTGTCTGCTCCATGGTGTTCCTAGCTAGGGCCAGGAACGCGCTGGGCTGTGAGTCGCAGGTGTCAAAGGAGGCAGCGCTGTAGCTTCAGTATGGCCTGGTCACCTAACCAAACCCATCAAGGTTAAAAAGCAGGACGGTTTTTGTGAATTTGAGGACAAAACCCTCAAATAATACCTTGCATTGGTAGAGTTGGGTTTTTTCCCTCCTTGGTTTATGTGAGGCGGGTGATCCCGTGTGGAAACTTAAGAAGGAGGCTTGGTTGGCTGGGATGTGGAGAGAGATGCCTTTGGAGCCTCGGCGTGATTTTTAAGCAAAGTGACATATGCAAGACCCACTGAATTGCGCGTAGGGCACGAGGGATGGCGGGCAGGAAGGCTTCGATGGCAGGCGCGGCACGAGGGCGAGTTTGGAGAAGATGGCAAGATACCCTGGGAAGTGGCCGGCGCCGCGGGCAGTTGGCCTCTCCCCATCTTTGCCCTCCGTCCCGGCCCTTGCAGTTCGCCTCTCCCGGCGGGGAAGAGGGGATCTGGGGGTCAGGGAGGAGAACAATGCTGAGCCGCCCTTTGTGCGCAGCACCGTCCCCTGAAGGGAGGCAGCGCGCGGTGCAGCGGGGCCGGCGCCTCTGCAGTGCTGCCCCTCTCCTGCGGGCAGTGCTCTTGGCGTGCGGGGCAGGAGCCCGGGGCAGCGGGATCACGGCTCCCATAGGCCGCCCGCCCGACCCCGGGATAGGCTCGGGACCGGGGCTGGCGCCGCGCCAGCCGGGCAGCCCCGCTCGCCCTGCGGGGGCGGGAGAGCCCCGGGGGCGAGCGAGCGGCCGGGAGAGTAAACCCGTGGGTGCCCTCGGCGGCGCGGCGCGGGCACGGGGCGCTCTGAGGGTGAGCGGGGGTCTCCCGGCAGCGGGGTGGGCTGCGGGCAGGCTGCCCCAGGGAGCGAAGCGGTAAGCGAGCCCGCAGGAAGCGGCAGCGGGGCCGGAGGAAGAGCGGCCGGGGCTCCCAGTGCTCCCGGCGCTCCCCATTGTTCCCCGGCCGCCTCTTTTCGCGCCGCTTCCCGCCCGGGGAGGAGGAGGGAAAGCTCCCGGCCCCGCACGCCGAGTGCTCGCAGGCAGCCGCGCGGGGGTACCCGGCGAGAAACCGGGCACATGAGTAGAGAGAAGCCTTTAGGAGTGCCATCCGCTGAGGGAGCTCCGTGAGGCTATAGCTCACGTGTTACTTGAAAGGTAAACCGCCCCCCCCCCCCCCACTACCGCAGCGGAATTGTACATAAAGTAACATCTGTTTCTGGGTGGATTTTAGAACAGGACTTGTTAAAGAAATTGGGAAAAACTGCTCCGACCCACTGGATTTGGATTAATAAATGTAGCCAAAGAGAATTTTGGAAGGAACTGTTCTTAACAGGCTGTCTATAAAAACGAAGATTAATCTTATTCTCTTTTTCATGTAAGCACCATGATGGATTTTTTTCCCCCAAGTGATTGTTTTATGTTGGTTTGAGATTTTTAAAGATTTGTTTTATGAGAAAATTGTTGGTTGCATTTTTTCCCCCCGAAAATATTTAGAAATTATTTTTTCTCAGTACGCCATTTCAGATATGAACTTTCTCATGTATTTAGATAGAGGAAGAATTGACTAACTTGATGTTCAAGAAAATTCCCAACAAGTGCCCTTGATCATCTAAGGGGAAAAATATGTATTTGCATGTTGTTTCTGAAAGATTAAATTAAACCGGGTAGGGATTCGTATTTGTGATGAGCAAAGAATTTCTAGAAAACTGGTTATTTTAAGAAATTTATTTCTAGGAGAACTGTGATTATTTTTAGCAAGTTATCTCCGAGTGCTTGGGAATTTATTTTAAAATACTAGAAGTGATTTCTAGATTTTTTAAATATATGCCAAAAAATTAACGGTTTGCATAGATCGTGAGCAGTAAGTAGAAGAAGTTAAAGGATGATGTTTATGGATATTACCTAGCTGAAAATAATTCTAAAGTGACTCTTCTACCCCCCCCCCCCCCACACACACTTGGGAAGTTGCATGCTTGCAGTCATTGTTTCAGATAATACCGTTTGGGACTTCTCTTTCACTCTTGGAAAACTTGCAGGCTTTTGTGGGACTCCTCCAAATAAAAGCTCAGTTCAGTTTAGATGGTAAAAAGCATCTATATTATTCGAAGGTTGCTACAATTTTAGAAAGCGTCATTTAAAAGGACATTTAATACTCTTGTATTTACTAAAATATATCGCTATTTGAAAAGTATCTTATTGAAAGGGAAGATTTAAAAAAATAGGGAGAGACCTTTTGTTGCCAATCTTCATTACTCTTTATTTTGTATTTGTGTGGAATGTGTTGACATATTTTATATATTCATTTTTTTTTTTCACAAAGGAGCATTGTTTTTACTTTTAATTGGGAAGTACCACGTTATAAAAATTACCCACATTCCCGACTCTGAAGTACCATAGTAAGATTGACAAAAAATGATCCGAGGCTTGTGCGCTTAATTCACCAGGAATGTTAAGCTTCCCAGATACACCCTATGTGGTGAAGTCAGACTTTTGCACTTAGACAGCTTTTAATGGTCAAAGTTGTACCTGGAGGAAATGTATCTATGTGTATATACGTGGAATTGAAATGAGATGGTAACTAGGAGTGGGAATGCAGCTCACTGATCGAAAGACTTTTTTTTTTTTTATTGCGTTTGGCAACCTCTTTCTTTCAGAGACACAATACAATTAACATATTCTGGGGCGTGTTTTTGAGATTGGGAAGTGGTGGCCCCTTGTTGGGAAGAAAACACTTTAAATAAAAAAGTAACATTGTCTTGTCCAAATGGTACTGGGAAAAGCAGAGTAGTATTGCTTATCCAGCCCACGGATGCGGTTGATTTACTCCAATTTGCCTTAGCATATAACAAACCAGCTTTTCCTTTCCCACGCCTATATTAGAATATATGTGTTTTGTTTATACAAACCCATCTAAAATAGCTCTGCATTTAAGAGATTTGATGGGAAATTCAGCATGTTGTTTCTCGTGCTTAATATGTAGTACAGATACCATTCCTAAATTGAAATCAAATAAATGTGACCTGTGACACAACACAGTATCACACTGCTGATTGTAACACAACAAACATGAAAAAAGGCTATTAATTTATATGGAATGTTAATTTAGCAAATCCTACATAGAAATATGCCTATAGAAGAAAAGTAATGTGAGGCTTTGTCTTGGAGTGATTCTATATAAATGTATTAAATACAAATCCAATGAATTAATACATAGCTCATAAAAATCCAAACTTTGAAATGAAGCATTCTTGTTTGAAGAAAACCCCTGCATTATGTTTAAGTTGCATATAATCTAAATTCCAGAGTTTACTAACCCAGCTTTTCAGGGCTTAATACGGCATTAATATTCAATATGGTTTGCTAGAAGTTTATTTCAGGTTCTTTTGTATCATACTGTAATTATCATTACTTTGACTTGACTCATATAAAAATGTGGTTAACATTTAAATGCTTTTTTAATGTAGAGTATTATAAATTGTCACATTTAAGTCTTTAACTTCTATCACTTAGGGAATGTTAAATCTGTAAAAGGAAATAATCACTGCACTTGAAAACATCCTGTGCTAGGATTCCTTTATGTAGAATTTTGGTTTGAGATTGTTCATTCAAAGAAAATCCCTTGTTTCATGTTTACTGTAAACCTCAGTCTGAAATTAACATTTAAATGCCAACACTAGTAACAGAAGCAGTACTTGAAAACCACCAATTTTATCCATTGCTGCTAGTTAAGTGGAATTTACCAAAGTCTCCAAAGGTGATAAGACAATTAAAAGCAAAAAAAATGAGTACAATAGTTGGTGGAGTTACTTTCCCCTTTCTTTGTGGTCTAAAGAACTACAAAATTTGTAATTATTTTTGCATAAAAGAAAATAGCACAACATATGAAGAGGCATGGTGTCCAGGAGATGCACTGACATCACCTCCGATGCTGCTACCTAGACTTGCATAACACGTAAATACACAGAACACTCAAACTCCTGATCATGAAGTGACTACATGTTAAATGTTGAAACTTCGAAATTATTCAGTACATTGCATCTGGATAGGTGGTAAATACAGATTTTAGCAGTATATTGAAGAACAGGAGGAGGAAAAAGAAAGCTTTACTCTTTCTCAGTATAATTTAAGGATGTAAAGATACATTAACATTTTTAATGTGGGTTCTGTAGACACACTATATCCTTCATAATTGAACATGGATAGAAAATAATTTTTTGGATCTAAGGCAGACTGCCATTTAAAATGCACTGCATCGAAGGGTCAACACATAAGAGTCGCAGTTTATTTTGTGTAAAGTGACGATTGCTGCTGCCTTCCCAGAAATGAAGCAAATACCTGTGATTAGAAGGTATTTCAGTGACCACTTTTAATGATTTAAACCCACAGAAACAAAAGGCAGACAAGCTTCAATGTCTTTTAAATGGATAATCGGGAGATAGATTATTCTACCTATTGAATATCACTAAGTTACTGCAATTTTTCTGTTTTCAGTTGCATCTCTTTAGCTGCGGCATGTGTATCCTTTTGCACATAGGTAAAGATCACAGCTTTCTCAACAAAGACCCAATCTGAAAATGGAGTAAAATTTGGTGCAAGAAGTTTGCTTTCTGGAAGGAAGTGAGTTTCCCTGCTCTACAGCTCCAAGTCCCAATATCTATTCATGTTTTCTAATATAGTATGCATTTTATATCAAGTCTGTGCTTTTTCTGTTAGTTTTGGAAGACTCTTCTGATTATTATATACAACTGGTAATGTGGTTTTATAAATTAAAGATTTTTTTCTTGTTCAATGCTTTGTTTTATTCACTAAAATCACAATATGATTTCACACATTTTAGGAAAAAAGGTGACATTTAAAACAAATGTTCAAAAAGCTTTACTGCTGGAACTGATTATTTTCTAGTAAAAATTTGTGAATACTTCGTTATTGTTGTTTATGAAGCTGAAGTGCTATTCACTTACATACGTTAGTGTTTTCTCGAGGAATGCCTTAAACTTTTAGAAACAATTTGCATTTGGAGAGTGTAATTTTCTTTCACTTACACATTCACTCTGTTTGTGAAAGTATCTAAAAAAAAATCAAAACATAGACTGTTTTTGTACATTTCTTATATTCTAACTTGTTTAGCTCCTAGATTTTTTAGGTTCCTTTTAAGAGAATTGGATTTTCTCCTTGCATTTAGATTAACAATGAAATTATTCATTCTCACTCCCTGGATTATATTCCTCTCTAATTATTTTAATCTCTTATATATCACTATAAGAAGGACAGGCTTCTTTTTTTAAAAAGAAAATTGGTCTTCTGTGTCATGTCAGTGCTTATTAAATACTACAATCATAAGAACATATATGCTACAAGATTTTATGCTCTGATTCCATAGCTGTTATAGGCTTAGTGTTTGCAGTATTTATTTAGTGGTAATGCATTTCTTTTCCTATTTTGCATTTCAAAAGTCTTCTTTAAATGATTGTTTTACAGAACTATCAAGAGGTTATCTAAATTTTTCCATCCAATATTACACAATACCATAAAGTGGTAGTCATGGAGTTTTTTCCAGTCCATGTATATTCCTTCTCTAGAAGGAATTAAACAGAAATCCATAAAAAGACAACAAATGTTTCATTAAATAATTGAATGTATTAGGCTTCACTGAATTTTGACCAAAGCAGAATTTCAGGCTGTTCAATAGTGAGTTAGTGTGTTACATGGTGTGAGATTGAAATATTTTTATTTGAAAACTATACAGTAGATTTTTCATGAATATACTCATGTTGCCATGGTGCAGCTTTAATCAAGTTGTTGCAAAGTAATTAGTTTTTTCTTTGGTGATGCTTCTTTATAAGACTAAAGATTGAGCTTTAAAATAACTAACATTAAAAAAAAAAAAAAAGAAAGGCTCAGGAATTGTACTAGTTGCTTTTCAAAGAAGAAATTGCAGGAAGACCTCAATGAACTACAAAAAAAAAAAGCGGTGAGAAAAATTTACTGTTGTTGCAATATCTACTAAATGTATGAATTCATCCAACAAAATATATTGAATAGATTTTCATTTTAAAAGGATATTTATTTTAATTTACCTGTCAGGGAAATAAAGGATAGATTTGCTGCTGTACTGTGATTTTTATTTTTTTTTTCTTAGTTAGGGTTGGCAGAATCACTGAGGATGCTTTTTAAATTAGATGTCATTTTCTTGACAAGAATGAAGAAGGGCTGGGACACTGTAGCTATCAGCTTCAAATAATTTGTGTTTTTTTAAAACACCAGGATATATTAATTGCTTTATTTTCTTATAAAGTAATTGCTTGCACCTGCAATTTTCAGGGTATTTTTTTTTTTATGAGCTTTTAAAGTAATAAAAATAGTCTTTTAAGTATGTTTTATAACATAAATAGTTTTATGTTCAAATTTGTGTTCTTCAGTGTTGATAGAACATTTGGCGCAGGGTGGGTTTTTTTTTTGAGAGTAATCTTTGATTTTACACAAACTGAAACAGTATGTTCCAGTCTCTTCCCCCTCAATTTTTTACAAGGGTCTTAAATATTTTTTGGGGCATATATTTACAGAGAAATGCTTAGAATGTGCCCCAAATGGCTGCATTAATCTCGTGTTGCGTTGGGCCCTGCATGTAGGAAGCTACCTCTATGACTCCCTTTTGCCTCCCGCCATTCTTTCTCTATCAAAACAATTTCACTTAAAACTTTCAAGGAGAGAAAAGACCTTGACCTAAGATATCCTGCATCCAAACTGCAGACTCAAATGTTTGTAGGGGTAGAGCTGTACACATCCATGTAGCAGTTCCTGATACTCCTGTACACAAGTGCAGATGTTTTATTAGTTAACAATGTATAAAATATAATCTGCCTATGTATCGGTGTAGGTAGTGATGTGTCCAGGAATGTACATAATTCAGTAGCGATTTGTAGGGAAAGCAGCTGAGCTGCCCTTGCAAGATCGCAATGAAAAATACAGTCCACGCACAAATTCTGCTTCTCCGTCTTTTAGCATGATAATGAAGATGAATCAATGATATCTTCCTTGTCCAACACTAAATAAATAAATAAATAAATGCATGCTAGGCCTGGGGCAAATGAGTGAGCAGAATTTTGCAAGGCTGCATTTAATTTCTCTGTGCTTCTGACAATCACCACAATTAGTTCCTTCTGCCATAGGCATACCTGCTTACAATGGTGAATTCAATAGCTTGAGATTTTCCTCTCTGCTGACCACCTCAGCTCTCTCCCCTCGCTTTTTTTCCTTCTTCCCCCCCTCCTTTAATTAAGAGAGACAACAGAATTACAGAATTGTTTCACTAAAAAAAGAAACCCCAAACGCCCAGAGCAGCTGTGTAGAGGAACACGTTTGGTTTTGTGTCTGCGGCCTCCCTAGTTTCTGTGTTTGTCACATCTCCTGTTCAGCATCACTTTCGCTGCTGTGGCAGGAATAGCCGGGCAGCGCTGCATCCACGGCAGGAGTTTTGGGGGAGAGGAAAGCGCGGGATTAATAATGCATTAGCTGTGCGGCCCCATCGCCGGGAAAATAAACAAAATAGTAAAAGTTGCGGTGAGGGCGGGCAAGTGGCGTAATAGCGGGAACGCATTAGTCCTGCAAGGCACACCGAGGGGATATAAACAGGATAATAAAAGTTGGGAGCGGGAATGCATTAGTCC
>JAYRBT010000082.1:17834497-17850273 GCA_036023395.1 Myiotriccus ornatus | reverse complement strand
CGCGCACTGCGCCTGCGCGCCGCCGCCGCCGCCGCGCACGCCCGCGGAGCCGCGTCCGCCTCAGCAGCCGCCGCCGCCGCGGCCCGGCCGACACAGCCTGGCCGGTTGGTCGGGCGGGGGCGAGACGAGGCGCTCAGCCGGCGGTCATGGGCCCCGAAGCGTTGCCGCGGCGGTGGTGGCGGCGGCGCCGGCTGAGTGACTGAGGGGAGACCCCGCCGGGGGAGGGGGCAGGCGGAGGGCGAGGCGCGTGTGGCGTGCGCGGTGTTGACGACGGTGTTTTTAACCCTTAGATGGTCTCCAGCGAGCCGCTGCTGCTGCCGGTGTCACTGGAGGGCGAGTTCTCCAGTAGCATGAAGGAGATGATCGGCGGCTGCTGCGTGTGCTCCGACGAGCGGGGCTGGGCCGAGAACCCGCTCGTCTATTGCGACGGGCACGGCTGCAATGTCGCAGTGCATCAAGGTGAGCGGGCAGGCGAGGGCAGCGCTCCCGCCCCGGCCTCCGGCCTCGCCTCTTCCTTCTCGGCGCTCCCTGTGCTCTTTTCTCGGCCCCGCTTCACCCCCCTCCCCATCACGGCCTTTTTTTCCCCCATTTTTCCCTCCCCCCTCCCAGCTCCTTTTCGTTGCCAGTGAAGCCTGTTTCCCTGTTTCCAGGGCCACGTGCTTTCAGGTCTGACTCGTCCTGTCATCCCTTGTCCTTCCAGTTTGCCTGTCTTTTTCCTCACATGAGGCTTACTCTGTTATGACTGCCTATATTATGGCTGTGAGAAAGGAAGAACCCACTTTTCCAATTTTTTTTTCTCTCCCACTTGTACCTTTTCTGTGCCCGTGCTTCCCAGTCTGCCTTTGCACCCTGTTAACGTCAGTTGCAACCTTCCAAAGACTAAAATTCCTTCCTCTCTTTGCAGAACTTGTTACTATTCTCTGTTCTGGCAGTTATTGCTGTATTTCTTTCTTCCTGTACTCGATCCCTGTTGTCCCTGCTTTTCCCAAGTTTGAAAAATTTATTTGAGGGGCAGCCAATACACGAGGAGGGTTTAGGACTGGAAGAGAGGTGGGTGTAGGAAAGACTTAGCTGTCATGTGATTTCTACCTCTGCCTGCCTTTCCTTGAGTGTCATTTGGCTGATGTTTCCTGGTAGATGAAGAGACTTCCTGTTGTGTTTCTGCAGGGGGAGGGTGCTAGTCGGGAATGGCCGATGCTGGATTTGTTTGGCTTAGTGGAAGCTCGTTGGTTGGTTTCCAGCTCAGCTCAGGAGCTGGCATGTTCCCTCTGTGTGATTGTTTTGTTTCTGTCAGTGGGTTGACCCTTCGTGTGAGAGCAGAGGAAGAGGCTGGATTCTGCTGCTTATATTGTAGGAAATGAAGTCATGATGGCTTTTTCTTTATGGTGGCAGAAATAAGGAATGAAATGGTAGTTTTTCTATACCAACTTGTAAGCAGTCTTGTGAACTCGGAGACTGGCTCTTTGGCTACTCATAGGTGGTGAACAAATTGGAGGAGACAGAAAATCCTAAATCCAATTCATTAGTCTGAATGCCTAGTACATGTGAAAATGCTACTAATGAGTGTCTCATGCTTGGTCTTAAATTGTGTTGAAGATGATCTAATACAGTAACTGGTTGTTTCAGGTCTTAAATTGTTCTGCAGATGAAATAGTAACTGGTTGTTTCAAGTATATGCTTCTCTGTACACTGACAAACAGTGAGAAATTTAAGAAGGTCTGCAGAAGAATTTAGTTACTCCTGTTAATGTTGGATTGAATGCAGAACGGAGCTGACAGGATCTGTGGAATTAATCTGCTTTTGAATTGGTTTTCTGTTGTCTTAAGAGCAGAATAATGCTAACCAGTAAGTTAACTCTGCTCTTGTGGAATCTTTGGATCATGAATTACACTAAAACATGAATACTTTTAGAAGCAATACCCGAAACAGGTGTTACTTTTGCATTATCTTGGGCATCTTCATTTGTATCTAGAGCATTGCTAATATGTTCAGTGAAGGAACTGAGTGGTAGGAACGGTTGGAACTGAAACAGTGGGAACAAAAGTCAGTTATAGGAGGTATTCCTGAAATAGAGAGACACACTTCAGTAGATTTGGTACAAGAATATGAACTTTTTCTTTTAAAGTCATATCCAGACCTGAATTTGAATCTGTCAGGAAATGTGCAAAGTACTGCTTCCTCTAAATCCAGATGCTGTTGTAGAGATCTTAAGAAAAGAAGAACTCCATGTTTTGATTTACTGTATCATTGATGCTTTACATTTGGGATACTTTACATTACATATGTCCCATGAATGAAGTTGGTAGGGGAAACTTGTCTGCTCTTTTTGTGGCCTTTCTGTAGTAAATGTAGTGTCTTCATGGTTAAAGCTGATAGTCTGTATTTCAAGTGCAGACAGCAGTATTACCCATCAGGCTTTATTAACTGCCTGCTTTTTTTGTTATTACAATTGTTTTTAGTTCAGAGGAAACTTCTTTTCAAGTATTAAGCCGTTGTGGAGGACAGAATCACTTGTGTTAAAAGAAGCTTTGCACAGTAGTGGAACTATAAACCAAAGGAAGCCCTGGAACTCTGTGAACAGTATCACAGTATCTCAGAGCACAAACCGGTGATGGACTCTTCTAGACTCTAGGTGTACTCTGTTACCTGTACAGATATAAAAGTACTTCACTTCAACTTTGGTCTTTGCCCAAGTTGTGTTGCCTTTGTGTCTCTTGCCAACCCTGTCTCTGAGTTGCATTCCGTAATTGTTTCTTACTCTGCACTGCCACTTGCTAACATAAATGTGTGATTGCTCATTTAATATCTCCCTTTTAATTTCTGAAGAGAAATTCAGAGTCCCCCCATCTGGCGTTCATATAGATGCAAGGAAAACAAGGTGTTTTTTTCTTACGTTAAAGAGCTTTAATGTACAGTAGAAAGGGATTGTCAGAATAGTTTGTTGTGTCAGTATTTGGATACAGTATGTGAAAACCTGACAATGATCTTAATATGACTACATGTATGTATATAATAGGAAATGATTTCATTGGCTTTCCTTCATAGAAGGAAGGTGTATTTATACTACTGTTGCATTACTATGTTTTCTTCTTCAAGCTAGCACAAAACCAATAATATTTTTGTATATATACTAGAAGTTACTAATTTAATCTCAGCGTTCTTCATAACTATTAATTTATCCTACATAATTTCTTTTTCTACTCACACACTTAAACCAGATTATTGTATTTAAGTAACGTAGGATTGTTGCGAATTGAGTCTGCCATATTTTTAAAATCTCAGGATTATTTTTTTGAGGGAAATGTTTGGTTTTTTGATGTTTTTTTGTTATTTGTTACACCCATATGAATGTTAGAATATCAGGTTGCTTGATGTGTGCATTTCAAACATAAACAATATTGCCAAATGACTAAACTCTTTTGCTGTGGAATTTCTTACCAAACTCCAGGGGTTGTTTTTATATAATATGAATATATGGATGACAGTCTTGCAAATAAATCTGTGTCAAAATCTCTTTCCTAAGGATTTATGTTGTAGCCTGGTTGTAGATGCGAGTAATCCTAGCCCTGATGCTCAGTTAAGTTTGTATTTGCAGCTTTGTGTGAATTTGCAGGGGAAAACCAGCAAACTTTGTATCTTTTTTTCAGTTTATTATGGATTTCCTACTTAAGACCAGTTATTTTACTTACAAAGAGTAAGAGAACTGGATAGTATGAATTCATATGAATGAATGTCTTATCAAAATCTTAGATTTGTTATTTGCTTTTAGTTTTCTCTTAAAAAAAGACCTCACAATAACAAGTATCCATCATTTAAAGTGTCTCACCTGTTTTGCAGGTAAATAAATAGCAAAACAAATCACATATGTAATGTCACTGCTTTTGAATGGATATAATACTCTTCAAGCTAATGCTTTGGGGTTTTTTATTAATTCAACAAATTCTGCATAATTTTTTTAAGTGGAAGCTTTTTGTACGTAATTTCTAGTACCACTGTGATAGGATTTCAAGTGCAATGTGTAGATTTCACTTTGAGTTTCTTGACAATTAAAATGATGTGAGATCAACTATACTAAGCTTTTTATATCATTCATATCAGTAGTATTATAGTGCTGCTTATGTTTGCTGAAATATTTTGTCTTGTTCAAAACAGCTTGCTATGGAATTGTTCAAGTACCCACTGGACCGTGGTTTTGCAGGAAGTGTGAATCTCAGGAAAGAGCAGCCAGAGTGGTATGTGTTTTGTTTATTAAGTAATGCTGGTTATAATGCTTGTGTGGATAATATTTACCCAAGTGTTACAGTAATAGTAGAGAAGAGCTTACCTTTCTATTGTAATTCCAGCTAGGTGCTGTTCAGAAAGACCATTTTTCTTCCTAAAGTGGAAATACATAATTGTCTCTTAAATGTTTGGACAGTTTCAGGGACTCTGTGGTTTTTTACTTTTTAGGTGGTGGTTTTTATTTTGTTCTTTTTTTGGTGTTCCAACCATTTAAAGGATTTTGCTTTTGTCTATGATGTAGGTTTTGGCTAATTTTATCAGTTTAGCACTTGTATAGTTAGGTACAGGAAGGAAATAAAATCTCTGTCCAATTTTCTTTTAAGCAATTTTAGATTGCCAGTTGAAAACTTCAGTTTAGGAACACTTGACCAATGAGTAGTGTTGTTAATTTAAAAATCTAATGCTTACTTGGATAATGATACTTGCAACTGAAGAAGCATTTTCTTTCTCTGATTTTCAGATTTTTTATGTTAAATATTGGGAATTCCGATAATGCTTTTTTCTTTTTTTCACCTTGATTATATGAGGTTTCGTTTTGGTCAGACTTGTATGTTGTTAGATCAAACTGCATGATATCAGGCATTTTTAGAAAAGGAGAATCACATTTCTTCCTAATTGGCACTTTTTAGTGTGTGTTCCAGAAAAACATAAAGTGAGAAAAGTGAGAGTATTTGGAAAGACTGAGCTATTCCTTTGCCTCTGAAAAAAAGTTTAATTGTACGAGAAGGTGGTGTAGCATCTTAGGGCAGTGTGTAAACTGTTTCTGACTTTTCATATCTAAAAGCAAATGAAGAGTCAGGCACCAAATTTTCAGTTACTGTCAGTGTCTGTTGGAGTGTTTACATGAGCTGCTTGCTGTATCTATTTCCTTTTCTAATTTAAAGTACTATAGAAATGGTGGGAAGACTTAATGCTGTATGAATTTTTGGCACAGGTCTAAAGAATCTCGTTCTTCTTTTTCCCAATTTGCCGCTAATGTTTTCATAATGCCCTGGTAATCGAGACCTTGTTACTTCTTGGAAAGCAGACCTGTTGGTGGGAGAAAGAAGGGATTGATTTCTGTGTGCTCTTCAAATACTTGTCAACAGAAAAGAAAACCCTTTCTGAAGAAAAGCTATTTCTTTCTTTTCCTGGGAAGACCATCAGCAGTGTAAAGTTTTAAGAGTGGCATTTTTTAGTGTTGCTGAGTTTGATATCTACACATTAATGGCAAAGTTAAAAATATGAAGAAGGGGGAAAGAGAGCTGGTGGCTATAAAGAGGATTTTTCAGATGCATGATAGGGAATCCTCAGTAGCATTTAGAATATAGTTATTCCTGGCTTCTTGTGGCATAAGAAATGAAGAAGAACTGTACAGAGTTCTACAGTAAATGATGTCTTACTGTATTCTGATAATTTCTTGAGTTTACCAATGAGAATTGCTTTGATAGAGATATTGCTTGTAATTAACTGAATTCTCTGCCTGGTATATTCTGTTCTTGTTTCCACTGAACAGGGTCTGTTTAGTTGAACAGGTTGATTGCTGATTTTGTTTTGAAAAAAAAATCCCATTTGTAATGTAGTGTAGATTTAAGTGGTTCTCAGATCAAACTAATTGCATGTGAGGTATAATAGATTAATAACAGCTGAGGTTTTAGCATGTTAGTTAAAAACATGGTGACTGTATTTGAGGTGCGTCTTGGAGAAGATCTTAACATTCAGAAAGTAAACTGAAGTCTTGACTTCAGTATGGAATTTGGAACTTTAACCAGTTTGTCAGACACAGAAGTTTTATTTTTTATATCAGACACAGAAGTTTTATTTTTTATATCAGACACAGAAGTTTTATTTTTTATATCAGACACAGAAGTTTTATATTTTTTGCAAAAACAAACATGGTCATCATCACTGTATGAGACTGAAACTTAAGTTTTCCTCTTGGTTTTTTTGTCTCTAAACAAAACCAGAATTAAATTTATCACATTACATTTAATATGCTTCTGCTTACTTTTAATCTTAAAAACATCTCAGTCCTGCAACTAAGGCATATTTTTCCATGCTGATGCTCCCTGTGTTGTGTGTTTTTGGGGTGTGGGGGTTTTTGTTTTTTGATTTTTTTTTTATTTTTGTTTTGTTAAGCTGCAGTTACTGGGCAAATAAATTAATTCTGATAAGAAACTGTAGTTAATTGTTCACACTTAAGTTAGGCTTGCTTTGATGATGGAAAGATCTAGACTGACTTAAGAGCACATAACCCAAGTTGGTGGGTCCCCAGAGAAGTTCACTTAACTGCAGATTAGGGCAGTTGGCTTCCCATGTACCTTCACCCATTATACACTGATATGTACTGTGTTCCCTTTCTTCTGTGTGCTGCTGCTAAGGTACATACTGGGTGTGAGTAAAAGTGGTGGCTGATTTTTATTTTTCAGACATACAAGCCTCCTGGCTGGTTGACTTCTGTGATTTTGTTGGTGAGGTGGTAGCAAGCATCTTGGGTTTTGAATGGTCAATCATTAGTTGGAAAGTGCTGTTCTGTGCTGGACAAGACTTACTGAGTTTTGGCTCCAACCAGGTCATGTTTTCCTGTTGTTTGAGAGAATCACTGATTTTTCATAAACCTGAACTGTTTGGATAATGGACATATTGAGGCAACTGTGTAAGTTTTTAGCTATTGCTTGAAAAGTCTTAGTTTTCTCTAAATTAGGTAATTTATCTTAGCTGACCTGTGGTGAGCTTGGAACGTGAATCTCTGCAAGATGGCTGGCAACTGCTCCCAGCTTTGTCTATGTCAGCACTGGCTCCTATTACCCTGCATAGTGGGCCCTTTTAGTGTCTTCAGATGTACCTGAACTTCTGAGTCAAAAAACAGGGCAGATACAAGTTGATGCAGGAAAAGCTAATGTTGGGGTCTGTGTGAGGATCTATATGGAGTAGTAGGTAAAGAGCTTTGGGTCCTGGCTTGAGAAATGGCATGGTGTGTATATATTGTCCAAGGGCTGATAGTTCTGGTATCCAAAGAGAGACTGGAGAAACTAAGTTTAGGAATTGTAGCACAACTGTTGTTCAGAAAGACCTTTTTTTCCTCCATAATCCTGTTATGTGTCAGACCTCTTCCTTGATGATCTGGTGTATAAATAGACCATGTGTTTATGGTTTACTATAAGCTACCACTGTTCATACTCATCATGAAGGAGCTACAGTAATCCGTGTGATAGAGATACCAGGCAGCACAGAAGTGTTCAATGCTCGTAAGATTAGCTTGGTTGGGTTTTTTAGCTGTGTGCAGAGGTGTTCCTTGTGAATCCAGCTTGATTCAGAGACACCAGGAGATCTCAGTGCTGAACTTCAGAGTTACGAATTACTATTACTCTAATGTCATAAATGTGGTGTTTTTTTCCCTTGCCATTTCTGTGTTTTTTTTTGTTTTTGTTTTTTTTTTTTTTTTTTTTTGATGGAGTGTGCTATGAAGTTGAATGCAGTCCTGGCCCAGAACTGAGTCAGCGCATTTGTGTGACACTACAGCTTGTCTAATAAGCCACCTGGATTTTAGTCCTGGGGAATGTGTTGAGGGGGCTGTGGAGCTAGTCAGTAAGGCTTGAGATAGTATCCATCTGGATCTCAGCACAGTCTGGCATAACTGGAGTCTCTGTGCTTGCACATGTGTTTCTTGGAACTTGGTGTGGAGACAGAAAGACTGTCGTTACAGAGTAAGTTTAGATCATACAGTACTTAGTACTGAAGGATTCAGGGCAGTAGAAATGCAGCTTACACTGTTTACCTCCACGCTCAGTTCACGAACATTGTGCACTCATAGTGGTAAGTTCCTGCTTGTTGTCCTGCCAGACCTGAGCTGTTCCTGCATCTGCTGCACAGATGACCCACATTCTGAATGCTTGAGTTTTAATTTCTTTTTTAAAAATCATTAATATAACAACGGTTGTAGCTCTCTCCAAATCTTCTTTTTAAAAAAAATTTTCATCATGTGCATCTACAAATTTTTTTTTTGTGGAGTTGCTCATAAGAGTTGTTTGATGTATCCGTAGTTTAACACCTCACCCCCCAGCATTATGTAGTATAAAACAACCATAGGGGTAGTATTACTTGCCTATTACCTAAACAGAAAGAAGCAAAAGAGGAGGAACTAGGAATGTAGCCTTTCAGTATGCAGACAGGTTTGTGATCAGAGCTCTGACAGCTCTGGCTCAACAGGCTTCCTGGAGGGGAAGTGGGATCTCTGTGGTTATTACACCCATATTTGTAAACTAGAGTGAGTGCTGATACATATAGTCACAATAAAGGTGAACTAAACTTTTAGGAGAAAACTTGCTGTTTTCTTTTTTCTTCAGTTTGAAATACTGTCCACCAATAAGGACAAGTATACTATGCAGTCTCTGTGAGGATATCTCTTGAAATAATTCTTTAAGAAATTTTGAAATGAATGTTTCTTTAATGTGTGTCCATAATTTTTCATGAAGGACACTTTATATAAGAATATTACTACACCTACTTTTGAGAATACTGTAACAAATATTAGTAAAAAAATTGCTTTAGTTTTGGGTGTACAACAGAAAGATTGATCTGTGTGCTTTTGTTATTTGTATGGCTTTTACAGAAACGAAGTCTTATCTTTTATGAATGACTGTACAGTCTAGAAGGCAGCGAATGTTAGTTTGTAACTGGATATCTTGAATAAAAAGTCTTCCTAAAGGTACTTACACAGAACATGTTGTATTGGGTTTGTATGACAAAATTTTGTTAGCGACGGGGTTACAGGAGTGATTTCTCTGAGAAGCTGCAGAAGGTTCCCCTGTGTGTGACAGAGCCAAAGCCGCTTGGGAGGGACCCGCTGCTGGCCAAGGCTGAGCCAATCAGCAACTGTGGCAGTGCCTCTGAGATAACACATTTAAGAACAGATAAAAAACCCCTGAGCAATAGAAACTGCAGCCGGAGAGAGGACTGAGAACATGTGAGAGAAACAACACTGCAGACACCAAGGTCAGTGGAGAAGGAGGGGGGGGGGAGGAGGTACTTCAGGCGCCGGAGCTGAAATTCCCTTGCAACCGGTGGTGAAGACTCTGGGAAGGCAGGCTGAGATTCCCCTGCAGTCCATGGAGGCCAACAGCAGAGCACAGATCCACCTGCAGCCCATGGAGGACCCCACAGCAGAACAGGTAGATGCGTGAAGAAGGCTGTGATCCCATGGGAAGCCTGCAGTGGAACAGGCTTCTGGCAGGAATTGGGGACCCATGTAGAGAGGCCCATGCTGGAGGAGGTTTGCTGGCAGGACTTGTGTGACCCTGTGGGGATTTCATACTGGAGCAGTCTTCCCATGGGACTGCTTTCCGTTGGAGGGGCTCACGCTGGAGCAGTTTGTGAAGAACTGTATTCTGTGGGAAGGACTCATGTTGGAGAAGTTGGTAGAGGAATGTCTCCTGTGGGAGGGACCCAACGCTGGAGCAGGGGAAGAGTGTGAGGAGTTCTCGCCTGAGGAGGAAGGGTCAGCAGCGTGTGATGAACTGATCACAGTTGCCATTACCCATCCCCCTATGCTGCTGGGGGGGAGGAGGTGGTGAAATGGGGATTGAAGTTGAGCCTGGGAAGAAGTGAAGGGTAGGGAGAAGGTGTTTTAAGATTTAGTTTTTATTTTCTCATTACTGTACTTTGATTTGATTGGTAATAAATTAATTTTCCCCCAAGTTGAGTCTGCTTTACCCATAACTGTAACTGGTGAGTGATCTCTCCCTGTCCCTGTGTTGACCCAGGAGCCTTTTGTTCAATTTCTCTCCCCTGTCCAGCTGAGGAGGGGAGTGATAGAGCAGCTTTGAGGGGCATTTGGCATCCAGCCAATGCCCATCAATTTACTACAGACTGTCTTGGTACCACAGATGGGGCATGAGGAAGTCAAGATAAGGGTGGTAATCGGGAGAGGTAGTGAGCAAAATTTGACTGAACAGAGCTAGAGAGAGAAAAACAGAGCTAGAGAGAGAAAAGCGTAATCATTGTGGAGAATGTGTGTTGTTCTCATTGGGGTAAAGGTGAAAATTCGTATTTTGAAATACTGTTGCTTGAGTGATGTGTATTTCTCATCCATTACATAGTAGGTGAGTGTTGTTGCTTTGCATTTCATGAGTACAAGAAAATACTTTTTCCCATGCAATATGTGTTGGTGTATGCAGTGAATACAGACCCATAACTTTATTGTGCTGCAGTTCAGAAGATTACAGACTTGCTTAGCATTGTGTAGTGTCTGGTCATCCAGGTTAGGAGCACAACAAGTGCAGAAGGTGCCGCAGAAGTGCAGTGTAGTTTCTGTGTGCTTTCCCCTGCATATCAAAGCGGGAGTATTAAAGCCATTTCTGATTGTACTTCCTTCATTGTTTTTTTTTGAGTGTGCTGTGTTTTTCCCTTCTTGTATGCATATTTGTTACTTGGTTTCTAAATATACAGCTGAGTTCATAAACTTACTTGAAGCACTTCATTACAGCACAAAAGGTCTACTACCTTTTTTTTTCAAGTTTTGATTAGCTACAATTTGCCTAAACGTACATGTAATTTGTGCAGTAATTTATAATTACATTATGCTAATTATGGATACATACAGTATTCAGGTTTTAAAACAGTGTTCCATCGCTCAAGTACTACTTGATCCAAAATATTTTAACATAGATATCAATACAGCAAGTACTTTAGTAAATGGTCTAAAGGTTCTGTGGCAAAATTATGAATTAAAGTGAGACTAGAGCAAAACACTTCCCCTTGCACGAATCGCTTAATTCTTATGTGGAAATGTTTTATGACTGTTTGTTCCGTTGTATTCACTGGCAGAAGTAATGTCTAAAATAAACAAGGAGTTCCTCAGCTATGAGAAACCTTACTTAAAATGCATGCTAGGAATCTTTAGGATAAAACTGTGGTATGTTGCAGAAGAACACTGAAGTGAACTATTACATACTGTATTTTCTTTGTGGAGATTGAATTGGGTCAGTAGCATACTTTCAGGCTGGTAAGAAAAACTTGGATGTCTAATTGGAAATGCAATCAAATGTAACAGGCATTTCTCATAGCCCCCTGATGCTTTCCACTAAGAATCAATATGTGAATCTTAAAAACTTTGTGTATGTTTATATTCTGGATTCTTACAACATCTAGCAGGGCTTACTAGTCTCTGATATGTAGTGGGAGATTTATGGTTTTGGACTTCTGAAGTTGGAGTAGCCAGATCATGATATGGGCTGTGTGTCATCACCATGTTACACTGTACTCGATGTTCTCTCTCTTCTAGTTATCTTACATATATTGAGTAAAAGTATGTTGAAACGTCACCTGTAGCATGTACTGACTGGATGATCCTGTGTCACGTTAAAAGGGGCAGAAAAGAAGAATTTTCTGTCCAACTTGTATTAATATATTTTTTGTCTATCAGTGTCCAAGCCCCAGGAGATGAAAGCCTTTTAATGTCCAAACCAGTCTGTTAGCATCTCACCTAATGAGACTCTTCACTTAACAGGTTCGCTGAGACGGACTTTTGATACTCTTAAGCGGAGTCCTTTTTATATAAGGACTGCTCTTAATAGCGGCAGAAAAACCCCTCAGCAGGTTTCTCCTGTGAGTTATTTTGCCATCAGTGAAACTGTCAGCACCTAAAAACGGACTCACTCTAACAGTTCACTAAATAACATGTTTATTAATAAAAGTTTGTGACAGTTGATGGGGTTTGTTGTGTCTGGAATAGGGTCCAACTGCAAAAACACACTTAAACTATGTAGTAATAATAATAATGCAAACCATAGGCACACACCCTAAAGCAAAAGCAACTTACAAATAAGTAAGACAATTTACAAAGAATAAGTAAAGCAAAAAACTTAAGTGCACAATATAAAGCAAAATCAACTTACAAAGAAGTAATAAGTAAAAATTTTAAAACGCTATGGAGCAAAAGTAAAATTAGTGTATATGTATAAAGCAGTTGTTCACCTTAAGGTGTCCTGAGAAGGTGGAGGAAGAAAAGGTAGCCCATTAGTTACCTTCACAGAGTTGATGGAACTTCTCCCCAATTTTTGCTTATGCCCACTCTCTCACTCTCTTTTTATACCTTTTTCTTTAGGCAGTTTGAGTGGCTATAGTCAGTAAACTAATTTTGGGGTGATAGACAGATGAAATAGACCCAAGGGTCCACTTCTGAGTTCCCAGCAGCCAGGACGTTTGCAAAAAAAGGCTGTGTTATATCCATATCACTCCTCTCTTCAGTTTAATCCTTTATGAGTTTCTGGGAATGTCTCCCCAGGTGCTGGGGTTTTTCAGGAAGCCATCCGGAGAGGTTTTTTTCTTCTTTTGTATGGCCTTATCTATCACCTTACAGTCTTGGAAGAATGCTGATTTGCATGTTGAGTGCCTCTAATCTTCTTGTCATAGTGTGCAAATTTATTATCTGTAGTAGATGTTTTTGACAGAGCTAACCTGAATCTGCATATATTTTTATCTGATGCTTTGATAGAAAGAACTAGGTTGAGTCTCTTTAATTTATCCAGGTATAAACCCCAAAATGCTTCAGGTACTCAGTCTGTTTTTCTTTTACTTGTCAACTGTCTGCTTTAAAAAAAAGTTCTTTCCTTCTCCTGGGACAGATGACTGAATAGACATGGGGCAGAGATTTGGCAAATTTGTCAGCATCAAGAAAGGGTTATTTGAAGATGGAGATGACTTAATTTCCTAAGTTGTCAAGTTGCAGAACATAGCACTTTGGAAGAGAATAACTGACAGCATGCGTTCGTTTGCTCTATTAGTGGTGTCAGCCAGTTGGGGATTCTTGGATGTGGCAGAAGATCTTTTGATTCCTGTTGGTTCTTCACTGTGGTTTATAAACGCTGGAGTCTGGTGTGAATCATAGGTTGGAATCATTAGAACTTTTGTTTACTTCTCTTTGGATACTTTGAAAAATTCTCTAGTTAGCTACTTGCTGACTTCTACTTCAAATCATTGCATTGTTGTAAGCTATCATTTATAGAGCCATTTAGATCAAAATAGTGAAGGTGGGTGTTTTGTGAGTTTATAGGTAAGGTCTTAAGATACTACAGGTTAAGACAATTGATAAGGTATATTGCTGTCCCATTGTAGTTTAGAAACTAAAGAAAATGTGGATTTGGTTTTGTAGACAGCAGTTTCTTCTTTGGCTGGATCATGTATTTCTGAAGAAGCTTTTGGAAAAGGGGTGTGCAGTTCATCCTTTTTGCTGTATTGAGCAGGTGAAAAATGAACTTCTGACTCTGGCAAGTATTACAAAGCATGGGTGTTAAAATAGAAATAAACTCTAATGGGAATTTTCAGACTACCTAACTGATTTTAAGGAAAAAAATACACTTGAAGGAAAGACTTCAGGGGCTGAGAGGTGGATCTTCTCTGGTTAGTCTTTGTATGTTGGCAGCAGTGATTTTGCTTCCGAGAAGATGGCTTGAAGGAGTGACAGGAAGGATGAGATGTCACTGTGTTCTGAGGGCTGGGGTAAGTTATTGCCAGCAGATGTAGACATGGTCAGTCTGGTGCACATCCTGTTGCTGGGTCTATTCTTGTGCAAACTGCCTGTGAATTCTCATCTATTGATAGAATTTATGCCAAGATCTAAATTTCCTGATAAAAATGTCTTGGCACCAGCATACTGGTTTGCACTGCTCTGGAAATTATCTGTGGGTTTTTCTTTTTGTTGACGGATCTTGGAAAAACTGTTCTTTTGTAGGCTTTAAGGTATTTGTTTTACTGTAGATAGCCTCTGATTAGCTGAATTGGAGTTAGGTTTTTTATTAAGTAATTAGTTGTCTCCTTAATTTCAGTTAGCACACTTATTGAAGTGTCTTTGGAGTATGGTGTCTCTTTACAGATGGAGCTATGTTTGCACTGGTTGTTAGTACCATATTTGCCTGAATCTAACACAAATTAATCACTAAAATTATCCCATTTTTTTCTGGGTTTATTGGGGGAAAACAATTTTTCCTCTTTTCAGTGTTTTACATCGCAGTGTACATGTGTTATTTTTTTTCTTATCAAAGAAAAGACATTAGGGTAAGAGGGATGTGGAAAGTATAAAAGGAAATTAAAAAATATGAGACTCTTTCCTCTGGAGAAAATGGAATACTCGTTTCACATCCTTTAGGGAAGAAGGAAAATAACAAAAACGTTTTGAGCTTAAAAGATAGTTTTTCATCAAAAAAAGTGAATGAAGAGCTTCAAATATTTATGTATAGGTAGGATGATGTATGTGCAGCATTGGTATCACTGAATCTCTAGACATGATTTGTACTAAACTTGATATCCCGAGCTGTTAAAGCTGTTTTCTAGATATCTTTTTCGTTTCCCGGGACTTTTGTGTTTTTGACAGCAATGAGTATGTGTTTGTCAGCATTAATTGTTTTACATTAACTAAAATAACTACCTATATTGAGATCTTTACCCTTTTAAACCACGTTTTAGACCTGTGTTAAGATATAATTAAGGCATTATATTACTATTAAGGTATTATTATTATTAAGGTATTATCTGAAGTAGTGCTATGTAAGTAGTACTATATGTATATCCATAGCATATTTAAAGTCTGTAGAGTTGGGATTTTTAGATGCATGTATGTTTCTTTCTGGTAACACCCAAGGATAAAAGAAAATGTTGTGGAATACTGATAAAGGCAGGTGAAGCTGTAGCACAAAACTTGGGAGATGAGTACCTAGACACAGTCAGTTGTGCTGCAAGGCTTTTGCAGCTACTGATTAATGGGAGTCAGGGCTCAGAGCATCAGGGGCTGCCAGTTGGAAAGCCATTGATCAGAAACTAACCCTCTTAATCAGCTGCTTTGCTTTGCTTACCTTTGGAAATCTGTCCATATGCTGTGGTGAAGTGTATTGAGTTAATGCATTTAGATATATATAGAAACACCCAGTGCATTGCATGCTGTAAAATAGATGTATTTGAAAGCAAATTCAGAAGTAAAGCAATAAAAGGACTTCTGCTTGACAATTGACTCTTTCCTCCTTAGGTTAATTTAAAAAAAGTCATAAGAATTTGATGGATTCATAGAATTAAACAATGGTTAAGGTTGGAAAAAGCCTAAGATCATTGAATCCAACTGTTAACCCAGCACCATTGTGTTCACTGCTAAACCGCGTCCCTAAGTACCACATCCACATGTCTTTTGAACGCTTCCAGGGATGGTGATTCTACCGCTTCCCTGGGTAACATGTTCCAATGCCTGACCACCCTTTCAATGAAGAAATTTTTCCTAAAATCTAAACCTCCTTTGGCGCAACTTGAGGTTGTTTCCTCTTGTCCTATTGCTTGTTACCTGGGAGAAGAGACCGACCTCCACCTCCTTTGTCCTCCTTTCAGGTAGTTGTAGAGAGTGATAAGGTCTGCCCTGATTCTTCTTTTCTCCAGGCTGAACACCTCCAGCTCCCTCAACTGCTCCTCATCAGACTTGTGCTCCAGACCCTTCACCAGCTTTGTTGCCCTTCTCTGGACACGCTCCAGCACCTCAA
>JAYRBT010000082.1:17799902-17833555 GCA_036023395.1 Myiotriccus ornatus | reverse complement strand
GAGGTGCCGTGGGAAACAGAGTCAAAGGCTGTACTGAAGTCCAGGTAGACACATCCAGAGCCTTTTCCTCATCCACTAAGCAGGTCACCTTGTCACAGAAAGAGATCAGTTTGGTCAAGCAGGACCTGCCCATGCTGGCTGGGCTTGATTTCCCTGGTTGTCCTGCACATGCTGTATGATGGCACTCAAGGTGATCTGCTTCGTGACCTCACCAGCACTGAGGTCAGGCTGATAGGCTTGTCACTTTCTGGATCGTCCTTCCATCCTTTCTTGTAGATAGGTGTCACACTTGCTAACCTCTAGTCAACTGTGAACCCCTGGTTAGTCAGGGCTGCTGGTAAATGGCTGAAAGTTGCAAGTTACTCCACCAGCTCCCTCAGTAACCTCATGCGGATACCATCCAGCCCCATGGACTTCGAAGTGGCATAGCAGGTCGCGGACCATTTCCTTCTGGATTATGGGGTCTTGATTCTCTTCCTCATTTCTGCCTTCCAGCTCATGTTTTCACTAAAATGTGAACTAAAATTTGCAACAACAAATGGATTTAACCATTCTTCTGTTTAAATAACAAATAACAGGAGCAGCAGAATAAAATGTTTTGTCTGACAACTTTTAACTCTTGTTGATGGAAGAATTGGAAGAGGTTGTGTCAGATTTCAAGAACTATGATGCTGATTTTATGTAACTTCCTATTTTGTTATTTGTAACTTTATAGATCATTTATTGCAGTGTCTTGAAGTTGTTTCTTTCAGTTAAATACTGTTGGGGTTTGGCTTTTTTTTTTCCCCCTGTTGTCAAACAATATGAAATAGTAATTCTGTGATCAAAAACTACTTTGGAGAATAAAAACTGTTCTGGAAGTGTGTCATGCTGGGTACAGTACACCTTGGCAAGGAAAATAAGTTTCTAAACTAAACAGTTTGTGTATATGTCTGATGCCTATTAAAAATCTTGGAATATATGAGTATCAGGGAAATATCAAAACAAAATTGACCTAATAAATATGTTTGGATCTGGACCCAAGAAATCTGTCTATATTACTACCGACATCAAATTGATCTGTTTCAGGTGTGGTGTATGTTTTCTTAAAATTCATTTATTATTTCAAATAAGGCCTTTGATTGGACTTCCACTCTCATTTATAGCCAGTGTAGGTGATGCCGCCTCCTGAACCAGGGTAGTTATATCCTTCATATCCTTTCCCATCTCCTTATCTGTGTTCCTGTTACATTTGTTATCTGACATTGTTGCATATGGCCTTATGGAAAGGTAGCTCAAAGAAGTGATCTGGCTGGGAAAAAAAATTATTTTTAGGTTGCTGATTAGAATTTTCATGTAGTCAATTGAATGCTTTACCCAGAGCAAGGAAGGCAGAAGGAAGTACACAGCAGGGGATGGTCAGTGATCTTCTCCTGGCAGCAGTGTTCAATTATGTTACCTTAAAGAGAGCCTGAAGTAAAGTCAGCTGGAACTGCAGCCTGATTTCTAGGCTAAGTTTAAGGAATTGTGGTATGTTTAATCTGCTGTAGATCATCTTGTGTTATTTAGGTTAACAGGTCATATTGAGAGACACGTTTTATTGCCTCATTGCAATGCTGGGAATTCAGTCCTGCAGGACTTTACTTGGTTGACAGTCGTTATTCAGGTGAATGGTTCCATTGGCCTAGCTTGGACCGGAATTCAGTAAATTACTTGCACAAGAATTCTTTGACCTTCGTTTTCTTATAACAAGAGACAGCATATAATGGATGTCTGCAGATGATGCTTTATGAATGTGCTCCAAATTTACAGAACCCTGAGGGAAGAACAATGTTATATACCTATTATTATTTTTTTTCTTCTCTCCTACTTGTACAGTCTTGTTCCTGTCTCTGTCTTTCCTATCTGCCATGTGCCTTTTGCTCTTCATTCAGTATGAATCAGGTAGTCTCTTAGATTAAATCAGCTTCTCTATGCCTTTCTAGTTGAAAAATTGTTAAGAGTTAGGTTACCCAAAAAGATGTGAGTAATTAGATTTGGCTAATATTATCCACTGCTGGTTAAGGTAGCTCTTAGTCCTGGTTAGAATGGAAAGGCATTTTTATCTAAAATAGAGGGAGAACACTTTGTGCCACAATGCAGCGGAGCCAAGTTTGACTGTAACTGATTCAGTATAGGAAATTGGAACTATTTAGCTTATTCTTCTTATTTTTGCTTCCCAGTCTTGGAACTTTTTTCTGATGGATATCTTCAGTGGATACCTTGCATATTTTTTTTCAACTGTTCTTTATTTCTTCTCGGTTATTTTTACTTTTTTAATAATGTCAGGCGAATAAACGTTTCTTTCACTGTTTGCATGGGTCTCTCATGCTTCTGACCACTTTAGTTCTCTGCTGGGTGACGTTTTAAAGATTGGACTCCTTGGGTAGCAGTGGGTTTTTCATCAGGCCTGGGGAGTCTCAATTTGCCTGAACGCCAAGGTTATAGGATCAGTCTTAGTTTGCTTAATTAAGTTGCTGTTTATGTAGCTCAGAAGTGAGTTGTGACAGTCACACTGTCAGACTGTTCCAGCTGCACAGCTTTGAGTGGTTTTACTTTAATCCTCTATAGGAGACCTCATAGTCCAAAGCAGTTCCTGCTGAGAGTTCACCCAAGTTCTGCTTGAACAGAAGCTAGATCCACAAACTAGGCTCTTCCACCAAAGAGCTGCAAAAGTGAGATGTCCATGTTACACTCTGTAAGGGCAGGAAGGAAAGGGATGATATATTCTACAATTTCATTCAGTGTTTCTTCAGCCAGTATTTGTATCTTTTTCACTCCTTTTCAGATCTACTTCAGCTGACTGTACGTGCTGCACCTCCTTACTATGGAGCTAGTGCCCTTCAGCACACCAAAGGATGTGGTTATTCTCTTGGATCACAGTCAGCCTCTTTAGTGTTCACGTTTGCACAGCTTAACCTGCTGATGTTTATCTGAATTGTTGATTAGTCATAGCAGCTTGCTGTATTTATGCTGTGGTATCTTGTGAGTGTTGTGTGTGCTGCCTGCCCCCTCCGCCCCCCACAGCTAGTTTAGTAGTTCCCCACAGTGTTTTTGAATGCTCAGAGAATAAATCTGTGTCAGAAATCCTTTGCCAGAGATAAGACTTAAAACACACAACTGGAGAAAAGAACCCCACCATGCTCCATGTGCTCAAATATTAGAGACCATCTGTATGGATGGTCACATTATTCCATATACTGTGTTTCATCATCAGTATACATGACGAAAAGGTTAAAACTTTATTCCATCCATTTTAGAACTATTAATAAAGTGTAAAATAAAAGAATAATTTGCTAAGGGATGAGGTTTGCTGTTCCCACCTGGTAAAGCTACTGACGTTACTATGTGGTGTATATTGGAACTTGGCAGAGCAGAATTGGGTGACAGATTAGAATCTGCGAGTGTGGAGGCTGGGAAGGAGTTAGATTCGTAACCAAAGAAAGGAGTAGAAGGGATCACTGTCTGGTGTATGAGTTTACTAGGATGATACTTTATTTCAGATTGTACCCAGAATTCATGGTACCAGAAGTGCTCTGTGTCATTAGAGTGCAGATGTCACTGCAGAGTTGCCCATCTCTAACAGGGTAAGAGCTGAGTGCAGGCATCCTGATCCCTGCCAGTAGGAGGATACTCGGCAGAACTCTTTGCACTGAAGTTTCCTCCTGCTATCAAAGTTCCCTCCTCCACTTCAGTTTTCTGTCTTGCATCTTCTCTGATTGTAGCCAGGCCTGCAGAGAACTAATTGGGCAAGGCCTAGTGGACCTGAGTCCTTTTGGCAATAGGAGACAAAAATAAATCAGGTGAAGCTGAGCTCTGATGAGACTGAACGGAGTGTGCTTAACTCTTCTGCATAAAGGACTGGTTCAGTTTCTTGCAGCTTAGTGTCCTGGAATCATTTTGATTTATTTTGTGGTGAAGTTTGCTCAAGAAGCTTGCTAATTTTTTGATTACTAATGCTGCAGTGCTGTGGCTTCCTGTCTTCAGTTTTGCTGGTGCAGCTGATTGTGGGTTTATGCTTAAATTGCATCAGTGATGTAGCCTGAAATAAAAATGTTAAAAAAGTTCGTTTCACTCCATTTCACTGATCTGGTTTAAGGGGTAGACCTATAGAGATAGTTGTGTCAGCAGCTGAGGGAGTGGTGGAGAGAAGAAGAGAACCTCCTAGACTGGTTTTACCACTAGTGAAAATGTATGTCAAACTTCCACAGGCTTGCAGAGGTGGGGCAAGGTAGACTGCTAGGAGCTTCCCTGTCTCAGATATATCATCTTTTCTCAATAGCTTTAAGCTGCCAGCTTGCAGCTTTGGGGTGGGAACAAACTAATGCACTGTTACTGTCAATATATACCAGGCTTCTTGTGTTAGGAATCTGGTTCACTGTATGATACATTCACTGAAATGAAACTACTACTACTGTGTGTTTTGCAGCACTTCATATGTAATGTTTGGAGAGCCGAAGTGTTAAGATACAGTTTAGCTCGCATATATACTGCATATGTAGGATTTTGTTCAAAATGAACTGATCAGTTTGTTTTAGTGTCTTGACTTTAGAAAAAGAAAAAGGTGTAATGCTCCCAGTCTACAGGCATCTTAGGGAATGATGCAGAAGTTTTCAACCACTTTTATATCTTAATTTCACGGTAGACTTAATGCTGCCTTTCAGTACATTGCTGCTCATTTTAGCGAGTGAATGTAAGGGAGAGATAAGCAAAGCAGAAAACGAATCCTAAAGATTCTTCTTTCTGTGTGCAGCTCTTTATGCCAACAAACTGAGCAAAAATAATTTAAGAATTTTTCTCTTCTGCTTGTTGTGAAAGCCTCTTTGCTGCTAATATAAATTTTTTTAGAGGTTAAGAGACTTAGTCCTAAAGGTTAACATAGTCATCAAGATGTTCTTTAGCCATATGAATTTCAGGAATGGAATTTCTGGTTGCTCGCACAAGTTTGCACAGTCTGTTTCCGAGGCACTTGTAGCATCATAGACTCCTGTATCTGCTATCTTGTCAGGTAGCTGGTAATGGAGAATAGCACTGTTCAGGGAGCATGGAGAAAACCTGTCTGGCTGCCAGGTGCTCCTCTCCATTTGGAGGATGTGGTGTTAAGTTTGCATCTGATTATCAGACTATTTTTGCTTTGCTTAAAAAGCTTGTTAAGGTGGTATGCTTTGAGTTGTCCCTAATCTGGGAATACCTAAAGTTTGCAATAAGGTGATTCCCAAGTATAGGATGTCCTATAATGATATTCCTTTGCATGTCATTTGGAGCAGTTGGAGTGGAATGTGTGTCAAACCTGTTCCCTTTCTGTGATCTCCTGTATGGAATTGGTTCACACTGCCCTAGGATATTTGGAGATAAGCTTGATATTAGGAACTTGATAGGAGGCAGTGGTAGCAGAAAGACTGTTCTGTTGTGACCTTGAAGTATGTTGGAAGAATGTTATATCAAAATGCTTATTTCCAGACATTCAGTCTTGAAGAATTTTAGGGATGAGTCAACTTCTGACCTCCTTTTTCTGAGGCAGAAAATGAGGGGTTTTTGGGCTCTCAGAATAAGTGAGAGTCAGCAGAGACTGTGCAGTCAGCGGTGTGTGCACATGTGCTCATTATGTCCATGGCACACCTTTGTGATTGAACACCTTGGTCAATACAGACATCCTAGGAGAAGGGAATAATGGTAGGGAGTTTTTGGACCGTGTCCAAGTTTCTCAGCATGTAAGTCTACCCCATGCTTTAGTTTTTGGAGGCTTGTCTCCAGAATTTCAGGGTGTGGAATCCAGGAATAAAACCTTGGAGGTAGAGCAGCAAGTAGCTTTAATATATGTCATAGTTTCAAGATCTGGAGGAGAAAGCCTCATTTGTCACAAACCAATATTAATATTCAAATAAAGATTAAGGGGAAACACACCCATTCACTTTTAAAGAATGGTAGCTTCCTTAATGTCAGTTATTAGCTTTGATGTGTGTGGTTTCTTTTTTCAATGCTTCTGTGATCATTCCATTTTTTTATTTTATTTTTGCTTTTTTTCCTAGAGATGTGAATTATGCCCTCATAAGGATGGTGCTTTAAAGAGAACAGATAATGGGGGTAAGTTTTATTCTTACTTTTTGTGAACTCTCTTATTTTGTATGAGGGAAATAAATCTGTGGGGAAAAAAAATGATAGGAAACCTAAACATAAGCAAAAACACTGGCTGGTTTGGAAAGAGATAACTGTTTTACAGTAACCTTTATTTGTCCAATTTAGGTTGAATTTAGTTTGAGAACATTTACCCTTATTCTTAGTTGCATTTTTAGGAAAAAAGAACAGAAGAATGGCATTTTAACATAAGATTTTAATGTGTAAAATGGCTAAATTTTAAGTGTATTTAGTTGGAGCCTGAGCATTTATAGAAAGCTGTTGAAAGTGCACCATTCACGGAGGAAAGTGGAATCTTTATGTCTATAGCCCAGACTAAATGCACCAGTGCATTTTCAAAGGATGGCTCTTTCATGCCTGATTTACTAATAGGTTCTGTAACAAAGAAGTTAGAGCTGGAAAACTGCAGTAGTGATTAGTCCTCCTTTGCATCTTTCCAGTTTCACTGTTCAGGTTATCATCAGTTCTCCTCCTGCTGAGTAGAACTGCTAGAGAAGGTATCCACTGAGTAGCCTGTCTTGATTATGTTTATACTAATAGCTGGGTGATATGTGAAAAATTGCAATGAACTTTTCAATCACTTCTGAAATCCCTTCTCTCTTTACTAGATATTTCTAAACTCCCATCCATCGTTTATCTGTAAATAGCCTTGGTCAGTTTGATACTGAGCCCTTTTGTCTTGTGAGAGGAGAAAGTGTTGTTCCGGATTATGGATTTCATTCGGACAGTCTATGTAGTCTGCATAGTCTATGTCTGTGTAAATTGTATTCTGCAGATTTAATGCTGCATACATAATATTCAGGCTAATTATACCTTAGCTTAGTGTTGATGCAGCTTGATATTTCTGTTGCAGTTGAGTTGCAGGAACACAGAGCCTGCTCATTTTTGGGCTGATCTAGCCTTGTCTACTCTTGGACTGCTTCATTCAGTATATGCTCCAGGTTTACTATTCTAGTGTCTGCTCTCTTGCACACCTTAGTGAACTTGGTGCTGTGTGTGTGTGTTGGGAGATTGTATTGAGGCTGTGTTGTCATGTGTTGTGTCAGTGAAACTATCATCTTAATTAGCAGCCCAGTACTTTAGTCTTATTCCTTTTCCTCAGTATTCCTTTCAAGAGAGGTTGATACATGGCAGTGTTGAATTAATTTATTCAGAAATGGCTGCTGAACACTTTCTTTTTTAGAAAATAGCTGATAAGAAAGCCTCAAATCAATTGAAACAGTAAAATTTGTGAAGTGTTTTCAGGTAATATTCAAGTAGCATTTGGGAATGCTTTGCTGTTGTCTGTGTTGGATTTGAAACTTTTTCTTTGCATAAAATCTTGAGAACTTATTTTGATGGTGTGCACTGAAGATCTGAGCATCCTATTAGTTATCTCCCTTATGGCTCTATTATAATTATAAATTCTTGTCTGAAACTGAGTTACTGTATAAGATTGAAATGATTTAAGTAGCAAAGACGTTACAGTGTACTATAATTTTAATGCCCAAGTATTTTCATCAGGGAAAGCTCCATAGTGAAAATTTCATAGGGTGAGTGGCTTAAGAATTTATATTTCCTTCTGAAAACATCCAGCCTTAGTAACAGACCATGTCCATGGTGTTGAACATAGCAATGGACCAAATGTCCTTTAAATAACAGATTTACAGAAGGATACTAACCTTGCAAAAAACAAACTCTGACTGGTGTTGCATTTCAGGAATCTACAATCTACATTCTTAACCTGAACTTTCCTGTCAAAGAGTTGTCTAACAAGATGTTGTGTCAGATTTTCAGACTTAAAGAATAAAGGTTGAAGATCATGTACTGGGCTTTCCAGTTGAAAATGGCATTTACAGTATGTTAATACTTAATTTTTTTTAATGCTGTTATACCATTTATTGCCAAGTGAAATGATAAAACAATGCAGGTATTCCTGAAGAAACTTTGAAACAAAGATTTCTGATAAAATCTTGTAAGGATCTAGCTTTATAAACTTGTAATTATGGAGTCTTCTCTAAGTATAGAAGTAAATGGCCTTAGATTTTCAGGACAAGTGAAGAAATTGCTAATTTTACGTCAGTGATATAAAGTTATACTTCCTTCTGTCCTCTGGCAACAAGTAACTTCATTTTGTAGCCAGAAAACCAACACAGTTTTTGTTTTGAGTATGCAGATAGCTGAGCTCACACGTGGTCTGCTGCTCTTGTAGATTTTTTTTTTTTAACAGTCTTCTGGATATTTGCTTTTTAATAAGGTGAAGAAATGTAGTTTGGGCCTTGAAGCTATTTTCTTTTATGTCAGGAATCTTAATGGTCTAGTGAGCTTTTACTATAGGGTTCCATGATTTTCTTAACCGGTGGTGAGATGCTGTTACTGCATGGAGTCATTTCCCTGGCCCAGCTGCCCGTGCTGTTGCTGGTGTAAGGGAATGGCCAGGCCTGTTCTTTGAGCAGCGGCCTGTACATTGACTGCCTTCACTCACAGTCACACAACCGTAGCTGAAAGCAGTCTAATCTTACAGCCCTTCTGTAAAGGTGTTATCTTGCCTTTAAGAACTCTAGGGCACTGTAATGTGTGACAAAGTAGTTTGGGAATCAAACTTGTGGTTTTTATAAGTACTTGAAATGAACTATAGGTATTTTTAATTGACTATACATTATGGTTGTGTATGGTGTGATTGTGTTGGTATTCTGTGAAGGTTTTTGTCCCTCTCTCCTACCCCCAAATGGTGTGAGGTTCCTTTGTGTGCATTTTTCCTCCTGTTCCCTCTCCTTTTACTGGCCTGTTGCTGCTTATCTGACCTTCTGGAGATCACCTTTTCATTAGATTTGCTTTTTAGGTTCTACATTTCTGGTTGGAGCCATCTACTCTGCCTTGCTTGTGCTTATCAGTACAGTTGCCGAAGGTTAATGTTGGGTTCTCTAGTATCATCTGTGGCAAATACAGAATTACGCTTTTCAGTGATACCTTAAATGCAGTTTTCTTGGAGCAGTATTGTCATGGATCTCAGAACTTAAAAGTGACAACCTGAGATAGTAAGAGGAGAGGAGCATATCGTGGATGCTGAATTAACATTTGGCCTGCTCTTTTTATCGCTACGGTCTAGATTCTTGGGAAAGTTCTCATGTGCCTTCTCCGAATACTTTCCCAGCCTACAAATATTTATGCTTTGGGCCTTCTTGAACCGGAGATGATATTTTTGTGTTTAATAAAAGAAGAGTTCCATAACACTGTTAGAGTTAAAGGTTTAGTGTCCATAATGTTGTGTGGAAAGGCATTTTGCAGTTGAGTTGCACAATGTGTCAAGGTGTACACCACTTTGTTTTGAACCTGTTACCTCGTGGTTTTATTTGATGCTACTTGGCATTTGTGAGGTGACAGGAAGTGGCAAGGATCTGTTACTCTGTGCTCACCTTTCCCGTACCTCTTCCCGTAACCTTTTTGGGTACACTGGAGAGTACACAGGTCCCTGCCTGTTCTTGGCTTCGTGATGGTGGCTGCTGGTGCTGTAATCAGAACCTGTAGTGAGCCCAAAGAGAGAATTCTGCCTGGATTTGAGCGGAATGTGTCCTAGTCTGCTTCATGTCCCTCCTGTGCTTTCCCTGAACAGAAGCAGCTAAGGTCTGTTAGCATATGTTTGTTTGGTCTCTGCACACTGTGTGAAAATGGTCATTCTGCTCCCGCAGTTGCACAGATCTTGGAAACAATACACTTGGATTTAGCAGAGTGTAGCCTGAACTAGTGTCTGTGATGTGGCTTGTCTGCCAATGAGTTTATCTATCCTAAGGATTATTAGGAGTTAACTGTATTTAGCTGCACATTTTATTTAATTAATTTGTTTAAAGTAGTGGGATATTGCACAGTTATGAGTGGGGTATTTGCCAGAAATGTTAGAAAGAAGCTTTGAATAAGTTTTATTATTTTGTCTGCCTAGTGTCTATGAGTGTCTTACAGCTATGGTTAGGTTTTGTGGACAAAAATATTCATCCCTATATGTGGATTTTGTGGTCTTTGTTTTTATATAAACATTAGGACTTCTTCAGTGTTGGGTGACTGGGGTTCTATAAATTATATTAAGCTATGTACTGGGTTTTTTTTAACATTTTTTATTTTTTAACTTCCTATTGATGAAAAGTAGAAAAGTAAGATGTAATTGACAAGGAAGCTTTTCTCTTTGAATACATTATTGACAGAACTGCATGATAAATTTGGTATTCATGTTCATTTAGGGGCATCATTGTGGTTTTAAACACACAACTGAATACAAAAGTTTTTTAAAATGACAAAACTTGTTATGTATGTGAGTTGCTTATTGATTTGCTGTCTTATGTGTAAGAAGGCTATTGAAAGATTAATTTTTCTTTAACTTGGTACTCTTGTATGTGGATTAGTAGTTGTGTAAAATATAAACACATTCTTTTGAAAAGCAGAAGAGTGACAAGTGAGGATTTGTTTAAAGATACTTGAGAATTGTTGGCGTTTGGCAGTTTTGAGCCTTTCAGTTCAGTAATACTTCTTTAACTGTTGCAGTAATTTCTTTTGGATTTTTGACACTCAGTGAGAAGGAAATAAAATCATGACCTTTTGAAGTGATTGTAGTTTTTTGAATCCCAGTTCTTTTATCTTCTCATAATACTGAATGTGCAGTCTGTTTTTTAAGCAGATTGTTCACTTGTATCTAATACTGTGCATCTCCCAGTTAAATAGTTTTCTTGCAGTAACCTTTGTCCACAATTTTCTGTAAGCCTAAAAGGCTTGATTTTTCTGTATAAGTTGTTACTTTGAAACCTGATTCCAGTGGATGATGATCAGGAATGCTGTGTAACAGCATTCTTTGTGTGACTTTTTACCAAGACTTCTTTCATGCAGCTGCTTGGGGAAAGGCCAGATAACAATGTGCTGGTTTTATGTAATGTCCAGGCCCTCTTCCCACCCCATGGGTTAGCCTAGGGATTTCCCAAGTCTATAAAAACATTATATGCTAGGTTTTCCCGTTGCTGTTGTTATTATTAGAGTCAGCAGCTCTCACTGTCAGGTTTACAGTTCTGATGAGTTTTCTTGGTGGTAATGTCTAAGAATGTGGATGGTGTAATGTCATATGTACACACTGAGGTATATGCATTTTGCAAGTGTTTAGCTGCAAATGTTCTGGTCCTTGTGAGCAGATTTGCAGGAGTTTATGTGTGTAGTTACCTTTTTTTACTGGGAAAGACAGTAACAATTGATAATAAACTTAAAATATTTCATTAATATAAATATATGTATTACCATATAATATATTGTATATTTATGATTTATATTGCTAATAATCATAATGTATATCATAAATGCTTATTTATGACATTTCTTCCTTTTGTTGTAGGAAAAGATTTCTTGAGGGAGGGGGGAGAAACTCATTAATTCCACAGCATGCCAGATAAAATTATTAAAGCTATTAGCTTACTCAGTGGACCAATGGAACTTTAGCTGTTTTAAAAACAAACTATTTGTTGTGCTGCTGAGTGATGATTCAAAGTGAATCAGTTTTTTAGTTCAGGAGCAGATTTTTCTAAATGGAGAGTTTGGTGAAATTCAGTAGTAGGACACTGTAGGATGAAGCCTTTTCTTCATAGACAAATAGTGTTTTATTACTTTTCTAGCAGAAGTTGTCCATTCTATACCAGTGATAAGGCTGACTACCAACCACAGTGATGAGAGCTCTAGCAGTTAATATGAGCACCTTCTTTTTACCCATCTTTTCGAAGAATGGATCAAACAATATAGTGAATAATGCTATATTAACAGTAGCAAACTCTAAACCTGTATTTAATAAAGCAAGGAAAAGAAAGTAACTTAAGCTGACAGATTTATTTTCTGCAGATTTTCTTGTTTCTGCAGAAAAGGAAGAGCAGGGTCAAAACTAAAGTGTATGGAATGCCTTAATGGGGAGACACTTAACTAAAGGTTTAAAACAGTACTTAAATCTTTCCTGTTGGCAAATAGTAGCAGTAATGGTTTTAGGTACACCTCTGAAAGGTGAATCTAGCAGAGTGGGATAGAGCTCAGTCTTGGGGTCAGCCAGCAGGTGTGATGTTTGTGGAAAGGGAAGGTGCAATTTTCATGTAATCTAGGACAGCTGCTGACCTCTGCTGAAAGGAGTGGACTGTGGTTTTCCCATGACTGGGTGTTTCTTCAGTGGTGGTTTTGTGTATGGTAATCATATGACCTCAGTGTGGATTGCATCAACCTATTTACTGATCTTGCTGGAAGGCAAACTTTTCAGTTTCTCACAAGTTTAGTAATCAGATGAAAATGAAATTATTTACCCTGCCACATGGCAAACTCCTGCTGCAGGGAGAGGGCAAGAGTGTTCAGTTGAAAGTAAAGAGTGAAACCCTACTTTTTAACGACAGTCTGTAGTTGAAATGGATTGAGGCCTATCCTTAAATGACAGCCTGGAGGAACTCTAATAAGAAACTAACATTTTAAGAGGTACATGCTGCATTAATATACACATTCACTTGGTTTGGAAGTGAGCTGTAGCTAGAAATAAAGTAAAACTTCCTTAATGAGATATAATGGACTCTGTAGGAACTTAAGATGCATAAACAAATTTTACTCTGGAATTGATGCATGATTAGGAGATGATCATCATATCCCAGAGCTCTCTTGTGGGACCAGACTGGCACTGTGGCTGGAGCTCAGGGTGACTTCATGGTTCTGGCCTCTGCAGTCCATTAGTGCTTTGCAGCACAGCTTCAGCACTGAGCGTGGGACGGAGTGTAGTCCCTGCTCTGGGTCTGTGCAGCCCTGGTGGTCCCTTCTCTGGCTGTTAATTCACAAGCTAGACATGTGCTTCCCTTGGTCTGTATGGTAGGATGGATTGTGGGTCAGTTGCTGTTACTTGACTTAAAAGACTTAAAAGGCTATAAAAGCAAAATTTGCACTGGAAGGTGATTTAAAAGTATTGTGAGTTTATTTATGGTGAAAGTGCTCGTGAATCAAGTTTTGGGCAATTAAGCGATAGTTGTAGAGGCAAAAATTCAGTTAGATGGCTAACATAGTCTGTGTTGTTTATCTTCCTGAGTTTTATTGTTAATTTTAGCTTACTGTGGTAGAGTTTGCTTCTGCTTATAGGGTTCTTTGTTGGTAGAGTCTTGTGTCTGCTGGTAGTGAAATTGTTAGGAGTTCCTTGTTTTCTGTCACATTGGGATAGATCAGCTAGGGGTCTGGAGTCTGAGCTTTGTTGCTCTGAATGTTAATGAACAATGTACAATAAAATTATACCTGCTAAGTATGTACTGCTAGGTTTTTACTGAGTTAAAAACCACTGGAAGTAAAAATCTTAGTGAAAGACTGGTAAAATTTGGATAATTCTATGCTAGTAATTAAACATTTGTGACCTAGAACAAAACTTAAAAATTGGCAAAATTCAGTAGTGTCTTTCTGTGGGATAATCAAAATGAAAAAGGTCTCAAGTGAAATACTGGAAGTTTCAACAGGAATTTTGAATTTCTGATATTGGAAGAAATGGTTGTTATCAAAGTAGATCTTGGAATTAGTTTATGTGTGGGTTTTGATGTTCTACATTGGTAGAAGTTGCTTCTGAAATCTCTTAGAAAGAAAATGTCTTAGTTATATTTATGTGATGTTTTCTTAGAAAGCACACTGTTGGTTTTTTTAAAATATAAGCAGCATTTCCTGAAGTTATTGAACTTGAGAGCGCTGTTAAAGTAAATATTTCTAACTTTAATTTATCTATCATCAGAAAGTAAAAACTAAAAACCGATGATGTTTTACAACTTCTGGGTGGAGACATTGATTATTGTGGAATATTGGATTGTTTAAAGCAAAAGAGGCAGTGAGTCTGTCAGTCCGTGGTAGCCTGAGGGGTTTTTTTCAGCAGTTTCAGAGAAAGCAGTTCTGATAAGAATGCACAGAAACAAGCAAACTCTGTGGCTGATTTCAATCCTTATAATACATTTCTTAGGCTTTAGTTTAAAAAAAAGAAACTTATTTTAGAGTAAACAAGCTAGGCATTATTATCTGGTAAAAATACTATCATTGAGAAGGCACATATGTCAAATGGCTACTTTCTCTCAAAGATTGAAAAATAATTACATAGGGCAAATAACAAAACCAAGATAAAACGAAATAATCTTGAGTATAGAGAAAATTTTAAGAACATTTTGCAAACTGTCAATACCTGCATTTGCAAAAATGTATGTCCTTACCTTTCAGTTAAAGTTGTCCTGAAAGGGAGATATAACCAGAAGTCCAAAAGTAAATAGAAGTCACAAAAGTGAATTGAAGTGTTTAGTGGGAATAATAAGAGTTTGTTAGCAATTATTGCAAGTTTCATAAGTAAAATTAAAATGAATAATAAAGTCTGTGGCCATTTGTTTGGATTCAAACTATGCACAACTCAAGTGAATGGAAACTTACAATTGATTTAAACAGTAAATGATATGGTTTATAGAAATGAGTTTAATAAACTCATTTGGAACAAAAGTGATCTCAAAAATGGCACGAGTTCCTGGCTAGATTTGGAGAACAATCAGGAAGAAATAAGAGTATCCTGCTGTTATTTCTGTGGGATGTTTGGCTGAAGAGGAGTGCTGATAAAATGATTCCAATTGCAACAGAAACTAGTGAGAATGTTTTAAATGTTATTGAATGTGTAGAACAATGCTACTGGAGATTTTTTTTGTAAAATCTAAGACATGGATGTACAACAGTAGTTTTCACACTTAAATGTTTGTAAAGCTCAAAAGGACTGGATTTAATGATGATTTTTTTATTCCTGGATGGGAAGGAGGGGAAAGATGTATATTTGCTGATGAAATTATAGTTGCCCAAGAATAACGTAACAAGTGATTTGAATAGGAAGTTTATAGTGCAGTCTTTACAGCTTGGATGGAGTAAATTGAAAAATATGAATTTAATGTCATTTTTAATATAATAAACTCTTTAAAATGCTTTCTTCCTTTGTGGGCTTTTATGTACAGTTTGAATGGGCGTCTCTTTAGAATGTTTCGTTACCTCTGCAGACAAAGTAGGCAACTGTCATCCAGTAGGAAACAGCAGACAGAAGCACTCAACTTTGGACGCGGCAATATGTCCTTTACTCTCTTGGGATTCTGAGCTCTGTGCTCAGCTGGAGAGTAGTTGTCTACAAGGGAAAGACATGTCAGCAGAGGATTGGGAAGGGGTTCTTGCACTGTGTTATTTGTTCAAGAGCACTCTTTTTGGAGAAAACATAAGAAATAAAGTCTGTTTCCGTGCTATTAGCTCGTTCTTTCACCAGAGACAGAGGAGAGCTCTCACGCTCTCTGTTTGGCTGTAGGTGTCCTGACTTCCGATGCTTATCTTTTGTAACTATAGTGACTAGTCTTTTGATGCTTAAGAAAAGGGTGGTGGTTCGCTTCCTTTTCCATTTTCCTCCACTACTGTTTGGTCCTTATATGGCAAAACTGAATCTTCTTGACCTCCCTTAAGTTCAAAAGTTTTGCGGAGGAATCTAAACACCTTGAGTTCTCCAAAGATGGAGATTCCACAGCAACTTCAGACAACCAGTCCTTAACCACACTTGTTACGGAAAAATACCTTCTTACTATTTCTTCAGGGACAGCTGCTGCTCCTTTGTCTCTTTGGACTTTTCCTGGTGAGCTGGCTGTTGCTCTCTAAGGATTCTGTATTTCTTCACCAGTTAAACTTTGGACAGAAGAATATTTAGGAAGTTGTGTACAGCGTGTCTGAATCCTAGTGGGAGCTGGTGCTGGAGTTAGGCTTCTTTTTGATGGAGGCATTTGAGGCTGGTAATATAGGAGTGCTGCAACCACCTTTATGGTTAAATTATTGTTGAACAGACTGTGATTTTTCAGCAAGGTCACATTATCTGGAATCTGAAGATGCCAGATGGAAACCAATGGAAAATGGTCCTTGTTCTCAATTTTCTGGGCTCTTACTGCTCCCTTGTTCAAAAAGTGCATTACTGCTGTGATACTTCACTTGTTTCGTTGTGTGGATACTGGTTTTGTTCCCATGAAAGATGAAAAGGGGCTACTGCCCACAGGTATCCTGGATTTGTATTTTGGAAATAGCAGTATGTTAAGCTTGTAGGGTTTGGGTTTTTGTGGTGGTTGTTTGTTGTTGTTGTTTTGGGGTTTTTTTTTGATAGTGATGGAGCAGTATTCAGGTAAAGTGACTTCTGGAACGGGTTTCTTTAACTAAGAGAAAATTCTTTACCTAAATTTCAGTTGTGTTAGTAAGTGATTTTTTTTTTTTTTAAATGTCTGTTATATTTTGTATACTTACATAATAATTTTTCATTATATGTCAGGGTAACTGTAGTACAGGTTTAATTACATCTGAAATAAAAGCTTTTGCCATCTGATTACGTGTAGCTAACTGAAGAAGGGTTTTTCCCCAAATCTCAGCGTCACTTTTCTATCGACTTAATGGCTTTATTAGGTGAATGGTGTTTCTGTTTGAGTTAATTTTTTGAGAAGAGATTTAAAGATAAATATTCCCATTAACACCATGTTAACATTTATTTGTCTTCAGTAAAATGATTCTGGCATAAGGTAGTTTACAAGTCTTAGGAAAGCCCTTAAAACACTACCTAATGAAACTATTTGTGAATAAAATAGTGAAGCAGCAGAGATACTGTATTTAGTTGCAGTTGAAATACTAGAATGATATATGTGATGTTGACTATAACTTGTGTGTGTGTGTGCACTTTTAATTTGCTATAGAAATTATAACTACCGATTTAGCAAACAGGAAGGGGGAACACAGATCCATTGGAAGCAACTGGAGAAGATTTGTGCTTTAAGAAAAGCGTCTGAAATTGCATATGTGCTTTTTATTCTAAATATCATTCCAGAGGGTCAACAATACTACTGTAAGCAAATACAATTTTGTGTTTAGCTCACTTTGAGTCAAAGTACAGTTAGGTGAAAAAATAAAAACCCTTTAGATTCAAAGAGAAAATTAAAGATGAAAACAAATCTCAAAAAGACCTGTAGTGAGGCAGTATGGTGGGGTTTGTGTGTGGGGTTTTTCATTACTGTTGTTTTTTTTTCTTTCGTTATAGCATGCATTTGCACAGCGATAATTTACTTTGCTTGCCTAATCTAATAATCTGCTAGATTATGTAATTATGTGAGTCTGTAATTTTATGTCCTTAATGTTTGCATACAAGTAAGCCTGGGTAGGAGGAAAGCACAGTTATTTTTAAAGTGTAGTGAACGTCTTGTGATGAGAGACTTTAGTTTTCCTCTTGGGAAAGAGCAGAATTCACGCCAAATGATTAGCCACACCAAATTCGCTTTCAGATGAGGTGTTATTACTCTTAATAATCCTATTATTAGTGTCAGTATAGCAATGTGTTGGTTTAGCTGTATGGCAGCTTCTGCTAAATTTACAGTTACAGCAAACAGTCGTCCACTGGAATAAACCAACAACTCACAGGATCTTAGTATTGAAAAAAGGCTTCCAATTAGTAGAATTGGTGTTTCCCCCCAGCCCCATCCAGCCAAATGTTAGGCAGTTAGGAACCTTGGCTTGTCAAAATGTTGTTAAAGCACAGTATGGTAAGTAACTAACCAGTTAGTGATGACCCCAAATTAATGAGTTAGAATAGGGCTGGATATAGGAGTTTGTATTCCTATGAAAAAATGAGCTGGGCACACCTTTATAGAAGGAAAAGAAGAGACTTCAGAGAGGGGGGTGTGGGGGTGTGTATATGTGTTGGGATTTCCTTCAGTAGAAAGAAAACTGGAGTCTATTCTAATCACAATGACATTGTTTAAATAAAAAATATACACAGAAGTTTTCTATGATGGTAAGGCTTGCATGAATATTAGTTTGGTCAGATGATACTTCCCTTTTGCAGGAATTTGCATAGCTTTTATGCATTGACTATGTTAATCCAAGAAATTTTAAGACTAATCTGTTTTTCCGTTTGTGTGTCACTGTTTGTATAAATCATTAGTATTTGAATTTCACGGAGTATTACTTGTATAAATTCTCCCCTGACTAAATTAAAAAATGTATTACAGGTCATCTGAACTTTGGATAACAAAAATTAAATGTAAACATAATGCCTGTAATATGCTAAACAGTTAAAATAGTCCATGGAAAAAAAAGTGTTGTCAAAGATTCTTTGTACTGTAATTGAAATGTCCTTTGAGCTTCTAGAAAACATTACAATTAAATACAATTATAACTTTTTGTAGGTTGGGCTCATGTGGTTTGTGCTCTGTACATTCCCGAGGTGCAGTTTGCAAATGTCTCTACAATGGAACCTATCGTGTTGCAGTCTGTTCCTCATGATCGTTATAATAAGGTATAATTATATGTCTTTTTATATCTAATGTGTTTATTTTAAAATTTGTGAGCTTCAATAATGTAAAACTACACTTCTTAGAATGCACTTTATATAAAATTAATGTATGTGTACAGTACTGCTCTATGTTTTCTGCTATGACTTTATGGTAAATTGAAGAATTAATAAAGCTATATTATTAAATTAAGCTGTAAGGTTATCTGCCATGTCTCATTAGTATTTTACAGATTAGGGACTATTTTGTTAATTAAAAATATTGTGATCTTTGAATAACAGTTTATTTTGAAAGGAATGTGAAATATTTCCTCTAGGTTAAATACTGTTACATCTTATTTGAAATGTTATTATTAATTACCACAAAGTCCTACTGTTTTAAGTATTGATATGAACATAAATATGTTCATAAACATTCCTTTTAGGAAGAAAAGGTATGCTAATGTATGAAGACTAAAGTTTGCAGAGGACATTTGGAAAAGACTTTTGCCTTTGTAAAAAGTATTCACTTTAGTGGGATTATTTGCTTATAAAAGAACTGCTCCTAAGTAAGTGTCAGTGAGAGGGAATGTTTTATAAAGTGTGATGAAACTTTAAATAAAAAATCCAAAAGGCAAAGCAATGAAACAGTGCACTAGCACATAGAATTGGGGGAAAATAGAGGCCAAAGAAAACTACCATGAGGGGAAATTTATACTGTAGTTTTTAAAATAAACATCACTGAAGTTTTGCCAGGAGATGGTGCTTAATTTACCATGTTCTTTTTCTATGCACTCTTTTCTTTACTAAACACTGCAAAATACACAGAATTACCGAGTACAGTAATCTTAAATGCAAGAAGAAACACAGCAGACATTAAAGCATGAGGCTTGTCAGTACAGAGACATTTGGCTGCTATTTTCCTGAAGTTTGCCTGCTTCTGGGTAAAAACCATCACATTACAGAATAAATCCATTGAATGATTTATTTAGTGTGTTAGCTATCAGGAAAACTCTTCTTACACAGTTGCTTCCAAAAAGAAATGGACTATTAGTAGCTCTTCTGTTTAGTAGATATTTGTTATTGGATGGTTATGCATGGATAGTATCTTTCTATTTTATGTCAGCTTTATTTGTCTCTTTCAGGTTCATTTGAAACTGTGTGATAATTGAATATAATTACGGATTTTAGGAATTTCTTCTAAGAACTGATAATAAATTAAGTGCATTTGATTTGCTTTGGTAGTGAAGGCAGCTGGTAGACTTCCCTTTCAGCACTTGCTGCAACAATGAGAAATTTCCATACAATTCCTAGGTTTGATTCTGTGATCAGGGAATGCCACTGAGTAGCTGTTAGAATAAACTATTTCTTAAATTACTTTTTGCTTTATAAGTTTGGTTTTTTTTTTCCTTATCTTTCCTTCTGTCTTTGCTTTTGCAAAGAAGGTTTACATTTTGAATCTTTGAAAGGAAAGTATTGGCAGAAACATAAAGGCATCTTTGAAAAATATGTATTTTGCCTTTAAGGAAACAAAGATATTTATTGTGTTTTTTTGAGTAACGTTTTCTTGCTGAGTCAAAAGCTTCTTTTGCAATGAATTTGGGAGAAATCAGAGTACTCTCTTCCTTTAAGAGCTTGGAAGAGCAGTGCCACTGTAGGTGGTGGGACACTGAGAGTTTTAAACTTCCACATTCCAGAGGTTTCAGAGGTGTAGCATTTGCATTGATTTGCAAATGGATGAAAGTCTTCCTTGTGAAAGAAAGACAAAGGCTCTCAGGCTTCTGGAATTGTTTGTGTGTCCAAGAGAAGGTATAAGTTGAGAAGCTCAGCAACAGAGAACTTACTGTTCATCATGGAATGAGAGGATGAACCTTCTTTGGCCCTGTTTCATATGAAAGACTAGGAAACAGGTTTTATATTTCTCCTGACTATTGTAGGAAATATAGTTCTTTAAGCTTATTAAAACTGTTAAGCAGTCTACCATGTTGTTTAAACTTGTTCATAATGTAGCTGGTTGTTTGTTGTGATTTTTCAGTCATTTTACTGTAAATTGGTTTAAGAAGTCCTGAAATGCAGACCCTACATGTAGGGTAAATGCTGAAAAAATAGGGCCTACATCCTTACTAAGTGGAATGCATGTATTGCTTTTCTTTTTGTGCTTTGGTGTGGAAAAAAATAAAGAATTTAAAGGAGAATTCTGAAAAAAACCAGAAAGTGACTGAAAACTGAGTTTTATGGGGTCTGTTGAACTCTCTGTTATAGAGTTATCTTACTTTGAAGTTACTTACAATTAGTATAATGACTCAGATGAGGTTGATAGACCATGACCTTGTTTGTCCCTAAAACCTAAATGTGTCGGGTCATGGTATGGAAAGCTAAAAAGCAGCCAGTCTCAGACGTTGTCAAACAACTGAATTATCAGTATACACCACCTTGATGTACAAAAGAAGCCAGGCAAAGAATTAAGCAGGATTATCCCCTTTCTGATCTTTCAAATATTAGGATATAGGGTATGATTTTAGGATATATTAGGTATTGGGCTGAACGCTTCTTTAAAGTCTTGTGGAAACTGTACAAGAATGACTTGCCTAGCTTCAAGCCTTGCATATTAACAAAAAAGGCTTTAGTTAGCTGACACCTCATGTTAAATGTTCTAAAAATGTCTGTAAAAGGCTGTTCTGAACTCAGAATTTCACTCATTTTCATGTCTAAGTAATGCTGGTTTTACATTATATTTATTTATTTATTTATTTGTTTATTTGAGTGGTATCTTGGTCCATTTTTTTTCAAGTATGTTTTCTACTACCGTGGTTGATGTTATTTATTATTTATTATTCTACTCATTCTCTGCTGCACTGAAGGGAGCTTGTGATAAAATTGCAATAAGTTAAAATATAGACAATTTTTTTTTTTACGTAAAAAAGTTTATCTTTTCTCATCTGAGATCTTGTAATAGGATTTCTACAGAGGTAGCAGTGTGTCATTTATGTTTATTACTCAGTAAGGTTCTCTCTCATTTAAAAACAAACAATTGCCACAGTGCTGAATGATACTTTCATTAAAAATCTATTCTTAAATTGTTACATTTTGCACATAAATGTGATGTGATATAGAACCTCTCTGAATGGTATTTCTGTAATTAGAACAGGAAAAACTAAAAACAGATTTAGTTTTGCCTGATATTTGTCTCTGGAATGCTGGTGAGAGATTGTAGCAATGCCTGGTATAGTAGCAAACTTCTGTATAGCATGCTCACTGGCTACATGTTAAAAAAAAAAAAGAAAAAGTATTGAATGAGAAAGAATTTGGAGCTTCTTTATCTTATTTTCTTATGTTTTACTGAGAAGGTTTTTGAAAATATTAAAAATTGCCATAGCATCCCAGTAAAACAAATAAATTGACAAAAATTCTATGAGAAGATTTTCAGGTACTAGGTAGGTTGGTTTCATTTTAGGTTTTTTTTTTTTTTGAGACTGAAATGAATTTGATATACTGATTTAAGTTTTGTTTGCAGAAACTTCTTGCTTGATTAGTTTCCTAGATGTTTACGGGGCTGTCCAAGTCATGCTGAAATTAAAGCAGAGTTCTTAAGTAACTGAGTATTGTATGTACATTGAGGGATGCTATGACACTTTTGAAAATCCTTTGCACTTAAACTACAAAAAAATGTCAGGTTTGCAGTTTTTCTGTGTGTAACTGTGTAGACAGACTCATGTATACCATATGGTATAGTGCACCAGTAGGCACACTGTCTAATTTTATGTTTCTGAATGCCACCGATACAGGTTCTGTTAAACCCTTGGCTGTTTAACCATTTGGGTAGTTGAATAGTGATATGGAATGTAAGCAAATTAGTATTTGCACTGCGTTAACATTGGTGAAGTGTTACACAGAACCCATGAGTCTACCAGGTGATCTCCTTTTGCAAACAAGCCTAATTAGACATTCATAAAGAAACTCTTAGATAGGCTTAGCTGCAGAATCCAGTAGTTCTCAGCCTAGAATCTCCTGTAACACAGAACTTACTTGTATTCTTCTTATCATGTTAAGTATTTTCTCTTTGATAGACATGCTATATTTGTGATGAACAAGGCAGAGAAAGTAAAGCAGCCACTGGTGCTTGTATGACGTGTAATAAACATGGATGTCGACAAGCTTTTCACGTAACATGGTAAGTATATTTTATTATTTAATATCTCTGATATTCCAGAATGCACACACTGTGATGAATAAACATCATTTATTTAGTACATTTTTGAGTAAAGAAATACAGTAAAGTGATTTGCTTTTATTATAATAGGGTTTACTAACAATATGGCAGTGGCAGCAGAGATACTGCTGTGCTGTAAAAAGCTGTCTGATAATACTCCCTTGGGTTGTATGAAATGGTGTGTGCTCCTTTGAGTAAAGTTTGGGGGTTTGGGTTTTTCTTTTGGTCTACGTAATTTTTCTTAGATGATATTTATTAGGATATCGGAGTGTGAAGACATTATTTACCTGCTAACTGATTTTGATGCTTACTTCTAGTAAATCAGTGGGAAAATTACTGTACTATATGTAAAAATGCAGTAGATTTACCCATTCTAGTACAGATTTCCAAACATTTTGGGGTAATTCACCTCCCTGTTTTTTAGTAAATGTACAGACCTATCCTGAAGTATTCAGATTTCATGTATTACTGTTGGAGAAAAACAGCTGTGTCCCCCACCATCTGACTCATTACATTTCAAGATATTTATGTTTGCTTGCATTCAGGAGATGCGTGTCTCACTTTATAGACTTCTAAAAGAGGCTGGGTAATTATATTAAACCACATGTTTAAACGTAAAAGGAGGCAAAAAGAATTCCACCCAAAAATTTACAGGCATTTACATAACATGACGTGTCTTTTCGATTTCAGCTGAAGTTATTTTGCAGTAGGTAGCTAGCAGATTTATATAGGCTGTCTGGCTACATAATATGTGGCTGTACCTGTCTGTTTTATGAGCTGCCCCAGTATGCTGCTGCATGACCAGTTCAGTCAGGGAGATGGTATTTGCACATCTACTTAAATTACTTGAAGGTTTTTGCTTCAGTGTAACTAAGTGTTAATTTGTATGTCCTGTGCAACTCTTAAAGCATTTAATTCTGTGTTTGGGTGCTGATTTCTTGGCAACTCTTAATTTTTTTTTTCTTTTAATAACTTGACTATTTTGCAGGTTTTATTCTTTCGTAAGCATCTAATTTTTCATTGGATGTGATCAGTGTCAAGTTTCTTTTTATTGTGAAAATGGATTGTGTTCCTCAAAGCATGTATACCATGTAAAGGGATTACTTACAGATGTGAAAAAATGTATACATCCAAGTGCTTGTATGACAAGGTTTCTTTCCTTTCAAACACTTGGATGCATACAAGAGTCCTTTTCGTGTTTTTACTTTCTCCCAAAACCCTGTTTTCAGTGAATGCCGTGAAGAACATAAGGCCTACATTCAAAATTAAAACATTTATCTTGCCAATTTTTAGAATGTTTTGATTCAAATCCTTGGTCTTCACTATAAAACAATATCTAGCAGGAGGGTGCTATGACTGGGGATATTGAGAGGCTTCTATAATATTTAAAAAAAAATGGAAGAAAAATGTGAAAACTGCAGAAGGCAAAAACCCAGGGCAAGGCATATCAATTTGGGATTAACAAAAGTAACGTCTAATGAAGAATGAGCTTGAGTCCATTTGGTTTTTGTACACCAAGCTTAGAACAATAAATCTTTCCTTGAAAAGACTCTCTTGAATGTTTTCTGTGGTTGGTATCTGTTGTAAATGTGCATGTACTTAGGAAGTGGTATTTCTGAATTTCCCAAGAGCATATTTTTAAAAAGCCGTGAAAATAAACCACCTTATATATTGTTTTTTTTCATTTTCATACTCCCATGCATCATTCTGACTGTAACATTGCATTATTATGGTAATGAAAATTATGTGGAAAATGAAACTGAATATTTTGTTTTTTCAGTATCTAAGTTGGTTTTGATAAAGGAAATAAATCAACATTACAAATATAATATAATATTTAGAATCATTGCTTGGTTTATATTTGTGGGAGTGGCTGCATAGTAAGTATAGATTTGCAAGCTATAAGCTTGTGTGAGTGGCTTAAAGACTGAAAAAGGCATCAGGCCGAAGTGTGAATGATACCTCTTTTTCCCTGGACTACAAAGGTCAGTTCTGTGCTCGTGTGCCATTGGAAGTCACTTGTGTGGAAATCTCTTATTAGTTGCATATATAAGCATCCATACATTATGAGCTGTGATATTGTGGTACCAAGTGGTGTAAATTTGCTTTCCTTGAATGTTGTTTGGTTTGTTTTTAGTGCACAGTTTGCAGGACTTCTTTGTGAAGAGGAAGGCAATGGTGCAGATAACGTCCAATACTGTGGCTACTGTAAATACCATTTTAATAAACTGGTATGTATTTGTTAAATTCTGTAAATAAATGTCACTGACTTATTGTTTCACTCTGAATTGCCATTAACACTAGAAATAATATTTTCATCTAGCACAAAAAGTAGATTGTATTTCATTAAAACAGCGTTTTAATCACAGGTACAGAAGTACTAGCTGAAAATGTTTTTATAAGTGATTACTTTCTAGATGAGTGGTTTTTTCCCCTCTGCCAGAAATAGCATGCACATTTAGTGGTTTTTTTTTTTGCATTGAGCTCCTGTAATGTTTTCTTTTGCTATTTGTTTAGGAGCCTTCTAGGAATTTAGTCCATTTTGGAGTAAAGAAGCCATCCAATTTTTCTGTTACTCTTCTCCCCACCTCTACTATCTCTCGTTGTGTAGCCAGCAGATATTCCCTACCTATAAGTTCTCTTATACATGACCTTAAGGAAGTTATTTGAGGTTTGATTTTTAAAACATAAACAAACAAAACCTGTTGAAATTTCTCAGGTATTTCATTAGGTTTTGGATCAGACTTCTGGGGACTTTCGTATCACTTCTTACCAGTTTGACAGATCCAGATAACTAAGTACACATGTGAGGGTGTGGACTTGAAGGACTTACTGATGTTTAAAAAATGTTATTTATGATTATTAAAATATATAGACTTATGTTCAGATACTGCTGTAAGTATAGTTAAACTTGCAGATTACTTGTTTTTACTGCTAAAAAAGGTGAATACTTAGTGTGGCTTTTGAATAGGTTGCAATGAGGTAACATGGGACCAGTCAACCATTTTAGCTTTCTAGAAGTTAAACTTGGTGAGGTGAGCTCTCTGCTCTAGTGAATACTGATGAATTTGCTTCATAATTAAGTCATGGCTTTCAGGGCCTTACTAAACCAAGTTGGTTTTTTTTGTGTTTTTTTTTTTTTTTTACTATCATGAAGTAAATATATAAAAAAGAGCAAAAATGGTTTATTATTTACAGGTGAAAGCAAACCATTACACTGTTATGCATTTGATTTGAATGGTGGAGTGCCGCTGTGATTAAGAACATTTAAGTTTATTTAAAAAGCAAGTTTAATGATAGAGACATAACTCTGTATTTGACATACGATTAGTTAGCTTTCCATTATGAAGCTGTAGTGGTAAGAACAGGAAAGACTGGCAGGATCGTTTTAAGTGTTTCAGTGTTTCTTTAGGATTATTGTGACTCTTAATGCCTGGTAAATACAGGTGCTTAGTATTTACTGCCAAAGGTGGTGGGTGGTGTATATCTACTATTCCACTGAAAATAGGCTGATAAAACACCAACCTGAAGCGTGTTTATAATGCTGCCTCAGATATGATGAAATAACAAACATTTAGAACTCTGGCCTAGCGTAAAGTATTTGCAGTCCTGGACTAGGCTCTCAGACAGTACAGAAATACAGGCACTGATGTGTGCTGGTTTGCAAGCAGCACATGGCTACAGCATTCTGTATCCTGGTTCTTAATCCATTCAATGAAAATATTACAGATCACTTCAATAATAAATAAGTCATGAAGCCACCTCACAGTGCATTTCAGACATCTGTCAGGGCTTCACTGTGGCTTCATGTGATATTCGCTTCAGCAGCATCTTTTTTGTTTTATGTTATGAAAACTTGAAAATGTGTCTAGCATTTTTTAACCTTTAAAAAGTGGCATATTTCATTTCACTGTGGAAAGCGTATCTTGCAAATTTGTGGGAGGTGTAAAAGTCAATACAGGGTTAGGCTTTTTTCCTGGTGTATATTTGGTAGTCTTGTGAATTATATTAGTGTCAGTTTTTCAGTAACTGAAGTACTGAATTTTTTTTTCTCAAGCAATAAGGCATCTTATCAGTTGAAATGCATTATACTTTTTATTTATTCAAATGGTTCCTTTTCTCTGTCCATAAATATATTTTCTCTTTTTAGAAAAAGAGCAAACGGGGATCTAATAGGTCATATGATCAAAGTTTAAGTGATTCTTCCTCTCACTCTCAGGATAAACATCATGAGAAGGAGAAAAAAGTAAGTGGATTTGTCGTTGCTAATTATGTGGCACATCTGCTTAATAGTAGCGCTTTCTGATAAATTTAATTTTTGCTGAAAAGCCTGAAGGAAATCTTGTTCCTGAAGCACAGAATAATAATAGAGGTACTAGCATCCAAGGAGGAAAGATTTTCAGGTGCATTTGTACATGCACCTTCCTATTGCTGTTTATCATCGGTTTTGGGATACGCACTGAAACATATCCATTGGAAAGGCTGTTTCCATGCAACTTCCTTTGCTTTAGTTTTCCACTAGAGTTTTTCTTGTGTACCCTTTATGACTATGTAGGAAAGAAAACCGGCAGTAGACATTTTAGCAATGGTGCAGTTAAACAGCTGCATCTAGTTTTTTATGTTTCGACTTGCTGTATCTTTTTCTCTTATCAAAGAACTGACATCTCTTCTTGACACGTTTTACTGGTACTGGTAGTCAAGCCCACTGTGATGGCAAAAGACCTTATTACTCACCTGTGAATCTGCCTGTGAGGGTACGAGGAACAAACGGACTTCTTATTCCTAATGTTGGCATATTGCATTTAACAATTTGACGTCACATATTTTTAAAAAAAGAATTTCAAATTTATGATGATTACTGCTTTATGTTTTCATTACTGCTGAATTAACAGTTGTTTAGAAAAAATTTGTCGTCTGGATTCAGTAGGGGGTGATTACAAACCATGGCACAAAAATGCAGATAAGCTTTGGCTCTTTTTTAGCCCTCTAAGAATGCATGCAAAATTGCTCACTTGCACACATCCTGTACATCCTAATAGCTTAATAGAATTTTGTGTGGATGTGAGTAAACTTCGTTCTGCATTATTAAAAATCATTACATAAAAATTGAAATCAAAGAATCTTTTGATCAAATGTACCTATACATTTGTACATTACAAAGGAGCTGTATTTATAGCAAAAGGAAATTGAATAACAAATGTCAGACTTGAGACTCTTAGTCTCCTTAATATTTGATTTGGATTTTATGATCACTTCCATTTTGGATGGATGTTGATCTCCAGTTGTTCTTGGATTATCTTCTAAAAACTATCTTTAGATTTTATTAATGGTGTAGATGAATAGTTCCATCTTCATCTGGTAATGCAGAGAAGATTGTGCATTGCGATGCAGTTGTACCTCTAAATCAAAATTTATGGCTAAAATAATAAAAGTATGGGATTTTGGCAGAGCCTTTTTTCCCTCTTATTGACACATTGGTAGAAAAAACCAGTCTTGAATTACAGACTACAGAATTAGCTGCAAGGTGAACTCTTCCTAATATTTGCCGTATTTTTTTCTTATTTTTTCACCACAGTGATATTTCTGGTCTTGTTTTCTCGAACTGGCATGTGGATTTTTACTCACATTGACAAAACTTGTAAGCTGGTGGGCTGATGGTTTTTTTTGGGTGGCTTTTTTTGTTTTGTTTTGTTTGTTTTTTAAATGACTTTGACTGAAAATACTTTGACTACACAGTACCTGTGAAGTCTTCAGGGTGTACTTGGAGGGACTTTGTAACAGTGTGTTCAGTCAATACATCAGCTGTTTTTTCAACTGGCTGCTCAGCTTCTCCTGCTCTGGAAGTGTTTTGTGTAGATGTTCTAGAAACAGTGAATGTTGTTGCTTGCCTTTGCTAGAAGTAGGATATTGAAGTTTGTTCTGCCTTTTATGAAGTGAAACATGGTAATCCAAAAGATCTCATGATCTATACCACGTGAAGCAAAAGTTCGAAGCTCTAACCTGTTATTTGACATTCAGTGTTTCTCATGGCACGTGTAATAACGAAACAGTATTCGAGTTAAAACCACCCAGCGGTAAAAAAAGTTGCAGTTTCCTAAAGCTGTTAATTGTGTAACTTTTTGTAGCTACAGATTTTTTGTTTGGCATTTTTCAGCCTGTCCTTTGCAAAATCCTAATCTTCAGTCACTAAACCGTAGGTGCTATGGAGGCTCATTCTCTTGGTAAATTTGATTACCTTCTGCATGTGATGTCTTACACTGTGTATGTTTGATACACTATATGAAGTATCTTGGAGGAGTATGGTCATTTTTTATGGTGACTTTCCTTATTTCCTCTTCTGTAAATCTGTATAGAACCTAGATTGTTGTCATATTACAGAAAATACATATATTTCTTTACAGATACAGTAGTGTCTCTGTGTGTGGCACCCCCCCTCCCCTGTGGTCACTGCAGTTTCTTCTTTATCTTTCATTTTTGGTCTTTGGATAATCTGATCTGCAGGCGTCATTAAAGCTTTTCCTTTTGCCAAGCAGTAGCTGTATGAGTTGTGAATTGGAAACATTTATATTTCTCAGACCTCAAAAGCTATCCCTTTGTGCATATGGAATACTAGATGGGAGTAAGAAGAGGTTGGTCTGAAAATGTTGATGTAAATAACTGTCATTTTTACAAACGGACACTGCTGAAAGCCTGTGTTTTCCTTCATAGTATGTGTTAGTCTCTTCTGGGCACCCTGCTAACAAAATTGATAACAAATATGTAAGGGTATAATAGTAAAAAAAAAAAAAAAAACCTGAACAAATTCAACCAAACCTTTGGTATGATTTAATTGTAATGATGAATTTGAAGCTACAGAATAAATAGCTTCATTATATTCTGATTACTGCTGCCTAAGTATTGTTAGTTTCTATGGCAGAGATGCTATTTAGAAATGATTAGTGATGATCCTGCATCCCTCATAAATAGGGTTGATAATATGTTGCTTGACATTCCATTATAATATCTAATTTTTTCAGGGCCCAGGTGTTTACCTCAAGCTTTCTTGGGAAAAATTTAAGCCACTATGAGGCTGTGGAAGAACACCTTGCTTTAATGTTCCTGGCAGTCTTATATTTGGAAGGACTAAAGAAAAAACTAAATATATCTGGAATTGATTGTTGTATAAAGGAAGTCTTTTTAGCCGCTTGTATGAAAATTAGGCAAGATTACTAGCTTTATATGTTTGTGACTTCTGAAAAATATGAATATATTACATTCTAAGTAACTACTTTATAGCAGGTGAATTACCCAGTAGAAACAGTAGAAATTTCTTTTCTGCTGTTGAAGTGCTTTGCTCAGGGCTGAGCAGGAAGGGGAAATTTAAAACTCTTGCTGTGATGGCTCATATGATTTAAATTAAACAAAACTGGGCTTGTGGCCGAAGACTGCAGATGTGTAAGAAGTTGTGGAGAGGCTAAAAGAACAAAATAGTGACAAGGAGCCTCAGACCACTATACAGAAGTTGGAGAGTGTCAGAGGAGAACCTAAACTGCAGGAGCCGGGATAAGTGTTCCAAACACTGACCTACTGGTTCAGTATGGACATGTTTATGCTGCTTCTCCTTTTCTTCAAGGAACGTTACAGCTTTGCTGATTTTGTGGGTAACAACTCAAACACCTAAGAAGAGCTCGAGGCAGTGTGTCGCACTCAGCGGTGTTCCAGTGTAACTCCAGTTTGGTTGTTGGGCCCAGGGGCAGGGAAATACAAAATGTACACTGGAAGTTTCCACTGACAAGCTCTGTGTTGGTTTGTAGCTGCGTTCTGAACTGCCCAAACTTTCCAGTATGTTGTGAAGAAGCCTATGTTCATGTGTCAGGACAACGAATTTCATTTGGGACAGAGGTGCTTCATGTTTTTTAATGTGTTTTAATGCTCTGAGTGAGGTGTTACAAGTCAAGTTGTGAACGCTCAGATTGGGTGTTCAGGAAGTGTTCCTCACTGAACAACCAACCGTGGAAAGGTAAAATTGGCCTGCCCTACGTCACGTAAGATTCTGTGGCAAAAATAGGAACAGATTGGAGTTTTTTGAGTTACCATTCAACTACATAAGCAACGGTTTCTTTTCTCACTTTAAAAAAAGTGAATCTGATTTAGTCCTGAAGAGTCAACTTACAGGGCTGTATAGAGTGTTTCAAAGGTGATTCTAATGGTGTAATTCCTTTACTAATTACCCTATTTCATAAACTAAATGATGTTACTTGAGCATTGAGGGTTTTGTGTAACTTTCAGGGTGAAAAGCTCCTGACTCATCTCAGTAATGCAGCATCCTATTTCATTTTTCTTAGTTTTTAAAGTTTTTGTTAATCAGTTTAATAGATTTGACTTTTTACCCCTTCCAACTGATCTTGGTGTATGAGGCAAAACTGTAAGGATGCTAAAGATAACTAGAAGAAAAGTGGTTTGCAGCCACTTTGAAATTACTTCAATTTAAATAATTGAAGTAATACTAGATAAATATTTATCAAATGAGAACTGTGTGGTATGGATGCTAATGCTGATGCTTAGCCATGTTAACTTACTCCAAATTCTGTTCAGTCAGAGGGAAAGAAGAATACCTCTAAAACACCTCTGAAAACTGGTTAATAAATATACACCATATGTATCTCAGTGTATAGATGGTCTTTAATATAGATCTAACATGCAGAACACAGTTCTTGTTTCCTTAGACTGAAATTTTGTGTGGGTTCCGTGGGTTCAAAAAAGGGATGACTTCATGCTTCAGTCTTTACTGTTGTTGCCAGCAAATAGTATTTCTCTTTATAGACACCTGTTCTGTACTGACTTTTGTAGGAGTGTAATTTATTCTTCTTTAATAAATCTCTTAATGTAAAATTCTGTTGAAAGTATAACTCTTCGGGAAGACCGAGAGAGTGTGACTGTAAACAAAATTTCATTAGAAAACTACTCTATCTGAGTATATTCAGTAAAATATATCTCTATCTGCAGGATTAAGAGGAAAGGTGACATCTTCTTGCCTGTTAAAATTCTCAGAAAAGCTTGTGCTGTTTTCTGTGTATTCATTTGTCATCCTGGTAATCAACTGCCTGTAATTTACTGGAACTGGCACCAGTTGGTGTATATAGAGATGGCACAGCAAACTGATCTCTTGTGGAGGTCAGGAAGAACTCCATAAGCAGATAAGGTCATTTTTATTTACATTATCTTTTAGTAAGAGAAAAAGTAGGAATTGTTTGTCTCAATTCTTACGCTTATTGTAGAATTACTGATTTTCTTACCTCTTTTTTAACCTTACAGTAACACATCATACATAGTATTAAAAAAAGAGCAGTGCTTTTGGTGTACATTAGCACAGCAAAGATCTCAATAACATTGAGCTTGTCACCAGGATTTGCTAATTATTGTGAAATCAAAATGACAAACACACCATCTCAGATAAACCTAAAAACTAGTAGAATTTTGTAAGGCTGCCCAAATTGCAAGTGTCCTTTTCCCCTTGAAAGTACACATTTTAGTCTTTTGCTTTTCATTGTGAAAGAAAATGAACTCAAAACTGTGCATGAACTAATAGTAACTGATAATTGTTTCTGTATATTGTAAAACTGAAAATCCATGGGGGGCAAAATCCTCAAACATTTATCGGAAGAAATGAGTCATCTCTAGAGCAGTACCAAGAGGTGCAGAAGTTTGAGTAGATCTGAACCGTAAATTAGTTCTTACTGTGCTCATCAAACAAGAGTTGTATTTTTTTATAAGAAAAACCACATTGTTAGTCCAGATGTCTTCCTTGGGGATTCCCCAGAGGGATCAACCAAAATACTTGTTTTGTTGAAAAATTGCTATGATACACTTGAGGTATTATTAGGTGTTACTTCTACTTATTTTGTTTTTTATCTTATTATTATATATTACTTCAGTTTCATCACTATCTTCACAAAATTTTAGGAAAATACTTTTTGTCTGATGATGATTTTACGTTTTTTACAAGTTCAGTGTCTTGTAGCATCATTTGCTCCTCAGTGTTTGTACTCCACCACGTTGTAAGACAGAGGAGAGTAACTTTTGAATAACTGAGGTAGAAGATAACTGTACCTTGAAGAAACATGAACATTTCTTGCTTGAGAAAATTACAAAAGGTGGTTTGTCTTTTTTGAAAACTAGGTGATACCTGAAAATTAAAAATAGGTCGTGAAAGTTGCTGCTTGATTTTGTTCATATTTGAGCAATGTATCTTCCTACACTTCGGGCGTGGTTTAACCCCAGCTGGTAGCTCAGCCCCACACAGCCGCACGCTCTTTCTCCCCCAGTGGGATGGGGGAGAGAATCAGAAGTGTAAAAGTGAAAAAAACCTGTGGGTTGAGACAAAGATAAATAGGTAAAGAAGAAATTGTGCATGCAAGCAAAGCAAAGCATTCACTGCTTCCCATGGGCAGGCAGGTGTTCGGGTATCTCCAGGCATGAAGGACTTCATCGCATACAACTGTTACTCGTGAAACAAATCCCATCACTCCGAACATCCCCCCTTCCTTCTTCACTGAGTTTTATAACCTGGGCATGACACTACATGGGTGGGATATTTTTGGTCCGTTGGGGTCAGCTGTACTGGTTTTGTCTTCTCCTAGGTTCTTGTGCCCGTGCAGCCCACTCGCTGGTGGGGCAGGGTGAGGAGCAGAAAAAGGCTTTGGCTCTGTGTAAGCTCTGCTCAGCAAAAATGAAAACATCCCCATGATATCAACACTGTTTCCAGCACAAATCCAAAGCACAGCTCCATACCAACTACTGTGAAGTCAATTAACTATATCCCGTTCAAAACCAGCACAATTTCAATCCTAAAGCTGTGAGAGATGTAGAAGGAAAAGGTGCTTTAAGATACTCTTTTTCTTTGCTTTGGATCCTAGATTAGTACAATATTATTAGTACTTTGACTTTCTGATGGTTTCTAGAAGGTAATTTGGATGCTTTTTAATGAAGCTGTGTATATATATTAATATATATAATATATATTAA